>CM060657.1:31573552-32173552 GCA_030686955.1 Odontamblyopus rebecca
AGTTATGAGACTAATAAAAATGTATGGCAACACTGACAACACCTTCTTGTTAAATTGGTGTCAGAAAAATGCCGCCTTTGTTTTTTTTGTGTTAAAGGGCTGTGTCTGAACTACTGTCCACACTATTCCCTACTTGGAGCACTATTTAAGGGTAACGCCATTTTTAGGGGTGTCCAAATCCCCAGTTGGTGAAATAGTAATACGCTCAAAATTTCCCACAATGCACCTCGAAAAGCAGTGGGCATCGGTGGTCACTAGACCAGTCAGTATAGTAGTTTATTGGGTCATTTTGCAGCACTACAAAACATAGACTACAATCCCATAGCTCATGACCGAAAGGGTTTAGGCTGAAGTAAAAGGTACTTATGACGCCAAACCCTTAACAATGGCAGAATTCCAAGAAAAAAAGACCCCAGTACATTCTGAGAGTCGGGAAAACAAAGGAGTACAGCGATAGGTGTTTAGCTGGACACAACCCGACTGAATGAAGCACATAAAAGTGCTGGTTTATGGCTCTATTAATCCTGGTTATGAATAAAACACTCTTAAATACTCTTAAATAAAATGTTCTGGTGTTAGCGGTGCTAGCATTAGCCACTTACTTTAGCTCCAGGTGTTAATAGATTGATAATTTCCACATTTCAGACACAAAGCGAATAATCCAGTTTAATCTGATAATTATTTATGACAGAACTCAAGTTTTATTGGAGTTTAACAACTTTTTGTTAAACTCCAGCCAGATGCCAGAGTCACATGACCTGAAAGTAATGAGCTGTGTGTCCAAATCATGAATGCACTATAGAGGGCGCTAATGAGCACGGGCCTTTGAAGTGGGTAGGGACTAGGGTGGACATAATGATGGACATTCAGACAAAGCCAATGACTTAGATAAAGGCATCTCTTCTCTCACTGCCACTTCCTGCATTTTGTTCTTTTTCTTTTCAACTCCACAAACTGCCACTTAACTGATGTAAAACTATGACAGATATTTGCCACAGTAACTGTCACCAAACCAAGTAATAATTAGAAAATGATGAAAACCTGTTATATCAGTAGAGCGCGGTGACTTTTATGGGTAGGCAGGCAGATTTGTGGTGGACATCAATATTTGATCGATAATTTAATAACGCTACTTTTTTGCAAACTGCACTGCAAATTAGGATATTTATTTTACTCCCATTAATTGCACATAGACTGAGCTATTTTGATTAAATGGCTGCCTGTATTTCTAACTAACATCTAATCATTACAACCGCAAAACTACAAACAGTGACTTGTTGCTAAAAGCGTGTTACTTGTGTTAAAAGTTAGCAATGCGGTTGTCGTCTCCTGCCGCACATGTGCACTCACTAGGAATCGCTGCACATCTCCAGTTCCTATGGATGACATGGGTTTATTCAGCGCTATTTGGGCTGCTTGTGGTCTCAGTGCGCATGTGCAAACCTCTTAAACAACCAGTTGGCCTCTCGGGTTGTAATAGAGCGCACAGCGAAAGCCGCGCTCTCGTCATGTGCTTCCAGGCCTCCGTAGAAAGGCAAAACAACGCAAGTTAATGGCACGTTTGGAACCGCAGATGTTGCAGTTTGCTCAGTGACCAGTAGTGAAGGACACCACCACTACAACCATGCTTCAAACAGACAGAAGTGAAGGGAAAACGGGATTGTTTGGATATAATTTGAAAGTGTTTAATTATACTTTTGACACGTGATGATTTTATTGGTCAATCACTGCTTGCCTTGATTACCCTGACCATGCGCCACTGTGTTATACACTTTTAAAGCATAAACAAAACTATGAAATAAGAGGAGTTTGCACTTTTCCTGGGGAGAGAGAGAGAGAGTGAGGAGGGTACACAAGTTTAGCACTTTTGTTTGACCTTGTTTAGTATTAGTTGTAATGCCCTGCTGCAACGGTTCATTGAAAACTAACAAAGTGCGGCTGGGAGAAAATAACCTGGCGGGCTCTCACTGCACCAAGGTCCTGCTCTTTCTTATCCACTATGTTACATTCGCTCTTTACAATGTGGACAGTCATAACGTGTGAGCTGTTACTGTCTCCATCATCCTTTTCATTTTAATTCAAGTTGACTTGTTTAACGGATTTAAAACCACTTCAGCCGTCTAAAGTGCTTCAGATTGTTTCATTCACACTTGATTAATACACAAATCCTGCATATTAGGCTGAGTTCTCTCAAACAGAAAAACACTGTTCCACCTTGTGATGTCATATCGTAATACAGGATGTGCTCCATTGTGTTTTTAAACTCCATACATCTTTACTAGAATCATTCGGATTATTTCAGCTCTGGAATTTTCCATCTGTGCTGAACAAAAAGTAAAATGACCACTTCATGATATCACAAGGTGGAGCAGGGAAGTCGACTAATAACAAAGGGTTACTCATACATAAGCAAATGAAACAAAACAAAACTCCGGGTATGTTTTTGATGAGATAACAATGTTCAATCACGGCTTAAAGCTCACAAGAGCTTTGCCTTCAGAGCAAAAATACAGTATAAGCAGAAGGGACGCCAAATACAAAAATAGAAAAATGTAAATATAAATATAAAATATACAAAAATAAATATATATAAAATATACAAAAATATCCTGATTAGCTAATATTAAATGGCAGGGAGAAAAGGAAAAGATCATTATAAGTCTTCTGGTGGTTTTCAGAATCTTGAATGTGACGTCATGCTCCCAGATGAAGGGCAAGAGTCTGATTTCCCAGTAGGTTTGGTTCACGTAACATCACAGTAGTTTATAACGGAGCTGGAGGACAGGTCAGAATTCAGTGGTGGAATGAACAAATTAATTTATTACTGAACCTATACAAACTGGCACAAAGTTCAAAATCTTTTCTGTTTGTATAAATAACCAAAAGTGAAATCATTTTTCAAGGCTCAGAATGTGGTGCCATTATTCAACACTAACAGTGTCATTATTGTCAGTTGAAAGGACTTTAAGACATAAGATTAATATGATAAGTTTGCAATGCCAATCCCAAGTAAATACTGATAAATATAAATATTTGTGGATCATAAGTTGAATATTTATTTATATTTATATTATGACCTTTCAAAAACAGCAAATCTTCCATAGAGCCATATAGACCCTTGCTCTTCACTAGAGCATGAACACAACTTATTGATTATATTGTATTCATATAACACAGATATAAAAGGTAAATTCACAAATGTTGAACCTGATCATGATTATTAGTGAAAAGAACTTTGCATTTTAACAGTATTGAAATTAGTCGCCCCCATCTGTGTTCAATATTATTGGTCAACAGAATGTTGTGATGCCTACTGAACCCAGCTGCAGTTTGTGTTGTCCGCTGCACACGGAGCTCTGAGTATGAATGCTGTGGTCTACACATCACCAGTCCTCATAATGACATCTTGTTTTAGGGGAAACTTATGTAACATGACTTATCTATTGACATGAAACAGGGCAGACCACATTTTCCTCAACACACTTGCATGTTTGGACAGGAGCTTTGATGACGCTCACTTGTTTTGAATGAGACAGGCCCAGCTCAGTGCAGCGTGGCAGCAGTAAGCAGCACGCTGCATGTCTGCCTAATAGATTTGCCAATACTACATTTGGCTCACTGCTTGTTTCTCTTGATGAACATTCCCCTTTTTCATAGCATAGAGAAAATTGTGATTTGTCCCCGTGTGCTCTGGCCCCTTCCTCTCTGCTCTGTTCCTCCGTCACTAAACGCAGCAGCCCTGTCATACTCACATTGTGGTTATCGCCTTTGTTGTTCTCAAATCGGGTCTCAATGCGGATGCTGAACTTGGGCAGGAATGATACCTGAGGAGTGACAATGGGTTTTAACGGCGGGCTGAGGGCAGATTAGATTGACTGATAGCACGGCTGTATTCATGTACAGTGAGTGATGTGTGGTACTTACTGAGTACTCTGCAGCAGCAGCAGCAGCAGCAGCAGCAGCAGCAGAGCGTTCGATATGGAGAGGGAGAAACACAGAGAGATACTCACACATGCAGGAGCACACAAGACTTCTTCAACTAAACTGGAAACACACTTTAGACACTGGGGACTGGCTTCTGCATGCAGATAAATGTTTGATTGCACTAACAGTTGTTGTACAGTGTCTCATGCATAAGATGAACGTCAGCGTCTGTTACGCACAAACATGCACAGAGACATGTGTTATTGACACTGCATAATTACACTGTACTGCAGTGTTAATATGCAGGCCTGGAGCAGCAGCCTCACCCACAAGTGTGTAAAGAAACTCACTCTGTTTGACCAAGTCATTAGGTGTATACACTGTGTGTGTGTTGTACCTGTGATGGTGTGTTACGTATGTGTGTGTTGTACCTGTGATGGTCTGTTACGTGTGTGTGTGTGTTGTACCTGTGATGGTCTGTTACGTGTGTGTTGCACCTGTGATGATGTGTTACATGTGTGTGTTGCACCTGTGATGGTGTGTTATATGTGCGTGTGTGTGTTACGTGTGTGTGTGTTGTACCTGTGATTGTGTGTTATGTATGTGTGTGTGTGTGTGTGTGTGTTGTACCTGTGATTGTGTAGGGGTAGAAATTCCAGGCCTTCTCTGTCACGTAGAAGAAGCGCGGCACAAAGGCTTTGGCCCATCCGGGCAGTTTCCTGAAACAGAAGCCCACTTAGTACGGCTCCGGTTGGTATGTCTGATTATACAGTAGCATTGACAAAGAGGTCCTAAGTGCTTTTGCTGCCATTTATAGCCCGATTACCTGTAGGCCACTCCGACTGCATGACTCATTCCCAATTACACCTGTGGTGATGAATTGTTAGTGCAGTGAGGAGGTCACATGCCAGAACATGATTGAAGGCAAATGCATTGTGCTCTCACTTCTCTTCCATGTGTAGTTGTGTTTTTGTGTATTTATGCGTATTTGTGTGTGTGTATGTATTTTTACTAGTGAGAGCCCAATGTCCCAGAGCAATGAGAGATTAGGACAAGCCTCCACAGTGGGGACATTTCTTTACTTCAGCACAGTTTATTTAAGGATTAGGCCTTGTTTTTTTATCTTATTGAATTTCAGTTAAGGTTATTAATAGGATCATTCTTTCTCATGAAAATGAACCCTTTCCATTTTTTGACAATCCGCCCAAACAGGTTTAATACCAGTGTAATAAAAGTCCCCACAGAGCCTAGAATATCAGGAAACTCCACACCCACAAACAGAGCTTGATCAAATTATCTCCAAATATTGTTGTGTTTTTATTTATTTTCATTGTTCCAATGGTAAAAGTATAAAATAGATTTCTCTGTGCACTAACACAGGACTAGCATCTTCTTTGTTAGCTTTGTGTCAGTGCCAGTATTTGCTCCACAAATATCAGAGAGTTCATTAAACCTGAAGTATTATAATTGATGTTTTTTTTAGTTTGAAGTATAGTTTGAGAACAGTGCATACTTTAGACTGGCGGGGAGCATCATCCCACATACTGTACTCTGTAATCAGCAGCCACAGGAGGACCAATGTTTTTCCCACCTGCCACTCAGAAACACGCTCAAAACTCCTGCAGGTATTTTTTTATTTTTTTGCCAATTATCATTAAAAACAAAACATGCATGTTGAGTGGCCGCTGCTGGGAAGAGCCCAGGCAGGGGGCAGCTGGACTTTGCACTGATCTGGGTATTACTAGTAAAACTGTCTTTATGGCCATCAGTCATATAAGAGCTCAAAGAGCAAAAGTAATCACATCTACAGGCCTAGTTACTATATCGACTTCTCATTCAAAAAATGGTCGATGAAACACTAATTTTTGGTAATGAACATTTATTTTTCTATACCATTAAATTCGAGCTGTAGAGGGTTGAATAAATGACCTCTATGACTCACTATAAATACAAGCTCATTACATAAGTGTTTCTGCTATTTATTTATTGCAGCTCACGTTTCTTTTTTTAAAATTATTTTGTGCATTAGAATATTTTGGGGGGATAATCCTGCTTTAGGGCTATTGTGTCAGTGGCAAAAATCAGTTTCAGTATTATGGTTTATTTTTGGTATTTTCTTCAGTAATATATCACACTTCAGAAAGTGTTATTGTGACAGACCTAATCAGAAGTGAGAGGGCAGAGGTGCTGTCGAGGGGCAGAATCATGTGTGGAGCTTTACCCGTTGAGGTAGATCCTCTTCTCCGTCAGCTGACCCTGGCCGTACTGTGGGTGCACCTCAGGCTCGTTCTTCACCACCTCCACCCCATCCCCTCCTCCACTCTGCTCACTGCAGTGCTTACTGATCATGTAGAGCTGCCCGATCTGGTACTGCAGGAGGAGACAAGACGCTATAGTTCAACTGACAAACGGTGAGGTGCTGAGGTTTGGTCCAACATGTAAACACGCCTCAAACACACTGCACCACTTTAGTTCAGACCCAGAGTACTTTTGATAATCCAATACGCTCCATCAATAACCCCATGGCATATTGGATTAAAGTGAGCTCTTATGGCGAGCGGTGACACCAGGCGCTGAGGCTGGCTGTTCACTCTGCTGAGTCCTGGGTTTGTGTCAGCAGACATTTACTTAGGCCCTGCCTGGTATTTGCTCTTCATTTTTAAAATAGTCTCTTGGTGTCTATAGAAAGAGTTTCCCTCGAGTAACTAAATCAGACATGAAAATGTAATTTGGGTGTGGAGAGGAGCGTGCGGGTCTAAATGAAGGGAAGGGACTTTGTTCTCTGCTGCAGTCCTGTTTGTGCTGCTGCTGCTGATGAGCACTTCTGTAAAGAGGCCTTTGGGCTGCACTTCACGCTACTATACTGCACCCACCATTACCGCTTTGGTTCAACTGCAATAAAGTTCACTTTTGTGCTAAACCACAAGAAGCTGTGTTTCCCCATTAAGTCTTGCACAAATAGAGTGCAGCCACCATTATGTTGTAATTCATTTTGCTGACCTACATTGACGTGCGGCTAAAGCATTCTTTTTATTAAAAGCAGATCAGAGAAGTGTAGCAGGATAGTTTCCATCTTTCACTGTGTGCTGCGCATCCACGGGACACTCCCTCCAATTATTGCAGAATGTCAACATTCCCTGTTTGCTGATGGGATCTTCATGGGCCTTAATGAATCATCACAGACGGTGCTTTCACATGTCCCAGGCCGAGCTGTGCTCCCTCACTTTGAGGGACCTAAACAGGAACGGTTTTAAACCAGGGCCCTGGACTGATGCTGTTACAGATGCGTGTGTGTCTCTTTAAATGTGTGTGCTTGTGGGTGGAGTACTCTCTGACAGCCAAATGAAAGATGTTTGATTAAAACAGAAAAGTGCTTCAAAGACATTTCTATTTTTACAATGATTAAACCTTAAAAGCAAAAACTTGAAGCTGCTGTGTCACTGAGGCCCCAGCCACTGTCTGCCTCTAAAACGTCGCTGATCGTCCTAAAATAGGACTTCACAGTGTCTGGCTTGTGTCACAATAAAATGTCAATATTACATTTGTTCTAAATAAAACAGGTCCATGAACACTGTCAAACTGCTGTTCCTTTGACCAGCTTTGATAAGGCCGCTGACTTAAATATAGACAGAATAATTAGTAGCTCTGAGCCTGTTTACACTTTACATGTGATTCACATGAGCCAGTTACGTTCATATTAGTCATAAATAGGCCTGACAGGAAATGTACTGGAGCAATGCCCGTTATAAATATGAAATGAAAGTGCATCAGTATTACTGCCAGTGCTGGTTCTCAGAGTGGATCATTATCTTACACCTTTGTCCCGGCGACTCACATCCAGTATTGTTACATTATAGGGGATCTGTTTTACATTTACAACAGTGCAGTCTGTTCTCAGCATTTACAGTAAGGCACAATACTACACATCATAAAAAGAGAAAGGTTGTAAATTAAACCTAATTACAAGCAGCCAGACAACAATAAATACTAGTCAGTGCCAGAGAAAGGCTATGATAAAATACTGCAACAATACTACTCCAACCGAGTCTCAACTGAAATCAAACAAACAGATTTTTCAATGCATAGTAAAATATTTCACTTATATTTATCACGCAATAAAATAATCCCGATGGCTATGTATTTTTGACAGTCCCAAGTCAATATAAATGAATGTTGGAAAAGCTTCATGTACGACTTTATTTTTAATTAGTAAAATAATGAACTTCTAAATAGTTTGGAGTAGGGCCTGCACTGTGCTCTCTAAGGTAAGACTTTCAATTACGTGGCGGCCCCAACACAATACATTCTACCTCATTATACCTGACTATTAGATTCAGGAATTGGCTCTTTTCCCTGTGTTCCGCACCAATACTGTAAATCCTATCCCAGACTCCCATTTATCACTGTCATTGTTGTAGTAACAGGTAGAATTGGGGGTGGCCTTGGATCTAATTGCGGAAGAGGACATTCCACTTTGAAGTACATCATGTGCTTTATGTTTGTACAGTTTCCCTTTTATGTGCAGTCCGCCGTGCTCTTTTGTTTGCGCTCGAATGCCACACAACACCAGTAACCAGTCTGACTAGTTTGTGAGTCTATACGCTGGCCCGAGAACTGGAGAGGACAGATGGAGCGATAATTTGGCTACGTGGCGCGGCAGTCCAGGTGTTTGGCGTTGGCACAGCTTAGATTGGCCCGTGCCCGTCGGAGGCTCTACATAGCTCGCCACCCGTTGTGCCAACTCCAACCGTGCAGCCACAGGAGCCCAGTGAGCACAGTGGCACTTCTCTTATCAGTACATTAACACTTTCAAGATTACAGCTCGAAACAATGCTTGGAAAAATAGTCTGCATTCTTTTGATTTCGATTTCGAATTACTACTTTGCCTGGAATGTTCTGCACATGAACACTTTAAAGATTACAGCTCAAAACAACACTTACAACAACACTTACAAATAATTGTCTTTGTTTGGGTTTTTTGTAATTGGACACTTGAAATGTGCCAGTGTGATAGTCCACCTTTAATAACAATTTGTTCACTAACTTTCCTGGTGAGGCGGCCACTGTTCATTGTCTTACTGTAGATTTATTACTTTTCCTAGAATGATCCGCACGGGAACACTTTAAAGATTACAATTCAAAACAACGCTAATTGTCTTTAGACTCCTAAGGTTGGAATATACAAGTGTAATAGTCCACCTTTAATAACAATCAGTTCACTAACTGGTGAGGCAGCCACTGCTTATTGTCTTACTGTACTTATTGTCTTACTTTTCCTAGAATGTTCCACACACTTGGAACACTTTAAAGATTACAGCTCAAAACAGCACTAATTGTCTTTGTATTTAGACACATAAAATTTTAGTGTCTGAGTGAGATAATCCACCTTTAATAACAATTTGTTCACTAACTTTCCTGGTGAGGTGGCCACTGCTTATTGTCTCTGTAGATTTATTACTTTTCCTCGAATGTTCTGCACATGAACACTTGGAAGATCACAACTCAAAACAACGCTTGCAAAAAATAGTCTTTAGCCTTTCATTTGCGAGACATAAGATCGGAATGTGAGAGTGAGTGCGATAGTGAATGGCAGGGGTTAACAATAAAATGTAATACCGTCTTTTTCGGGTTTGGGGTGGTCCTGCGACTTATATATTAAATTTTTCACACTGACAGCCCATAGACCAAATATATGAGTCCTATATATGAATCAAAAATGAAAAAAACAAATCATAAATTTTTTCATTTTGGTTTTAGAGACAAATAATAAAGAAAAGAGTTGTTTTTTCATTTTCTTATTTTTGGTTCTATATTGAAAAACAAACGGACGAATGATACATGGATTGTTCTCTATTGGGTTGTTTTTATTACTATAAGTTATATACTTATATAGTATAACTTCTGTAACTTGCCTTTCAAGATGAAATGTTGGTTCTTGGTCTCTGATTTTGTAAAAAAATTTCCCCCAAAAAGTGCGACTTATACTCCGGAGCGACTTATAGTCCAATAAATACTGTATATATAATATAATAAAGGTGGATTACATAACTTTTCTAATTAGAGGGCCGCTACCAACCATCACCACAGTTTTAGGACTCGAAACTGTTTATAAAATAGTCTTTCAGTTTAGAGACATAAGATTGGACTGTGTGAGTATGTGAGTGTGTGTGATAGTGAACAACAAGGATTGTCATTAAAGATGGACTATGTAACTTTTATCGTCAGTGGATTGCTACCTACTGTCTTTACTACTTTACCTGAAATGTTCTGCGTGTGAACACTTTAAAGATCACAACTCAAAACAACACTTGCAAACAGTAGTCTTTAGCCTTTCATTTCCGAGACATAAGAACAGTGAGAGTGAGTGCGATGTTGAACGGCAGGGGTTAACAATAAAGGTGCATTATGTAACTTTTGTAATTAGAGGCTACTGCTACCAACTGTCACCATGGAGATTTATTACGGTGCCCGGAGCCTAAACTGTTTACAAAATAGTCTTTTGGTTTAGAGACATAAGATTAGACGGTGTGAGTATGTGAGTGAGTGTGTGATAGTGAATGACAGCGATTGTCATTAAAGATGGACTATGTAACTTTTATCGTCAGTGGATTGCTACCTACTGTCTCCATGGAGATTTATTACTTTGCCTACATGTTTTACATTGTGACGTTAAACTTGTCTGTCTTGCAATTATTCAACCATAGGTGTTTTTATTGCTCAAAAATACATCAGAAGATCATTTTATTCACTATGTCACAGATCTGACCTGTAATTTGGCCTTGTGTCCTCACCTGCATGTCCCCATTAACTGTAGACAATTATTTAATTTGTATTACAACATGCAGCTATTATTATTGAACATTTAATTACCATTTTTTAAAAATCTAATTCTAGTCTAATATTTTAATGGTAGCCTTATGGTAGGTATTAACTCTTATTCAGTCCCACTAGCTACAATAACCAGTTGAATTTTTGTCCTAATCTGCACTTGCAAACGCCACATCAACACTGTGACCAAACTGGAACTAAAATGAAAATAAACCTGGACTTGACCATGATTTAGGCTGAATCCCATTACACCCCTTGGCCCTACCACCTTCCCCTACCTCCATTTTGGACGTTCACGTGTAGGGGTCGGGGTGTCCCAGTTACCGTTATGGCAGAGGGGCGGGGGAAAGTGGTAGAGCTATATACCCCTCCAAACAAAGATTTTTCAGAGGCACACTCCAAACGTAGGGGTATGAGCGATTTCTCAGATTGCCTTGCGAATCACCGGCAAAATCGCTCCTACTACAACCAAAGAGACCAGAGAAGTTCACACATTTTCTCCATTATTTGTGGTTTAAAATTTGTGATAACTGCTGTATTGTCTTAAGTTTAACGTTGTTCCAGTGCATAATTCTCATTTTCTTCATAAAATGCGCACGAAAAAATTTGCTAGTACTACATTGAGTAATGCCACGTTATTTGTGACTTGAGTGATCGGTTGATGCACGGTACATTGTCCAAATAACAACTGTGTAGCATTGACGCTCACAACTTTATATCCCCAAGTAATTGAAAGCAATATCATTGGTTCAAACCTTAGAGAAGCTCAGGATGTTCCTTCGAATGGCATGTGTGTCATCCCGCTGACTGTACGCTTATGTAAAAGCTGGCAGAGACTTCTGATGACGTTGTTGACGGGGTGTCCCAATCCCGAAGTTGACTTTCAACCCCTACTGTTGTTGCTCAGTTTCAAGGGGCAAGGGACAAGGGGAAGTAGTAGGTGTAGAAATTAGAAATAGGATTGGCCCTCACTGCCACGGAGATGTTATTGCTGCACCTGGTTTGTTTCACTTTTTTATGCAGGATCATCTATCATGCGAGTGTTTTTATTTTTCAGAAAAACCTTGCAAAATATGCCTTTTCACCATAGGCAGACATCAATTTGCAGATAGATAAGTTTAATGCTACACTGTGGCACATTCTTGGCAATGCATTAACAAAGGAAACAAGCAGATGGCAGACCCTAGACCAGAAAGGTTAAATAATGCACCTTTAACAACCTACTGCCTTGTAATTTTGATTTAGAAAGAATATTGCACCCACATTGTTTTAATTGCATTTTCATTATATTTTAACCCTAACAGAATTCATTTTAGTACATTAAATCCAGAAGTGTGTATTCTGTTACAAATTGTGTACTTTGGCTAGTTAAAACCATATGTTTTCTTGTAATTTCTCTGCAAATAGTTGTGACAAGCCTTGATAAAATGGTAAATACAAGGTACTCACCTCCTCCACTGTGAGAGGCATGCATATTCTGTACTCTTTCATCAACATGGTGCTGAAGTGAAGTAGCCAGCTCTGTGTCTGTGTCTCTATGGCTCTAGCACTGCTTTAGTTGCATAGCATGGAGACAGGTTTAGACAGGCTAGACTTGTGACCTCCTTTTTTCTTTGTTTTGCCTGACGTCCACACACACACACACACAAATAAGACACTCCGCCTTCTCTTAACTGTTCACTGGCTTCCTAACTTTCCACTTTCTATTCCTCATTTAATCTCCCGCAGTTCCTCTAACCGCCGTGAATAACCCTAACCCTAAAAGGTATGTTTCAAATGTCCTCTTCCTACTCACTCTACCTGCTCCTTTGCCTCTCGCGCTGTGAGCTTTATACAGCGGCTCTGGAGTTTTCTCATGTGGAACCCATCGCTCCTCCCTCTCGGCGCGCTTGTTGCTTTTAGTTCCTTCAACGAATTCCTTGGCCGCAGTTGTGTCCTTATCAGTTTTTTGACCCCACCCACTGCACCACTACCTCCTCACCTTTGTCGCCCCCTCCCCTCCCCTCCTGTCCTCCCTGTGATCCTTATCTATGCTCTGTTTTCCACACAAATCGCAAATGCAAAGCAAATTTCACAAGGTGTTCAACAGCACCTGCATTTTGTTATGTAATGTAATGTCTGTGTCAAACAATGAAGTGTAAGAATGCCTTTTGTGTGTGCAGAAATGTCAACACTGTAGTTAAGACAGGTGGGTAGTGTGCGCTTCAGCTGTTATAGACAACACTATGAGGACTTTTCACAATTCAGAAACTATAAGGCTTTGTTTTAAATTGTTAATTGCTACAGTTGGCAACAGTTCAATTTTTTTGTAATTCTGAAACCAAAGGATAGCGAAAGTACTATTACTTTAAAGTAATTATGTTGTGAAATGAGAAAGAGGAAATAGTATTTGGGAAAACTGAACTCGAATAACCCTTATAATGCTAATGTAAAACAAAAAATCATAACAAAACAGTAAATCATACAGAAAATGTGGTGTTTGCAAAGGATAGAGAAAAATGAAAAATGAAATCATATCTGAGGCATAGGCACAAATGTTTAGCTACTGTCACTTAAGGAAGTCAGTAACAGCAATAACCACAGTCAAGTAAAATCTGAAACTGTATCTGAAAAGTACTCAGAAACGTATTCAGAAATGTTTTTTGTGATATGAGTACTACTACCCACCTCTGTGTTTCGACCTCTACAAACATGTTCAGAAATGCATGAGATTCTTGTAGTAGTTTTGCGTTAGTGTACATATTTCGGTCTTCTCCTGAATGTAAATCTTCAGTGGTCTTATCAAATAAACATATAATTTTACAACTTAACTTTATAACTAACTATATAACTTTTTTCTTTGTCCCAATAAAAACACACAGAAACCACAGCGTAAAAATAAAATTAACATTTAGATAAATTATCCACTATGGAACTTTTCTAATAGGATTGTAAGTATGCTTGTCTCCATGGAGATGTCAGAATGTTCCACAGTATGTTAATACACTTACCTATATTTTATTCATTCAGTTACATGTTTTTATTGCTCAAAAATTCCTTGCCAAACATGCATTTTCACTGTGAGAGAGGTCAGCTCTCTACAGATCTGAGAACTTGACCTGTACGTCTCTATGGAAAATCATATATTTTTAATGCTATACTGGGTAACATTCTGTAGGGAGAGTAATATCTCAATGTCTCCACGTAGAAAAGCATCAGAAAAGTTAGTTAGTTCACCTTTAAACAAAAAGCCCAAGCTGTGAGAAGTTGTGTTTGCCCAGATGTCAGTGTCGCTTACATTGTACTGGCTCACGACCTTCGCTGGACTTTAATTGAATCCGTCTTTAGTCAATGAGCAGAAGAATCGAAGTCATAATTTCACTCCAGCGTTTGTCCTTGAGTTTGCACAGCGCTGTCCCCTGTGTCAGTGTGTGTGGGTGTGTGTGGTGTGTGTGAGGGAGCACAGAGGATCAGCCTACACCATATTGCGGCCTCTGTGTCCCATAAGAGAAGCAGCTGTTTGTGTGCTGGGTCAAACTAATCGAGGGACAGTGTAGAAGTCAAATCACTATTTCTTTAGTCTAATTAAGCCCTTATTGTTCAAGTTAAAGTCCACTTCCAAGTCACTTTAGGTCAGTCTGTTTGAGCCAGTCCAGTCTCATGTCTAAGGCGTTAAGTACTAAGTTACAGTTGTACCTTATTTAAGTTAGTTGGCTATTTTATTAGTCTTCCATAGGATACATTTCTCTGTATCATAAAAGCAGCAAAAACACCGGACAATACTGCGGTAAAATTATTATACCAACTGTCTGCTCCTCAGTTTCATTTAAGAAGTTTTTTCTTTCTTCTTGCTATATTTATTGATGTATTGTTTATTTAATTGGAGGGACTAACAGCAGATTACACGTTATCCGATGCGTTATCCCCACTCCCATTTTCTTACTCACCCAATTATTCCTCTTAGAAATACAGACTGTGTTTACACTGAAACAAATCACTGTATCAGCGCATTGGAAACGATTTGCATCCACACACATCGTGTCTGGATTGCCAGAAACGCTAGTCACATGATTAGGCTGGCGTTACGTCATCACGACACCATGTGGGCGGTAAAATCAAGGAGCGGAGTACTGTATCTGAAGTTGCCATAGTTATATAGAAGTTGCAGCAGCCGATTTCAGGCCGAGGAAGATGGAGGAAGTGTGAAAGCATCAGCGTCTTTTCGTGGACCGACGTTGTTTTGTGTTTTCTAGGGTTTGTCTAAACTTTTCCGCAATAGCATTGCATGTCCGTTGCCACGAACCTAGCGAATCAGGAAGGCGCAAGTCACAGTGATGTGGTCCAATAAGAACAGCAGCTAGAGCCCCGACGTCACCGTATCAGCATTTTCACTCATCCACACAGCACCGGGTCAGATCCGTACTCAGGCGAATACGTGGGAGCTGGCGTATCCAGATCATTCCGTCTCCGGAGCCGTCGAATTAGTGTAGACGAACACTGCATCCGCAATGAAAATTACTCAAATACATGCTAGTATGGATGGGGTCATAGTTTTAAGGAAGCTTTGAGCCCAAAAAGCTCATGTTTTAAAACTAGGATACCGACTTAGTCAGAGATGAGTCATTTATTTTTTCTATATATATATATTTCTCTAAAAGCAGCACTTTGTGACGTTATCAAGAAAAAAAGAATTGTATTTTGGGATGAGTGTGTGTTTTCTGTGCCCCTCCCAGCCCCCCAAATATAAAATAAATGTGCATGCCAAAGCGATGACGAGAGAGAGCTGTACGAACAAGTTAGAGGAATAAAAAGGTATTACAATCACAGCTAAACTAGGTTGCCAGTGCTTAAACCTGCATATAGAGGACACGGCACATGTTTTTCTCAGTTTATGGACCGGCCGTGGCTCATGTGAAGCTCAGAACCTCCAGAGGTTGCACTGATTAATGATTGGCTGCAGGTACTGGGGTTTAGGTGGTGAGAATTCAGATCAGAGCACTTTTAGGTTTGCACCAACTGGATTTCAGCACTGAAACTGGCAACCCAAATGAGAGACTCGTGAGGCTCGTTCTGCTTTCTGATTGGATAATTATCTTGAGAACCAAAACACCAAATTATAAATATGTTTTTGTAATTAAGACTAAACCAGCATTAGAATAGTTATCAGTAAAAGCTGTATTCTGAACATTTGTATTATTTGAATATATTTACGTAGCATTTGGGGACACTTTTAGTTCAAGTTTATGAAATTTCCTTTCTTGGTTTAATAATCAGTTATCCAAGTAACTTAAAGCAGATGGGGACATCACGGTGTATAGGCCGGGGGCCAGGTCCACTCCTCAGGATGTTTTTGCTTCCTTTTTTCACTATTATTTCCTGTTATCTTATATCTTAGGCCATCACAAGTTGATAGGGACCACCCCCAACTCAGCCCTGTTTGGTCTCACCCTATTTAGAAAAAGCTATTAGCAGATTATGTAATTGTAAATATTAAAGTACTGCAACCGCATAAATGGTCATATAACCCTAAAATTGTGCATGGTGTATCCTGACACATAGGGGAAGCTAGTAGAAAACTATTCTGGGGCTTGCTGCAAACTTTAAATACATTTGCATTGTACCATTTAAAAAATAAAATGCCTCACTCTGCCTCATTCTACCCCCAGCCACTCATTAGTCTGAGTCAAGTCCCAGGTCGTCAGTCACGCGTTTCCAATTCTGAAAAAGCCCCGAGAATGAGACCATAAAGTGGACTGGCGTACTGCCGCTCTGTCCTTGAATGTTACACTCTGGTGGAATCCACTCTGGAGACCAAGGCCAAGTGGCGCTCCTCCTCCATCATGCACACCAGTCTGGAAAAACACATCCCTCTAAGGCTCGCCTCCTATCTGATCCGATTAGTGTTTAGAGAAGCCAGCCACTTCAGAGCCAAAGCCCACTCTGCCTCCCCTCTCGTATACGCTGCAGTACACAGACACATGTGCGCTGTAAAGGATGACTTAAGATGTCTACTCCGCTGTTGATCGGCCCATTGATTTGCTTGATTGATTGTTTAATTGTGGCGGGGATGTTGTTTGGGAATACCGGCGATGGGCGTTGAGGAATGGGGCACTTGTGGATGATTGTAATCACCCACACTGAATTGATTCATCGACGGAGCAGATGTTTACTTTACGGCTTTATTTCTCTGCTTTGGTGAAAGATGGGCCGTGACAGGTGCTTTGCTTCGTAGCTCAGGAAAGTTGAATTTCACTTAAAATGCGATTTGCTAAGTTAAGTGCTCTATGGTACTTTTGTCTGGTGAGAGTCGGCCATCTGCTCGTCTCTGTGTTTTTGATACCACTTTTTTGAAAACCGATATGAGTACGAGTACAGTCACTTCTGAACTTACCAATACCAAGTGCCAATACTGATACTTTGCCAATCTTCCAAATGTGCAAAAAATATATATTTAATAAATAAACCATAAAAAATACAAACTACTATGATATTACCTCTCTACACACCAGGCTGTGTCCCTAAGAAGAACTTTGAACTTTTCTTTCATTTTATTATTATAATATAATTTAGGTTTGATTGAGAGGGAGAAACACACTTTCATTTTTCATATGTGAATATGAAATAAACTTTTTGAATCTTGATTATAATGTGTTTAATACAGCTTTGCGCATATTTATTTACATTTTACAGAAACGAAAATTAAAACCACATGGCTCATTTGCATACAGTATAAGCGCTGAAAAATAAACAACTCGTGTGCTGATGTGTTCAGCTTCTGTGGGACTAAAGGACACGGCTCAGTGGAATATTTGTGTTGGTGACAGAGGATGTTCTGCTGATGGTGAGTCTGTTCTGTGCGTATATCGTGTTAGAAATGGTTTATGTTAAACTTTTCAGAGATCATACGAGTGCGGCAGCTCTTTCACTTATGTCGGCTACAGTCACTTTATTTATGTTGGCACTGGTTTGTCATAACCGGGACGCTGAAACCGGGACACTGAGTAATATCGTGTAATAGTGGTATCGGTGCGTGGTATTGGCAAATGTTTAACGAGTACGAGTACAAATGTATTATGGAAGTTTTGAGATGTTATTGACATTTTGGAGCTGGAGGTGTTCTACATGTATCTCTAATGATGCAGTGTTGATGGTGACACAATGCACACATTTGCAAACACTGAAAAAAGTTTGAAGAAAAATCAAGAAAAAACACAAAATGGATTTGTCAGGAGTCTATGATCAATACGGGTGTTCATGGTCTTGTTTAAGTGTTTGATTTTCAACAAAAATGGTAAGAGTAACTAAAAAACTGTTGCTAACGCGAGTCAGTTCTTTATAGTCAGATTGTGTTCAAATAAAGCACAGATTAAATTCTAATAAAGCCTCAGACGGAGCAGAGCCTACAGTTAGCATCACTCCTCCAAGGAATGTTGATGACACCAGTTGCAAAGTATCAATTACTTTGATTTGACTGTTCTGCAGGAAACATAAAAGCAACGGCACAGGCCATGTTACAGGTCACATTTGGGGAGAGGCGACCACTATGAATGAAAACACTTCCACCTGAATAAATGCAACACAGATAATGTTAGTGCATTATACAGTGGAACAGGCAAGGCAATAACGTCTGCATTGAGAGAACCAGAAAAGTGACATAGTGCAAAGCATTTGTTGCCAATGGAAAGTTAAAGAAATATTTATGTGGGATAGGCGGTTGTTTCCACATGATTCTCGTCTGACCAGGTCTCTCTTTCATTATCTGCACTTGGCAGTTGCTCTTCCTGACAGTTGTTCAACAAAATACCTTTTATAATGCGTAAGCAAAATGATCCTGCCTATTTTTTTAATTAACAAATGCCTGATCTTATAATATAATAAAAGTTGTGTTCCTTAACTACAAGCAAAATAAACTCAGATACCTTAAAGGGCCCATTAGGGTGGTCCAAAAAACATGCAAAAAATAAAAGTTTATTGATTTGAAGCCTGCATTAGGATATCACATATCTAAAACTAAAAAGAGTCAAAATTCTGAGTTGATTTAGAGGTTGCACAAGACGCATGAAGTTTCTAGAATTTGCTGTCTCGTCTTGCTATTTTGTCATTGTACACTGGTCATTTGTTATTATATATATTTCCCTTTACTTACAGCCAATAACATTGACAGTATATACAGGAGTACATTTTGTGTAGTAAAGGACCTTCATTGTTTTTGGCAGTTTTTGGTTTGTTATTTTTTGTTAACTAGTTATAAAACAATTTAGTCCATATGGTCCAAATGCATGTGTTTTATACAGATATTTTGTTTTCTATGTACAGATATTTTGTTTTCTGCATTGTTATATTGAGGTAAAAATACTAATAAATAGTTGAGTAAGTTCAAACATTAGTTTAGTCTATTTTGTGTACTGTTTACACCAAGACAAACGTACATCCGTAGGAAAAAGGTTAACATACACAATATAATTACAATGTAATATGAAGTAGCAACATATAAGAGGTTCTCAGATCAGAGTGCATTTGCTTATATTTAGTGTTTCTTTTTCAGGAATCTTCAGACATGACATATAACAGCAGCTCCAGCATTTAGACTTCTTCTCCAAAACAGAAAACACTCTGTTCCACCTTGTGATGTCATGTGGTAATACAGGAAGTGCTCGAATTGCTAACCTCTACTGAATTAAATGTAAAAGGGAGCTGTTAACTTGAAAACTATCACTTCATGACATCACAAGGTGAGGATGTGGGCATTTTGATCTTTAGAGATGTATGCAGACTAATTTACCACACATTTTGTGTAATAAAAGACCTTTAAATCTGCCCTTTAAGTATTTTCTTGTGAAAAATTTGGTACTGTAAAAATGGGAGCTGACAGGTGGCTGGGATTTAGTGGGAGGGTGCAAAAAGTGCTGTGACTGCTTTACGCTTGCTATATATGAAGCGACAGAAATGTGCTCACCAAAACAATGGATTCTTTATGACTTGTTGGGTCCATAACTGAAGGAGAAGTTTTAGTGTTGTTTTCAATCATTTACACGTATATAATTAAGTTTTACTGTTCCTATGACAGCGATAGGTCATTATTGGGAGCCCTGTAAATGTGGGTACACCCTGGACTATGGACAGTTTGTCATTGCATGAAGAATTTTGATCCACCTTTTCACCTAACACATGTAGTATTTATAACTGTAGAGCTGGACAATATAGTTTCAATAAGATAAGATGTTGTTTTGAAGGAACCAAACAGCTTAAATAAAACCTATTGTGCTTGTGTCTGCTATGAAGTTAAATCTCTGACACCCGTGGATCTTTGTTATATATTGCAATATTCGTACAAAAATAACTATATAATATGCTCCTGAATCCTAAGCATATCACAGATTAAGAAAATAAAACTGGAGAATGGAGTAAGTACAGAGCAGTGGGCGAGTACTGTGGTGGTGAAAACGGGAATTGAACATCAATATTTCCGTCTTGAATATAAGTGATTAAAATTTGCTCAAACATGGATCAGTCACTCCAAATACAACTTCCAGAGGGTAAATGAGAAGGAGAAAAAGCTATAACATGGTAAAAAGCTCTGAAAAGTCTTATATACTACTACTACTACTACTACTACTACTACTACTACTAGTAATAATAATAATAATAATAATAATAATAATAATAATACAATAACAAAAGCTTCCATATGAGACAGGAGAGATGTATCAAACAGTAGAAATAAGAAATAAATAAAATAATTATATTGTAATTGTTGTTTTGGAGATATTCAAAATTAAAATGTCTGGAACATCATCTATAATAAAAAAAAATAATAATATGATTAGCTTAGGTTCAGGAGCAGGACTACGCCTCAGCCGCCCTCACCTCCTCACCAGCGAATCACAGCTCACTTCTACCACACCTCAATTTCTCAGAAGCCTTTTTGTAGCAGCCTGTCCTCGAACCCAGTTTGTCCTGAATAACTCGACTCTATCCTCCCTTCCCATATCTGTTCGCTCCCAGACATAAGACATAAGATGCCTATGAAGGGGATCCCGTCCTGCTGGGCCATGTTAAGATTGAGACTGAACCCCCACCCTGAGTCTCAACCCAGCCGACCCGCCTCGTCTCCATATTATAAACACTTTTCAGTTAGTATATGTGTTGTTGGCATGGTCTTTGCTAGTGAACTATATGCAAATATTGCAAAAAGCAGGATAAAAATAAAACCACTGTGCCACATAATCTTAAAAGGAGATAAAGTTCAGAACTTATAGTTATTTGTACAATCATGTTTTCCTTGATACTCAACCTCAACAAAGACATTTACCAGCAGGTTTAACAAAATAATAAAATTGAATTGTTATCCTGAGAATCACCAAAAATATACAGTTTTTTGGCACAGGAGAGGGTTAAATTTGTCAACTGGACAGAGTTTATTTAGTTGAATACATTTCGCAGCTCATCCAAGCTGCTTCTTCAGTTCTGGTCAGAATGCTGGAGGACAGTGCCTTATATCTGCCTGTCAGGGGGAGGAGTTGGATATCAGGAATTACTTTGAAACCAACACCCTAAATGTTTACAGTTTCTGTTGTTAGGCAGGCCTATAGATGTCCCCTGAGAGTGGGGTCATATTAGCGTAATTATTAGGAGCCATAATAGGCGTATCACCTCTGGGCCTCGTCTGGCCACACCTATTGTTTTCTTAATTTGTTTTGATTTAGGTTTGAGGATGGAGTTATAAATAGGAGACAGATGGAATCTGAGTCCTTCATTTCTGTTTAAAGATGAGTTTTCTTTTTCAACAAAAATAGCCTCTTTAACTCCCCTCTCAAACCAATTCTTCTCTCTGGCCAATATCTGTACCTCACTGTCCTCAAACGACTGTCCCGTGGCTTTAAGGTGGAGATGTACGGCAGACTGAGGTCCACTCTTCTCGTTAAACGTATTTAATGAAATAAACTCTGTCCAGTTGACAAATTTAACTCTCCTGTGCCATGGATTCTACCTGGACGACTGATTCTACACATTTGTTTTTTGTCAACACATCCCACTCCTAATTCACACAGAAACCATATTAAAACCTAGATACTAATTGATACTAAATCTAGATAGTAACTGCATCCTGAGCCATTAATGATAATGAAATTTTATGTATGAACCTTCTCTCGATACATTTTGTCCATCATTGCCTTAGCAATTGTCAAATTAGACCAAAATATTATCTTTGTAATGCTGAAAGAATGTCACATCTAACAGGAGACTGAACTTTTTCTTTTTTTTGTTCTGAAAACAGTGTCTTTTATTATCTGATATAAAACCACTTTTTTCATTTTTATACTTACTTCCCCATATAGTTTTTTTCCCTTTTCTTCTCTCTTTGGTATCTTTTGTAAGTAATGTTTTTAGAATGATTGTGGAACTGAAACTGGTATCGGGCACTGAACCTTTTCCTTAACACTGAAACCAAGTCTGAAATATGAGAATTACGACAAGACTAATCCATGATAACACTGTGGAGACAAACTTGAACCCCTGACCTGCTTATCAAAGGTTTGGACAGTGTATACAGAGTGAATCAGATTGGAGTGCACCTCTCACATTGTTTCACATCATCACATGAAAAATGAATACACAAACTCTTGCTTCATACTCTTGCCTCACTTGTGACCTCTGTGTTTCCTCCCTGCACTGTGCCTCACCCGGGATGGTGCTGTTAATCAACATTCAGGAAGTCATTTCTAATCTTCAATGATGTAAGGGTCTTTTTAATGGACAGATAACACATTTTTGTATTAAAAGCCCTATATGGCACAAAATTGATTCTTGTGATCTTTTAGCCATGTTATAATGTTGTTGCCTCTTCCGAATGTTTGACTCCTCATTTATTAAAAACACAGTGGAGCACTTCCTGTATTACCACATGATATTAGTAAAACAGGGCGTTTTCTCTTTGAGAGAAGAACTCAGCCTAAATATGCAGCATTTGTGTATTAAACACGTGCGAATGAAACATAATGCTCCAGGTATGTTTTTGATAAGGAAACATTATAACACTGATCAAATGTACTTTTTGATTCCCGGTTAAAACAGTACTGCCAGAAACAGGGCGGAGTTTCCTCGTAACATTTTCAGACTTTCCATCCAGGCTCTATATGGTGGAAAAAACATAATCAGAATGTTTTATTGCTATTGTCAGTGAAGAAAATTCACAAGCTAGGAACTTACTTTGGCAATATGGTGCAACAAAAAACTATGAATAATGAGAGTGAAATTTACTATATTATATACTATGATAAAAAAAAATGCCATGTAAAAAAAAAAAAGTTGCACCCCCCAGCCCCATGTGAGCCCCTGGTTTGTTTTAGCCTGAGTAAACATACATTTGGATCATTAGCAGGTGGGCGGGCTGCCATGGCTGCATTAGTGCCGGTCCAATCACAGAGTCCGGTCACACGGACAAGGACAGAGGGTCTCATGCATCTGCTCTGAGGGGTGACGGATGGACCCTTCTGTACGGGACAGGCTTAGAGGCGACTGTGCTGTGGCTTTCTTGTTTCTGGCTGAAGTCCTCTTATGTTAAAGACAAATTCTTGCATAAAACGTTTGTCGGCCACGGTTACAAATTTAAAATTTTTTAATTAGAACGAAAGGATTTCACAACATACTGCGTGCCGATGTAGAGATCATGTTTGGATTGTAAAATGTTCACTTAGCCCAATAATAAACCTATGAAAATTTTAAAATGTGAAATGTTTCTGGAGGTGGCACATCTCCATGGAAATAGAAAGTTAAAACTATACTTAAGAACATTCTTCGCCAAGTTTGATATCATACTATAGAATATTAGCCAAAGGAACAGCATTTTTATGGAAACAAGCAGCAGGAGGTCCTTTTTCAGACTAAATAAGAGTCAGGTTTGTGGAGATGCAAGCCTGCTCACAGTAAGGCTGCAACAGTCAAAATGAGAAGACATGCTTTTAATTTTTTGGCTAAAATGTTACGTGATGGGGCCTTGAAATGATAAATATTGTGGGCTAATGCAAAATTACTATTATTAAGGGGCATAGTCATTTTCTTCAATGGTACGAAACTGAAAACCATATAATCCCCCCATCCGGGTATAACATAATCTATAAAGGTCATCCATAAGGTCGAAAACAAGACTTTTGTTGTTCCTAAATGAAACCAAAATATTCAATTAAATTAAAGGGAAAATATTGATACTAACTCAGACTGCATTGGCCAACTCTTGCACTGGCTGGAATTATTATCTGACACATGTGGGACACACCTGTTTAAAACATTCTTCTTGCAAATATACAATAGAGCAAACAAAAGCAATTTGACTTCATGTGTCATTTTACAAGAAGACAACCTGACTAACATGTGCAAGAACCGAAAGCTAAAGTGTTTGGCAAACAGGTTATTTTTCATTTACCAGCAGTAACTTGATACTTACATTTCTGTAAAGACTTCAGTTTACAGAATCAGAAAACCAGAAAAAGCTTTATGTCCATTGTCAGTGATAGTGTTGTTGTTAAATGAAACCAAAATGTTAAATTCACAAAGGGCAAAACATTGATAATACAGCTCTGGAAAAAAAAAAATAGGCCCCTGCTAAATGATCAGTTTCTTAATTATCAGATTTTGTTTCTTGTAGGTGTGGATGTGTTTGAGTAAAAAAAATTTTTTTTTTCGTTCTATAAACTACTGACAGCATTTCTCCCAAATTCCAAATAAAAATATTGTCATTTATTTGCAGAAAATGACAAATGATCAATATAACAAAAAAGATGAACTGTTTTCAGACCTCAAATAATGCGAAGAAAACAAGATCATATTCATTTTAATTCATTCGTTTTAACTTAGGAAGAGTTCAGAGATCAATATTTGGTGGAATAACTCTACAAGATGTTAGTGATGAACAGTGTTTTTTCTCCTTTTCCTCCTTAAGTCAGATTTGGTTCAAGTGATCTCCTCATCAGCACGTCAAAAAGCAGAATGAGGTTGTCACACATGTAGAGATGCTGATTTCAGGAAAAAAAGCAGTGGTCTCTTATTTTTTTCCAGAGCTGTATATCATGCATAGGCCTACTCTTCCACTGTTTTATTTTAACACATGTGGTCACACCTGTTTGTAAAATTTCAGACTTGATATCGATACTAAGGACACGATACCACTCTGATATGTAGACGGTGGTCAACCACTATTGACTGAGGCATTACAGAGTCTTGTTATCACATTAATAACTAAAAAGGTTCTTTCTTTAGACAATAGAATATGAATTTCAACATAGTACTTTCATTATAGATTACAGTGGGGTCTTATTTCTGTTATCCTTCAGTCACACAGGTAGGTTCGATAGTGGTCCATGGGTGTAATAATCGATGTGCTATTATACCTGTTCTGATACAGCTCAATATCATTCTACAGCTATACAGGAAAGGTTCATTTCTGTTCTGTGAATGTGACTTTTATAGTATCAGTACTTTCTCAAATGAGTGTCCAAATGAGTGTTTCAAAACTACTTTTAGCATCGATTTGTGTCTGATTTTCAATACTTTTGACAACCCTAAAATCCACACATGATAAATATTCAGAACATAACAGTTAGACTCGCCAACATTTAACTTTGCATGCACAATACTGATAAGAACCTCCTTTGAATAAACCCACTAAAAATAAACTGCCTTCTTCTAATAGCGTATTTAATTGATGTACGACTGCTTTTCTGTTGTTACGAGACGCCTCTAATCTTTGTTTTGGCCAATAATAGAAACCCTGAAGTATTTAGGTCAGACTTTAGCTCAGTAAAGGGGAGGGAAGAGTCAGCGGGAGAAGAAAGTACACATTGCACCATTGTTGTGTGTTCAAAGTCTGTCTAAATCACACACGCTGCCACATGTAACTACAGCGGACTAGAGCTGATGTCCAATGATCTTTACCCAGCATCCTCTGTAGTCTGAGGCGTGCTGTGGCTCCCTACATTGTGTGATTGTGTAAAGTTGTAAGCCTGCTCCTAATCTCCTTGTAGTCGTCGTATCAGGCTGGTACGAGGACATTGATTAGCTGCTTAATTGATACAACAGTAGGACCGCCCACCGAGGAAGACGAACGCTGTTACTGTAGATCCATGTGCCTGTGTGTGACTTTTGCCTGTGTTGGAAGTTTTCCCTTGTGAACCGTATGAAACCAGAGTGCTCACTTATCCTTATCCAATCCCAATCTTTGTGTTGTCAAGATGGGCCCCGCCGGGAGCCTCCGCATACGCACCACTGAGGCAGAGGGGGTCTTATGCAGCGTCGTTAGGGGCTGCAGACCAGAGGCAGGCCACGCCAATCAGAAACGCATTCCCTGTCATCAGTACAGGGACGGAGGGTAGTGTGTGATGTTGTACTAAGGTCCGTCGTCTTAAGACTATTGGTGAAAGTGAAAATCTTAAAGGTGTAACTTTTCTGCTGAAAGGTTTGCCACCTGCTGGTTTGTACAGAGATGTTATTGTTTGCTCAGAAATGTTCTGTGCTATGGCATTAAACTCATCTAAATACAGGGCTGGATGTTGTATGTGAAGTACTGAGACTAGGGATGGGCTTTGCTGACAAAACTGAAATTCTTAAATGGGTAACTTTTCTGCTGGAAGGTTCACCACCTGCTGGTTTGTACAGAGATGTTATTGTTTGCTCAGAAATGTTCTGCATTATGGCATTAAACTCATCTAAATACAGGGCTGGATGTTGGATGTGAAGTACTGAGACTAGGGATGGGAAATTCTGACAAAACTGAAAATCTTAAAGGTGTACTAGTAATTTTTCTGCTGGAAGGTCTTCCACTTGCTTGTTTGCATGGTGAGGTTATTGTTTGCTCAAAATGTTCCGCAGTATGGCATTAAACTCATCTAAATACAGGCCTGGATGTTATATGTGAAGTACAGTGTCTAGGAATGGGAGATGCTGACAAAACTGAACATTTTAAAGGTGTACTATGTAACTTTTCTGGTGGAGGGTTGTATGGAGATGTTATTGTTTTGTCAGAAGTCCGCAGTGGGGCATTAAACTTATCTATTTTCAGGGAGACAAGCAAGTGATGCCATCAGAACTATGGAGAGTGAATTCACTCACAGTAATTTTCAATATCATTTTGCACTATGCTTAACTGTGGGAAACAAATGGCTTTACCCTCCACCAGAAAAATTACGTAGTGCACATTTAATATATCTAAAATAATAATAATATAACTTTATCCCAATCATATACAGATAATATAATAATAATCCATCATAATTCTGTCTGCAAATGTCTTAGGTGAGCTTTAACCTGTCTTACAACAGCCACGAGTCTGACAAACAAAACGCTCTGCCTGGTTCACTCATTAGTGTCTGGAAATGTTATAAAACAACTTTATAAGCAGCCTTACACTTACCTCTGTTGATTTCCCACTGCGCATGTGAAAGCCCAAAAGACTCGATGTCGTTTCTAATCTCATTTACGAGTGAATTATATTTTTGGAAAAATGCTGTAGTTAAGTATTGCACAAAAAGTGAAAAACAAAAGTGAAGAAATATCACCTTATCCCTTTTTTGAAAGAAACACTGTTAATTTAATCAGCTCTTTTTGCAGTCTTGTTAAATGGATGTTATTATTGCACATAAATTACTTCTGATATTTAGTTGAGAGGTCTGGTTTAGTTCTGGTTTGAAGCTCGACAAGCCCCTTTAGGAGCAACATATTAAGTTGTCATAATGTTCCCTCTCCAGTGCACTCAGTGGTTTTAAGCTGCTCCTGTCACCGCTGCCCTGGGAGGGACTGACAGAACCGCTTTCGTACATAGGTAAGGTAAGTGAACTGTCTTGCCCAATGGCGCAATGACAGCAGGCACTGGCTGGAGCAAGAATCCATCTGTAAACCTGATTTTTGGGTAAACATGCTCCCCTAGTCTAGATCTAGTTTATGTCAGTGTCGTTTTAGACATGTTTTATAGTGGCAGTATGTTGTTCAGATGCACTATGCAATTTTTCTGGTGGTCTGCCTGACTGTTTCCATGGAGATTTTGGCTTGAAATGTTCCACAGTATGTCATTACACTTATCCATGCATTAATTCATACAGGTGTGGTTATTGCTCAGAAAAATATCTTGGTAAAATCTGTATCCTTACCATGAGCACGATCACCACTCCACAGATCTGCCCTTTATCATGGCCTGGTTGTGTTATTCGCTTGTCTCCTTTGCGATTAACATGCTTCAAATCTAAATCCACTTTTTTATAAAGCACATATTACAACAAACCAGTTTCCAAAGTGCTGCACAGAGATCATAAAATGAAGACAACAAAAAGGTAAATTGCTAAAAGCAGTAAACTCAAATAAAAGCAAAATCATAAAATAGCTGTAAATAATTAAAATAAATAAAAGACAGAGGACCACACAACTGATAATGTGTTAAAAGCCAGAGAGTAAAAGCAAACACTTTACTGTGGGGGTTGTTCAGACATGGGGGGCAAAGCGTTCCAGAGTTTGAGACCGACCACAGAGAAAGCCCCGTCCCCTCTGGTTTTAAGTCTTGTTTTAGGCACCACGAGCTGGAGCTGGAGCCCTCGGACCTCAGAGCACGAGCGGGGGTGTAAATTTGGATGAGGTCTGAGACGTAATTTGGGGCCAGTCCATTCAAAGCTTTAAAAACAAACAATAAAATCTTAAAATCAACTCTAAAACAAACTGGAAGCCACTGCAACGATGCTAAAATATTTATTAATAATATCATGCTGTGGAACTTTTCGGGGAAAGCCATAATAAGCAGACACGCAGATGGCGTTGCCTCCACCACAAAAAATTACATTTTTAAATACAAAACACTGCACCACTGTAAAATGGGCCTAAAACTAATCTAGAACTGCACTAAAGCATCACATGTTCACCCACCAATTCACAAGTCTATGGTTGGATCTCAGTTTCGGCAAGTACCTGTGGTTGTTGTGCCATTGCTTTATGACCCGGTTTTATGTTTTAGTCACATTTCAGTTCTAGTTTAGACCTGGTTTAGTCTTGTTCATATGATCGTCCTTTAGTCCTGACTTTCACAGAAAACATATAAGAAAACTCCAGAGATCCAGAGCGCTGA
This sequence comes from Odontamblyopus rebecca, assembly GCA_030686955.1. Lineage (NCBI taxonomy): Eukaryota > Metazoa > Chordata > Actinopteri > Gobiiformes > Gobiidae > Odontamblyopus > Odontamblyopus rebecca. The sequence continues at coordinate 31,602,384 of CM060657.1, forward strand.
GACCTCTGTGCTGTGCTCGGCCATGATCTTAAGAGGTTTGATTATTACTCCCTGTGTAACATTGTATGGTCTTAGCGAGTGTATAATCAAGTCCTCATGGCGCCAATTATGAAAAAGAATTATTCATTGCCAGCGATTCTTTTAGAGCTGCTCTGGCTGAATCGTGTACATTGTTGTGTGTAGGCTCCCCGATGAATTATAGATGTTATTTGAAATTGTTCAGTGTTCTTAAATGTCATCGTTAATTTGCACGAGAAACCAACTATCGCTTGGATCCATTGCAGGGGGCAAGGGAAATGTTTCTTTTTTTTCCCCTCATGTCTCAGCTAAAGAAAAAGATAAAAGATACAGATGCGTACAGTAGCTGGTTAGCTCCTCGGTGTATACTCGGGTGGGTTAGCCAATGGTACGCTGCGGTCTAAAGACGTTCATTTGGTCAATTCGCAAGGGACGCAAGTTGAAGCTCGCCACTGTGCAAATACTGGACCCAAAGAAGTGAAATTATGTAATCTGTAGTGGAAAGGAAGAACGAGAGAGAAAGAGGGGAAGATTGGGGATGGGGGTTATGCAAAGGGGAAGAGTCGGGGGCGGATTAAGCCGGTTCTTGTGGCGCTCCTGCCCGCTCCACACACAGTCGCTGAAAAGGAAATTCAATTGGCACTTTTGCTGCTCTTGGTGGCGGGTGTGTGAGCGAGGCAGAGAAATGGAGCCGGGAGAGAGTGAGAATGAATGAATGCAAAGTAAATGTGGCGCTTTTTGTGGAGGAATTATTGTGGCCTATTGTATTCCAGAGCTTTATACAGTGTCGCTGCAGAACGCGTGGACTGTATTGTTTCAGCTCTCATCGTATTAGGCTCAGGGATACAGTCGCAGGAGGTCAGCACAGGCCAGAGTAAGATGTGCTGCAAGATGGAGAGATTTGGGGAGGGCATCTGGCCTAAAACAGTTAACCAAACGGGTCACCAAATGTATTACGCAAAATTGACTAGTCTGATTAGTCTGTGTACATCTCCAAAAGCTGTAAATGCTCTCTTCCACCTTGTGTAAAATCCCTCAGTCGTCTTGGTAGAATCCATGGCAAAGAGAGAAATTCATTTTCCAATTGGACAAAAGTTTATTTTGGTTGAATACATTTCACAGCTCATCCAAGCTGCTTCTTCAGTTTTGGTCAGAATGCTGGAGGACACTGCCTTATATCTACCTGCAGGGAGGAGCTAACTACAATGAAACTGCTCTGAAACTACACCTACTTGTTTGCAGTTTCTGTTTGTTAACTAGGCCTATTGAGACCCCTATCCACACTATTACGTATTTGAGTCATTTTCGTTTCGTTTGCAGTGTTCGTCCACACTAATCACATGAAAAACGGCTCCAGAGACAGAACGATCTGGTGCTCCCACAGATATTATCTGAGTACATATCGGCACAATGTGGACGCCTGAAAACAGTGATACGCTGACGTAGGAGATCTAGTTGTCTTCTTTATTGGACCACGTCACTGTGACTTGGGCCTTCCTGATTCGCTGGGTTCTGGTCATTGCGGAAAACACTTTAAACAAACCCTAGACAAACACGAAACAGCATCGGTCCACAAAAAGACTGTTTTCACGCTTGCCATCTTCCTTGGCTCGAAATCGGCTGCTGCATCTTCCATAGAACTACGGCAACTTTAGACACTGTGCTCCACTTCCTTGTTTTTACCGCCCACGTGGTGTCATGATGTCGTTGCGATGAGACACCAGCCTAGTCATGTGACTAGCGTTTCAGGTGGTCCAGACATGACCTGTCTGAAATTAAACTGTGTCTGATACGATGATATTGTGATTTGTTTCAGTGTAAACGTAACCTGAACTTGCCCTGAGTGTAGGTGCTTTCACACCTTTGGTGTCAGGTCAGTTCCAGAGGTGTGAAACACCCATTATGGCCCAGAAAGGTTAAACTAATATGACCCCACACTCAGGGCAAGTTCAATAGGCCTAGCTAACAAAGAGAAGCTGTAAACAAGTAGGTGTAATTTCAGAGTAGTTTCATTGTAGTTAGCACCTCCCTGCAGGCAGATATAAGGCAGTGTCCTCCAGCATTCTTACCTGAACTGAAGAAGCAGCTTGGATGAGTGGCGAAACGTATTTGACCTAAATAAACTCTTGTCCAGTTGACAAATTAATTTCTCCTTTTGCCGTCTCTTCCACCTTGTGTGTAGTTTTCAAATTAATGGATACCTTTTACCTTTTGTTCAGTAGAAATGGTAATTCCAGGGCTGAGATCATCCAAATGATTCTAGTGAAGGTGTGTGGAGGTTAAAAATAAATGACATCACAAGGTGGAGCAGAGTGAAGTTAGGGGTTTGTGTGTTAAACATGTGAAGGAAACAAAACACAACTCCAGGTATGATTCTGATGAGGAAACAATATACATAGATCATATAACATAGATCAGAAAATGGTGTAATATGGGCCCTTTAATCTAACTCATGAGAATCCATCCTGAACTGATCCCACCGACAGATCAGACCAATCACAGGGCAGCACTGTGGAGCCAGTAGCAAACCAGTGTTGCAGATGTATGTATGTAGACTGCTATTATACGAGCAGAGAGAGGTGCTTTGTGCGTTTGTGGATTGGAAAGATGCCCGTTCTTTTCTCTTGAGCAGTTTCATCAAAGGTTGAAATTTGCTGTTGTCATGATGCATCTGATCAGCTGAAGTATTCAACCGAAAGCTCTGCCTGTTCCTGATTATATTCAACAAGAATAGAAAGTCTTGACTGGAGTATTGTTTAATGCCATTTTACTTTCATATTTTCATATATTTAAAATTTGTCTAGCTAATCATACTTTTTACCATTTAAACTGACATAGTAGGTGTAGTATCTTGCCCAAGGACACAACAGCAATGCACCACAAACACATTTTAAAGGTGCTGTACCTGATTTTTAAAATGTAAAAAGCCAAATAAGTTCATTTTAAACAGTTTGCAGTGCTCCAAAGTTATTCCTCTTTTACCATTCTCAGCATCCTAATTATTCACCGCGATGAGTTCATGAGTGTTTTTCACAACTGTTAGAGACCAGAGCTGAGTTTTGGTGATGTAAACCAAACAATAACTAGCATGTTAATGCGCACTTTCTGATTACTGGACAATAAAATGCGTTCTTATTAGATGCAGACAGCACGCAGCACATATTTTGACCTCAAGATTTCCTTATAGAATATATTTGTACTGGGACAAACAGGGACTAATTTAGCTGAAATACAGGTACAGGCACTTTAAGATGATTATGACAATTACTTATTTCTTTTACAATTATTTTCGACAGCATCGTCCTCTCCAAATAAAGTGCACATGTGTTATATTGCTCTGTCCTGATGGTGGTGAGATTGCGTCGGTCAGAGCAGATGGGTGGAGTAGCAGAGCGGATGTGGCGCCCGGGCATCAGTCCTCACATTTGGGCAGATCGCAGACACATGCTGCCCTCAAAAGCTCCATTTGCTGCGTGTGAACAGCACAGACTCAATCTGAGGTGAGGGACGGCCCCTGTCTGAAAGCACTCCTGTGAGACCCTCTCCTCGGCAGTTTTCTAAGGACACTTTTCTTTTAAATGCACCAGTACAACATGTGTTTTCATCGCTTTCAAAAAGGGACATTTGGGGTCAGGCCCTCTTTCCACTGATTATTGATTTCAGAAATGATTTTCGCCTAAAAAACTATGAACAATGACATTTAACAGTCTCTCCATTTATCGCTAGAAAATGACATTTACCGTAATTATAATGAAAGTTAAACAAGGACATGGGACTCACCTCTGAGAGAGGAATGATTAGAAGTTGTCCTTTTGTGTTTGTAGATCTGTAAATAATCTTCCAATGTCAGAAAATATGAAAAAGTCAGATGGAGACATTTTAAGTGTTTTTGTAGGAAACATTTATACATTTAAAGCTCCCATCTGCATTTTTATTAGATTGTACCAGCAGTTGTCAGATATGAAAGCCACTCTCCCTCCCCATTCCACTCACTTGGCCTTGTTCAGACTCTTCTGTGCTTTATGCTCTTCTTCAGGCCAGAACTGACACACCATCAGACAGCAGTAATGTAAACAGCCTCTAGTGGTCATATGTGAGAATACAACAGGGCTGGGTCTGCCAGTCTAATTACAAATGATATCTTTATATGGATAATGCTGGAGCGAGTCATTTGATCTATTTTTTGCTATTCCTAAATGAGACCTAATCAGATTTACTGATTAAAGAGATATTCAGCAAAATGCACGGACAAGTTAGGAGTCAGGACTATAAATGTTTTCAAACTAGGTGAACCATTAGCCAAGAGGCTCTTCAGTGTTTCAGTCGGTTTGCGCTTTAACAGAATGAAACAGAAAGGGTCACATATACGAGGCTGCAGTCACACTTCAGAACACACTCCATCTAATTTGGGATTAAACTTGGAATTAAACCGAGACTGAATTGGGATCAGAACAGGACCAGACCATAGCCATAACAGGATGGGCCCAGGACTAGACTTTGACTAGACTGGGACTAGACAGGACTGGACTGGAACTAGGCAAGAACTAAACCAAGACTAAACCAGGACTGAACCAGGACCAGTACCATGTTTAAGCTGTAATAAATCAATCGCACAGAATTCTGTCTTTAATGCCACATTTGAAGCTTTTAGTCCAACATCTCTGTTATTAATTCGATTCGATATGTAAATGTACTGAGCAGACCATTTAGCACCTGTTGGCATCTTCACAAATTATTTATATTTTCATGTATTCAATTAATAATTCACAGCTTTGGGAGTACAATATTATGTTGAGCACATACAAATATACTGTACATATTCTGGGGTTTGTCAATCGATACTTAAACTAGTGTCAGAACTGGATATTCATTTGAGGAGGTACAGAAAATAAATCGTATAAATAAATTTGGATCTTTCCTGAATCCTGTTTTCGAATGTTGATCTAATGTACGACAACATGGAAATATGAAAGAAAGTATTAGCAAAAAATGAAACTAAACCAACTGGACTTTTTAGTTTAATTGTTTGATAATATTCTTTGATAAAATATGCATCAATTAATCAAAGAAGATGTTACTTTGTGCTAAAAATACCATTGTAATGCTTCAGAAAATAGTACATGAAGTCTTCTCCTTAGCATTGAAACATCAGTATTGTGATAAGATCAGACTGTACACAGTATCTCTATCGTATGTGTTTATGTTTGCGTTCGAAAGTGGCCGAGAAAGAGGGGAACCTAATTGTTGACTGTTAGCTCCGAGCTAAACAGATGCGTAAATAGAGATAGAGGCGCCTAGTCACATCAGATCAGACCAAACAACAACAATCTAACCCACACATTTCTGCTTTTCACCCAGTGGGGAGACAGATGGAGAGAAGGAGAGAGGGAGGAAGTGAGGAGGAAGGGAGCAGAATAGAGGGATAGAGGCACAGAAAGTGAGAGGTTTTGGGCATCACAGCCAACACTGACATGAATGGAGCAGTGACTCTGGCTTCTGTGTCACAGTGAAGGGTGGACAATATTCACAAAAAATCTCAATATATTCATAATAATAGTAATGGTAGATCAACTTTTTACCATAATTCAAAGACTCTCAATAGCTTAACACCAGGACAGGGCCGTCATTTGTGGGGTTATAGGCTCTGAGGAAAAGGTGCGTCTTGAGCTGTTTTTGAAGATGTGTAGTGAGTCTGAAATGTTCTTGTGTTAATTACAATAAGAACTAGTAATGCATGTGATTTATATAGAGTTATGTGGACAATAAAAGACACATTAGTGCATCATTCTTTCACTGCACACGCGGTGGTGGTGGTTAACGTATTACATATTACATTATTATGTTATGTTATGTTAGGTATTGATGCTTTGTAGCTGATGTCATCAACATTCCTTCGGGTGTGGAGCTGAACTGCTTTATCTGAGGCTTCTGAGGCTTTTTTCTGAGTTTTATTTTAACGCAATCTGATCAGAAAGAACTGGTTTAGTTTGAACTACAACATGTGAGCTGATTTGTGCTGTTAAACAAGTCCCTCACACATTACAGTCACAAGCATTGGGCAGCAGTTTTTCAGTTTGTCACTCACCTTTTTTGTTAAAAATCAAACACCTAAACAGGGTCACGAATGCTCTTATCGATCACAGGCTCCTGAAAATGTGTTAAATCCATTTTTTTGTATTTCTGTCTTTTCACAGTGTTTGCTAATGTGTGCATTGGGTCACCATGGTAACTCCTAAGCATTTCACCATTAGAGATACATGTAGAATTCCCCCAAGGACACTACAAAGTGTCAATCAGTCACAATAATGATTGGACTTGGTTTAGGCCATTTTGTAATACAATCCTGAAGAACCATTTTCATATAAAAAAGAAAGCAAAACTGCTTATAACTGCATATAATGAAATCCTTGCATTAAAGTGCAGTGTTGAATCTACTGCTCATTAGATGTTATGATTATAATCTTGTTTTGTCAAAGCCAACAATTGTTTTGTCTACTTGTTCCACTTCTTTACTGGCTTTTATCAGATGCTCTGGCAGATGCGAGATAAGAACGAGCTGCATGTGCTTTCCAAATATGTTTACAAGATATCAACATACATTTTATAATTTTTTGTCAGTAACTTTTCCAATATATTCCCATCATGTATCCAGGCCTTTTATTAACAAGTCAAACAGCTGCTGGTGTCTGGTACTGTAACAGTGGTGGAGTGGTGATAACACATACCATCACATGCCTCATAAAGCCTAATGGTACCAATGCAATAATGCTTTGGGCCCGAGGCGGGAGTGTGCGTCGTCGTGGTTACAGCAGAAGGGGTCGCTGCGGCCGTGATGAATTGATTGATGAACGCACGTGGCAAATGCAGATAACAGGGAAATATGACCAGCCCGGAGCTCACCTTTTTAGCCTGTAGCAAAAAGCATTTGAATAGCTGATGTGTATCGCTGCTATTAAATGACACGGCAAAATAGATAGACATCCCCCTTATCGCACTTACACACAGAGCTGGCCTGGGCAGGAGCGGGCAGGATATTTGGGGGAAATTATTAATTGAAAAGTGGATACATTTGCAATACTTAAGGTGAGGTAAGGCAAGGTAAGTTCATTTGTAATTCAAAGTGCTTTACGGAATAAGAGATAAGAGATCAAAACACACAATGCAGACAAATAAAAACATAAATAATCTTGATAAAATTAACTTTAAAAGAGAAGAGTGCAGGATCAAAGGCAGTGGTAAGGTAATAGTGACCTAACATGCTCTTATTATTTATCACAACTATCAAAACTACATGCCTTTAGCTTTCATATGCATTTTACAGCTTAAGGTACACTTTTGCTAGGCTTGGTCAGAATTAGCTTAGCTGGAGGCTTTGACCTTTTATGCATTTGTGGGTTGATGGGGAAACTGTTGTGCCCAAAGGAAATCCACAAACACTGGGACATACAGGCAAACTGCGCACAGAAAGAGTCAAACCCAGAACCTTCTTGCTGTGAGGTGAAAGTCAGGGTTCCTACGGTGCCTTAAAAAGTCTTAAAAGCATTAAACAATACCGTAAAAAGACTTTAAAAAAAAGACTTGAATTTTTATATCTGGGTCTTAAAATTGTGCAGTAATTTCTCTATATCGCATTTACCCTCAAAAGTTTAATTCATAGACCACAGTTATTTGGTTTAATCGTTGCCTAAATAAAGAGCGACGAAACCAATAGATGAGAACGGGACGCAGCCCCGGGTCCAAAAAAATCCTCCGAATACGTCGTGAAGATCCCTCTACAGAACCACAAGAAACAAGCTCAGCAGAAACGCGTAAAGAAGAAAATCTTAGCAGAATGCAAAGTTTGACGAACGCCGTTATTTTGTTTTTTAACGTTGGATTTACAACACATTTCATGCCGGGGTTATGGGGGAGAGACTGTTTGAGAAGTAAACAAACAAATTCATGAATTTAGTTTTTCTTTGCTGGTCTGTGAAATAGGCCAGGAAATAGTTCTTAAGTTTTGATATAAATGGTTTTAAAAAGGTTTTTAAAAGACTTGAATTTAACCTGACGAAACCTGGAGGAACCCTGAAAGTGCTTCCCTGCCATATGAATCTTTTCTGAAATAATAATCTGATGTAAACATAAAAGCTTACATCTGCTGTGCTTAAATATTTATTTTAATTTTAAAGGTTCAGGTAACCAGATAGATTTATGGAAGTGGAACATCATCTGCGTGATTTCTTGGAAACCGAATGTTCAGACTATACTTGGAAACATTCTTCTTGGAGTTAAGTGTCATGTTGTACTGTGGAATTTTAGACAAAGAACAGTTCCCTGGAAACGAAATACATAAAAAGTTATTTACACACACTGTGGCTTTAACTTAATTTATTATCTGTAATTTTAAACACATTTCAGAAAGCCCACCATATCACTACATCAGTACTCAGTTCACAGAGCACATTTTAAATATGTCCAGGATTTAAAAGAAGATTGAAATATTAATTACTATAATACAAAAAGCACATCTATTTTTAAATTTGGAGATGTCTAAAGTATTTTTAACATAATGATGAGTGCACGAGTCTACAGCAGAGAACAAATTACATAAATAATTACAGCTTTTGCAGTGTGCTTATTACTACCACACAAGCTCCATTTAGATTGGATTGCGATGACTCTTTCCGCTCCTGTGGTCTCAGGTACCATCTGGAGTCTCACGCGAAAGGGGAATCGTCTAATGACTCAGAGGCTGCACTTTCACTAGACATATGCAGAAAATCAGGACAATGCATATATGAGTGTAGACACAGGAAGGAAACAGCAGTGTTGGTAATTGTTTGTCCCTGGAGTAATAATATCATGCAGGATTCCTCAGCCTGTTGTGTAGTGAAAGGCCGGACCACCTGTGAGGGCAGCCCGGACCCTCCTCACTGCGCTGGATTTGCTTTTGAAATGATAATGCTCTAGTGGGAGTTATTTACCTATACGAATACCAGCATTAAAGTTTTATATTGTCCTCCTCGCCTTGTACGACAGTAGTTTGTTATGGATTACGCATATATATGTAGTTTTTGTTAGATTTTAAGATGCTTTACCTTATTCTTATGGTTTGAAATACTTGTAAAAACAGAAGTTCTTGTTTTTAAGCAGTTTGCAATGGTCCACAGTTCTTCCTCACTTACCGTATGTATTCTGAATGTCTTAATTATTCATTATATGACTTTATAAGCGCTTTTCGCAACTCTCAGAGACCAAAGCAGAGTTTTCACACGATTAAACTGTAAAGCTAACTACTTGCATGCTAACACACTTCCTGATTATCAGATAATAAAACACTTTTTAAATTAGACTCAGTTTGACCTCAAGAGCTGCTTATACCATATACGTGTACTGGGGAAAGACTTTTTTCTCAGATACTTGAGTAAAATTCACATATAGAACCTTTAACAAACATGCTACTGTGCTAGTTTCTTTTGGGATTACAAAACAAAATGATAAAATACCAGGCTTTGTGTTATAAACTGGTAATTAGTTTATAAATAACTTTCTTTGCCGATAGCATAAAGCACTCTCCCAAACCCTATAGCAGAAGCCTTGTCTCCGGGGAGCTATACCATTACAACAGCCCAAAGCCACTTAATTTCCATGCTTGACATATTGATTGGAGATTCTTAGTTAGTTAGCGAGGACTAAAATGGAGCGGGCCATAAAATGCTTTGTTAGAGCCCAAGCAGCATATGGAGCAATCTTCTGCAACGTTCACTTAAAGAACAGATCAATTTGGTGCAAGAAACTGGAGGAATGTTGAGGATGTACACAGGTTTTTACAATCAGGTTTGAGGATCAACCCAATTAGAGACGGGTACTTCGGTTGGATTGCCAAATGTCACCTTTGATTTCTAGACTGTTGCTTCATATTCTTAAAGGTGCATTATGTAACTTTCCCAGTGTCAAGTCAGATTAGTGGAGAAGTGGGTACGTTTACATTTTTGTCAAGGTATTTTTCGAGCAATATTCGACCACTTGTAATTGAATAAATGCAAGATGTTTAATGCCATTATTATATTTTTATATGGCGCTTTATATCAAGGAACCATTCACCTATTCACACACAGATCGCACACCGGGGTAGGGTTGGGTGGTATTCAAATTTTGATACCGTTAAACCATCAACGATCAAACCAAACTTTGCCAGCGCGTATCTTCCTCCATTTAATGATCTGGGACACACAAGAAAAGAACAGTGCAGAAGAGGCAGATTCAGGAATAAAAAGTAAAAGGCGACAGTCCACGGCGTGTGATATTTCCCACTGCAGCATGTTGTATCTGACAGACCTGCGCTCTCGGCACTCGGAGAAGTTACCGTCTCCTCCGTGAAAGTTTGACTTCGCCCTCAAGCGGGAACTTTCTCCTCTTCAGCGCCGAGTCCCCTCTCGACTCTCGGCGTTCAATAAAACGTCTCCATCACAAACGTTTCGGTTCAACATCGCACACGAAGCGTCAGTCAGGTTTTTTTCTTCTTCCTCGTTGTGTGTGGATGGAAATCTCCAAGCGTAACGACGTTTGAAGAGGAGAGAGAGCGGAGGGGAGGAAGTCGATGCTGTGCCCCATGTCTGAAGCGACTGTGGTGGGATCTCTGGCCTGACGCAGACTCGTAGCTCCGTCAACGTTTGCGTCTCTCCCCTGTCATTCGGCCTGAAGCCAAAACGCTGCTTAATATTAGGTCCTTATGCACTGCAGATTTTTTAAATGACTGTAATGAAAAACTGAAACTGTTGCTACTTTTTGATACCTCGGTATACCGTATTACCGTATTACCACCAACCCTACACCAGGGGCTGTGTCTTGCCCAAGGACAGCAAAAGCATTCATCAGTGGGACCTGGAATTAGAGCTGGAATTGTGTCTCTGACCACTCAACCAATGATGTTTATGGGATTTTAACCTTTAACCTTTGGATCAATGAACAAACGTTAGTAATAACAGACAACAGTAGACAACAGAAGACCTGTCTCCAACAAAATGACGTAGTGCACCTTTTCAATAACTCTAATTTACATCCCATATGATAATAGATTAAATGAAATGTTGCTCAGTCTAAGGAAGGATTTTTTTTTTACGTCAGTGCTGATACTATAAAATGTTACAAGCTGCTCTATAATGTCCATCAGTGACTTATGCGTTTCCGGCGCTGACTGTTTGAAAGGGGAAGGTGCGGGGTAGCATTCTATAAAAGCACACGCCCTTTGCCCTTTGCCCTGGGGTGCTTGTTACATGGGAGTATTCTTCACTACAAAGACAATCCAAGGTCCTGTAAAAGAAGGTTAACCCCCAATCATGAGAGCATCGACGCACTGAGCAGGATGCGTGTGCTCCCTCCCAGGTTAATCATTCCTCCATTGATTGATGCTGATCCTGGTTTACACAGAGGACGAGAGGAAGAGCACTGCACGGCACACTGGGATGCTCCGGGCTCAACTCCTCATGGAAGCTTCTATGTGGGAGATGTTTCCAGAAATGTATATACTGTTTTTGGTGTTGTGGAGATACACAAAATTACAATATTCACGGGTTTCAGACATAATTTCTTCCTGATTTGAAGGATTTGGCATGGCTACGGACCTCCATTTTTATAACAATTACACAACTTAAAGGTGCACTATGTAACTTTTTGGTTGGGGGGGGGGGGGTCAATCACGTCCTTAGTTCTGTGGATGGATATGTCATTGCATTAAACAGCTCTACCTTACATTTATCCACTTACAGGTGGTTTTACTGCTGAAAAATGCATAGAAAAACAGGTATTCTGACTGTGAGTGACGTCGCCTCTCCACAGATCTGACCTGCAACTTGGTCTGGTTTGATCTCAATGATGATTAGGGGTGGTGCGGTATAAATTTTTTGATTACCGTTAAACCTTTTTAGCATTTTATCAGGGTATATGGTATTTCCGTGACTAATTAAGAATTATTTTGTATCTTGCACCTAAACCATTCAGAAACAGAATAGCAGAATTATATTTGAAGATGAAGCACAAGTTCTGATCAAACCAAATTTTGCCTGTGCGTATCTCCCTCCATTGAATGATCTGGGACACACCAAGACAAGAAAAGTGCAGAAGAGGCAGATCTCAGGATAAAAAGTAAAAGGCGACAGTCCACGGCGTGTGATATTTTCCACTGCAGCATGTTGTATCTGACAGACCTGCGCTCTCGGCACTCGGAGAAGTTACCGTCTCCTCCGTGAAAGTTTGACTTCGCCCTCAAGCGGGAACTTTCTCCTCTTCAGCGCCTCGTCCCCTCTTGACTCTCGGCATTCAATAAAACGTCTCCATCACAAACGTTTCAGCTCAACATCGCACACGAAGCGTCAGTCAGGTTTTTTTCTTCTTCCTCGCTGTGTGTGGATGAATATTTCCGAGCGTAACGACGTTTGAAGAGGAGAGAGAGCGGAGGAGAGAAAGTCGGCGCTGTGCCCCGTGTCTGAAGCGACTGTGGTGGGATCTCGGACGCAGGGTCGTAGCTCCGTCAACATTTGCATCTCTCCCCTGTCATTGGGCCTGAAGCCAAAATGCTCCTAATCTTATATTAGGTCGTTTTGTGCTGCAGATTTTTTAATGACGGTAATGAAACTGATACTGTTGCTACTGTTTGATACCTCGGTATACCACATTTCCGTATTACCACCCAACCCTAATGATGATAGAAAGTTTTAATACCATACTGTGAAACATTTCAGACAAAACAAGAAGAAAAGAATTTGACGGACCCTCCAACAGAAAAGTTATGCAGTGCTCTCTTAAATCAAAATATATCTTTTGAATTGGTAAAAGTCCTCACAAAATCTTGCAAATCAGTGAGGATTTTTTCACAGTAGCTTCAGAAAGTGGCGCCTCTATTCATCTGTAAGTGTGATTAAAGTCAACTAGAAAGGACTATAGGTTTTTCCCTATAAGGTTCAACATGTGTGGATCCTATTGGATATTTTACAAAAACAGTGAATCATCCGTAGAATTATATAGGCCCCTCCGTCCATCTGTAAGAATGAGATCATCATATTGACATATTGAGTATATGTTCTATTTTAAAAAGGCTGCTACGAGAACTGATTGAATACGGAAGAACAGAAATGTGCCTAACCTTTCAAATAAGGAGATAAAGTGATATTTCTTCACGTTTTTGCTTAAGTTTACAGCCCATTTGCGTTTTATGCCACTTGATCCTCCACCAAGACATTTATGAGCACTTTTTTAGCACATTTTTATGGTTTGCTTAAAAATTACGTGAACATTTTCTTGATTATCTCTGCATTTCCCCCAAACCCAGAGACATTCCTTTATGTAACATTCATCCTTATTTTACAGGCACATTTAATAAAACCAGTTGTTGCCTCACAGATTTGGAATAATCTATTATGATGCAAAATATGTGTTCAAATAACAATGTTATTCAAGCTGACTGTTTGTGTGGTTAAATGTAGGGCTGCAAGATTAATCCAAATCAAATCAGAATCAGTTTGAATGGTCTATATTTGTAAAGACAGCAATTGTTCAGGTAATAATGTTCGCGGTGAACTAAATGAGGCTCCGTGGAGTTATAAAGAAAACTGCTAACCCGCTAGTGTGGACTTCTCTAAACATGCACTGAGAATTTTCGTATTTCTTTAGCAGTTCATAGTCAAGCCGAGAAAACCACTAGAAAAAATCCTAAATTGTTCAGCCGTTTAATGGCGCTTTGTATTTTACTGCTCAAGGGTCCACTACCTGCTTGTTTAGTTATTTTTCAGTTTATTTTGAGCATGAAAAACACCTGTAATTAAATACGAGATAGATAAATAAACACCACTACGAAATTTGCACAGTGGATCTTTAAATGTTTGAGTTTTGTCTCCCATATTTAGAGGTGGATTGTGTAATTTTTTTGGTGGAGGATCAGTCAAATGTTATTGCTTTGTCTGGAATGTTTCACAGTATAAACCTTCCCATCTTCGTGAAGACCAAACCAGACCAAGTTACAGGTCAGATCTGTGGAGAGGCACCCCGCTCACAGTCAGAATGCTTGTTTTTCTAGGTATTTTTGTGCTTTAAAATCACCTATAATTGAATAAATGTAAAGTAAAGCTGTTAAGGAGCCCAACCAAAAAGTTACACAGTGCACCTTTAATGCAGCTCTTACGTTGTTCAGAAATAAATAAGATAAAAAAGCTTACACAACCAACGCAACAGTGGAATACTAGTAGCGTATTTTCCCCTCAGTCTCATATTATGACGAGTTACTCCTACGAGCCCCACCAGCTCGCCACATACGCGCAGTTACGCAGTCGCATGTTGGCTCCAGTCACACACATGACAGTGGGATAGATTTGACTGCAGCCGAGCCCAGAGCGGGGTGACACTCACATGTGGAGCCGGCGCCTTCGTTTTGCTTGGGGAAGCAGAAAGAGGCTGAGCGCGGAGATGGATGGACGGATGGCGGGAGGAGGAGGAAGAGGAGGAGGAGGAGAGAGGAGGGAGGGCAATGCGCAGGGATGAGGGAAGGAGATGGGGGGCAATAAGGGGGCTTAGTGGTTCTAGTAAATATTTATATTGCATTATGATACGCGCGGGAGTGAAAGACCGAGCCGGGAAAAGGCACAGAAAGGGACAGATAGAGTGCGTCCGTCCTCTTATTAATTTTATTCCGGACCGCTAAGTTTAGCATTCAACACGTGTCGCCTGTGATGGAGGGAGGAGGGAGGAGAGAGAGGGAAGAGAGAGAGGTTGACGGTTGCTAGGTGACGGGGCGCATACTGAATTTTAACAAAAGAAGAGGGAAAGAGGGAGGGACGAAGTGTGGAGAGGAGAGGAGAGAGGGAGGAATCGGATACATGTAGAACATATATTTGAAGATTTATTTACGCAGCGCGCGCGTGTGTGTGTGTTTGTGTGAGTGCGCGCGCGGCGGTGCGGTGGGGTGGCGGTGGTCGTGTTGTGCGTGAGGAGTGCGTGGTGAGGAGGAGGGGGACACCCGCAAAACAAGACGGATACCTCAAAAAAGGAAGGATGTGAAAAAGGATGGAGGGACGAAGGAAACGAGGGGGGAAAGGCTGGTGAAACACAGTAAGTACATTTGTTTTGGCCGCTGTGTGTTCGTGGTGCGGAGGCATGTTTCAGACAGACGCGTCATTGACGTGGAGAGACAGGGGAGGACAGGAGAGGACAGGGGAGACAGGGGGTACATGTCCGCGGTGATGGACAGACGGATGGTCGGGGATAGAGAGCGGAAAACAACCGGCGCGCCTGGGCTTTGACCCTTCTGTCATTGCGCGCCGTAACGCATAGCTTCCCGGCACTTCCATTCCTCTCACAGACTCTGAGCTTAGCGCTAGGATGTTGCCTTATGTTGCATTATTAACAAACACAGAGTTTGGGCTCCGTTTACGTGCTTAAACGCCGGTGTTGGCCGCAGTTTTGCTCTGCCTCAGCGCTGCGGATGTATTAATTGAGGTGATCATATCTGTTGATGTTCATTTTCTCTGGCTGCTTGGTCAACGTTAGCGCACCGCTGCTTCTGAGGTTCCACACCGCTAAGACAGCAACACTACACATGATTTCTCCTCTTTCTACTCTGTATTTGGTGCTGATGCTCAAAATATTTGGTAGTTGGGCAGCGCACAGTTTTGCCTCATGTTGCCAGCGAGGAATGCTCTCCCGGCGGGCTGACTTGCCTGACACTCGGCGCATTTGGCTCCCGCAGCGCAAGCTTTTTCAAAGAACATAACTTTTGTTTGTGGCTCGGGAGCACGTCCAGAACATTTTTTTCCTCAACAGGCGCGCACAAGCGTAGGCCCCTGCGCTCACACCGCGTTCAGACGGCCTGACCTGTGCGTGGAGCAGAGCACAGTGTTGCTTCTCCTCTGCTCCACTGCAGTAACTTGAGGAGGGATTTCTGTGGATGGAAATGAAAATGAATGTGTGTTTGTTTTGTCATATCTTGGGGCTGTTTGGAGTCTGCCTCTGCTCTGTGCCCTCTTGGCTGGGTTCTTCTGCTCATCTCCATTTCAATCAACCACAGGTGACGGCCTAGCTCCACTTTCTCATTTCATAGAGCCAGACTTATAGGTCCAGTGGTGCAGTGTAGCCTTTTATCCTCTGCCTTATACTCTCCACATGGGCTGGCTTCAAGGTCCAGTGGCAGAGTCGCCCATGAGCTACTGTACCCCAGCTGTGTGTGTGTGTGTGTGTGTGTGTGATAGGGGGAGGAGGTAAAGGGGGCAGGGGGAGAGATGAGGTGAGGATCCTGATGGCTGGGAGGCACAGGAGGAGATGAGAAAGAGGATAGAGTCAACATTTGTGTGCTTGTTTTCTCCCACCTCCCGCTCTTCATCAATTTCACCTCATTGATTCATCGACTCCCGCGCAGAAAAGCTCCGAGCCCAAGAGCTCAATCTAACCCAACAGTCCCTCATCTCCCCCCTTCGTCTTTCCTCTCATCCCCTCTTTCTGACAATCCTCTTGCCTCTCCTAGCCTGGATCCTTTCCGCAACCCGAGCAACCTGTGACTTCCTCTGCTCGTTCTCCTCCTCCTCCTCCTCCTCCCCATCACGCCTTTCCTTTCATCAGCTGTTTGATGCAACATTAGTGGAGAGTTTCCTCAAATCCTGATGCCCTCCCAAGCCCCCCAGCACCCCGTATCCTCCTTTTTCCGCGTGATGCGCCCACTGTTCTTTTTAATACTACTAATGAAGGTAAAGCTCGTTAACATAGCCTATCAATTAGTATTTAACAAGATCAGAGGCTGGTGTTTTGGAGCGATTATTCTCTCCTCCACTCTTCAGTGCGTTTTCCTTGATTCTGGGAGATTCGACATGTTTTGCACGCTAGCCAATCTGAGTCCCCATAGGTTGTGTGGAACGCATTTGAAGAATCTGATGTATTCGTTTCACATGGAAGGCTTTTGGCATCTCAACGGCAATTTATGATTTATAAAAGACAGAACTAATTGAGAAATACACATGTAATTAACCTTATGATTTTCTGGGACTCTAGTCACACATTTTACACATAAGTCTTGTGGTTATTTAAAGGTGCACTGTGTAACCTGTTGGTCTCCATGGACGATGTCAAAGGCACATTTTTATGTATGAAAAGCGCTCTATCAATCAAGTTTGATTGATTGAAAGGTGCATTGTGTAACTTTTCTGGTGGAGCGTCCGTCAACTGCTCTTTTCTCAAATGCTTGTAAACACCAAGCTACAGGTCGGGTCTGTGGAGAGGCGACCCCACTCACAGTCAAATTGCCTGTCTTTCTGAGTATTTTTGAGCTTTAAAACCGCCTGTAAGTGAATAAGCGTAAGATAGAGCTGTTTAATGTCACAATGTGGAACATTTTAGGCAGGGCAATGACATCTTCATCCACAGAACTGAGGTGAACCAAAAAATTACACCTTTAAAGTTGTGTAATTATAAAAATGAAGGACTGTAGCCATGCCAAATCCTTCAAATCAGGAAGAAATCATGTCTGAAACCCATGAATATTGTAATTTTGTATATCTCCAAAGCAGCAAATACAGTATTAAACATTTTTGGAAACATCTCCCACAGAGAAGCTTCCATGAGGAGTTGAGCCCATGACTTATCCATATGGTAATTCCCTAATCTGTCTGGCATTTATTCGACTACAGATGTTGTTTATAGCTCTAAAATGTCTTTAAAAACTTACTGTGAATGGGGTTGTCTCTCCAAAAACCTAACCTGTAATTTGGCTTGCAAGTCTCCATTGAAATCTTTAAGTTTATGGTTATACTGTGGAACATTATAGGCCCATCACTATGGAGACGAGCAGGTGACGGACGGTCCATTGGATTAGTACGCAGTGCACCTTTAAGTCCTTTCAACAGGCAGCAGTCGCGCTTATGAGTATGAATAATGCTACTCCTTTTTATGTAGCTTTTCGTACAGAAATAGACAAAATTAATAATGCGTTTTCATTCAGGTTTTTATCACACTGAAAAAGTTTTTCTCCTTAATGTGAGGAGGCTTCAATTCCACAAACCTGACTCATATTTGGCCTCTTGTTTCCATGGAAATACTGTTCATTTGGTTATAATATTTACAGCATGAACATAAAACATTTCTAGCTCAGTGGAGAATGTTTTGAAGCATGACTTTAGTTATACACTGTACCATTAAGAAAAGAATAATTAAGGCTTACAGAGAAGACAATGAACTCTGTGACTGTTTTAGTCCTTACAAAGATATTAAGCATAAACCAGGTCAAATGATCTGATTTTTACAGTGAAAAAGCAAATTCTACAACAGAATTCTGACCTGTCCTCAAGCTCTAACTATTGACATTTTAGTATAATGTGAAACCAACCTATGATTTATAGTAGAAAAATACTAGAAAAAACTACCCGAAGAGTTTCTAGCAGTCAGTATATGTGGTGAAAGCATGTTTTGCATTGATTTGAAGCAAAAAGTTTCCCACTGAGATCAGCAGGGGACACTATTTATAAGATTGACTCTTTTAAAGTGAAAATTACACATTGCAGCCTCATAGTTATTTAACGCACAAGGCGGCGTTTAGGGCCAGAATGACAGTGATGCTAATGGGCAAGTAGAAAACGCTGGCTGCCACTCTAAAGTCCACTGTTTTGTGCTCAAGTCTCTGACAAGTTTTCCAGACAGGGTATCAGCAAAGCGCAGTATTATTTAGTATAAAAAGTTCAACGTTTGAAAAGAAAGTAGGAAGTTGGCTCATGAATCTATTAAAGCAGCAATTAAACTGCTCATAGGTTGTAATAGACTGAAGATACACATTTTATAAAGATCAAGATCTGTAGGGATACACTGATACAATACGAGCGCTTTAGTGCCTTGAAGGTGGAAAAGCGTTATATAAAAATGTGACCTGGCGCAGATAGGATTCAACTTTTTATATTTGTTCAAGGCCGTTCTGTAGTTGCTTAAAATGACAAATTATAGTCACAAAACACATGCATCAGAGCAAAAAAGCTGCATTGGTGCATCTTTAAATATATATGGAATAGGGCCTGCTGTGTTCATGGAGATGTTATTGCTTCGTCTGGAATGTTCCACAGTAGGGCATTAAACGTATTAATAAAATAATAAAATAACATCTTCACAGAGACAACCAGGGGTGAGCCTCTTCTGGTACATTGTGGACCTTTAAAATAACTTTGATTATAACCAAAATAGAAGCTTCGCAGAGAATCGAAGAAGTTAGAGGGACGATAGACAGACTGAGAGACGTGTGAGGCCATTTGGGGGTATTTTTTTTCAGAAGTGAATTCCTGGATGGTTACATACTTAATCATGACCAACAGGAGGAGTATAGGTGGATATTCTGATTGTGTCGCATGTTATTGTGGGAGCTGGCTGAGAGTAAACTTGTTCATAATAACACTGGGGAGGGTAAAACAAATGTGCTTTGATGTGGCCTGTCACAGCTGCCAAGCCGTCAGCAGGCCCAGTGCACCTCGCGCTAATTAAATGTAAAAGTGACAATAAAAAGCATTGATTATGTTTATAACATGCACAGGCAAAGAAAAGATACAGACAGGACAGGAGCACCAGCGCCTCCAAACCTCTCAGATCTCACTGGATGACTATTTGAATGTTCGTCAACTTCTTATCATTATGCTTGTTTTTTCTTGCGTTTTTTTTTTTCTTGTTGTCTTTTGTTGTTTAATTGGGGTTGCAGAATTAACAGCAATCAAATTAAAATCACAATGAGCTAATTTTTTCCTCTGTAAACAGCAAAATATATCTTCTATTATAAACTCCATACAGATCATAGCTGCAGACTTCTACAAAGATGAAATGTAGACTTTTATTTTATTCGTTTATCAGTTCATAGCAGTTCACATGTTTCTCTTATTCTTGAATGCTTCAGGACACATTTAAGGGTGAGTTCACGCATAGTAAATGGCACCCATATCTGGATTTTAAAGGTGCACTGCGCAACTTTCCTGGTGGGGGGTACATCACCTGCTTATTTCTATGAAGATGTGTTGCTTTGACTTAAATGATCCATGGTATGACATTAAACACAACGATCTAGCATTTACAAGCATTTCTCTTGCTCAGTATAATTATTCTCTCTGAGAATTGGGGTGACTCTCCATAGATCTGACCTATAATGTAGACCATAGTGGTCTCCCATTACATAGGTGTAATTTACCGTGGAACATTCTAGACAAAACGATATCATCTCCACGAAGGCCGGTGATAGACCTGCCACCAGAAAAGATGAGCAATGCACTTTTAAACCAGGACTGGAACTGGACTAAACCAGGACTGGAACTGGACTAAACCAGGACTAGAACAGGACCAAACCTCAGGACTAAGTGGAAAAGGGACAAGTGTAAACACATGCTAAAATGTACACTTTGAAATCCTGATTTTAAAATAGGAGTTGGCTGTCTATTCGCGCTATTGCAACACATTTTGACCTTAAATTGTTCAGTCCAGTTGGTAACTGTATACATGTGAGTAATCAGGTACTTTTGACTGTTTTCCACTGCAGTCTATGTACTTTTGCGTGTGTAGGAGACTCATATCTCATTCCTGTCCTATCAAACACATTTTTGTGCTTGGGAATGTCTTGTGTGTGACCTTTTTTGGCTCTTCTATGGCTTTTTAATGATCTTGTTGAATAACCACATTATTATCATTAACTTCATAATCAAGCTATCAGCTATCTTTCATTTAGCCTGTCGCTGTAGGCTCAGTCTCTCCCAACTTTGAGCCAAGAACACTGGGGCGGAACACTTCTCCAAAAGTGAGTGACAGAGAGCGCTGGGAGTGGGAATGTCACACAGGAAGAGACAGGCTCAGGCACATACAGAGCTGCGCTCAGACGCAAGCACGTTCAGTAAAAATACGCCATTACAAGAAACCAATGAGATAACACAAGGATAGAAGTGCTGTGTGTGGTTAGATCAGTGGTCTGAAGGCGGCTGCATAAACATATGCATAACATATAAACATAAAACATGCAAAATACATTAAAAGGAGCCGAAAGTAAACTGAGGGATCAGTCTTTGTGTATCTGGCAACAAACATCCTGAAGGAATAGAGCTGAGGAGTCAGTAGTTGTAGTAGTAGTACGTTGTAGCCCATGGTAAGCAGGTTAGGGTTAAGTGCATTTCAAATATTTTTACTACTACTAATACTACTGCTACTGCTACAACAACAACAACTACTACTACTATTACTACTACAATAAGAGCATTTGTGAGAATATAATAACTTTTGGAAATATGACATCAACAATTATGCTGTTTTCAGTGTCAAAGAAAAATAAACATTTTCAATTGAACTGCTGAAATAATTAATCATTTCATCATCAATGATCAGTTTTGAAATGCCGGTCCTTTTTTTTCTGTTAAATCAATCAATCAAACTTTATTTATAGAGCGCTTTTCATACAAAAATGCAACACAAAGCACTTTACAGTGATTAAAAAAGAACAATCCCACACAAAGCAAAGCTAAACAGGTGAATGAGACTGAGGGTAAGTGACATTACTACATGTGACATGACCATCTTTTTACAACTAACTAATCTGATCTGGAAACTATTCTAACTATCTGAGATCTGGACCACTAACTGTTTAAACCAGTACACAGAGAAAAAAGAAAATAGAGGCAGAAACAATGCAGCACATAACAACAAAAACACAGTACAAACATTTCACAGGCCTAGCACCAGGACTAAAGGTGTCTCCCAACGATCTCTTCTAGAAATATATGGAATACCAAACTAAGTGTGGGACTTGGAGAAGCCAGGCCAACACGAGCATTGTTCCACTGCATTAAATATTGAACTAGAGTCTCAATGCTCGACTGCAGTAAACAAAAGACTTTCACTTCAAACTCTTCAGTTCTCAGAGCAGTGTTTTATTCACAATTTCTGAATGTTTTTTTTACATTTATGTTTACCTTTTTTGGAGCACAGATTGAACTGAAATTATGGTAAAATTTAATAATAACTACACCAAATCAGCCCCAATGTAGCATACAGAACAACTTCATTAATAATGAACAAATAGTTGATAATTCAGGCTCAGTAAGTACTTAATTAATACCATATGTCTAGCGCCGACCCCTAACTCCCTAAGAACCTAATAAGCCTGAATTATTCTCAGCAAACATTCATTATAACTTAAGTCTTTATTCATGCTTTATAAAGGCTGATTAAGGTGTAGTTATTTCAGTAACCAAAATTATTTTAATTAAAACGGTCCTAATTATTAATTTTTTTAGGTCGTGCGATTATGTTTGACTTGAACAATCTCATTTATCAATCTCAAAATCATCTCGACATCTTCTCCAAACCCCCCTTGTGTCAGTAGCATTAGTCCATGTATTCGTCAGTCCCATATCACCGCATAGAGGGAGATAAGCTCGGAGACAGTGCGCGGAGATTGACCCAACTGTTCTGCGACGTTCAGCATTTTGCCAAAGTGTGGTGCTCTTCTTCATGGTGATGGATGGGGCAGGAAATGACAGTGTAAGTGGTTATT
The DNA here is from genome assembly GCA_030686955.1 of Odontamblyopus rebecca. Taxonomy (NCBI): domain Eukaryota; kingdom Metazoa; phylum Chordata; class Actinopteri; order Gobiiformes; family Gobiidae; genus Odontamblyopus; species Odontamblyopus rebecca. Next base: position 31,624,915 of record CM060657.1, read on the forward strand.
AAAAAGAGGAAATGGAGGCATTTGTAAAAAAGTATGTCTCGATGTGTGTGCAGTGTACGTCTGGTGTCACTATGGACCGTGTGAAGGAGAAATCTGTCCTTAGTGGAGAGAATTTACACTGGTTTTAATGGTCCTATATATAACCCATTTTAGACCTGATGTGGACTTGGGTTGGTCTTGTTTAGTCTGGGTCTAGTCCAGGTTTATTTGGGCTTAAGCCTTCATTTTGAGGTGGTGAAGTGTGATTGCTGAGAGGCCTGGTGCAGAAGTGACTATAGCAGATTTTGAGAGACTGTGAACAGCTTCTGTTGAATAGCTGTTGTCAAAGTAGTATTTTTTATGAGTTTGAGTATTTGCTAAACTTTGTGGTTGTTCCAAATTCAAATCCAAGTGTTTGCACCTGAATGGAGTTTGCTCAGTGTGTCGTCTGCAGCCTGTAGAGAAGACAAGAGGCCGGTTATGGAGATGGGCTGATGCTCCGTTCTTTTGTGGTTTACACGTCCCAAATTGTGCTTTATTTTGGATTTTTAAACACCCCTGGAAGAGCAACTGAATTAAAATCACAAACACTATTAGCATTTTACAAAGTTGTTGACTTGTTCACAGTCAAAATGGGAACCTCTCTGGAGTTAAACCTGGTCTAGACCCAGACTAAACCAAAACTGAACTAGTCTAGACCCAGGACCACACTGGGCTCACACCAGGACAAAAGCAGTGACTGAAGATGATGAGTACATCCTTAACGAACAGCATCAGATCTTAATAGTGATGCAATGAATCGGCTCTTTTGAACTTCTGGAATCGTATTTTATAAGAACCAAATCTTTTCCTATCTATTTTTATGTATATTTACACGGATTTACTCTGCACCAACACAAAGATCAACACAGAAACAGAGTATGCAACGCGAGTAAGAGCTTTGTGCACAAAAAACAAACAAAAAACTGGGAATATAAAAACTTTGAATTATTATTATTATTGTAGTGCCACATTTAATTTAGATTATGCATCATTTCAATGGGTAAACACACTTCCGCTCTCAGTTTGAACCATTTACAACAGATTTTAGCCATGGTCATTTCTCTCTGTGATTTGATTGTTGTTAAAATGAGTTCTCACATTGGCTTCTGTCATATAAATAAATGGTAAAAGAGACAATCTTTTAAATGGCTCGTCGAGGTGAACTGATCCAAAAGCTTCAGATGCCATCAAAGAGCCAAAAATCCCATTAGTAGAACTTATCTTATTAATAGTAGTTTGACCATTACTAACTTGTTTAAAATGCATGGGTAATGCTCGTATTTGTCTTCTACCAAATCTTCTACCAACTTTTAAACGACATCTAAAATCAATCGCTTTGCCAATGTCGTCCATTCTTATTTGGACTGCTGAGTATTTGTAATTTCTCTAGTTTAACTTCAAATAAACTTCAAGTCTTTATTGGCACCAAGTCCAACTATATAAAATACTGAATGCGTTATAGAAAAGTGACTGGATGATAAATACGATGATTTCCTGGTGTAGATTTGGTTTGGTCCTGGTTTAATCCTGGTTTAATCCTAGTTTAATCCTGGTTTAATCCTGGTTTAATCCTGATTTAGTCCTGGTTTAGTCCTGGTTTAGTCCTGTTATAGTCCTGGTTTGGTCCTGATTTAGTCCTGGTTTGGTCCTGATTTAGTCCTGATCTTCTTCAGGTTTAGTTTCTAGTCCCCGTTTAGTGTGAATCTAGTGGGGAAGCGTGAATGCATTCGTAGTGAAGAATATTTGGGAGCGAAAATGGTCAAATAAGCCTGGTGAGGATTTTAAAAACACGTGGGAGCTTTATGGATTATGCACAAGGCTAACGTGTTCCAGTGGAGCTTTGAAGATGCTGTCAGACTAAAAACTGTATACTAGATTAGAGAAATCTGTGGATAAAAAGAAAATAAAACAACTCCAGATGATTAATGATGAGGACGACAAACATTCTTGAAGCCTATAGTGTAAAATGAGCTGTAGACAGAATTATATGGTGGAATTTGCTCATTTAAACTGTCTAAATGCAGAATATTGACCTGGTTTATGGCAAATATCTCTGTAATTACTGCATCTTTTCTTCAGAATGAGGTGCCATTATATAGCCTCAAAGACATGATTAAAGTGCCTATGACAGGTTAATCATATTTAAGACTTTTGAAGAACATTCACTCTCATTTTCCCAGTTTGGCCATTTTTAGGTCTAATATTTTACTTTGTGGTTGGAAATCGTGAAATCACAATAGGGAATTTCATAACTCTTACCTAAAACTCTGATGCACACAGAAGTCATTGCCTCACAAATACATGTAAGAAAACACCTTTATTTTGTTGAAATCATGTCAGAATTTCTTGTGTAAATTGTGCTGAATGTTTGGACAGAATTCTAGGATCCTCAATATGTTTTAGAACTCTCTACTTTGTGCAATTTTCAACATATTTTTTTTTACTTTTCTTCACAAATTTCTTCTTGATTGGTGTAAAACTATAATTTACAATAGTTATAATCCCACAAAATTAAATCAAAGTGAGAGAATCATACAAATCGGTCTCACAAACTTTAAATGTGCACTGTGTAACTTTTTGGTTGACATCCATAGAAGCAAGCAGGTGATGGCCCCTCGTCACCTGCTTGTTTCTATGGATACGTCAATGCTCTGCCTGGAATGTTCCACAGTATGACATTAAACAGGTGGTTTTATACCTCAAAAATACCTAGAAAAACAGGCGTTCTGACTGTGAGCGGTGTCGCCACTCCACAGATCTGACCTTAGCTTGGTCTGGTTCGGTCTCCATGAAGATAAAAAGCAAAAACATCTGCACGGAGAGAAGCATTAACCGATTCTCCACCAGAAAAGTGACACAATGCACCTTTTAGTTTAATTTAAACCATATCAGCCCTGAAAACTCACCTGTCCAAAACTGCCTTTAAATAACTGCATCTCCGGTTTATCTGTTTCTTTCATTTGTGTTTGTTTGTCCTGATCTATGTGAAGTGAGGGTGTAAAAAAAAATCGATCGTCTGTATCAATTTTTTAAAGTCATGTTCTTTATAAAAAAATCATAAGTTCCCTTTACTGTTCTTATGATTTCATCCAATTTTGGACTCATGAAGGTGCACTCGACCATAATATTTTACATAATCATTGATAAATCACAATATATCGTCCTGTGTTTTAGTATTGTGATATATTGTGATATATTGAATCGTAACAGGGATTTCGTGATGTGTATTGTATCTCCAGATTAATGGCAGTGCACACCCCTAATGTGAAGTGTCTCTGAGTGTCATGAAAAGTGCTATACAAGTGTTATGTATTATTATAAGATTAATAAGGCAAGTTTGTGGAGCGAATCCTCAACAGATAACAAGGTTGAACATTTGTGGATCATATATTTTCTTTCCATACAGTTCCATAGGTCTCTGCACGGCACATTAAATTATGACAATCAAATTCTCAAACGTGAATGCAACAAACTGTGCCAAAATGTCAGTTTAGTGCAGACCATTGTGCGCTTCTCCATACAAATACCTCTTTGTCTCGCGAGTTTCAAAACCTTCTCCTCAGTGAAACAGACAGAACGGCGGTACAGCTGCTCCGACTCAGGGACGTGCTTAATTTGTTCTCCATTCAGGTTGTAAGCTTCTATTATTCCAAGTGGACATTTTTTGGAATCTCAGTTTTCTTTAATCCGTCGGCAGGTTATTAGGAAGTGGATGCTCGCTTTTCAATTATTTAACACGTTTCAATCAAAGCCAATAAGTGACTGCTCCTTCCCATCGCTGGCCCTGTAAAGTAAAATGCCATTTAGTTAACGATGTGGCGGATTCTCTATTAAAAACACGCATGCGGAGACGGCCGCTGGCGTATTTTGCACTTAGCGTTGATAGGAAATAGCGGGGAAATCGATCCCTGGCAGACGCATGTGTCTCAGAGAAGATGGGACCGGCCGATGAGCAGGCGAGTGGCGTATCGGTGCGGTGCGCAGAGGACTGGTGACCTTGTGGTTTGAGGTCTACGCGCAGATGTCCGTTTACAGGGGCTCATATGTGACACTACACAGACACAATGATACTGCTGTACTCATACCACACTGACAAAGGAAAAGCAGCCAGTGTGACTCGGGGGCATTCAGGCATGAGACAGTTAGACAGTGCAAATTAACGCCAAGGAACAAGCTTTATTATGTTATTATCTAATTGCATTGTGTTACCAAGTCAAATGAGCCCCATTCATACTTATTATAATGAGCAGAATTGATGAGATACTTTCATTTGTTACGCCAAAACATGGATTTTTGGATTATTGCTGTTGGGAGCCATGTGCAGACATGACAATGGGGGTCCTGACATCCTCTCATTACCCAGCAGCACCTCTCTAATCTACTCTTTGGGCTTAAACTCCTCCTCCCCTTCTCCTGTCCTCTTCCTCTCCTCTGCCTCTCCTCTTCCTGTCCTCGTTCTCCTCTACCCCTCCCCTCTTCTTCCTTCTTCCTCTCTACTTCCTCCCTTTATTGTTTCCTTTTCCTCTCCCTTTCTATTTCTTTCCCCCTTTCTTCCCATGCTCCTCTCTTCTGCATCTCCTATTTTTCTCCTCTCCACCTCACCTCTTCCTGTCTTCGTTCTCCTCTACTCCACCCATCTTCTTCCCCATGTTCCTTTCTTCCCTTTCTCTCTTCTTTGTTTCCTCCTCCAGTCCTTTTCCTCCCCTTTTCCTCTTTTTTGTCCCCTCTTCTTCTCCTGTCCTCTTCCTCTCTTCTTTCTCTTCCTTTTCTCCTCTTCCTGTCCTCCTCTCTTCTTTTTCCTCCTCTTCCTCTCCTCTTTCTCTCCTCTTCCTGTCCTTGTTCTCATCTACCCCTCCCCTCTTCTTCCTTTTCTCCTCCTCTCTTCTTCAGTCTCTACTTCCTCCCTTTATTGTTTCCTTTTCATCTCCCTTTCTATTTCCTTCCCCCTTTCTTCCCATGTTACTCTCCTCTGCATCTCCTTTTTCTCTCCTCTTCCTCTCCTCCTCACCTCTTCCTGTCTTCATTCTCCTCTACTCCACCCCTCTTCTTTTTCTCCTCCTCTCTTTTTCCTCTCCACTTCCTCTCTTTATTGTTTCCTCTTCCTCTCCCTTTCTATTTCCTTCCCCCTTTCTTCTCATTTTCCTCCCTTCTGCATCTCCTCTTCACCTCTTTCTCTCCTCTTCCTCTCCTCTTCCAGTCTCTTCTACTCCTCCCCTCTTCTTCCCATCCTCTCCTCTTCCCTTTCTCAAACTCTCTTCTTCCTCTTCCCTTTCTCTCTTCTTTGTCTCCTCCTCCTGTCCTTTTCTTCCCCTCTTCCTCTCTTTTTCATCTCCTCTTCCCCTCCTGTCCCTCTCCTCTTCCTCTCTTCTTCTTCTTCTTCCTTCTCTCCTCTTTGTGTCCTCCTCTCTTTTTTCTCCTCCTCTTCCTCTTCTCGTCCTCTCCTAAACAGACGGCTGTGGGCAAGACTCAAAGTGGAGTTCTTGTGCAGTACACTGGTGGGGCAGGTGGAGGACTTTGGGGCAGGTGCAGGACTTGGGGCCATTATGGACCTTGGATAGGGCTCTGTGTTCAGTGAGGGAGGGGCAGTTAGTCCAGCCCCAGAGTGAGGGGCAGTTGGTCGTACATCTGTAGTCCTGTGAGGGGCAGTTGGTCGTACATCTGTAGTCCTGTGAGGGGCAGTTGGTCATGTGACTTTAGGATGTGTGATTGCGGGTTTTGCCTCCTCCTTTCCCCTTTTCTCTCTTCTTCCTCTCCTCCACTTCCTTTTCCTTTCCCTCTCCTGTCCCTCTCGTCTTCCTCTTCTCTGCCCCTCCTCCTCCTCTTCTGCACCTCACCCTTCCCTCTTCATCTCCATTTCCTCTCCTCTTTCTCTCCTCCTCCCCTTCCTCAGCTTTTCTCTTCCTCCTCTCCTGTCCCTCTTCTTCCCCTCTTCCTCCCCTCTTCCTCTTCGCCTCAGTCACGCGGTGCATTATTTCCTGTGCTGGCCTGATCCTGCAGTGTTTTTAGCACAGGGTGACACCAGTGTTCCTCGCACCTCTGCACGAGAGAGAGGAGCCAGATGTGCTGTGAAGCCGCACAGTCACACGCTGCAAAAATGAATATGGAGTGGGTTCATATTACACCAGTTCAGTTTTAATTAAAGTGCACTATGTAACTTTTCATGCTTGGCTCCATGGAGATATCGCTTTACCTCGAAGCAACTCTTTTAACTCTATCTTGGATGTCATTGGTCAAATATGCTGACAAACCTACATTCTTATTAGGATGTGGTCACCACTCCACAGAAATGACCTGAAACTTGACCTAATGGCATCACCAGTTTTAATGCCAGCTCTGGAACATTCCAGGCAATAGAATCATTTAATCTACCGGAAAAGAAACTGCTAGCAGATCTTTGCCAGGAAATACAGGGTTAGGGCAGCAATTTCTTTTCTTGTATTGACTGATTCAATAAATGTTCTTAACAGATAAAACTGGTATTCGATCTTAATTTCATGAACATACTTTTAATCAGTGCCAAGAAAAAGTACAAATTATCCTTACAAAGTCTGAAGCACTTACTTTTAGAGACAGAGGACTGGCTATAGACCTCTCTCTGAAAAATGACCACATCTTATCATTGACCATTTGAATCATTTGGTTTTCAATTCTATTAAGATTTGATGAATTGCACAGTGCATCTTCAAATTATGAAATAAGTTTGTGAATCAGATAAGTCTGCTATTGACTACGATCTGGCAAACCAGACCAGGCTCAGAATAAGATGCAGTATTGATTTGGTTGCATTCACACTTGTCCTTGTTTGGTCCTTGTTTTGTCCTGATCTAGTCCTGATGTAGACTTGAGTCTCAGTTTTTTGGAGTGTGCAAGTATGAACAGCTTTAGAAACATCTTGAAACAAATGAAATGGTCTAGGTTCAGCAGGTCAATAATCTAAACAACTCAAAGCACTAAAATGAAGGCTCTAAAAGCAAGTCATTTAACTAGACTGCATTTGTGCTTTAAAGTATGTTGATGTCATATTTTCAGATGGAAAACAGGGACCTATGTAACTGTATGTGAGAGTCTCTGGTTTTGAAAGAAATATACAAAATTATAATCCTTAAGTGTTGAACCTGACCAGTATTTATTTAGGATTGGCTCCAAAAGTGTCATATTAATAGCCTTAAAGTAATTTCACCTGACAACAATGTCTTTGGAATTGAACACTGACACCACTTTTTGAAGATAATGTGAATAAATAATCTGACTTTTGTTTATTTATGCTCACAGGGAAGAGTTTTAATAAAAAACCTTCTGTTTCCTCTGACTAGGCCCAGTAATTACAGAGATATCAACCATAAACCAGGTCAAAACATCTGCAATCTGACATTTATACAGCAAATTCCACCAGTGAAGTCAGCCCCGTCCTCCAGCTCCCTCTCAGCCTATTTCAGTGGTCCCCATTGTTATGCAGTGTTACTTCTTAAGGAGACAGGATCTGGTTTGACTTCTGTTTAAGCGACACGTGGTATTTGCGACTGAGAGACTGGCTCCACTGCTGCTAAAAATATTTGAAGCATATTTTTGTGAACACATTTATACTAAGTGTCTGTGACCTTGTGAATAGCACTGGGTATTTATTCAGTACACTTGGATGTAATGTGTTCTGGTATGAAGTTTATACTGTATTTTAATGTAGGACACACAGAGGTGGCTGCATTTCAGATGGTTCAAAAATATTTCCGCCATTTCACTTTACAGTTTGTTACTTATTGAAGTAATGAGTCAAAGTGGGTTTAGTTCAGAATCATTAATTTCCTCCATTAACATAATCAGAGACCTAACATGCACTTACTTACATTTCTGATCGCTTAAAAATATGGTTTACTTTTGTTGGATCAATAAAAACATAAATTATCCACTCCTATGATGTGTAGAGATGGTGTAGTCATGGTGTAGTGACAGTGTATTAAATGATGGTGTAGTTCTGGTGTAGTAGATGATGGAGTAGTGATGGAGTAGTAGATGATGGTGTAGTGATGGTGTAGTAGATGATGGAGTAGTGATGGAGTAGTAGTAATAGTTTAGTGTTGGTGTTGTAGATGATGGTGTAGTGATGATGTAGTAGATGATGTGTAGTACATAATGGTGTAGTGATGGTGTAGTGATGGTGATGTAGATGATGGTGTAGTAGATGGTGGTATAGTGATGGTGTAGTGATGGTGTAGTAGTAATAGTTTAGTATTGGTGTTGTAGATGATGGTGTAGTGATGGTGTAGTAGATGATGGTGTAGTGATGGGATAGTAGATGATGGTGTAGTAGATGATGATGTAGTAGATGATGGTGTAGTACATAATGGTGTAGTGATGGTGTAGTGATGGTGATGTAGATGATGGTGTAGTAGATGATGATGTAGTAGATGATGGTGTAGTAGATGATGATGTAGTAGATGATGGTGCAGTAGATGATGGTGCAGTAGATGATGGTGTAGTACATGGTGGTATAGTGATGGTGTAGTGATGGTGTAGTAGATGATGGTGTAGAGATTGTGTAGTAGATGATGGTGTAATGATGGTGTAGTAGATGATGGTGTCGTGATGGTGTTGTGATGGTGTAATCATGATGTAATATATGATGGTGTAGTAGATGATGGTGTAGTGATGGTGTAGTGATGGTGTAATGATGATGCAATATATGATGGTGTAGTAGATGATGGAGTAGTGATGGTGTAGTAGATGATGGTGTAGTAGATGATGGTGTAGTGATGGTGTAGTAGATGATGGTGTTGTGATGGTGTAGTACATAATGATGTAGATGATGGTGTAGTAGATGATGGTGTAGTAGATGATGGTGTAGTAGATGATGATGTAATGATGGTGTAGTAGATGATGGTGTAGTACATGATGGTGTAGTGATGATGTAGTAGATGATGATGTAGTAGATGATGATGTAATGATGGTGTAGTAGATGATGGTGTAGTAGATGATGATGTAATGATGGTGTAGTGATGGTGTAGTAGATGATGTTGTAGATGATGATGTAATGATGGTGTAGTAGATGATGGTGTAGTGATGGTGTAGTAGATGATGGTGTTGTGATGGTGTAGTACATAATGATGTAGATGATGGTGTAGTAGATGATGGTGTAGTAGATGATGGTGTAGTAGATGATGATGTAATGATGGTGTAGTAGATGATGGTGTAGTACATGATGGTGTAGTGATGATGTAGTAGATGATGATGTAATGATGGTGTAGTAGATGATGGTGTAGTAGATGATGATGTAATGATGGTGTAGTGATGGTGTAGTAGATGATGTTGTAGATGATGATGTAATGATGGTGTAGTAGATGATGGTGTAGTAGATGATGATATAATGATGGTGTAGTGATGGTGTAGTAGATGATGTTGTAGATGATGGTGTAGTAGATGATGATGTAATGATGGTGTAGTGATGGTGTAGTAGATGATGTTGTAGATGATGATGTAATGATGGTGTAGTGATGGTGTAGTAGATGATGTAGTAGATGATGATGTAGTAGATGATGGTGTAGTGATGGTGTAGTAGATGTTGGTGTAGTAGATGATGTAGTAGATGATGATGGAGTAGATGATGGTGCAGTGATGGTGTAGTAGATGATGGCGTAGTACATGATGGTGTAGTAGATGGTGTAGTAGGTGATGGTGTCGTGATGGTGTCGTGATGGTGTCGTGATGGTGTAATAATGATGTAATTTATGATGGTGTAGTAGATGATGGAGTAGTAGATGATGGTGTAGTAGATAGTGTAGTAGATGATGGTGTAGTAGGTGATGGTGTAGTAGGTGATGGTGTCGTGATGGTGTAGTGATGGTGTCGTGATGGTGTAATAATGATGTAATTTATGATGGTGTAGTAGATGATGGTGTAGTAGATGATGGTGTAGTACATGATGGTGTAGTACATGATGGTGTAGTAGATGATGGTGTAGTACATGATGGTGTAGTAGATGTTGTAGTAGATGATGGTGTAGTAGATGGTGTAGTAGATGATGGTGTAGTATATGATGGTGTAGTACATGATGGCGTAGTACATCATGGTGTAGTAGATGATGGTGTAGTAGATGATGGTGTAGTAGATGATGGTGTAGTACATGATGGTGTAGTACATGATGGTGTAGTAGATGATTGTGTAGTAGATGGTGTAGTAGATGATGGTGTAGTACATGATGGTGTAGTAGATGGTGTAGTAGGTGATGGTGTCGTGATGGTGTAGTGATGGTGTCGTGATGGTGTAATAATGATGTAATTTATGATGGTGTAGTAGATGATGGTGTAGTAGATGATGGTGTAGTACATGATGGTGTAGTAGATGATGGTGTAGTAGATGATGGTGTAGTAGATGATGGTGTAGTACATGATGGTGTAGTAGATGTTGTAGTAGATGATGGTGTAGTAGATGGTGTAGTAGATGATGGTGTAGTACATGATGGTGTAGTACATGATGGCGTAGTACATCATGGTGTAGTAGATGATGGTGTAGTAGATGATGGTGTAGTAGATGATGGTGTAGTACATGATGGTGTAGTAGATGATGGTGTAGTAGATGGTGTAGTAGATGATGGTGTAGTACATGATGGTGTAGTAGATGGTGTAGTAGATGATGGTGTAGTACATGATGGTGTAGTGATGTTTCTTCTAGGCTGCCTACATGTTTTTTTCCAGCCAGCAGGGGGCGTAATCTTCCCCTCCTGTCTGTCAGAAACATGTCATCAGCCTCCACCTCCTCCAGGACCACATCCCATATGCGTGATGAGGTGTCGGCTCCGTCGTCATGGTTTCTGCTCCTCGGCCTGTTTGTGGATCTGGATGGGCTCTCCGCCGCTCGGATCCGGCGCTGGGGTTTGTTCAGCGTGGATGACCCTGGCACTGCTCCAGTCTGTCATGAGGTTCTGTCTCTCGCCGTGTTGTCTCAGATTTTCCTGTTGCTTTTTCTTTTATTGCTCTTGTTAGTGTATTGGCCAATAGAAGACATGTTTGTCTTGGAATGTTCCTCAGTAAAGCATTAAACGTATTAATTTACATGGAAGAAAAACTATAACGTCACCAGGCCGAGTTGCATGTTAAATCTGTGGAGAAGTTTTCTAGGTAGTCATGTATTGTCTCTGATATTGAAAAAACACAAGATATGTTTAAAGCCATATACACTGTGGAACATGCAATGCTATAAGATCTCCATGGAGACGAGCTAGAGAGAGCTATAGGTCTTCAGTCATTAGGGAGTGGATGGTGTCTTAATCAACCAGCATTTTATCTTAATTATTTGATCGATTACAAAGAAATCATTTGGACAGCAGAAAGGGTACGGCTGGACATTTGGGAATTAATTATGAATTTACGCTGCATTTTTCCAGACAAATGCGCAGTGTAATAATGTAATACTTTTCTTATCAGCGCACTGTATATTTTTGTATCATAGCGTTAGTTTTGAGACTTTTTGCTAAAGCCACGCTCCCTTTTAGTCGACTGAAATATGCACAGGGCAAATCTTTAGACAACCAATAATGGCTTTAGTCGACTACAGCTCTGGGACGAACATTCCCAGCAGAAAAGTTACACAGTGCACCTTTAAATACACTGCCCCTCACACCAGCTGAATCCACTGGGCCTAGGGTGACCAGATGAAATTCGGGACCGTGTTCTTGACCTGGAGCGACCGCACTACAGAAAAGTGACATAATGTAGTGAGCTAAACTCCATAGTTTAGGGGAGAGTTTGGTTGCGGCACTGCCTCACCTGCCTCACCTGCCTCCCCTGACCACACGTCGCCGGGACTCCACCTCCACCTTTCTCCCTGCTGCTCTCCACTCAGCTCCAAACGTGGCGGCTGCTGTGTACTGTCTGCCTGCACCTTCAGTCAGACGCTCTTCCCTCTGATCATGTAGTGACTAAGGCAAATGTGCGCCATAGAATAGAGCGTCTAGAAGCCGCTGAGGGCTGCCATAGACCGGATATATGAATGGACATAGCTAAACCGTTAGCTGCCGAGTGCCAAACAGGAAGTGCTCCGGCTCCTTCTTTCCCTTTTTCCCATTGACTTACATTGGGATATTATTGCTCCTCTCTCTGTAACTGCTGCACTGAGCCTCGTCATTTTGGTCTTAAAATGTTCGTATGAACCCGCGACACATGATCCTGAATTTTTCATTTCTCTATCTTGTTCCTAAATCAAGATATGAACATAAATAACAGACCAATCAGACGCCTTCATTCCCAGAAGTCGCTGTTGCCAGAGTTAGAAACAGGTTTGATTGACAGCTAGTTGTTGTTCGTACATAACATACACATATAATATAAATCAGTGACTTAAACTTACTATTTAAAGTTTGATGATAAAAGCTAAAAGTTTCCTCATTATTCTCAAGAATCAGTGAAGTACAGCAGCTCTTGCAGAATGGTGCAGAGTAGATATCGCTGCTCTGAGGGCGGCACATCTAACAACCTCAATCATGATTGGCTCTTGTGGTTGCTATGATACTCGCAGTCTGATTTCCAAATATGGAGACTGGCTCCAGATTCGCTCCTGTAACCGTTAGTGTCTCGAGCCTCATTTGAGCGGTGCTGAACGCTGTGGGTGACGTCACACTCACTTAGTCCACTCATATATACGCTCTATGGGGGCTGCGTGCAGTGGACCTCTCTCCAACAGTTTTTAACGTTTATCAGAAAATAACTGTGCAGTATTCTCTTCTGAGTGTAATTTTCGGGACATTTAGGGCCAGATTTGGGACAGCAGCTTAGATTTTGGGACTGTAATTGGGCCGTATGGAGTCAGATGCATGTTTAAATGTTTACAGAGCCTCTTCTTCTCCCTCGTCGTTGGTGTGAGGATGTAGTAGGGAGTCCCACCTTCCTCTCCTGCAGGCCTGTCGTGTCTGCTCCTTTTCATCTTGCTCTTTTAATTAGTGACTGATTTAGATCTTGCTAGGTGATCCGAGTGTCTAGCCAATCAATGAGGAAATTAATGGAAGCGCTGGTGCAGGCAGGGCATGGCATAATTGTGAGCTGCAGTTACATCTCGGGATGCTAACGGGACATGATCAATAGCGTTATTGTTTACATATTTAGGCTTTTTCATAATTCTATTTAAATGTACCGTTTCTCAGAGTTATCCGCTTGGTCTAATCACATCTACACAAATATCTCTTCCAATTTGTTCCAGGTTTCAATCTCAAAGTATTTTTTTTTCTTTAGTTCATTATGTAAATTGGCCTGTGCAACCGTGTGTTTATTCTTAGATGATTGCGCTGCATTCATGGCGCCTTCCCCCCCAAAGCCTCGTGAATTTCTGGATGAGCAGTGAGATATATTCAGATTAAAACAAACATAATAAGTTAATTGCTTCAGGTTACGCGCAGTAAGGACGCCCTGTCAGAGCCGAGTGAGGAGCGCAACTAGCAAACAATTTATATGTACATTAAAGATCGTAAAAGACGGGATTATGGCTCACCTGGGAGCAGCGAGCATCCACCCCCTTCCCCGCTCGCTACGTGTCAGGAGTCAAGGTGGATAAATGAAATATACCCTCCTTGGCCAGTCCTTAACTCAGCACTTCTATTATAGGCGTTTGACAGTGTCCATAGCGACGCTGTGTATACATGGGATTTCTTGTCATGCCGCTGTAGTGAATTCAGAGCAGCTCGGCTTATTGAAATAATATCTGACTCCTGGTTATGCAAATCTCTCCCAATGCTAGATCCCCAGACGCGAGCCTTTCCACATGAAAGCCTATGACCTTACATGTATTTATATGCGAGCGCTCATGAGGCTGTAGCCCGTTGGTTGTAGCGTTTTGTGGATATGTATTGAGCTTCGTGGACGTGAGTGTGAGAGGGTCAGAGCGTGTCAAGTGTTCTTCCTGTACAGCACGTTATGTTACCTGTGTTCATCAGCGACATGGTTATTACAGTAAACTGGAGCTGGGTGATAAGGCAAAAACTGAAGCTGAAAACCTCTCCAAACTTCTATTTATCTGCCCCCTGCCATGGACAATAACCACACCCACCAATCAATAGCACAGAGCAGTTTTTTGCTGCATAAAGTCACTATTCTCATGTATTTGTCTGAATGTCCGTGCTCGCTAACGCACTTTATCAACGACATGCCCTGATGCTGCTGCCAATACTGCTGCTGTACTGATGTCACCCTGTGCTAAATGTTTACACCGGGGTTTTTTAGGGGTTATTTATCTCACTTGGGTTTGCACTGTCCCAACTTTGCACTTTATCAACTATGCATGTGGATGCTCCAAACGCAATTTCGATCTTCTTGTTCGACAATGACAATAAATATTTGAATCTTGAATCTTGAAAAACCAAATGCTGACAGAGGCCTGGCTGTGGACCAAAGTGATCGTTGGTGAATTACAAAAGTGAGCATCCTGCTTTGAACATAAACTTTTAAGGGCATTTTTCCTTTCCGTTTGACGCCATAGTCTTTGTATTTAGTATAAAGCAAGGCAAGTTTATTTGTATAGCACAATTTGTACACAAAGTAATTCAAAGTGCTTTACAGAATAAGAAATGCATTAAAATCACAATACAAACAAATCAAAACATAAATAACCATCATAAAATTAAACCGAGGGACATTAAATTAGAATGAAGGAATTCATATGTAAAGAGAATTCCTGCAGGGCTTTATGTTTATGTAGATTCAATGGTCAAATGTCCCTATAACAAAAGATAAAATCAGCTCTAGGCATTAAAGAACATATTGTGCTTGAGCCTGCTATGTAGTTATAATCTACGACACCCGTGAATCATCATGTTATGATTTGCACATTTTAAAACGCAGTATCTTCTAAAATGTCTTAAGAAAAGAAACAAGTCTGCCCACTTCTGCATCAGAAAATGCTGCTGCTCAGCGGGAGCGGATGTTACAGTAAACATCATCACAGCAGAATCTGTGACTCCGATGGACAGCTGCATATCACACTAGCAAGTAGCAGCTTTTTGTTCACACCAAAATGACTACACAATGCTGATTTAAATAAAACGAATTAAGTGAAGAGCAACGGCCGTCTGTTAGGGACGGGGAAAACAAGGGTTGATCAGCAAAATGGTGTCAGCTAAGGAAACAGCTATGGCAGAGTTTTGCACATTAAGCCTGCTTGAAAATATCTTAACTACCTCTTAGTTCTAAAAAAAAAACCTTTGGCACATCGCTACGCTAGTGTTCACATTGTCTGACCTCTGGCTCAGCTTTAGCAGGAGGTTTTCAGACAGAAAATGAGCCAGGCTGAGCCAAACAGCCATCAGCTCCCGTCCATGTACTCATATTGTGACTCAGATGGCACTTTCTAAGTTTACATTCTATAAAATGTTTATAATTAGATGAGGAGTTCAGCATGGAGTTCTCTATTTTTATCACAACATTCTGGTTTTACAATATACTTTATAGAGAAAAACTAATAATCTGTAAGAGTATGTAGTTTTATATTACTCTATGCTATCATCTGTAATATCCCTGGAGTTGTGTTTTGTTTCATTCACACATTTAACACACAAACCCTGCTAATGCATATTTAGACTGAGTTCTTTTATGTTCCACTTTGTGATGTCAAGTGGTAGTACTGGAAACGCTCCACTGTGTTTTTACACTCTATACATTAGGGTGGTCCATCAAATCATGATAAAACATACATTTTCAGGTAACCTTGATTAGAACCCTCCTTTAGGTTTTACCATCCAAAAGATGATTTGGAAGAAATTTGGAAGAAAAAGGAGAGTTTTAGAGGTTGCTCAAGCTGCATGAAGTTTCCTGGAAATTGACTAATTTTGCATTTTCAAGTAACTTTTTTTTGGACATTCTAAGCAACTTTTATGGATGTTCTAAGTAATTTTTATTCATGTTTCAGTTTGTGTTTGCAGAATGACAAATTCTTCATATATGCCTTATTTATTTGGTTCAGTATGGTATAGTATGGGGAAATTTTCAAGCGTCTTGAGCAACAACTCAAAATATTTATTAATGTGCGTAAAATTTGGACTCAGATATTTTGGTCACATATGGAACCACATGCAGGGTGCCCAGCTACTATAGAGCTTCATAAGAATCACTTGGATAATTTCAGACCGGGAATTGTTAATCTCTACAGAACTAAAGGTAAAAGGCAGCAGGCAACATGAAAACTACCACTTCATGACATCACAAGGAGGAACAGAGTATTGTGAGCTTTGGAAATGTAGATAGACTAATAATAAAGCATTACTCAAACAAGTCTGAATGAAGCAAAACACAACTCCAGGTATGTTTTTGATACGATAACAACATTCCAACAGTCTTGTAATGCAGATTTGTAACTATTGGCTCATTGATGGCTGCTTAAATCTGCTGAAATCTTCTTAAATCTGACCATTCCTTCATCTTAGACACTAAAATATAAATAATATTATGCACATGTACAATATGTAGCTCAGAGTCTGTGTTAAATCAATGTCATTTATATGGATATGTGTGGCTAAAAAAACGAATTTGTGCAATACACAGAGCATTACTTTTAACACTTTAATGTGACAGATTTTTCATGTGTTGTTATTTTTATCGTGTCAGCTTATTCGTTAGGAAAATCAAAAGCTGTTGTAGCAGTCTCTTCAAAGCACTAATTAATTTATACTCTCGGTTGGATTAATTATCTTAAGTGCCTATATTATTTGTTAGATAAGATGTAAAGATGTCCTCCTGTCTCTTTAGTACAATCACATCTACAGACAGTGATTCCCAGTGCGGCTCATTCAGGGCCTGGTGCAGCGACAGCAGCTTGGACCCAAACACCCTGCGTTAAGAATGAGGTCAGAGGAAGTGTAACAGTGTGTCAGCTCGTGGGGTCAAATGCATCTCATCCCTCTGCTTCCATAAGCGCCACACACAAGCAGGGCCCTCCACTTTAACTAATGAAATGTATTCCTCAGTATGCCCCAGTCAGGCCCAATTAATGAATGCAATCTCTGGACTATAGCGTTTTATCCCACACCACGGAAATGTGGGATTTAAAGTCATAGGCTCGTCTAAACTCTTGGTGCATGTTTCTGATTTTTACTGTCTTAAACATGTGAAAAACAGAACTAGTTTATTTTAAACAGTTTGCAGTGCTCAAAGGTTATTCCTCACTTACCTTATTCATTCACAGCCTTCTGATTATTCACCACAATGACTTTTATACAGATTGAAGTTTGAATAACACAGACTTATTTGACCTCAAGAGCTGCTTATACAATATAGCTGTACCGGGGCAAGACAAATTTTGATTAAATACATGGGAGAAAGTCTCTGCTGATGCCCGATATTAACCAAAATTAATGAATATTAACCAATACCAGTATAGGGACAGAAAAAGGGAAACATTATGCGATATTCTAAGCCAAAATCATCAAATTCCCAACCAGGGTATCGACTGAACAGATATTTGGATACAAAACTGCACTGATACCGCAAAATTTTCAGTGTTTGATTCTAGTATCGTTAGTGCATCCCTAGAAATCAGGCACAGACCCTTTAAACAGAATTAATTTGCCAAACCAGATATCTCGGTTTTGAAAATGTCTCTTTTTTTTGACAAGGACAAAATAGAGAATATAGAAGATTTTTATTGCACTTAACTCAATTTTGCTTTTGACAACAGGACAAAATAAATTGCAGGCATTAGATTTCTTTAGTTCTTTTTTCAAATGGTACTTATCTGGTTTTAATGCACTCTTCAAATGTTGTGAAGTAGCACCAGTATGACGTAACGCTCCTACATTTTTTCTTTTTTTTTGTAAATGAATCAAACACAGACCAGAGCCATTAGCTGACAGACCGTGTGAGGGGATAAACAGGTGGAAAAAGGATGCTGTGAACATAACACGTCTTGGATGACATAAGACTTGATGTGTCTCATGTTTATTTGTGGATAGTGCATGAAAGGCACTTTATTCTCCATAATCTATGAGCTGGGCCGTACATTTAACTGTCACACATAAATTCTGTCGGCTTTATGAAACTGTGGCCTCTAATCTGGTTTAGATCTCCTCAAGTCATCTCTAAACCGACACCACGCATGTGATGGTGATGAGTGGACACAGGCACTGGGGGCAGATGGATGGCTTCATTATGGACACTTGAAAGTCTGATGAGGACCCGAGAGGAGGAGGAGGAAGAGAGGGGAGGAGGACGGAGGAGCAAAAGAGGACAGAGGTACAGAGGAAGAGAGGAAGGTGAGAGAGGACAGAGGAGCAGAAGAGGACAGAGGTACAGAGGAAGAGGGGATGCAGAAGAGGGGAAGGGTGTAGAGGAGGAGGGAACAGAAGAGGACCAAGGTACGGAGGAGGAGGAGAGTGCAGAGGAAGAGAAAGAGGAGGGAGGGACAGAGGAGGAGGGATGAGCAGAGGGAGAGAGAAGAGAGTACAGAGGAGGAGGGCGGAGGAGCAAAAGAGGACAGAGGTCCAGAGGAAAAGGGGGTGCAGAAGAGGAGAAGGTCTGAGAGGAGGAGGGAAAAGATGAGGAGAAAGGAGGTGTAGAAGATGAGGAGGGAGGAGCAGAAGAGGACAGAGGTGCAGAGGAGGAGGGACCAGAGGAAAGCGAGGAAGAGAAGAGGAGGAGGTGCAGAGGAAGAGAAAGGAGCAGAGGATTAAGAGGAGAGAGGAGGGAGGAACAGAGGAGGGATGAGGAGAGAGAGAGAAGAGCAGATTAGGAGAAGAGAGGAGGCGCAAAAGAGGACAGAGGTCCAGAAGAAGGAGAGAAGGTGAGAGGAGGAGGGAACAGAAGAGGAGAAAGGACTTCTAGAAGACGAGGAGGGAGGAGCAGAAGAGGAGGGGGTCCAGAGGAAGAGGAAGGAGCAGAGGGTTAGGCGGAAGAAACAAAGAAGAATAAAAGTGCAGAGGAAGAGGAGAGAGGAGGAGAGATGAACAGAGGGAGAGGGAAGAACAGATTAGGTTGAGAGTACAGAGGAGGAAGAAGGAGGAGGAGAAGGAGTAGGTGCAGAGGAGAGAGTGCAGAGGAGTGGAGGAACAAACCACAGAGGAGAAGGGTGAAGGAGCAAGTATGTACATATGAGGCGCAGTGGAGGAGAAGGAAGGAGCAGATGAGGATGGAGGGGCAAAAGTGCAAAGAAAGAGGAAAAGGAAGGATCAGAGAGTGAGACAGGAGCAGAGAAGGATGGAGGAACAGAGGGAAAGGCACAGAGGAGCCGTGGAGCTGCAGGGGAGGAAGAAGAAGAGGCGAAAGCTGCAGGAGAGAAGTGTAGGGGAAGATAAAAGAGTAGAGGAGGAGGATAGAGAAGCAGAGGAGGAAGAGTGAGGAGGCACAGGTCACAGAGGAGGAGGGGAGCATATGCAGTTGCAGCAGCAGGAGTACAGGCTCTTGTCTCTCGCCGGTGTTTACAGCGCTGCAGTAAAACACACGGAGGCTCTGTGGCTCTGCTGCACACTGCACTGCTCCAGTCTGAGAACACTGCACACACCTCTGCTCTTCAGGCACCACCGTCAGACAGGGACAAACAGGGAGAGGGGGAGAAGGGACGGAGAAAGAGAGGAGGAAGAGAGGAACAGAGGGTGAGACATGAAGAAGTGCAAGGGCAGAAAGAGCGATGGGTGCGTAGTAAAAGAGCCAGAGAGAGGAGGGAATACAGCTGAAGGTTGTACGTCTGTGAGAGCAATAAGGAGCCGTAGTTTCGAGTCAGAGAAGGTCACGCTGCAGTTTACAGGAGCAGCACCACAGAGCACGTTTAATGAATGACGAGGACTACATGAATGAGAGAGTAAATAAAGGAGTGAGAGCAGAATGAACGGACACGTGTGGCCGGATAAAGTGTCAGCAGAGGGAAAGGGAGAGAGAGAGTGACTGTGGGGACAGGTGATGCACAGTGGACAGTGGTGAGGAGGGGTGATGGGGGAGAGAGCAGGGATAGAGGGAGGATAGAGGGGCAAAAGGGAGAAAGAATGGAGAGATGGCAGAAGAGAGGGGGGATAAAAGGGGAGATTGGGAGGCAAAGAGGGTATTTCAGGGAGTGAAGGGGCATCGAGGGAAGGTAGAGGTACAGAGGAGGAGAGAAGATGGATAGAAGGATGCAGAGGATTAGAAGGTGTAGAGGATAACAGAGGAGGGATAAAGGGAGAAAGAGGGGCAAAACGAGAGAGAATGGAGAGATGTAGAGGGGGAGAGAGGAGGGATAAAAGGGGAGAGTGGGGAATGGAGGAAGTTTATCAGGACGTGAGGGGAGGTAGAGGGTACAGAGGAGGAAAGTGGAGGGATAGAGAGAGAAAGAGGGGCAAAAAGGGAGAAAAGAATGGAGAGATGGCGACAGAGGGGGAGAGGGATAAAAGAGGAGAGTGGGGAGGAGGAGGTTTATTGGGGAGTGAAGGGGCCTAGGGGGTGGAGGATGCAGAGGCTGAGAGAGGAGGGATAGAGGATGGAAAGGAGGAAAAGAGGGATGCAAAGGAGTGGTAAAAAAGTGCAGAGGAGGGACAGAGAATGCAGAGGAGGAATAGAAGGATGCAGAGGAGTGGTAGAAAGTGCAGAGGTGGAATAGAGGGATCCAGAGGAGTGGTAAAAAAAAGTGCAGAGGAGGAATAGATGGATGCAAAGGAGTGGTAGAAAGCGCAGAGGAGGAATAGAGGGATGCAAAGGAGTGGTAGAAAGTGCAGAGGATGAAAAGAGGGATACAAAGGAGTGGTAGAAAGTGCAGAGGAGGAATAGAGGGATGCAAAGGAGTGGTAGAAAGTGCAGAGGATGAAAAGAGGGATACAAAGGAGTGGTAGAAAGTGCAGAGGAGGAATAGAGGGATGCAAAGGAGTGGTAGAAAGTGCAGAGGATGAATAGAGAGATGCAAAGGAGTGGTAGAAAGTGCAGAGGATGAAAAGAGGGATACAAAGGAGTGGTAGAAAGTGCAGAGGAGGAATAGAGGGATGCAAAGGAGTGGTAGAAAGTGCAGAGGATGAAAAGAGGGATACAAAGTAGTGGTAGAAAGTGCAGAGGAGGAATAGAGGGATGCAAAGGAGTGGTAGAAAGTGCAGAGGATGAATAGAGAGATGCAAAGGAGTGGTAGAAAGTGCAGAGGATGAATAGAGAGATGCAAAGGAGTGGTAGAAAGTGCAGAGGATGAAAAGAGGGATACAAAGGAGTGGTAGAAGGCGCAGAGGAGGAATAGAGGGATGCAAAGGAGTGGTAGAAAGTGCAGATGAGGAAAAGAGGGATACAAAGGAGTGGTAGAAGGCGCAGAGGAGGAACAGAGGGATCTAAAGGAGGGGTAGAAGGTACAGAAGAGAGATAGAGGATGGAGACAAGGGTAGAAGGTGCAGAAGAGGAGAGAGGAGGGATAGAGAATACAGAGGAGGAATAGACGGATGCAAAGGAGGATAGAGATGGGATAGAGGGATGCAGAGAAGGAAAATTCGGGGCAACATGACTGAGGGGTGAGAGCAGGAGAGGATCTGTTCCGTCAGAGAGGACACACTCCACTGGTGTGATTGAAGTATGGGCCAATTAACAGGAGGAGCACTGAGCTGCAGCTGCACTCTCCTCTGCTCTGCGAACACACACATGTGGACACACACCACACACACACCACACACACACCACACACACACACACACACACACACACGCACACACACACACCACACACACACACACACACACACACCACACACACACACACCACATATATGTGCACTCCAGGCACCACACTGCTCTGCCACTTTATCTCATCTTCACCATAGTTCTGCTATGGACCCAGGAAAATTACAGAGAGAACATGGCAAAGCTCTGAGAGATGGACCAAAAAAAGACATAATTGAGTCTTCATCTTCAGGCTTCATTCAGACTCACAGCAGCGCTCGGCCGTACAGTAGCACTGAAAAAATGTACTTTTTTTACTCTTTTAGTCTGAAATGTTTTTGACTAAATTTGGTCAAATCATTAAATTTGTTTTTAGTCTAAAAGCTGTGCCGATCTTTTTGGGCCGATTTTTAGAGGCGATTTCCCCAAATTCTGTAATTTCAATGTTCTGCACTCAGGTTTTTTTTTTAACCACAAACTTATAAGAGAGCTGTGTAGTCATGTTTTGTGCAGTTATCCTTTCACATTGAGCTTTAAGGATATTCTTTAAGCATCGGGTCAGTCAAAGCATAATCAGCTATGTGAAAAAGTTCAAGTCTCTATTTACAACATTCGTAATAGTTCTTTGCTATGATGAATTGTATTGCATTCTTTCTTAAAACATGTAAAGACATATTTCTTGACAGCTGAGTTTATTTGTGGTCTAGTTTGATGCTCTGTGAGAAGAACTTGGATTCATGCATTTATATTTAATATTTATTGACAACAATATCAATACTTTTAGCTAGCGCCAAAACATCTCCAAAAATCTGGCACTGACATAAAGGAAGAGGCCGAAATGATCCCAGTACAGTGGTGTTGGAGACAGTGGACTGGTGCCCTGTGGGGGGGCTGCAGCTTCATTATCCTGCATGACAGAGGAGAGAGGTGCTCCAGACACTTCCCTGTTCACACTCCGGCTTCACATTCACAGACAGCTCCGGCTCCAGCTCTGGCACTCAGCTGCACTCACAGACCCAGCGCACGTCTTCTCTGCCTCAGCCAAACATGACCGCGGGCCCTGGCTCCAGCAGCAGCTACAGTTAAGCACCGATAACTGATCAAATGTGGCCAGTTTTCAACCATCTGATTTGCTCACTGTGCGCTGGGGGGCTGTGGCAGTAATGATGTACTTCACAGTGGTTGTCATGACAGAGCTGAGGTACTGTAGCTTTACTGTAATTGAGCTTCCACCTCTTTCCAAAATGCGATGGGTGCTTTTCCTATGGCACATTTCAATTCTGCTTTTCAGGTTAGAGACCATATTTTGAGGACATTTCAAAAGATATTATATTTTGACAACAATGCTATGGACAGATATGATGGTTTAAAGGTCTATCACTTGCTTCTCTACATGTTCCGCAGTGTGGCATTACACTTATTTATCTCAACTAAGCAAAAGCAATTCACGCTACAAGGAAAAGTTACAGTTATCTTATCATATTCTCACTCAAAGTAAAAATGCATGTTTTTAAGTCAATAAAACATGCAGTTGACTAAATGCAACATGGATAGTTTAATGTCATACTGTGGAACATTCAAGACAAAGCAATAACATCACCATGGAGACGAGCAGGTGAAAAGTTACACAGTGCACCTTTAATGTAGAATTTGCTGTATGTAAGTCTATGGGAAATTCACTGTTTTTAAAAATATCCAAACTTGATCTACACATTTTGAACCGTATTGTTCGGTATTGTTAGGAATTGGCCTCACAAATAATAATAATCTTATGGTTTATACTGTCAACATGCATTTTTTGAAGATGGGAAGAATGGAAAGATAGAATTTCACTTTTGTTCATTTATTTACGAGTTTTTGGTTTATGCAGCCAGGCCCAATAACTACAGAGACATTAACCATAAACCGGGTCAACAAACCTGCGTTCTGACAGTTAAACGGCCTGTATTACCTTATTTTCTCGTCTATGTTATGATGTTGTTTCCTCATCAGACACAGACCTGGAGTTGTGTTTTGTTTCATTCACGCATGTTTAGCACACAAACCCTGCATGTTTATAATTGTATATAATTGCCAATCTCTGCTGAACAAAAGGTAAAAGGAGCTGTTCACTTGAAAACTATACTAGAGTATATACTAGGGTTAGGCGGTAATTCGGTAATACAGTATCCCGCGGTATCAAAAAGTATCAGTGGTATCAGCTTCATTACCGTCATTTAAAAAAATCTGCATAAGGATCTAAAACAACAGCGTGGACTTTCTCCCCTTTGGGCTCTCTTCTCCTAATAAGAAAAAAAAAAGAAGAAAAAAAAAACCTGACTGACGCTTCGTGTGTGCCGTGATGGAGATGTTTTATTGAATGGCGAGAGTTGAAAGGGGACACAGCGCTGAAGAGGAGAAAGTGCCTGCTTGAAGGCGAAGTCAGACTTTCACGGAGGAGACGGTAAAGCCCAATTTATGGTTCTGCGTTTAAATGTGTTTGCGTTGACGTGCACCTCCGAAACTTTCTAACTACCTGTCAAAAAGATGCAAACACCAGGGGAAGGAGACAGACAATAAGGGCTGGTCCTCTCGACCACCACTCTACATTTCTGGTACTCCGCTCATTATGTACTTTGATTAAAAAATGTGTTTAATGCAGCTTTGTGCACATTTGTTTACGTTTTACAGAAACAAAACTTAAAACCGCATGGCTCATTTGCATTCAGTATAAGCACTGATAAAAACAGCTTGTGCACTGACGCTGATGCAATCGAATGCACTGGAAAAGTTTGGTTTGATCAGAACTTGTGCCTCATGTTCAAATATAATGCTGCTATTCTGTTTCTGAATGCTACAAAATAATTTAACGGTTTAACGAATCAAAATTGAGATACCGCACAACCCTACTATATACTATATGACCTCATAAAGTGGAACAGATCATTTTGAGCTTTGGAGATGCAGACAGACTAATAATAAAGGATGACTTAAACGCATGAATGAAATAAAGCACTACTCCAGAGATGTTTTTGATGAGATAACAACATTATAACGTGACTAGAAGCTCACAGGAGTCCATTTTGTGCAATATAGGACCTTTAAAGCCGCTCTCCACATTCAATTTAATCTATGGAGTATTGTGGTGTCATGTGAACACAACCTACTACTATTAGTCTCCCATTAGTATTCTTAGACTGGTGCACGCTGGAGCCATATAATCAGATGCATATTCTCAATTAGAGAGGAGAGTCCAAAGTTTAATCTTCGATATAATAGTCTTGATAAGATGTATTCTGCTTTTGAAGTGTCTGGGAAGAGAAGGAAAGAGGCGAGCATGTTGCCAGCGTGGATGTTTTCTCTCTCATCTCGTCTTGAGCTGCCACTGTTCTGTCAGCCAGAGACTATCACCGCTCTTAAGTGCTCCGTAAATATTCCTCAAGGTGTTTTTCGTTTGCTTGCAACATCGGCCGGCGTGTTTGCAGTAAATATGCTCTCTTTGTTTAAAAAATGCCAAGTAAATAATTAGGCTGTTGGTAAAATACTGAAGTGCTCATTATGATGATTGACAAATTTTAACATCATCTTTGTACAATCCAAATATTTGAGCTGGGGCATATATTCTGATTGGAACGTCAGATTTAAGGCGACAGGAGCAGCTCTGAGAATTCAACACACAGAAGTATCCCATTATTTCTTGGCTAACATATTTTCATTCTTCAAATCTAGGCCAACGTGTGTTACTGTACGGATTCTACCTCTGGATGTGTCAAATTAAAATGAATAAACATCATTATACTACCTTTTTATAGTGGCGTTAAAGGTGTATTATGCAACTTTTTTGAGGACGGATTCGCCCCCCTGCTGATCTCCACGAGGATGCTATTGCTTTGCTTGGAATGTTCCGCAGTGTGGTGTTAAACTTATCGTGGAGACAAGCAGATTGCACTACCGGGCCGAGTTACAGGTCAGATCTATGGAAAGATAACTCCACGCTCACAGCTACAGTGCATGATTTCAAGATATGTAGCGATAATAAGATCTAAAATTGAATAAATCCAATATAAGTCATTTTAATGCCATACTGGTGAACATTCCAGGCAAAACAGAAGCATCTCCATGGCAACAAGGAAGTGGCAAATCAATCATCCGCAGGTTTCATAGCACATGTTTGAAGCATTGAAGAGAGAGCTGTATTTTTGCTTTAAAGGTCCCATATTAAATACAATTGACTCTTGAGTATTTTAAGTCATGTTAGAATGTTGTTACCTCTTCAAAAACATATAAATAACAAATGCAAGAGAGATTAGTTCAGTATCATAATGTGGACAATTTAACCAAAGTATTAACATCTCCAGGAGGACAAAGCAGGTTGCGGACCGTCTCCAACCTCTCCAAAAAGTTACGCAGTGCCTCATTAAGGCTACGTTCAGACTGCAGCCTGAAGTGTCTGATTTTTTCACCCCTATGCGACCTGTATCTGACATTTTAATGACCATCTGAACGACACAGATCTGATTTTTTTCAAATGCAACCCAGGCCACTTGGATATGTGCTCCTAAACCCGACATATCCAATCTTTTGCCATGCGACTTCAGTCTGAACGGCCTGGTCGCTTTCATCCGACCTACATCCGACCTGCTGTTCCTTTCTACGGACATTGTTGCCACTGCTCCACAAAACTCCATTGCCAAAAACCTTGTCCTTCTCCTCGATCTCCTCCTTAAAACAAATCAGCTGTACTTGTTCTGGCTCCGGTACGACAACAGCTTGTGGGACACTTTTGGGGCATTTAAAGTTCACACTGGAGATCACAGACAAGTCGTATTTAATAGGAAATGTGAACGACCTCGCAAAAAAGTCTGATTTCACAACAAAATCCGAATTGAGCATTAAGTCCTGCAGTCTGAACGTAGCAATAGAAGCAGAAGTAATATGATGTGTTCAAGTGACGTCAGCACATTATTGAATATCTACAGTTTAACATGAGCTGGAGGCACGTCACAATTCTCAGGTGGAATTTGAGACGGGTGAGACTGTCAGATCGCAGATTTGTTTACCTGGTTTATAGTTAAAGGTTCTATATTACACGAAAACCTCACAAACAGACCCGGAGTTGTGTTTTTATTATTAGTCTACGTCTCCAAAGCTCATGAAGCAGTAGTTTTCAAGTTAACAGCCACTTTTTTTTTAAACATTTTGTTCAGAAGAGATGGGAAAAACCAGGACTGAAATGATGCAAATGGTTTTAGTGAAGGCGTGTGGAGCTTCGAAACACACTGGAGCACTTTCTGTATTAAGATATGACATGTCAGCCTAAATATGCAGGATTTGTATGTTAAACATGTGTGAATGTGACAATGACACGGAAACGACATTAAAACCCATCATAGAATTGCAGAATATGAGCCCTTTCATGGATTCCTTACCTAAAAACCAGCGAAGACAAATCCTCTGAATTAATTGTGCCTAATTCAAACATTAGAAGTGCGTTTTAAGTCCCGTAGCATTCACCCCACCGGATGAAAAAGTGGTTCCAAAAAGAAAAGGAGGCCTCTTTCTAAAAGCACTGGGGGAAAAAATACTCTACAACTACAAAGATTTGCATTTTAACAAAAGCTTCATTTACACTGGCAAATCAAATGAAACCGTAATCTCCCACTCTCTTCCCATAATGCCGTTCAGCGCTCTGCTCCGTCTGTATCTGCCTGAGCCTGCGTTTCCGGTGTGTCAAGTCGAGATTGGAGCACATAATGAAGTCTACTAAGAGATATTTCAATGAGGATTTTTGGGTCTAATTTACTTGTATTTGCTTTGTGTGGGAGAAGGCTGAGCAGAGACAGATGCCAAGTGGACTATGGGAAAATAAGGCGAGTATATAAGAGCCGAGCCTTGGGTAGGTGGAGCACTGGTTGAGCACTGCCACCGAAAACACTTCATAGAGAAATAGTGTGACAGGCCCTAACAGGTAATGACTGCAAACTGCGGCAGAGCAATCCATCTCCACCAAATGATGTGATGACGGCCATCTTGGGGTTTCACTTTTCCTGCATTCTTCAACGAGTAAAACAACAACAAAGCAGTTTTATACGGCTGTCGGTACATGCAGCGCTCGATATGCTGCGGCAGTGCAGTTAATCAGATTTGAACCGAGAATGAGACTCATTCTATCATTTCTAATTGTCAATGCTGTGTACAGTTTATTACAGTCTAATCAAAGTCTTTATACGAGTTGGCATATTTAATCAAACTTAAAGAGCTTGTATTATACTGTTTCCTGATCTATGTTATAATCGTGGTAATACAGGAAGTGTTTTTAAACTTTATACACCTTCACTAAAATCCTTATGCTACTTATTTAGAAGTTTATTACCATTTTTTTATATTATTTTACTCTTTGTTGTTGTAATATAATGTGATGTGATGAAGTAATTTTCCTTGTGGATCACTACAATCTAAGTCTAGAGTAACAACATTCTAACATGGCCTAAAGCTCATAAGAGAGTGTAGGACCTATAAAATATGCAACTATTTAGGTAAAAGGATGTTAAAATTATGGTTGTACCTGTAGTTTAGACTTGAACACGTTTGCTCTGAAATATATGTGATTCTCGTATTAATATGTCCATATTCCAATGCAGGGTATTTGATTTTTTTTCAGAAATTGTGCTGTCCTTTTACGCCTGTCACACTAACACATTTTGAAGCATGATGTATCGCTACAGAGCTACAGAGCAGAGTCCTGCCCGCGGATACCCAACGGGTGAACCACAAATTTGAATGAAACAGGTGAAAAATGTTGTGCTGTGTCGGATGCAGGTTCAGGTCCGGTCGGACGCAGGAGAGCGCGGGTCTAATCTGCTGTTTGCAAAACATCATGTGCGAACAAAAATCAGGGCTGTATTTTAGTGAAATGCAAAAATGCCATTGTTTTTACAAGATGATTAAATGTAAAATCCATTTGTTTTTGCTGCACATACCCAGAAATCTCTCATCACTTTCATTTTCAAACCACGCAGGTGATGTCCTGAGGAGCTGAGAACAAAATTAGTGAGTGGAGAGTGCAAAATTGTGGCTCTTTTTGGCTCTCGGACTGATTTTCATTCGGGTGATGTTCGGGTGTCAGTTTGTATTTATAACGGGTCAAATCGGGTGCGGAATTTTATTTCAATTCTGTCGGAAAACGGATCGGGTGCGGACTGAGGTATGACGGGTACGGGTGGGTGCGGTTTGTCAAAATCAGACCCGTGCTGGACTCTGCTACAGAGAAATACTGCGATAAATGATAGTATTGAAACCACTTTATGCCACTGACGCAATAACAATAAAGCAAAATAATCTCACTTCACCATTTTAGTCTCATTAAAAGCCACAAGCTGCAACAAATAAATTACAGAATGAACAAATAATTAACGTCAGAAGTGACTTATTCCACCTGCTACAGCTCAAACCTTATTGTATTACAGCAGAAGTACCCAAATCTCTCAGTTTTGGCAAAGAAATCGTACACATGATAAATACTGAGCCTCAAAATATATAATTTTAGCTTTCACATACTGAACAATAAGTCGATATAGTAATAATCGAGACAGGCCCAGTCCTTCTGTCAATGCTGTCGAACTGTATATACAGTATAATTTCTTTCAGTTGTCTTTAATTAAACGTCTACCTTGTTTTGGCATTACTGAAATCCATTTTTCTATGTTTTTATTAAAGGTTTGCCAGCTGCTCATGGAAATGTTATTGCTTTGTCTACAACATTCCATGGTATAGATTAAACCTGTCTATGTCAAGGAAAACAACTACAGACTGAATTACAGGTCAGATCTGTGAAGAGGCGACCCCATTTACAGAGAGAATTACTGTATTTTTTAGCAATAGAAACACCTGTAATGAATAAATGAATGCTAGATAAATGTGTTTAATGTTGTACCAATAAAGCATAAACATCTCTATGGAAACAAGCGGGAAATGGACCCGGCAGCAGCAGAAAAGTTGCGCAGTGCACCTTTAAGAAAGCATCAAACTGAGAATTCCGATTGATTTTTTGCCATATTGTCCAACCATAAAAACAAGGCATTTTTACCACGGCCGCTTTACATTCCCCTATATCCTCTCGCCCACTGGCAGGTATAGCTTTTTCACTGCATCCTTATCTATTTTTTTGCTGTGCATCCCAACCCACCTCTTCTTGTTTGCATTTTTGCCTCAAGCCACAGACACGGACACACACACACTCTCACTAATATATGTCCAAGACCTGTCACTCAAAACTAAAGAGTTATTTGTTTAGGCCAAACACGTACATGCATGCAGCTAATCGATATTTCCTTTCCTTCTGCTCTTCACATATTTGACTCCGCCTCCCCCCAGCGCTCCCCTCCTTCGCCACTTTTGTCCTCCCTCTGTCCCCTGCTCGCCTCCAATACCCGCTCCATCTTGACTCATGTGGCTATGATTCACCGACTAGTCAAATTTGTAGAACATTTTGATTAATGTTGATTGTTCAATTTATGATAACCTTGCACCAAGCTAAGGAGAGACAAAAACAGCATAAAAAACATTCAGATAAAATTCTCCTGGTAAAAGTATTCAGAAAAGTGTTAAGTGTGTTAAGAATCTCAACCTTTCAATCTCAAGTCTTTTTTTTTGGGAAGATTACATTGCAAGGTTGTAGTAGAATCATCTACAGGCTCAATTTACACTTAAATCACAAACCAGGAAGGCGTTTGGAAACATGTGGTTACATTTTTCAGTGTATTTCCCGACACTGGGCTCACTGACCGACTGTGATCAAACCAATAAAGTAAATGTGATCAGCAGGAAAATGAAGTCTGCATACGTATGTGCTGGAATAATCTTGAATTTGGCGCCCTCTAATCGCATGTACCCAGTGCGCTCGGAGTTGTGCGTCAGTGGGGAAATGATGAAAACTAATGTACGGTTGTAATTGTTGATTAGCCGAGCATAACGGAACCCTACAATGACATGTAGATGAAAAAACTGGGTAATTTTCAAATTTTTCCTAGATTTTGTCAGACTTATTACCGCAAACAGAGCCCATCAGAAGACGTCATCGCATCTTTCCAAACGTCTTCCTGGTTTGTGACATTGGCGTGAATAGAGACTATTGTCTAATTTTGTGTTTTCATGTGTCTTCCACCTTCTCCTGCCTATAATTTTAGTGCAGTTTGAGGAGTATCTTATCTTATATCTTATTTTCAAGGTGCAGAATACAGTTCAAATATTGGTTTGCTTCTTAAAGGGCCCATATTACACTTTTTCTATGTTATAATGTTGTTTCCTCACCACAAACATACCCGGAGTTGGTTACCCGGACTTGTTTCATTCACACATGTTTAACACACACACCCTGTATATTTGAGTTCTTCTCTCAACACTCTGTTCCACCTTGTGATTGCATGTGTCTTGTGTGTTTTTAAACGTAATTCACCTTCACTAGAATCATTTATAATTTCACCCCTGGAACTGTGAAACTCTCCTGAACTAAAAGTAAAAGTTAGCTGTTGAAAATGACCACTTTATGACAAGGTGGACCTGGCCACACACCTCTCAGATTGGTTAATCCACCTGTCAATCAGGCCCATCTCAAATCCAGGAGACAGGATACAGGACCAGACCCACTGGTCTTTGTAAAGTTTTGTGAGAGCCTGTGGTTTGGGCTGAGTTGAAGATGATATTGTCTAGCATTAAAAATATATATATAGAAACAGAATGTATTTCACAGATTCTTGAACTCTGCAGATTGTTTCTAGAGCTGCTTATGAAGTTTGGATTGGAAATTATTTACAGAAGTTAGCATCCCTTTAATGTGCCAAGCAGAATTGTATTGGCCCAGCAGTATTATAAATAAGAACATATTGAAAATACTATTGATTTTGCAATAACACTAAATTAAAGTATATTGTGCAGCGTTATAGCCACACTTAGTTAAATGTGTTTCTATTTATCTATCAAGTCTGAGAAGAGGAGTCAGCATCTAAAGTATTGTTCCTTGTAGTTTATTTATACTGAGATAGGTGATAGTGTAATAGTGTAGATAGATGTGCATGGTGCAGCACTTTGGAAACTGTTTTGTTTATGAAATGGCCTATAAATAAAATGGATTGGATTGGGTAGTAGAACAGTTTTGCAAATGTACTGATCCACAAGAGAAATAAATTTACACTTTAACAACAGGTATTAATAACATGAATGGATAATATTTTTATTTTTGTTTATTTTAGCTTTAGCTTTCGACTTCTCACTGGTTTGAACATCACCCCATTTTAGTTTCCCTTCACTGCCACCTGTGTGTTTTAGAATTGATTTTAAGATTTTATTGATCAGTTTTAAAGCTCGTTTAGATCTTGCACCAAGTTACATTTCAGAACTTTTAACCCCGTACGAGCCTCCCGCCGCCTTAGATCCTCGGGCAGGTCCCTGTGGCTGTTCCAAAGTCCAGGCTCCGGACGAAGGACGATTGAACGTTTTCAGTCCAGGAACCTCAGCTTTGAGGAAATAAGGCTCGTATCATCAGTATCATCTTTTAAATGACTTCTTAAAACCCATTTTTATTGGTTGGCCTTCCTTTAACTGGTTTTAGCTTGATTTTATTCCTTGTTTATTTTTATTCTATTTCATTAACTTATTTATTATAATTAACTGAATTGATTGCTTCATTGTCTGATTTTGTATGCTTTCTAGATTCTATTTTTATTGTTCTTTGCTGCTTGTACAGCACTTTGTAAACATTATTATTATTATTATTTATTTATTTATTTATTTATTTATTTATTTATTTATTTATTTATTTATTTTTTAAACACAACAAATAAGTTAAAGGTAAAAGGAGTAGGTAGGAGTTCCTGCTGTTCCTGATTTAAACTATGTCAAATGGCACAAAAAAGGCACAAATAGGTTACACATACACATTTAAATAACGTTTAAATGTAATGTAAAATATATCCAATAGACTATTTAAGAGGCAGTGTAAAGAGATGGTAAAGAAGTGTTCATAGGTTGTAAATAATATGAAAATGACTTCTGCATGGCACTTGAAATGTTCCATTTCCATAAAACTGTCCAGATGTCTCTGTTAAAACCTTTTCTCCCATGGACGACTCCTGGACGCAGGAGGCATTGCACACACTAGTGTGAGGAGATACAGTGCAGAGATGAAGGGAGCTTTGAAATGATGTAAGGATCTGTGGCATGAGGGTCTGTAATTTTACTGCTGTCTGGAGTAAGGTACATTCACCGAGGCAGCGCCTATGGTGTTGATACTCAAATGTGTGTTTTGTTACTAAGGAAGAAGCGATACCTGATGCTCTTTACTGACTTTACTGACTGCATTTTATTTGACCATATACTAGTACTGATGACGCTAAAGATAATTATAAAAGTGTTAAAGAAATGTCTGTCCTGTTAAGGTGATTTTTTTATCAGTACCTGTTCAAAAGAGTATTTCATTCTTATGATACTAGATTTCGAACTGATCACTATCTGATTTTTGATGCTTTTGACATCCCTACAGCATCACATGATTTTTTTTATCAGTGCTATGAATGTCAGTATAGGCTTGCATATACAGTAGTAGCGTGGTATATACAGTAGTAGCATGGTATATACAGTAGTAGCGTGGTATATACAGTAGTAGCGTGGCATATACAGTAGTAGCGTGGTATATACAGTAGCCGTGGCATATACAGTAGTAATGTGGCATATACAGTAGTAATGTGGCATATACAGTAGTAATGTGGCATATACAGTAGCCGTGGCATATACAGTAGTAGCGTGGTATATACAGTAGCCGTGGTATATACAGTAGTAATGTGGTATATACAGTAGCCGTGGCATATACAATAGTAGCGTGGTATATACAGTAGTAGCGTGGTATATACAGTAGCCGTGGCATATACAGTAGTAGCGTGGTATATACAGTTGTAGCGTGGTATATTCAGTAGTAGCGTGGGATATACAGTAGTAGCATGGCTTATACAGTAGTAGCGTGGCATATACAGTAGTAGCGTGGTATATACAGTAGCCGCGGCATATACAGTAGTAGCGTGGTATATACAGTTGTAGCGTGGTATATACAGTAGTAGCGTGGCATATACAGTAGTAGCGTGGCATATACAGTAGTAGCGTGGTATATACAGTAGTAGCGTGGCATATACAGTAGTAGCGTGGCATATACAGTAGTAGCGTGGTATATACAGTAGCCGTGGCATATACAGTAGTAGCGTGGTATATACAGTAGTAGCGTGGTATATACAGTAGTAGCATGGTTTATACAGTAGTAGCGTGGTATATATAGTAGTAGCGTGGCATATACAGTAGTAGCGTGGCATATACAGTAGTAGCGTGGTATATACAGTAGTAACGTGGCATATACAGTAATGGCGTGATATATACAGTAATGGCGTGGCATATACAGTAATGGCGTGGTATATACAGTAGTAGCGTGGCATATACAGTAATAGCGTGGTATATACAGTAATAGCGTGGCATATACAGTAGTAGCGTGGTATATACAGTTGTAGCGTGGTATATACAGTAATGGCGTGGCATATACAGTAGTAGCGTGGCATATACAGTAATGGCGTGGTATATACAGTAATAACGTGGCATATACAGTAATAGCGTGGTATATACAGTAATAGCGTGGCATATACAGTAATAGCGTGGCATATACAGTAATAGCGTGGCATATACAGTAATGGCGTGGTATATACAGTAATGGCGTAGCATATACAGTAATGGCGTGGTATATACAGTAATGGCGTGGTATATACAGTAATAACGTGGCATATACAGTAATAGCGTGGTATATACAGTAATGTGGCGTAGCATATACAGTAATGGCGTGGCATATACAGTAATGGCGTGGCATATACAGTAATAGCGTGGCATATACAGTAGTAATGGCGTGGTATATACAGTAATAACGTGGCATATACAGTAATGGCGTGGTATATACAGTTGTAGCGTGGCATATACAGTAATGGCGTGCTATATACAGTAAGTAACCGTGGCATATACAATAACCATAGCATATACAGTAGTAGCGAATACAGTATACAGTGTAGTATATACAGTAATAGCGTGGTATATACAGTAGTAGCATGGTTTATACAGTAATGGCGTGGTATATACAGTAACGTGGCATATACAGTAACCATGGCATATACAGTAGCCGTGGCATATACAGTAGTAATGTGGCATATACAGTAGTAGCGTGGTATATACAGTAGTAGCATGGTTTATACAGTAGTAGCGTGGTATATATAGTAGTAGCGTGGCATATACAGTAGTAGCGTGGCATATACAGTAGTAGCGTGGTATATACAGTAGTAACGTGGCATATACAGTAGTAGCGTGATATATACAGTAGTAGCGTGGCATATACAGTAGTAGCGTGGTATATACAGTAGTAGCGTGGCATATACAGTAGTAGCGTGGTATATACAGTAGTAGCGTGGCATATACAGTAGTAGTGTGGTATATACAGTTGTAGCGTGGTATATACAGTAGTAGCGTGGCATATACAGTAGTAGCGTGGCATATACAGTAGTAGCGTGGTATATACAGTAGTAACGTGGCATATACAGTAGTAGCGTGGTATATACAGTAGTAGCGTGGCATATACAGTAGTAGCGTGGTATATACAGTAGTAGCATGGTTTGTACAGTAGTAGCGTGGTATATATAGTAGTAACATGGTATATATAGTAGTAACATGGTTTATACAGTAGTAACATGGCATATACAGTAGTAACATGGTATAACCGGAAACCTCACACTTGTTAGAGTGAATCAAACCTGGCTGCTGTGATTTGCACTCCCCTTTCACACAGTAACCGCTTTGATTGAAACATGGACTTTCTAATGATTAGTGGATGGCAGCACTAAGCGTCTTCTCAGCTCCTCAGTTGTGCGTCTCATTCATCCCTCCTGACAATCCACGTTTTGTCTGCTCCCCCAAAGACAGATCAGCCTCAGTGACAATGGGACCAGGTCAGAGGAAGAGAAACGCACCAAAATAAAGGAACGAAAGGGCACTTTGACTCTCCAGTTAAAGACCTGATTTTTACTGTCTTAAAAGCATAAAAACAGAAATAGATCAGTCAGTCTGTTAACAGTGATCCAGAGTTATTAATCACTTACTTTATGCACTATGAGCATCCTGATTATTCACCACGATGAGTTCATAAAATCACAGTTTTGCCCTTAGCGTGTTAAAGCTAATGACACTAGCATGTTAAGGCTCTTACTGGGCAATTACTTGGACAATAAACCACTTTTACAGTGTGGCATTTAATTTAACTATCCCCATGGACAAGCAGACCACATCACCAGGCCAAGTTAAGGTCAGATCTGTGGAGAAGTGGTCCTGCTCACAGTAAGAATATGTTTTTGAGAAATAAAACACCTGTAAGTGAATAAATACAATATACATTTGTTAATGACATACTGTGGTACAGCCTAGATAAAGTAGTAACATCACATAGGAAAAGTTACACAATGAAATGCAGACTTGCTTATTTTAACCTCAAGAGCTGCTTATGTAATATACTGGGGCTAGACAAATACATGGGAAAGAATCGGGTACAGGGTCTTTAATCAGTGCAATTGTGTTGGTACCTGAAGCCATGGAAATAGGCCGAAGAGATGGAGAATTCGAAAAGGCAGAGAAGGAGAGAAGGAAATGGAGAGAAAGTAGGGAGGGCATTTGGCACCAAGAGTAAATTGAAAATGATGTGCTGTGTTGGTGTGCGTGCGTGGCTAACATATTAACCCTCCTATCTCACAGGTAGTCATTATCTTTGTCTGTGCCGGGCCCACAATGTGCGCATATGTTTGTGCTTACTGCATTAACCCTTATATCTCTATCATTAGACTAGTGTGAGGGCATGGTGCAGGCCTGCATGGTGCGCTTCTCCAAAAGTGTGCGTGCTTTCTGAGAGTGTGTGTATACAGTCGTTTTAATTGTTGTTATCATTCGTGCGCCACAATAACCCCCTCCGCCCCCTCTTTGTCTGCGTTGGCTATTTGCGCTTTTTGGTTTTCACCCTTGCCTCTAACGGCCAGTCTCTGTTGCTTTGTTTCTACTCGGCTGCAGCCTAAATAGCGCTCATTTCATCTTTCCATCTAGTTTTGTTTTCCCGGCTTCATTGTTTTCTTCTCTCTACATTCCATATTCCTCATTCAGTGCTTTTTCCAGCCAACGCTAACTTTTATTAGGCCATGATTGGATTCAGAATTCATTATTCGCTGCTGCTCGTGTGCAATCTCTGATCAGTTTGTGCCCTCTCTCTCACACTTAGCATTTTCCCCACACATGTGTTGCTGTGTGTATTTTATTTCTGAAAATAACAGAAGCTTGTTTCAGCACAAACACCTGAGTCTAACTTAATCTTTCTTCCCTTCTCTTCGCAGGCACCCTCTCTTAGAGCGATATATATCTGCCTCCCCCCTCGGCAGGTTGCCATGGTCGCCATACCTACTCTCTCTCTCCTATTGGTGCTGGTAGAGTGGGCAGGTCTGCTGGACGCCTCCCCCCACCTCCTGCTCCGGCCCAGCCCGCGGGAGCGCGATGCCGGGGCCATCATGAACTTCAACATAGCAGTGATCCACGCCGGGGCCACGGTGCAGGCTGAGGCAGCTGTGGCGGGGCCCGGGGGGCGGGTGCTGTACCCGGGCTTTGGTCGGGTCTACGGGTCCTTAGGAGAGAGTGTGGTCACCCAGTGGGGCTCTGCCAACGTCATCTGGCTACAGGTCAGACACACACCGCTCATTCACTATTTAACACAGGACCTGACAATGACCCTCTATTATTCATACGCCCTCAGTTTGTGCAGTGAATGAGCTGCTCACTGCTGTGTGAATGAATCTGCTCTGACCACCTGAACCATCTGCACCACACGCTCGCTCTACACATGCTCCTTTTATATTTGCAGGACCCACACAGGCACCTGTATGTACCACACACATGTACTTTATGTAGTACACACAAGCACCTGTATGTACTACACACATGTACTTTATGTAGTACACACAAGCACCTGTATGTACTACACACATGTACTTTATGTAGTACACAAAAACACCCTGTATGTACTGCACACATGTACTACATGTACTGCACACATACCCTGTATGTACTACACACATGTACCTTTATGTACTGAGTGACCTAAAATGCACCCTGTATGTATGTAGCATATATGTTACCCAAAGCTAATAATACTGAGCTGGTAATAAGTAGGTAACAATGCGATTATAGCTAAAGTTAAAGTTGGATTGGGCTAGTTCAAAAGGCTCTAGATATCGACTCTAGGAGTGGAGTGGAAAACAAGGACTGAGACAGTTATTTAAAGTTGCTGGTACCTTATATTGAAAAGACATACAAATTCAAAGACAATACAAATGCATGCGTAGTACGAAGAATGGCCATTCAGGAAAAAATATATACATTCATAATCCGAGTTCAGAAAAATGTACATTCAAAAGACTCTGCCTTAGCAATTTAAATAGTCCATATGTAAACAGCAGAAAAGGCTCGAGTATTGATTTGTCTGACGTATGACACGCAATGAGTTCGTGGCGTGGAGATTGTCCATATAGTGCTGAGGTAGGTTGTGCGAAAGTGCGAGTGCGAGTATGAACAGGATCCAGAATGAGTAGCCACGAGCCGTGCGAACAGACAAAAGAGTTCAAAACGGGGTACAAATGTAAAGGGCGGCTACAGGAGCCTCCTACTGGCCCAACCGAGCAGGTGAGGGTCACGATACTGTGTCCGGGCTGAGGGTATATGCCAGGCCTGTTGCCTGAGTTAAGTTCAGTTCAGTTCCTCAAGGTTCTAGCTCGCCATCCGACCTGGCCAATTCGGGTTTTAACGCGTACTCGCGCTCTTTTCCGTAGTGGTTGGGACCCAGTAGTCAGCTCCTGTAGCATCTGCCCTGGAATCCTATGCCTCGCGCTGACCGGCGCGTCTAACTTCCTGTTAATATGCTGCCTGATTGGCGGTACAGCGGTCACGTGACTACGTCACTAACGTGATGACGTCGGCACAAAGTGTTCTGAATATGAAATAGTAGGAGAACGGCTCTGGAGCAGGGTTTTCTCACCTGGGTTACATGTACGTTACACACATGATGTTGTACACATACACACATGTACGTAATACACACACGTATTTACACATAGATGGTGCACACACACACACACACATATGGCTCACACACTTCCCTCCCTCACACTGCCCTCTGTGTGTCCCTCCCTGTCTCCTGTTGCAGGTGAATGACAGTAGTCCAAAGACTGTGCTGTCCCAGCTGTGTGAGCTGCTGGCTGCACGGCCCCTGCAGGGTCTGGTGTATGAAGAGGAGAGGCCCCCACGCACGGCCTGGGGCCCACTGGCCCCGATGCTGGAGTTTGTCTCGGCCCAAACGGGACTGCCCATAGTGGCAGTAGGAGGGGGAGCTGGGCTGGGGAGGATGCCTCAGGTAGGAGAAGGCTGTGAGGGGAGAGGGATACAAGCATGTGTTGGGTAAAGAGGAAAAATAAACTGCAGAGCTATAAAGACATAAAGAAATGTGTGTGCCCCATGGGAGCAATGAAAAGTAAAACATAAAGTGCCAGGTGTCAGAGTGTTGCAGTAACGCAGTGCAGTGATGTCCTGTGATTTTATTCAGAGGAGCAGAGAGGGTCTAGAGGGAGGGGGGAGACTGAAGGTCAGGGCTGCTGCTCCAGTCCCACTGTTTGATCTGTAAATGGCAGCCATCTTGCTCTAATGTTCCTACGGGAAGTAATCAGATGAGCAAGTGTATAGATGACTTTTGTATTTTGTTTGATTTTCTTATATTTGGAAAACTATTTAAAGACAACTATTTATGCTTACAAATAATAAGGTGAGCTCCTGTTGAGAAATAAAATTGGAATTCTTTGATGGTGCTCTTTGAAGAGCACCCTTGCACCATGGGCTGCAAATAGATTCACTTTTTAGAGTGTTTTTCCGGACGTCACGAGAGATGCTGGAACAATGGGAGCTGCTCTGGCCTGCAGCTGCATTAGTGCTGTTCTGTAAAACTTCAAACCCCTTGATGCTGCAACACTGTGAAAAACACAGTGCAGTTCAAAGCGCTCACACACTCGTTTTACATTCTGTACTTTCTCTGCCAAATATTAACCCCAATCTGCTGCTCTGTCCCACATCAGGAGACAGGTTCCATCTTTCTGCAGTTCAGCTCGTCCACGGCGCTGCAGCTGGAGGTGATCTTCGAGGTGCTGGAGGAGTACGACTGGACCGCCTTCTCGGTGGTCTCCACTCGTCACCATGGATACCAGGACTTCCTGTCAGTGGTGGAGGGCCTGACGGACGGCTCGTTCATTGGCTGGGAGAAGAAGAGTGTGGTGATCCTGAACGTGACCGATGACCCAATGGGGGCTCGCACTCGCAGACTGCTGAAGGAGAACGAGGCGCAGGTGAGACAGGGGGGAGGGAGGGGGACAGGAGGAGACAGGAGGAAGTGCTGCACATCACCACCAGGGGCCGCTCTCTCACAGGTGGCACCCAGCTTTTTCCTTCCTTCTTCGTCTCTCCCTCTGTACCTCCACATCTCTCTCTCCCCTCTCTCCTCTATCACTCAGTTCTTCTTTTCCTACTCATCTGCAAAAGCACTGAAGCAAACAAGAAAACACACAACTCCATTCTGTCTATTGGCCTCAGTGAGACTAGAGACTTTACATAGGTTTACCTTCACATCTACTAACTGCCTCAACCATATGTTAACTTTAACCATATATTCATCTCTACTTGGGTAAACCATGTACAGCTTGTTGTCTCTTTATTATCATGTACCAACTTATAGGTTGCGTTCAAATGTCTTCAGCATTTATAAACTGCGCCTGAAGAGCAAGTCAGAATCACAATTCAAAATCCAGATGTGTGAAACTGGCTCTCTGTAATTACTGGGCCTTTCCTCTTTGTCTGATGAACTAAGTATGTTTTCAAAATGTGGCAGCATTACTCAAACAGAAACATGTGATTCTTGTCAGCTGAAAGGACGCTGAGTCACAGGCTTAAATGGCAAATATGTGCACCCAATCTCCATGAAGTCTGGCTCAAAGTTTGTGGATTTTCAGTTTCAAAAATAGCAAAAGAAAATTTAATTCAGTCAACCGGACAAAAGTTTTTGAGCGAAGACAGACATCACGGACATCTTCCAAAAATAGATAATAAAGTTACATAGGCCCCTGCACGTCGTCTGAAACATCCAACTCTAGAACGTGAACGCAACTTATTTCAAGACTTGGTGCCTTTCGATCTTTCAAGAGTCAACCAAGACACTCCATATTGACAGAGTGATTTGTGTTTTTTGCTTGTTGCATTTGAAAACACAATTTGCCTGAACTAACCCCTGAAACTTGCCTGTTGGTACCTTTTTATGACTACACCCTTCATACGTTCCCTATTCTCCTGCAACACAGTCCACCTTTTATCCCATTGTACTCTTTCTTTAAATCTATTTTGACCTTATGAACCACTCCATTCAATCTCCATCCTCTCTACCTTATGTAATTCTTTGCCTAGAGACGAGCTCGCTATAGGCTTTGACGATATTCCTTTTCATCTCCCGTAACCATTTGCCCACTACTACTGCATCTTCACCCCCCTCCCCCATAACTGCAAGACCCCTCTGTTTTCCCTGGCTTGGTTTAATCTCTGTCTCAATGTCATTGCTTATGTCTCAGCATGGCCACTGCAGCCCTGT
The DNA here is from genome assembly GCA_030686955.1 of Odontamblyopus rebecca. Taxonomy (NCBI): domain Eukaryota; kingdom Metazoa; phylum Chordata; class Actinopteri; order Gobiiformes; family Gobiidae; genus Odontamblyopus; species Odontamblyopus rebecca. The sequence goes on from CM060657.1 coordinate 31,666,245, forward strand.
GTGTGCCTGCGCGCTAGTCGATTAGCTAGTGCATGTATTGGATTCCTTAACCTCCTCTTTGCCAGTGTCACCGCTAATAGAACGCCAGTGTGTGTGCAGTGCGGCGCATTGTGGGCCTATTGCACCATATAACAATCACTTCTTTCTTTAAGTGCGTTCCCTCCTGAGGTTAATAAATGCTTTGATTGCTTTGTTAAGGCATTTTGCATCACGCGCACTTTCGCTGTGTTTTTGTGGAGTAATAAAAGGACTGTGTTAAGGCTGGGTGATATGGCAAAAGAAATTCTACTAATCTGTTCTTTTGGGTTGATTTATCTTGAATTTGATGCATTTTTTTCTTTTCAAAAACACAAAAAAAGGTTTTAAAGGTACATTATGTAACTTCACTGATAAGAATCCAGCACCTAGTTGTGTTCATGGAGATATACTAGTAAGATTGCTTTCGCTGAAATGCACCACAGTATGGCATTAAACTTACTTATTATTGTGTTGCAGATGTTTATTTTGTATTTTTATAATGAAAAAATGCCTTGAAAAATATGTATTCTACTGTAAACGGGCCCACCTCCACAAACGGACCTGTGAAGTTTAGTGTCATACTGTGAAATATTCCAGGTAAAGCAACATCTCCATGGTGAAGGATCCTCTAATCCTCTAATCAGAAAGTTACATAGTGCATCTTTAATGTTCATTTCAATTAACAAGAAAGAGTTTAACACATTTAACACAAAAAAGTCAAATCTGATATTCAGACCACTGCTTTTACTGTCAAAAGTTTGGCTGTAAACCTCTTGATTATCACTGATGATTAGAAGTGACTGAATCTCCACCACATTCATATTTTACTTATGTAGCTTAAGTAGCTTTTCAGAGCTTTAAAGCATGTTATGATAATGCCTTTTGTCTTCATCAAAAACATATCTGCCTTTAATTTAAGCATGTTTTAGTAATCCTGCTAACTGTGTCTGTCTTCTACTCCAAGCTCCCTGCTCCCTGTTGTCTGTTTGTTGTAATCCATGAATCTCCTGTGTGTTTTTAAAGTCTATAAAACTTCACTAGACTTGTTCTGTTTATGCCAGAACCAAACTTTGACTTACTTAGCTAACTACTGCTGGTATTTTGAGAAGTTTCATGACTATTAGGGCTTTGCAGTATTTCTGAGAGGGATACATTCAAATTATGCCACAGGAAACACCAAGATGTTGTTAAAGCACAATATTCATGGGCAATTTTGAGTTCAAAAAGAATAATATTTAGTTTAGAGTATAGGTTGTGTTCATGTCACAATTTCATTATGTCGTCATTTCAGTTGAGTATATTATTGGGCCTATTTAGGGGCCCATTTATATCCAACCTTATGATCCCAAAACAATGAATCTTATCATTATTTGTGAGGATTTAGCTCTATAAACTTGCTGTATTTATCTTATTGCCTAAACTAGGGTCTTTTCAACAATTACCTTTTTGATTTTAAATAAAATATAGAAATATAGATATAGAAATCTACCTTGTCCTTTCATTTTAAACTATAGACGTTATAAAATATTGTGAAGTCACACGAACGCAAACTGTTGTTACTTGTCATGGCAACAGTGCGTTTTTCCTTCATTGTGAAACCCAGATGTAGTCCCTTTAATACATGCTTTAAGTCCTGTTTCTTCTTGTGCAGTTGCATTTGTGTGTTTTTCTTCATTTCCTGTTTTTAAATGTTGCGTGTGTCTGTGTCTTAAGAGCTCCCCTCCCTCTGTCACTCTTCCCCCTTCTAATTCACTGGAGCTTTATTGGCATACGGCCTGGATTGTTTTGCCAAGCCATTACGGTTCAAAATTCAATGAAGCCATCGTTCTTAAAATGTGCCCTCAGCCTGCTCCCCCTCTTCTTCTGTGTCCTTTAATTCTCATTTCTCTCTCATCTCCTCACAGACCCATTTTTCTTGCCTTTATTTTACTCTCTTTACTTATAGCGCGTGTTTTGTTTCAGTCAGCATTCAAGCCCACAATCACAACCCTTCCCCTGGATCCATTTCTCTTTTTTTTGTCAATTCACTTCCCTGTTCAATTTCCCCTCTATCCCTTTAAAACCTTCTTTGGTCAATTTTGCACCTCATCTCGAGCCTTCCTTAGCTCAGCATTTGTGGCAGAGTTAACCCACTGTCGCTGATGTCTTTTTATATGCACCTGCTATAACTTGTTTTTCTGCCTATCTTGCTCTCTACAGTAGATAGTGTACAGTAGCTGCTCTCAGCTCTCATCTCACAAGGGCCTTGTTTAACTAAAATCTGTCAACTCTTGCTTTTCTGCTGTCCCCCATGGTCCCATTCTCCAAGGAGTGCCCTGTGTTTTACGTCTGTCCCTCTCCCCCCTCGCTCAGCCCCTCTGTGGTCTCAGGTTCTTCCTCTCTGCTCTGCTCTTAATAACACATGTCCGAGTTTAACCTCTCGCCTTGCTTTCCCTCAGGTGTGCTTGGCTTCTAACCTCCCTCCCCTCTTTCTGCCCGAGCCTCTGTTACAAATTCTCTGTCTTGTTTTACTGTTATTATTCATAAATGTAAATCATTTCATCAGGCCGGGGCTCATTAGGAGCTGACCTCTCGCTGGCGTTGGCACGCGTCCTTGTTCTGTGTGATTCTCTCTGAACATACGGCTAATCCCATGGAGCTTATCAGTGCACTGCTCTCTCTTCCAGCCTCCTTCAGCACATATACACATTCAGATCTGAGCCAGTCTTTTCCATGGTTTCATCCTGGTCTGTATCCATCTCTGTCTGTCCCTGTCCCTCCTGATCTCACTAGGCTGTATGTGTGTGTGTGTCCCTCACCCCTCCCTGCTCCTACCGTCCCGTCCCGTAGGTGCGTTTGCTGTACTGCTCGCAGGAGGAGGCAGAGCTTGTGTTCAAGGCAGCGTGGGCGGCGGGTCAGGCGGGTGCATCCCACATGTGGTTTGCGGTGGGTCCCGCTCTGTCCGGGCTGAGCATGGACATGATGCCCCGGGCGCTGTTCGCCGTGCGGCCGCAGGGCTGGAGGGACGAGCCCAGGCGCAGGATCGCCCGCGGGGTGTCTGTGCTCACCCACGGAGCCGTGGCCATGCGCAAGGACTACGGGACCACAGGAGGGCCAAACTTTGTCACCAACTGCATGACTGATGCTAACCAGACCCAGAGACTACGAGGCAGGATGAGGTGAGAAGTTAAAAGTGAAAAATACAGTGTAGTTTGAGAATCAAGCTAGATTGATGCAGATCTGGCTGCTGTGTCAGAGATCATGCGCACTGGGGATATCTGAGTTTGGGTCTGGCTATCATCCATGCAAAATAGATGTTGTCGGTGCGTGTACTTGTGAGTTGGCAAAATTACCCCAGCATCTGTAGCAAGCCGAGCATGTCTCATGTATATTAATGAAGCCGCTTTAATATATTCCTCATAGGCTTTGCAAACAGACAGCAGTGCACTGTAACAGGTAGGCCAAGCGACCATGCTTATCATTGTACCTCATTTTACGGCACTCTTCAGTGCACATACTGTATGCTCCACATATATTTTTACGTTAAAACTGACAGAACACAGTGAACAATCCTCAAACATCTTCAATCTGTGACACAGTTCCCCAGGTCATTCCTCTTATGCTTGAAAATTCCTAAATAGCACTGCAATTTTTACATCAATGAGTTCATTTATGTTTAAGAGAGAGTGCAATATTAGACAGACTATTTTCTTTTGTACTGCTACCTGCTGTTCATTCTCTGTAATTACAGGCTTCTGCTTCATTACAGCCGATCTGTCATGGCACAGTCTGGCTTTGTGTTGTGAAGTCAGAATAGTGACATAAGGAGTCAGTGCGGCGCTCTCATCCACTGCTGCAGCAGAAGGTTCAAAGACGCAGAAAATGAAAAATCTAATCATTTGTTACAAAATTTGACTAAAAAACACAGACGTTGCACCTAAAATAAAAGGTTGTTTCAGGTAAAAGCACTGACAGCCTTCCTGATGCATGGTCCTCTGACATGAAATCATAGAACTAAATCAATAAAGTGTGTATATAATGAGTCTATTGAACGCGTATTTACTCGCTGTCATTCATCTTGCTCCATTGCCCACAGGTATTTTAGCAACATCACGCTCGGTGGCAGGGACTACTCCTTCAACAGCGACGGATACCTGGCTAACCCGTTCCTGGATGTTATTTCCTGGACTCCTGGACGTGGATGGGAAGATGTAAGGAATTTATAAATGTTTTTGTATTATATCATTTCATCCATCTAAACATTTCTAGCTCTGTGGGTATTGAGCTTAGTTTAGCCCCAATGTAGATTTGATTTGATCCTGTTCCAGTCCTGGTTTAATCCAGGTTTGATCCTCGTTTTGTCCTGTTTGATCCTAGTTTGGTCCTAGTTTAGTCCTGGTGTGATCCTAGTTCAGTCCTGGTTTGGTCCTGATTTGATCCTGATTTAGTCCCGGTGTATGCCTTGGTTAAGTCCTGCATTTATTCCACATTTAGTCCCAATGTTGATGTGGTGGGAAGGCATTTATTACATTGTGGGGCCTAAAATCTGAATATACGTAGGAGACCTTGCTCCCTCATGGATACAAAATCAGGTCCTCATGAGGTAAATGCTTTATTATTAGATCAGCTATATCATTTAAAATTCAGATAAGGGTAAAAATAGGTTAAGGTTAGGGGGTATGTTAAGGTTAGACAAGTAGTGGCTATGGTTAAATCAGTGTTTCCCATTAACAGAGGAGACTACGGTGGCCCATAATAGCTTAAAGTCATCCATGTAGGTTTCAGTAATTTAGCTATTTCTCTGGGACCCTATTCAAACCGTCCTTATGGTTATCTGTAAGATTCTGTGCAGTGCTCAGCCCACAAGCCCACGTCATCCAAGGCTCCCATATGACAATTTTCCTCATATATATTTATATAAAAATGTGATACTGTACACAGCAACTTGACAAAACTGATCCGATGTACAGTGGATTCATTAGTGAGATGGAGGCTAATTGTGTTGTGATAGTGCTCTGAAGTGGGAGGGACTTAGCATGGAGGCCATAGGGAGGGAAGACTCTAGAGCACCATAAACAAACGCAAAACTTGTTAAACATGTTAATATGTTGTTTTCATTGAATACAGCGTCTTCAAAACAATAAAAGGCAACATGGTGATCTAAATGTGTTATGTGAAGTAAAATACCCCCTCTTTATTGTAATTATTTGTGCCAACATAGTGTCCCCATGAATCTATGAGAAAAAGTGGTTAAATTAATCTAATTCCAGAAAAGCATGGGAAATCAACTTGTGTATGTATGTGTGAAGGCTCCTGTACGTTACATGAAGCATGTGTTTATTGGATGTAGCTGTGGTCTCATTTATGGGCTGCTGCAGGAACAAAAGGCTTTTATTGTAAATGAGAGCAGGGTTTGTGCTGATTTAAGCAGAGCGGTCCATGTGAGTGTGAGTGTGAAACATGTGCTCCTGTACGATGGTGTTCTTCTGAAGCAGACAGGGACAGGCAGGTCAGAGCCTCGCTGATGTATGCCTCACTCCACCGCTGCAAGCCATGTGCGCTCGCCATGACCATTTGACCACTCTGTTATGCCCCCGCTGAGCTGCTACAGAGGATACTTCTGCTGTGGGGGGCTACAGAAGAGGACTCCATGGAAAATTGATGATCAGTTCAAATAAATAGAGTAGTTGAAGGTGTAGTAGATATGTGGTGTTTAGGGTAGGTTTAGGTTAGGACTGTAAGATGAAGTGTAATCAAATCAAAATTGCAATCTGTATGGAATTTCCTTTACAAATGTCAAAATATCCTATCTTATTCTGCATAAAAACTGCTAGCCCTGTAGTTTAGATGTGTGCAAACATGTTCTGAAATGTGAGTCTTGTATTGGTTTGTCAGATAGGTGGTATAGAGTAAAATAATATATTTTGTTGTGCACCAGTTGCTGTGGCTTGTCTTGCACATTCTGTAAAGTGGTGCTTTATAAGGCTGTTGTCACCTGCTCAAAATGCCTTCCCTTTAAGACTCCAGGATTTTACACTTGTCAGCGTCAGAAGACATGGCGGCGCTGCTTTTCTCCACACTATACTCTGACACTCAGCCCCTCCCTCCCCACATAACCACACGTACACATACACACACATACACACTCGCACACACACACAGTATAGATACAGTGGATCCACACATTGGAGCTTCTCAGCCTCCTGCTGGGCTTAACAGCTCACCAGAGTCCAGTCACAGCGTGCTGCAGCGAGCTGACTTCTGCCTTATCCCACAAATCCCTTTCAATTAGAAGCTGGTCCTCCGACTCTCTGCTAACCTGGGGTACAGAAGCCGCCCACACAAACACACACAACCACATGTGTGAGTGCTATTATGAGCTTTACACGTTTCCTTACATCTCCTGTACACATACTGCACACAGCCTATAGCCTATAGCACATAGTCTCTAGTACACAGCATATAGCCCTCAACCTATAGCCTATACCACACAGTCTATAGCACACAGCCTATAGCACACAGTCTATAGACTATACCACACAGTCTATAGCACACAGTCTATAGCACACAGTCTGTAGCACACAGCCTATAGCACACAGTCTATAGACTATACCACACAGTCTATAGCACACAACTTATAGCACTTAAACTATAACCTATAGCACACAGTCTGTAGCCTATAGCACACAGTCTGTAGCTTATAGCACAGTCTATAGCCTATAGCACACAGTCTGTAGCTTATAGCACAGTCTATAGCCTATAGCACACAGTCTATAGCATCCAGTGTATAGCACTCAGTCTATAGCACTCAATCTATAGCCTATAGCACCCAGCCTATAGCACCCAGTCTATAGCACTCAGCCTATAGCCTATAGCACCCAGTCTATAACACAGTCTATAGCACCCTGTCTATAGCACTCAGTCTATAGCATATAGCACACAGTCTACAGCACCCAGTCTATTCTGACAAGCACTGCAGTTGTGATTGTTCATAGTTAAATGCATCCAGTTGAATTGACAAAAAGACCAAAATAAGAACTAATTCAAAGTAAACTTTATGCACAATAAGGTATTTTGTATTTTGTGAAGAAATCTATAGTACTTAAAAGATGCAGCCTTTGGGATTTGCCATTTGTGCCCATTCAGACCGTGATTTTGATGTGATTATGATTAATCTTGCAGCCCAAGCCTATAGCACACTCTATAGCGCAGTCTACAGCACACATACTGCACACAGCTTATATAGGACACAGCCTATTGCATAGAGTCCGAATAAGGATAAGACGCCTCTCTATCTGTGTATTATGCACATCTTTGCTACTGCCCCTGAATATTTAATGTTCTCTTTACAATCACTGCAGCATTAGCTCGCAGCTCCAGCTCTGCTCAGTGAGCGCTGCACACCAGCATAAGGTCCAGTGACCATATGAGCACAGTTTTACCCTTTTGGACATGAACACACAAAACTGCTTCCAGGATTTGACCAAAATTTAATGAACATTTCCTAAAGTCATTCTCTGTAATTAACAACAGTATTTTCAAACACGGTTTTGTCCCTCTGTCCCTGTGTTTTTCCCACAATATTGTGCCAGTGTGAAATGAAGTGTGATTCTGGCCCTTTCTCTTGTGTGTCTTGAGCTGCTGATAAAAGCTGTGTTTACTGGTGAGACTGTTTCTCATGGCTCACTGTGACTTGACTGAGCGTCTATTGAAAAAAGTGTGGCCGAAGTGCTTTCCAAATATTGTCAGTGTAGCACCTTCCTGTGTCACTCGCACAGCCTGGAGACAGGAGGCGCCTGCCAAGCCTTACACCGGCCTGCATAAGCGTCTTATTCTTTGTGTACATTATGCTGTCACTGTTTACTAACTACATCAAATCCACTGTGCAGTACAAATACTACGGGATAAAGCCAAACGTGTTAAAAGCAGAAAATGCCAACTGAAGCTATATTGACAAGTCGAGCACATTTTGGTCATGGCACCTTGACAAAAACCTTAAGCCTGGTGCACATGACACAGCAAATCTTTAAGAAGTTAAATCCACTTGTGTTTGTTTCCTGCATCAGCACTTGGTCCCACAAACTCCATGCTCCTGTTTATGGATGCACATGTAAATCAGCTCTGCATACTTTCATTTTACTCCCACCATTTCTTCATGGAAAACAATTACGCTTTTATACAATCAATTTGCAGTAACCACCACCATCCATCATGAGGTCTTTACACATGCTCAGAACTGTCAGCTGATTGTTCATGTATCACATAACAATAAATATTTAGACTGAGGCTCATATGGAGTGAGGAGCAGCTATGCCCAGTTAAATAATAAAAGACACAGCCACATGTATACTGGTAATTTGTGACAGTGAAGAATTCATTTTGGTTAAGTCCTGGAGGTATTTAGTCATTGTAGTTTTGTGAAACAAAGTTGCTGTGGATTGTGTTATACCCTACAAGTTATTTTGACCCATTTTAAGAAAGAGCACAGACATAAACAGCCTAATACACAAGATGTAAATGAGCTCAATATTGCACAGAATGTAATATTGTATTATTGATACTTTACAGAGACTTCACACTGGGGGAGATCTGCATATATGCCTATGAAATGTTTAGAAGTTACCATAGTAACACAATGCAAACATTAGCAATATCTACCAAAACGTTTTAAGAAAAACTAAAAATACAAAATGGATTTAAACACAATTTCAAGAGCTTGTGGTCAGTCTGAGTGTTCATGATCCTGTTTTGGTGTTCGAATTTGAACTGAAAAACTGACTAATGCTAGCCCTGCCACTTGGGTATGTGCTCCTAAAGCCGATACAAATCCGATGTTTTGCCATGCGACTTCAGTCTGAACAGACAAGTCGCATTCATCCGACCTACATCCGACCTACACGTCATCAACAAACGAGAGTTTGGCTGTTGTGCTAATACAGCCCAACACCGAGGGACACTTTTAGAACATTTAAAGTTCACACTGGAGATCACATACAAGTCGCATTTAATTGGAAATGTGAATGACTTCGCAAAAAAATCTGATTTCACAAAAAAATCTGAACTGAGGACCAAGGAATGTTGATGACAAGTATCCATACTGTATCATTATAACTTTACCCATTTTAACTTATTTTGTTTTGTTCAGTTCAATTAGATTCATGCAGCCATGTTGTGGACCTGTTCCAACCAAAAGCTTAATAATCGCCATTATTGCAATTAAACAAACCAATTCTGAACATATTTTTGTTTTAGCACAAACATTACAACTTGGTGTCCACCTCCTCTTAATGGCCAAATAGTATCAGTGTCTAATTTTCACTTTTGCTGTGGAACTTAAAGGTGCACTATGTAACTTTTTGGGTCTTTTTGTTTCTATATTTCTATGGATATGTCATTACTCTGCCTGGAATGTTCCACAGTATGACATTAAACAGCTCTAAATTACATTTATTCAATTACAGGTGGTTTTAAAGCTCAAAAATACCTAGAAAAACAGGCATTCTGACTGTGAGCGGGTTTTCCTCTCCTTAGATCTGACCTGTAACTTGATTTCGAAGCGATAATATCTCCATGGAGAAAAGCATTTTTAACAGACCAGCAGAAAAGTTACACAATGCACCTTTAGTAAATACTGTACAATTAGTGCGATGCTTGTGCCCTGGTTGACTCTCCTCTCCCTGGTTCTCTCAGGTAGGCTGGTGGGAGAACGGGGTGCTGAGGCTGCGGTACCCGGCCTGGTCCCGGTACGGCCCCTTCCTCAAACCTCCCGACGACGCCCAGCACCTTCGCGTGGTCACTCTGGAGGAGAGGCCCTTCGTCATCGTGGAGCTCGCCGACGCCGCCTCCGGGACCTGCATCCGTGACTCCGTGCCTTGCCGAAGACCTCAGAATGCCAGGTTAGAATACTTACTCTTCATGATGCGGACCACAGCGTAAATGTGACTTTATTATGCATGAAGGCAGTGATCAGGATAAACTACAAAAGGACGGTGTAGGTCAGTTCGGGGCTTCTGAGCTTGGCATGTCCCGTACAGAAAGATGGAAGGGAAAGAGGAGCACATAAAGAGAAGAAGGGAGCGGATGGTATAAATAGGGCAGGGACACGAAGGGGCGGACCTAAGATAACTCAGCTTATTTTCATTTAGCTTGAATATTTGCTTGTGGCTTTGTAACAATAAAAATGATAACAAACTTGATTGTAATATCAAAGAAAAGGTTCACTAACTGTTTCAATACAATAAAAAGCAATTTCCCACTCCTTTTCGGGCATGCATGTAAACAAATTTGATCGTCCTTGTTTAATTTTTTTTTCTCTTCTTCTTTCTTTTTGTTTCATGTATTTAGAGTTTGCATGTCTGTACATATGATTCTGTGTACTATGCTCGAAATACATCATAAAACAATACCACAATGACACTAAAATACTTTTTTGTAGATCATAGAATATCCTTTTGTACACATACTTAGAGTGGTTTCTTTGATATTACCATGTTGTCTTATACTTGTGATCAAGTCCTTTCTGAAAATATTATAAAACTATTTAGAAAAGGTCAAATTTTGTTCTGATTATCTACTGATACTTGTTCAAATGAGTATCTAATATTGTTCTTAAAGTTCTACTGCTTAAGCTTTCTAGTAGCCGGTCTGTCACCTGCTCGTCTCATAAAAATGTTATTGCTTTGCCTGAATGTTCCATAATTTACCGAGTATGGAGAGAATGAATAATGAACTGTAAAGCACTTTGGGTATCTTGAAAGGTGCTATATAAATGCAATTGACTGATTGATTGAATTGCACGTAAACTTCTTTCATTTCTTAAATTCTTGGCATTTTTGTGGCCTCTAAATGTTTTGCTTGCTTGCTATTTTGCTTTGGTGCAGTCACCTACTTGTATGCATGAATATTGCCACGTTTTATATCATTTTGTAGAACATTTTGGGGCCAAAAAGGGTTTGGAACCTAAAAATTTGCATAGTGCCCCTTTAAGTAAGTCTTTTGTAAAGTGCCATTTTATCTTGCAGTTTATGTCACATTAAGTTTACTTACGGTAATCATTCAGAAAGTTTGATTTAAAGTTGGTCATAGAGGAATGGTGATCTATTAGGCAGTGTGAAGTGAAGGATTTCTCTGTTAATATTTGTGAATAACTGAGAAATCTTAATGTTTATTCTCACAATAATTAGAACACTACAGTATTATGTGGCAACATCCCAATACCAACACAGAGCGTCCATATAAAAGTAAGGACAAAGGACAACATAATGAATGGAGTTTTCATGATGCTTTCCAATGGCACTGACATAAATCACTTGTCAAAACTGTGGCCTCTTCGGTGCAGCCCTGATCAATATCCAGTCCCCTCTGAGGATGAGTGAGTCAGGCAGAGTAAAGCTTCTGGTTCAGCAGCCTCTCAAAGGATGACGACACCTCTCCTGCTCCAGTCCATCACTGTCACTGACTGTTCACAATACTCTTTATGGCCTCTCACTCTGTCTGTCTGTCCCAGAGGCCCATGGAACAGCCAAAAGTTGTACCATTTCTTAGAGTACCACTTCTTTCAAATAATACCTTAGGGAAAGCACAAATGCCTGATCCAAGAAATTACTCAAGTATAAGTGTGTCTAAGAGAGTCTAGTTGTGACGGCGGCTCAGCGGTTAGAGCAGAGGTTAGAGCAGAGGTTAGAGCAGAGGTTAGAGCAGAGGTTAGAGCAGAGGTTAGAGCAGAGGTTAGAGGTTAGAGCAGAGGTTAGAGTAGAGGTTAGAGGTTAGAGCAGAGGTTAGAGTAGAGGTTAGAGTAGAGGTTAGAGCAGAGGTTAGAGCAGAGGTTAGAGCAGAGGTTAGAGCAGAGGTTAGAGCAGAGGTTAGAGGTTAGAGCAGAGGTTAGAGCAGAGGTTAGAGCAGAGGTTAGAGTAGAGGTTAGAGGTTAGAGCAGAGGTTAGAGCAGAGGTTAGAGCAGAGGTTAGAGCAGAGGTTAGAGTAGAGGTTAGAGTAGAGGTTAGAGTAGAGGTTAGAGCAGAGGTTAGAGTAGAGGTTAGAGGTTAGAGCAGAGGTTAGAGCAGAGGTTAGAGCAGAGGTTAGAGTAGAGGTTAGAGGTTAGAGCAGAGGTTAGAGCAGAGGTTAGAGTAGAGGTTAGAGTAGAGGTTAGAGCAGAGGTTAGAGCAGAGGTTAGAGCAGAGGTTAGAGTAGAGGTTAGAGGTTAGAGCAGAGGTTAGAGTAGAGGTTAGAGTAGAGGTTAGAGCAGAGGTTAGAGCAGAGGTTAGAGCAGAGGTTAGAGTAGAGGTTAGAGGTTAGAGCAGAGGTTAGAGCAGAGGTTAGAGTAGAGGTTAGAGGTTAGAGCAGAGGTTAGAGCAGAGGTTAGAGCAGAGGTTAGAGCAGAGGTTAGAGTAGAGGTTAGAGTAGAGGTTAGAGTAGAGGTTAGAGCAGAGGTTAGAGCAGAGGTTAGAGCAGAGGTTAGAGTAGAGGTTAGAGGTTAGAGCAGAGGTTAGAGTAGAGGTTAGAGTAGAGGTTAGAGCAGAGGTTAGAGCAGAGGTTAGAGCAGAGGTTAGAGTAGAGGTTAGAGGTTAGAGCAGAGGTTAGAGCAGAGGTTAGAGCAGAGGTTAGAGCAGAGGTTAGAGCAGAGGTTAGAGTAGAGGTTAGAGTAGAGGTTAGAGTAGAGGTTAGAGTAGAGGTTAGAGTACAGGTTAGAGCAGAGGTTAGAGCAGAGGTTAGAGCAGAGGTTAGAGCAGAGGTTAGAGCAGAGGTTAGAGTACAGGTTAGAGCAGAGGTTAGAGTACAGGTTAGAGCAGAGGTTAGAGCAGAGGTTAGAGCAGAGGTTAGAGTAGAGCTCTTCCGTCCTGAAGGTTGGAGGATCAATTCCCGCTTGCACAAAGTTCTACTCCTTTGGCAGGACCCTTCACCCACTTGTCTAGTATGAAAGTGTTTGTGTGAGTGATGGTGATGGTCAGAGGGGCCAATGGCACACATTGGCACCTCGCAGGGCAGGGATACAGTAGTAGCGTACCTCCACCGAGAGTGGAGTGAGTTAATACTGACTACAGTGTAGCGAGGATTTGACAAGCCTGTAAAGCACATTAAAGGATATTATTATTTAGGATTTTCTGACCTGTAATCAGATCCAAATCTCAATTGAGTTGGTGCAATTATCAAATTATGACTACTGCAATTATTTAGAAAAAAGAACGTCCTCAGCAAAGAACAAAATATAATTATAGTTTTTTTTATACTATAGGCTGTAGAAAAGAGAATCTTCTACAAACCTGTTCTGAAACTGATGTGATATTAGTTTATCAGTTCATATTTCACTCTTCTCTCAAATGTGAGTTCTCATATACAGGAATATGAATCTGCCATTTCTGAAATCTAATCGCAATCACCATACTTAAAATTACAATTACATTTTTCCTCAGAATTGTTCAGCCACTTTTCCTCTGTGTAATACTGACCCTGTGCATGTTGTGACCCTGTGTGCCCGGTGCAGTGCGATCCATGAAGGCGTGGTTCCCCTGAAGCAGTGCTGTAAGGGCTTCTGCATCGACATCCTCAAGAGACTGGCCAAGATCGTGGGCTTCACCTACGACCTTTACCTCGTGACCAACGGAAAACATGGCAAGAAGATTGACGGCGTGTGGAACGGCATGATCGGAGAGGTGAGTCTGACCCAGCAGAGGTTTAATGAGTCTTTGTAATGTCAGTGTGAAAAGAATATAGAATGTATAGAACTTTAATAGTGCTTAAAGATGAGAAAATTGCAATAAACCTGAATATTTATCTAAAACAGCCTGTAATAGAAATGGGACCTGTTCAAACCCCACCTCTTCATAATATTTAGTAGGGATCAATCCATTTTTTTCAGTCCAGATACTATAGTTTTAAATATCTGCCGATTCCCAATATTACCCAATACCAGTGTAGAGACTGAAAACAGCATTTATTTTATTTATACAAAAATGAAAAAGACATACCTGATCCAAATGTGTTATTTATCCCACAAGTAACTACAGAATAGCTTTGGATAAATAAAAATTCAAACATTATGAGACTTTCTAGGCTGACTACGACAGGTAAATAGTCTTATTACATAAATTTACATTTACATTTACAACTAGGATATCCACTGAAGCGATATTTGGAAGCCGATATCCGATCCAGCAATTTTTTCATTAGCGGCGACTGTCTCAGATACCAGTTTCGGATCAATGCATCCCTAATATTTAGCATAACGTGTCTCTTTTAAGTAGAAGTTTTGCCCAGTTTTTATTTATTTCCTCCTTGTAAACTGTGGTTATGGAAATTATTTCATAACATGGTTGCCGCTGGGTCTTAAAAAGGCCTTAAAATTCATGTTCCTTTGAAAAGTCTTAAATTATGTTGTCCAAGTCTCTTTTTTTCATAAAGGTCTCAAATTTCATTAGCTTATTTTTTGTGTACTCAACCAGGCTTCAGTGCAATGTGAGACAAGACCATGTGAAAGCTTAGTTTGTCTTGTTAGAATGTTATAAATTATTTTTTGGCCATTTTACAAGCAATGCATATGACTAAAAATGAGCTCTGAATGAGATTTTATAATTGAAGTATTTTTTGTTATTTAAAGCAGTGAGTAATGGTCGTTATTAGAATTGGATCTGGTGTTTTTCGCCCACATAATGGGTGCGATGTTGGTCTTAATTTTCATTTAAGTGGTCTTAAAAAGGTCTTTAAATAGTTTTAAATTTGGTGTAGTCAAACCTGTGGATACCCTGCGTAATAGTTCTGTGTTTCAGACATAATTTAGCCTTAAATAAGATGTATTGCTCTCAATCAACTTGGTGGTTTTCTCTCATTAGCTTAGTTTTATTTTGATTCTTGCATGTTTGAGTAATCTTGTTTTGTCATGCATTTGATGCTTGAGTGCTACAGACCCCCTATCCCCGCCCACAGCCCTGTGTTTAGATACACAAATGTTTAAAATTGTTGCGTAGGCATTTTCCAGAAATCAAAGCACACAACTGATAATCTACTTGTGAGGTTGAGATGCCACCGTGGAGACGCGAGAGCAGAACCGCCAATGAGACATAAAAATTTATGCTATTTCAGTTGCAAATGTTATAATAATGAAACATGTTATTTTAATAAAATACGTAGCAATGGGTTTCCTCCAGAATCAGTCCCAGTGGGGGAGACCCAGGACACACCGGAGGGACGATGTCTCTCTGCTGGCCTTGGGGTCCCACTGGAGGAGCTGGAGGAAGTGTCTGGGGTGAGGGAAGTCTGGCAGTTCCTGCTTTGACTGACCTGGCCCTGAATAAGTGGAAGAAAATGGATGGACTGACTAGTAGAAACACTTACCTAATGTTGCTGAATTATTAAAACTGATCAAAACATCTCAAATCAAATATATGCCCATAAATCAAGTAGATCTGGTTAGTTTGCTGCGTTTTTCTCCAAATCCGTTCCATTACTGCAGTGCTGGTGTTCACCTCCTGTACTCAGCCCCGGCTCCTGCCTGGTGCCATGGGTGACCAGTTAAAACAAAGTGTCAAATCAATCGCACTGAGAGCTGTGGCCACTTAACCAGCAGCAATCAGACAGCTGTCATTTGTTACACTCAGGCTCGTACGCTGCTGCTAATGGAACCCACAACCTTCTGCGCGACACCAGCGGAGAAACAGCCACGGAATTGAGTTATGCAAACACGGATTTATCATTCACATACTGCACGGAACATTGGCTATGCTACATTTGCCGTTTATGAAGGCAAGATGTTGTGATTAGTTGTGGCTATATGCAGTTAATTAGTCATTCGTATTTACATGGGGAGAGTGCGCTCTGCATGTTTGTCTGTGTTACTGTGGAGACTGTGGCGCTCTCAGACTAATACAAAAACAAGTATATTTCAGATGGATTTTTGGACTCTTAGAATTTTCACAACCGCAGTTTTAAGTGAACAGAATTGGCGAAGACTGCATTGATTTATAACTTCCAGAGCAGAGAGCTAAATGTCGTCTCCATGGGGTCTTATTAAAGAGGGGGTATTACACTTCTACGGGGTATTCGCCACTAACACATTACTTATTTAGATCCCCATGTTAGCTTTTTTCTTTTGTTAATGCTATGTGAGCATGGGTGACGTAGGCTTGTGGGTTAAGCCCTGGACAGAATCGTACTGCTAAACGTAATTAGGGTTCAGATAGAGCCCAAAAGATACTGTTAAATGAGTAAAACATGCATGAATGACATCTAAATACTCGTCAGGCATGTTTTTGAAGAGGGAACAACATTATAGCATGGGAGAACGCTCCAAAAAGTTGATTTTGTATAATACCTCCGCTAATAGTATTAGGGATGCGCAAAACAAACAAAAAAATCATGACCGACCACCAAGCCTCGTTAACCGGTTAAAATCGTTTAACCGTTCAGTTTAAAATCTATTCTCAGTCGAATCACTATTTGAAATAACAGCCATTTTGACTCGAGCCGCACCTGCCGTCGGCTCTCACACGTGACAGCGCTGAAGATATGAGGTGTTAGTCAAGTGTTAGAAGCTCATTTGAAACACTGTGGCTCATTTCAGAAAATGACCGCTCCAAAGAGACGCCACTTATAGACTGAGGAGCGCAAGTCTGTCAAGGCCACATGAAGCATTTATACACAGACACGCACGTAAAAGTTTGATGCACAAAACCGTGCAGTAAAATGCCAAAACATCCAAGAGTCGCCTACACAACAAAAGCACTTCTGTGGCAACTCAAACAACTCGCTCGTAGCAGCACTAAAGCGCTGGAGAGATAAACATAAACAGAGAAAACACTCGACCGTGCAGAGTTAGCACGGTTAGCATCGTTAGTACGATAGGTTAGCTTTTCTCACCTGTAGAAAAGGCTTGAGGCTGTCACATTTTGAGGTGAAACATCATCGATGATGTGAACCTCATGTCTTGAGCAACAAGACCTCGCGCCACATAAAATGTGCGTTTAGGCTCCTGTCTATAATCATTTAGGGTGACTCGCACTCGGCCTGTAGAACCGTGCTGTTCTCAAGCACGATTATGTAGGGATCCATTTAACCGACGGTCAAAGTCAATTCGGTCAACCACTGATCAAACGGTAACCGGTTAATGTCCTTAATCAGTATAAAACCTGGTATAAACTCTGTAGTTTTGGCTTGTTAACATGTCATGAAATTGTGATTTTTGTATTAGTAGCAGTTTATAATCCAGTCTTCTCTCAAATGTTAATGTATTAATTTATTTATTTCATTTATTCCAACATTATGTAGCTCTGGCTCGGTCACTATCCAGAGCTCAGATAAATAGTACATAGACTCTCTATGCAATTAGAAAACACATTATTGCCTGTTTATAAATATAGGATTATTGAATGTCCAAACTGTATTTAATCTTGGGACTCCAATTGGGGATAGTCATTCTGTTAAGAGGATACCCAGCCTAAGGTCTATCGAATGGGCAATTATACTACTGTAGTAGATACATCAATATTTCTACAGCCGTATGCTTCAAGTTAATTGTTTCTGTTGGTTAAGATACAATCATTTTAGCCCAGACTTCATCCCAAGAGTCCTTTTTGGTCACTGTCCCTGAATCCAGCTGTCACACGCCGCTTGTCATAATACCCTCTGCACTATTATTTATATCCCAGATTGCCCCGGTGCTGTCTGTCCAGTCTATTTTCCCCACGCAAAAGGTTAAGGAAGAAGTTGTTTTCAAAATCAGGTAATCCACAGAGCAGTTGCCTTCTGTTTCACTTTATTTTCCTCTGAAGCACACGTACGCCATGTCTAATGTAGATTAAGGGCTCACTTGTACAATCAGCAGACACAGCACTTTTTCTTACATAGGATTTTCTATAGGCTTCCCTGGATACTTTGTTTTGTACCGAGGCTGGTTGGTATCTTGGTTTGAGAATGATTGCAGGGTAGAGTTGGTATGTTTTGGATTATCCTGTCAGTATTTGCTAATGCATCAAAAACGTGCTAAAAGGTGCCTGTGGATGTGCAGGTAACGTTCAGATGTCGCACAAAAAGAATGGACTTTAAAATGAACCATGAAAGAGCAGGAATATGACCTTATATGCTATACTAACTTTTTTTTATTTTAAACAGCTTTTACATGATTAAAGTTATATTATAATTTCACATATTTACATTATATAGCTCACAGTATGGCTCACATGTAAAACAAATATTACATTTAGAAATGATTGTCAATTTTCAGTAGGGTTGCAGGATCTATTACAAAACCAAAATCGAATGTCAAGTCAGAGTTAGCCTGTTTCAAAGAAGAAGATATTCCAGCTTCTCTGTGGGGTTTTATAATGGAAAACCTTTATTTTTTTTAACTTTTACATCTTCTGAAATGCCTCTGAAATGATTCTTGTATTGGTTAAACAAGTATAATTTCAGTCTTCTCTCAAATGACATCTTCAGGTTGTACTTTGTGAACTGAATCTTGCAGTGCGTGTCAGAAAAAATGCAGTAAGATATATTTCCTATGTCCTTATTTCACTCTGTATGCGTTTGAATTCCCTTCAGGTCGTGTACAAGCGAGCGGACATGGCCATTGGGTCCCTGACGATCAACGAGGAGAGGTCAGAGGTCGTGGATTTCTCTGTTCCTTTCGTGGAGACAGGAATCAGCGTTATGGTCTCCCGTAGCAATGGCACTGTTTCACCATCCGCCTTTTTAGGTAAGTGGTCCCGTTTGAGCAAAGCGACTCAGCAATGCCCAAATCCAATCCAATATGCTGAAGAGAAATGTCGAGTTAGCATAAATGGCTGCTGTCTTTGGCTGCTCGTCCTACATCTAGATTACCCATTACTTTTTCTAGTTGTTCTCGTCTTCACAACTTACAGTTTCACTCTGTCAGCAAACACAAAGCTCCAGTGGGTTATTGGACGATGCTGCGCTGAAACCATTAGGGGAAAACAACACTTTTAAACAGGAAGCCTTTACAGACTGTTAGTTTTTACTCTATGCACCATTTTGTTTTTATGTTTTTTATGTTGATTTTCTAGGTCTGCCTTAATAAGGTCGTTTGAAATGGTAAATTCTGTTGCTGCAGCTATTGTGCTGAACATTATATTATAAAAACAGCTTGTGTTACTGATGCACTTTACACACCAATATCTAAAACGTGATCATCTTAAGAACTCTTTTAAACATTAAACCACCTGCTTACATACAGTATATATGGAGCCATAATAAGATTTTTTTAACCATTTCTTAATCTGTAGAGTTATTCATGCATTTATTGTAGTGATAACATAATCTTGTTGTTTTTCTATGATAGTGACGATGAATCTTGAATCTTGATATAATAATGGTCTGTTTGCTGTGGCCCTGTCCTCCCTCAGAGCCCTACAGTCCGGCTGTGTGGGTGATGATGTTCGTCATGTGTCTGACCGTCGTGGCTGTGACCGTCTTCATCTTTGAGTTCTTCAGTCCTGTGGGCTACAACCGCAGCCTGCAGACGGGCAAAAGTGAGTCTTACAGTTCCACACAGAGGCAAAAGTGAGTCTTACAGTCCCACACAGAGCCAAAAGTGAGTCCTATAGTCCCACACAGAGGCAAAAGTGAGTCCTATAGTCACACACAGAGGCAAAAGTGAGTCCTATAGTCCCACACAGAGGCAAAAGTGAGTCCTATAGTCCCACACAGAGGCAAAAGTGAGTCCTATAGTCCCACACAGAGGCAAAAGTGAGTCCTATAGTCCCACACAGAGGCAAAAGTGAGTCCTATAGTCCCACACAGAGGCAAAAGTGAGTCCTATAGTCCCACACAGAGGCAAAAGTGAGTCCTATAGTCCCACACAGAGGCAAAAGTGAGTCCTACAGTCCCACACAGAGGCAAAAGTGAGTCCTATAGTCACACACAGAGGCAAAAGTGAGTCCTATAGTCACACACACAGGCAAAAGTGAGTTCTATAACCCTGCAAAGAAGCAAAAGTGAGTTTTGTAGTCCCGCAAAGAGGCAAAAGTGAGTTCTATTGTCCCACATAATAAAAACACAGCCAGCCGCCCTGCAAAAGCCTGCAGACTGACAAAAGTGAGGCCCTGCTACAGTGCTTATCACAGGATTATTAACTCACGCATTCCTTGTTTCTGGCTCCAAGGCATCCACCAGCTGAGTGAAAACAATGGGACATGTTTACAATTTCTTTTCTTTTCCCTTTTGTCATCATGGCCCATCTGAGGATAAAAAAGCATTACTGTCATTGCCAACAAGGTTGTTTCAGTAGTTTAGAGAACAGTGTTTTCATGTGACCATAGACATAACAGCTGGTGGCCTAACCTTAACTTTTATCACCCTAACCTAGAGATCAGTGGAAGGAAAGCTTCTGTGCTGTTTAAATGTATTTTTGCTCTATGTGAACAATGAGAAACACAGTACAGTGGCATAGTGGGAAAAGGGAAAAAATGTTTGCAGCCACTCTTTATATTTTGTGTGAGCTTTTCTAGCAGTGTGGCGTTTTGTTGAGATGGTGTTTATAATAGTCTGTGCACCCGTTTCTATCATGAAGTCACTTTAGATCTATACTTTGGTTTTAAAATAAACTAAATGTAAACTACTACTTTAAGTGTGTCACAAATTATAATTAAATACCAGAAAAAGCATAATTAGTTTTTTTCTAAACAAATTAGAGTTTTCTTCTTTTTCATTTATTACCTTATGTCTCATCTCCCGTAAATCTTTGTGACTCTGAGGCGAACAAATGGATGCATTGATTACGTTATTAAGTGAAGTAGTAAATACAAATCAATCTTGTAATGGATTGTTTCATTGATGAGGTTTTGAGCACAGTCACCTGCAGGCCCCACCTGTGGTCACTATGTTTAAATTTGCAGCTCGGATTTGCTTCAGTTGCACTTCTTAGATTTTGTTTCTGCAGACTTGTGCTGAACAAAATGTAATTGTTATCAAAAACCACTCAGACCTCAGACTTTCATTCCCTGTGGATAGTTAACAGCTCACAGGGTTATATTTGGATTAGGTTAGTAGGTTTCAGCGCATTGAGTAAAAATAATAATCCACCTTTAAATCAACTTAAAGGTGCACTATGTAACTTTTTGGCTGGAGGGTCGTCTCCATCGAGATGTTATTACTTTACTGGGAATATTGCACAGCATTGCATTAACCCTCCATCTAACACTCTATACCGTTAATTTAATTTAATGTAGACTAAACTGTGGAACATTACAAGTCAAACAATAACATATCATGGAGAGAATGTAGAGTATCAGAAAAGTTACATGATGCACCTTTAAAGCTTCTCTAAAGATTCATTTAAGTGACTGTGCCCTGTTTTTTGACGTCCATTCTTACAGAGACTGGGGGGTCGACATTTACTATAGGAAAGTCGGTGTGGCTGCTGTGGGCCATTGTCTTCAATAACTCGGTGCCAGTGGAGAACCCCCGAGGAACCACCAGTAAGATCATGGTTCTGATCTGGGCTTTCTTCGCTGTCATATTTCTGGCCTCCTACACTGCCAACCTGGCCGCCTTTATGATCCAGGAGGAGTACATCGACACTGTGTCCGGCCTCTCTGACAAAAAGGTACGAGCTGAATACTGATTCTAAAGAGAAAGCACAGAGGAATTAAAGCCTTGATTTAAACCTGTGTTGTTGAATATTAAACAGATAAAAGCGTTTCTGTATTCACTAATGTCTTATTTATAATAGCAGTGGGAAGTAAGGAGCGTTGCCATAGCAATTTAAACCAAACAAAACATAATAGGCCTCTTGTTGTACGATAAATAGTTGTAGCCCGAGAGCTAAAGAGAAGAGGCTGACTCTGGAGCTCGAACGCAATATCATCAGTAGAGGACCCAACACTCAGAGACACTGTGATAGTGTTTTCCATTCTAGTAATGTCAAGTCTGGCTATGCTTCTGTTGTAGGGAGTATTATACCTCTGATGATGGAGGCTAAGATAACAAGAGTTGAGCTGGCAGTGAGTGCCTCAGTACAGAAACATAATTTCTCCAACACCTATCAATGGTATAGCTCAGTGGTTCTTAACCTGGGTTCGATCGAACCCCAGGGGTTCGGTGAGTCAATCTCAGGGGTTCGGCAGGGGTCAAGACACACATCCAACTCATATGATTCGTGATGACTCGCCCCGTTTGGCCGTTATTGGCTGCAGGAAATTTTGTGCGTGTAATCGTCTTGTGACTGTCGTGATGGTGTTGTGTAATTTCTTTCTTAATATTTTACCTTCATACGAACTATGTCAAGCAAAAAAAAGTGGTCAGACGAATATGTGCAATATGGATTCACATGTGCACCAATAAAATATATATACCTACGCTTTGAATTTGAAAAAAAAATATATATATATTTTTCCAATTAAGAAGGGTTCGGTGAATGCGCATATGAAACTAGTGGGGTTCAGTACCTCCAACAAGGTTAAGAACCACTGGTATAGCTCTATTTTATACATCTATATAGCTCATACGTCTAACTTATAATGTGTGTACCGTATATTCCAGCCTCTAAGTCGCTCTGGAGTATAAGTTGCACCAGCCAAAATATGCACAATGAAGAAGAAAGAAACATATATAAATTGTACTGGACTATAAGTCGTATTTTGGGGGGGAAATTTATTTGATAAAATCAGACACCAGGAACAGACATTTCATTTGAAAAGTGAGTTATAGTAATAACAACAGAACAGAGACTAACAGGCTGAACATGTGTCTCGTTTGTTAACGTAACATATGAACAGTTATTCAGAAAATTAGAGCAGAAACAACAGAACAGAACAAGCTTACCGAAATCTCCATCTCGCTCCAAATCACTAAATCCATTGAATTCTTCATCCTCGGTGTCACTTCTGAGCAACTCCACCAACTCCAGCTAAATCCAGCGTTGGCGTCCTTCGATGCAATAAAGGACTTTTAATTATATTCAATCAGTGCCTCGGGTTTGTACCTTACCCATGTTTACATTTTACAGTAAGGGTTATTTCTTGTTTAGATGTGAAATGATATATTTCATATAAAAATACGAAAAATATGGTATATGTGTGTATTAAAGGGTCCATGATAGTTTGCTATTTTCTGATCCTTGTTATAATATTGTTTTTTGTTCCATTCACACATGCTTAACACAAATGTTGCATATTTAGGCTAATTTCTTTTCTCAAACACAAAACATCTGTTCCACCTTGTGATTTCATGTGGCAATGCAGTGTGCTCCACTGTGTTTTTAAACTCCAGTTGAATCATTTGGATAATTTTAGTCCTGGAATTGCCCATTTCTACTGTACAGAAGGTCAAAAGAAGCTGTTAACTTAAAAACTCGCTTCATGACATCACAAGGTGCAACACAGCATTTTCAGGTTGACAGTCTAATAATGCAGGATTAATCAAAATGTGTGAATAAAGCAAAACCAGCTATGTTTGAATGAGGAAACAGCATTATAAAATGGCTAAAAGCTGGGAAAAGTAATCTGACTGAAATCCATAAACAGCCTGAAAATTTCGTAGAAGTGGAATAAACAACAGAGGATTGTATCATCACACTTGATTTAATTTTCAGTTAAACCAATGTTAAACCAGTGGAGATTTTCAGACCATTCAATAGTGTGATGAATGTCTTTTTGCAGTGGGTGGTTCCACTGCTCATTGTTCACTTTTTCGTTTTGTTTTTGTTAATTCATCTCTTTGGACGTCTGCCACATTTTTCCAATAACATAAAGTTTTCCATGCTTGATTTGAGCTCTACACAATTAAACATAAAAGTGCACTAATATCCACTTTGTTCCCTTTTGTAGAAGATTATGCCATGAGTTTTTAAGCTTCATTTATTTTGCATCTCTTCATAAGATTATGATAGTTTAAAGGTCCTATAGTGCACAAAACTGAGTGTTCCAGAGCAGAAATTATCCAAATGATTCTGGTGAAGATGTATGGAGTTTAAACGTCCTGTATTCCCACATGGCATCACAAGGTGGAACAGAGCGTTTTCTGTTTGAGAGAAGAGCTCAGCCTAAATATGCAGTTTTTGTGTGTTAAACATGTGTGAATGAAACAAAACACAACTTCTGGTATGTTTTTAATGAGGAAATAACAATATAACATACTGTAGATCAGAAAATAGTGGTATGGGCCCTTTAATTCTGCAAATCCTTTAAAACAATCACTTCTATCTTGTCTTCAGCTCTAGTATTTTGTCTTTTGAAATGTCTGCGAAAAGTGTTGGTAGTTTGTGTTGTCCGTGGACAGAAGTGGGTCAGGCAGATTGTTGCACAGTCGGGTGTGTCTCACTCTCTTTCATGCCTCTCTTTGCCCCTCAGTTTCAGCATCCAGAGGAGCAATACCCGCCTCTCAAGTTTGGCACTGTGCCCAACGGGAGCACCGAGAAGAATATCCGCTCCAACTACCCAGACATGCACCAGTACATGGGCAAGTACAACCAGCGGAGGGTGGAGGAGGCCATTATCAACCTCAAGACCGGGTACGTTTAACCAGGGAGTTGGATTTTTTCTTTCTCCCTTGATTTTCATTTTGTTTGTTACAATAAGAAACATGTAGACAGAAATGTTGTGATGAGACAAGATGAGATGTTGATATATTTTGTAATAAAGAAAATCCTCTGTATTAAAGCAGACCTAATATGCCTGAGCTTTTAACCATGTTATGTCCCTTCACCATTTACTCATCTTAAATTTGGAGTGATTCGTGCATGTTTGAGGAATCTTAAATCACTTATTTTCAAGATGCAAGGTACAGATGAAAAGACTTGTACAAATGAAAAAAAAAAATCCATTACTACTCAACTTGTTTATTTTATTATGTCATTTTAGATTAATATTGTGATAAAAAATACCTAAATAAAAAAAATGTAAGTAAAGATCCACAGGGGTTGTAGATGATAACTAACACTCAGTTTACACCTCAACAAATATGTTCTGAAATGCATGTGACTCTAGTTATTTCAGTCTTCTTTAAAATGCTGCTGGAAAAGTCCAAAATCCGCACTGTGAACCAAAAATTTATCCAGCAATAATACACAAAATCAGGCCCATGTTTTCATATTCATTGAGCCTTATTCCGAGTGTACATCACCTGCATAGTTAGTCGATGCCAGAGCCATCTTGTCTCTGCAGTTCTCTAATGTTCTTTTCATGTCTGCCTCGTGCATGTGATCTTCAATCTTTTGTCACACATCCTGCTCCTCACACTCCTCCTCTCACCTTTTCTTTTCAGCTCCACCTCTCCCTCATCCCCCTCCTCTTCCTCCTCTTTCTCATCTTCCTCGCTGCTCAGTAAGGCTGGGAGTCACATGGTCCTGCTCAGTTCGATGCAGCACACAACACATGGCACTGATACTGAACACCGCATAGATATTAAAACATGATTTAGACAATAGAATGTACACAATAATAGTTTCTTTAGTGACTGGTCTTGTACTAGTTCTGATATAGATCATATTATTGTGTTTTAATACTAGTTTTAGTTTACCTTTAGTCCAGCCAGAACCACACTCACAAAGACGAGCTGATCTGGAGCTATATCCAGTCTCCTTATTTCAGGGCCATGACTGACAGGCAGATTAACCAATCAGAGAGATGCATGGTCTGTTTGTGTCAAAAACAAAAAGGGGAAAAGACACCAAACTATTACTTATTTCTGGTTAAAGAAGTTATATCTTTTTGTTCTGAGTGTCATGAGAATTTTCAAGAGGGAATGAGGCAAAGTTTTAGTATCATCAGTTTTTCGACAACCCTCCATGACACAAAATACCAATTACAGTAACAACACTATGATAATCAGTATATACACAAATGATATACTGTATGATCCTAAGATTTATCACCATTTTTAACAAACAAATTAAGGTATTTATGGAATTCATACAAGAATTAAAATTACATACATGTACAACTTTTAGTTTAGTGAAATGTTCCAAATCTCAGTATTTTGTATATTTTGTCCCACTTCTGCACAGGCTTCACTGCCTCCTCTGTATCAGCCTTTCCATCACTTGTCTTTTCTTTTTCCTAATCCCAGGTTACATTAAGCCTCTGACGTCCTTATTGTGCTATTGTAACTTTAACATACACCAATGACAAGCACTTCTTTTTACGTTCTGTCATCACACGGCCTCTTATCTTACTCAAAGGTGGGTAGGATTGTCAAAAATTGTTTTCAAGTAAGAGTAGTGTTACTTCAGAATGATATTATTCACATAGTAGTACAAAGTAGAGTCCAAAGCTGCTTCTACTTTTTAATGAACTGTCTGGACATCACATCTCATTTATAATTTAAAGCAGATCTATTATGCAAAATCAACCTTTAGAGCTTTTAACCATCTTATAACAGTTTCCTCTTCTCATTAGCCTCTTGAAGTTGTATTTATTGAATAATCTTTTTCCTCCTGCATTCAAGACATCATTGCTCCGATCAATCCCTGTTTTCACTGGCAAACGTCCACTTCTCCCTATTTACTTTCTACTCCAATTTTATTTTCTAAATCAGTGATATGCGTAGGATTCTGCAGCATCATGAGTGAATGAATGAATGTTTATTTGGACAGCAATGCACAGAACAGGCATACTTATAATGTAACTACATAGATATGGAACAAAAAAGAAATGCTTCTTAACTATAACAATAAAGAAAAATAAATGTCACGCAGATTTTACTAATGTCCGAAAAGGAGTGGGAGGAAGTAAATACTTATTTAACCCCACCCCTTTTTTCCACTGTCCCAATTTAACCAAGAGCATATAGACTTCTCATTTCCTGTACATTATAAGCTATAATTGCACAGTACATGCATTTCATTACAAAACAACAACTACAACGAATATATATACACACATCATATTCATCAAATGGAAAAAAATATGCTATTTGCTAGTGTGATGTGCAGTTATCCATCAAAGCTGCCGACAGCTGAGGGGCTCTTTGTTTTCATGATGTTTTTGAATGCAGAAGTCAGTGGATTTGTTTCTTTTATTAAGTAATTTTAGGTAATTTCTGTGATTTAAAATGTCCAAGTGTCATAGATTATAGCTGTATTGCGGTTTCAAGTACAGTATGTTTTCTTTAAAAGGTACATAATGTAATTGGAAGGAAAACCAAGAGATAATGCGCCAAATCTGGTATTTCCAAACAATAGATAGACCACAGAAATTAAGATCATATCTGACGGAGCTGTGCAAGAAACACAAATGTTCAAATAGTCTCATATTGTCAACGTAAAGCTTTTGTCACTTGTCTTGTTCACAGAGGGAAGGACAGACAAAACATTCACTCAAGTAGGAGCGCTGTAACACTGTACAGTAATGTAACAGTACTTCTACTTAAATAAAAGTACTGTAACACTGCACAATATATTACTCAAGCATAAGTACTATTACACTGTGCAATATATTACTCAAGTAGTAGCAAAAGTATACAGTCTGAAAACTACCTTGAAGAACAACTTTACTAAAAAGTCACTCAAGTAAAGGTATCTGAGTATGTGGCTGAGTACACCCAGGTCTGATCTTACTGTACTTTGTATTTCTTTGATTTTCTGAGCTCTTTCTCTTGTGTATTTTACCGTTTTAATCCTCATCAGTCCTGCTCGGCTCCTCCGTCTTTTGCTCTTGAAGTCTGTAAATCTTTCTCTGCGTCTGTTGGCTCCTCGCTCTGTATAAATCCTCTGCTTTCTCACATCTGATCTGTGCCTTACTTTATTCTCCCTTGTCTTCTCTCCCTCGCGCTGCCATATGCGTCACCGCTCCACTCGTCTTTCATTCCTTGGTCATGATTTCTCTTTTTCCTGCTCTCCGTATGAAGCAGCGACCTGTCTGCCTCATATGCATCTCCCTCAAAGAACAGACAGCACCAGGCTCAGCTGTGCTCGCCTTCTCCGTCACAAGCTTCAAATCATGAATGAATTCTCCCAGGGCCGCCACATAGTATTTACATCAATGGGGAGTCTATGGGGGAAATTTATTATGCTGTATAGATATAAGCGAACACAGATGGCTCGCAAAAGACTCTCAAATTTCATGGCGGCAATGAGTAAATAGCAATTTTTTAATCACAAATTGCAAATCCAAGCTATTTATTTCGCTTTAAAAATATGCAAAGATTCACCAATAGTCTGTTTATATGGTGTATTAATGTGCTATTTCTCTGTGGACTACAATATATTTCAACAACAGCATTTTGACAATTAAAGAGATATCCAGTTTAGTGATTTGCATTTTTCACCCTTTTAATTCATTTCCTTTTGGGGTTACATTTTTCGATTATGGAAAAGTTGTCCAATTATTTTCTGAGCTAATGTGAAACTCTCCTCTTGTTTTTTTGCAGGAAGCTAGATGCTTTTATTTACGACGCAGCAGTGTTGAACTATATGGCCAGGAAGGACGAAGGTTGTAAGGTCAGTACGAATGGCTAATGTACGTATTTTTTCTCTAAATCAAGCCTCATATTGTAGTAGATACTAAACTTACAACTTGATTTTGATACTTTTGGTAGAGAAATGCTTAATACTCACAATAATTATTAAAAAAAACTCCTTATAAAGACTCTGGAGAGACTTTTTCCACTATCGATACTTGTTCAAAAGAGTATATGGATGCAGCAGTACTCAAGATAATATCAAATCTTTCAATACAATACAGCCATCACAATACAATACAGCTGATGTGGATTCACACACTCAAGGTACTGCGCCATTTGACACACCAATCAATCAAACTTTAAAAACTTTATTTATAGAGAGCTTTTCATGCAAAAAATGCAACACAAAGCACTTTATAGTGATTGAAAAAGAACAATTCAACATTCCCCCCTACAAAGCTAAACAGGTGAATCTTGAGATTACGATCCGTGACATGACTATCTTTTTTTCTACTAACTGAATGTGGAAACTATAATAACTATCTGGGAACTATCGACATTTAAACACATAATACACGACATGGGGGGTAACAGACATGGACCACATCAAGAAAATAGCTACTTTGAAAATGTATTTAGTTATAAAAATACTGAATACCTGCATTAAAATGTATTTTCTAACGTGTTCTGATACATGGCCCAATCAGATTATTGTGTTCTGAATACTTGGAATAGTTTCACATTAAGCATTATATCACAGTGTTAAAATATGACAGATGACAGCTTAGTTTTTATTTGTTTGTTATGGAGTAATTTATGTCTCATTAGAGGCAAAACAAACACCAAAATTGCATGATGAAGTTCTGGAAAAGGAAAAAGAAAGTAACTATTCTGAATACCACCAACTGGAATACAGGTACTCAAAATTAGTATTCACAATCTGTATTTTCAGTACATGTATATATTTACTTCCCAACACTGAAGATACGTCTTGAATCATGAGAAACCTGTGTCATTGCACCACTCGTATTGATCAGTATCTGTGCATTGATTGTTTTGTGACAGCTCTAACTGCCGCTCTCCATCTTATTGATGGTGCTGTGTCCCTCCTCAGGTGATGACCATAGGCTCGGGGAAGGTATTTGCCACCACAGGCTACGGTATCGCCTTGCACAAGAACTCGCGCTGGAAACGTCCTCTTGACCTGGCTCTGCTGCAGCTGGTGGGAGACGGTGAGTGGCCCGTGGGTGGGGGGAATAATTAGGACAATGGAGGGTGCCGTCGGTGTGACAGAGGTGAGGAACGAGCGGCGGAGGAGGGCGGAGGAGAGGGGGGGAATCGCAGGGGGTAGATGAATCAAGTGGAGGAGGTGCTGAGGGGGTTAGGGACGTGTGGAGAAGGCAATGGATGTGAAGACATGTGATTGTGAGCGAGGGAGAGCGAGAGCTGCTCTGATGGGTAGTGATGATGAGTCACATGTGAGTAACTTTCACACACAGAAAACCGAATGGACTTTTAAAGGGCCTGTACCTGATTTTTCTCCATGTGTCTGAGCAAAATGTGCCTTACCCCAGTACAAAAATATTGTATAAGCAGCCCTTGAGTTCAAAATATGTCTGTTCCCGTGTGTACGCTTTGTAATTATAAGGTAGAGCATTCTTAGCTTTACTCTCACAGCAAAACTTTGGTCTCTTTGGTCTCTGAGGGTTGTGAAAAGTGCTTACAAACTCATCATGGTGATTAATTTGGAAGTTTGGAGTGCATAAGGCGAGTTTGGTCCTATACAGGGTTCCTACAGTGTCTTAAAAAGTCTTAAAAGCATTGAATTTATGAATTTGGAAATAATACCTTAAAAAGACTTGAATTTTTATATCTGGGTCTTAAAATTTGTGCACTTCTCCATATCACATTTCTCCTCAAAAGTTTAATTTGTCGACCACCATTATTTGGTTAAACAATGTTGCCTAAATAAAGAGCGGCAGAACCAATAATGGAGAATGCAACGCAGCCCCGGGTCCAAATACTCCGAACACGTCACTGAAGATCCCGCGCTGCAGAACCACAAGCAACAAGATCAGCGGAAACGTAAAATCAAAGACAATCTCAGCAGAACACAAAGTTTGAGTTTTAAAGCTGTTAATGTTGTTTTTTAACATTGGCTTTATGCGTCTTTGTGTTACTGTGAAAAGCGCTATATAAAACTGATGTATTATTATTATGTTACAGAGTGACCCATTTCATGCTGGGATTATGGGGAAGAATCTCTTTACTCCCCATATTCATTTGTTTGAGAAATAAATGAATAGAAATTCAAGAATTTTAGTTTTTCTTTGCCAGTATGTCTATGAAATAGGCTGTGAAATAGGTATTAAGTTTTTATATAAATGGTCTTAAAAAGGTCTTAAAAAGAAACCTGTAGGAACCCTGCTATAACTGCAGCCTCGATGAGCTTCATTTGACTGGAGCCGAATCTTTAAGTGTACTTCTATATACAGTCTATGGTTTGGAGTGGATTTTCTGGGGTTTAGAGCTCAGATTTCACCAAATGCTTCTTTATTTTTACTGCAGTACTTTTGTTGACTATTTTGGCTGCTCTCTCCATATTGCGAGAAGAATAAAGTGTCTTTATTGACTGGCGGGGAGACAGTGAGAGCAGACGCCATGTTGGATTTGAGTTGTGAGGCAGGATTCCTTAAGTGACTCTGTGTGAAGTGTGAAGAAGGGATTTACTTGTGAGTCAGTGGTGTCGCAAACCCAGCCGAGCAGGAACAGAAATACACTCATTACGTCTCAACTTAGAGACGGTGAAGATGTTACAGGGCCCATATTATGCTGTTTTTTGATCTGTTATAATGTTGTTTCCTCATCGAAAACGTAGATGGAGTTGTATTAGATTTCACTCACAAACCCTGCATATCTCTCAAACAGAAAACACCTTGTGAAATACAGGAAGTGTGACCTTTAAAGAAAAACATGGTGGATGCAATGCTTTAAAATAAGACTTGAAAATGTCTGAGTACATTTTGAAAGGGTTAGAGGGACACTTATCGGAGCCAGACTCAGGAATATGACAGCATGACAATCCACTGGTAATCTAATCTCCATAACGCTGTGCTATTTTAGCGGAAACTGTCATATTTCGATTCAGTGCGACTCTCTGCTCAAACACAGACACTTCCCCACCCTCTCGTCCCATTGGTCAGCCTCTGTCATGCTCCCAGTGAGTGACAGGTGGATGTAACCAATCACAGTGAATGTTGCCATGTCTATTAACAATTTAAAACAAAATATCATGTCGTTTGAATGGTAAAATGTCTTCAAAATGTTGCCTATAACAAAACTAGGACTAGATTTTTGTTTTTCTTTATTAAGCACCTGTAACATCTATAGGAAATATAGGCTAAGTGCGTAAAAACGGACAAAACACAAGATAACTTATAGATAATATACACCATTATTACATTATCAGTGACACCATTTTTTACTTGAAAAAGTACACTTATTTTAATTTATATTTGTTACTATTTGTTTCCTATTTAATTTAATTTCACGAGCTGTTCTGTAGTTTAGTCCTGTACATTAGGACAGCACTATTACCAGGAGTAGCACCTCTTGTAGTAGCTCTGTGTGTACAGTTTATGGTCCCGACTATGGGGGGCATTTGATTAAACGTTCTTCATCGATCGTTGGGAAAATTAACAATCGATTTTGAGTAATCATTAATGTTTTTATATTAAAATGATCAGCTTTATTATTAATATTACTAATCTGCACAAATCATCTCAATTTAACAACATATAAACCATCACCACTTTAGAGCCACATTAGGCCGTGTGAGATTAGAATGTTTAATGCAGCTTTGCACACGTCTTACAGAAATTAAACTTAAAACTGCATGGCTAAGTTACATAAACTATAAGTGCTGAAAAAAGCAGCTCTTCCTTGTGCCCTGATGTGGTCAGCTTCTGTCGGAATAAAGGACACGACTGAGTGGGTTATATGAGTGTTCTTTCTGTGACAGAGGATGTTCTGCTGATGGTGAGTCTGTTCTGTGTGTATGTCGCGTTGGAGATGTTTCATGTTTTCAGAGGTCATACATGTGTAGCTCATACGTGTGCAGATTGTACGTGTGCAGGTTTAGTGCAGCTCTTTATTTAACAGTCATTTCACTCTATTTATGTTGGTCACTTTATTTATTTTGGCTACTGTTGTGACAAAAAGACTGAAAAGTGTTTGCCTTTTGGACCCATGTGCACTCAACTTTATGTTGCAGTAACTGCGATACTGCGTATACATGCACAATGACCAAACCGGGATACACAAAAAACCCGATCATAACCGGGATACTGATGTGCATGTAAACACTCTCATTCCCTAGTCCTGGCAAATTCTGAATTCAATGACATATCAAAGTTAAAGATGATTAAGATTGCTGACATTTTCCAAGTTAAACAGGTTATGTTTCTTTGAAATTTCACAGTGATGCCAGTGTCTGGGCTTTTTGTCAAGGACTTTCACGGTCAAATATGCATCACCATAAATCATACTCTAATCATAATTGAGTTTTAGGCTATAAGAAAGTTGTTTAGCATATTTCTCAGCTTTGTAAAGAAGATTTTAATGTGAGGAATCCAGTGTATTTTGAGCTGACTCTAAAGTGATGTTTGAATGTCATTTAATACAGTTGAGCACTCACGCTTATTGTCCCAACTGGAAAGCGCGTGTTTGGCTTTTCCTCATGTATTCAATCAACTTTGATTATGGTGAAGCAGACAATGCCTTCAGCTGCTCTGGCACCCAAACACAGAGCTGCTTACGCTGATAATGCCTGTGTTCTGCCAGAAGAGTTAAAACAAGACTACAACTCAATGACTGGACTACAATGTGGAATGCAGCAAAATACAGTCCAGACCGCTGAGACTTACTGATGTAGCTGAAGATGTAGTGTGTAACTTTTCCACTGGAGGGTATGCCGAGTGCTTGTTCGTTGTTTCCATGGAAATTTAACTGCATTGCTTGAAATGTTCCCCCGAATAACAGTGGATTCATCAGTGAAATAGCCAGACAACATCATCAGGCCAAGTTACGGCCCGATATGTCGCTGAAGTAAATAAAGACGATTTAAAATAACATTGATTCATTCATTGCCAATTTCTACAAAAAAAAAGTGAAAAAGTAGCTGATAACTTGAAAACTAATATGATATCACAAGGTGGAACAGAGCATTTTGAGTTTTGAGGCATGTTTTTGTATATTTTGACAGAAAAAGACAGGATATGTTGATCTTTGCAGAGAATTTCTATGATCTAAATAATTGCAGCCTTTACGATTTGATAACTGCAAATGAACCAACTCAAATTTCAGTTTGATTGCAATATTACTATTATTATACTAAATACTAATAAAATACAACACTAAATACAATACTAAATACAGTCAATCAATTAAATAGTGTCCCTCCCTCCCTGTCCCACTTTAACTGTAGGCTTTTAACTGCATGTTTTACTTGTACTTAATTTGTTTATGTTGTTGTAAGGTGACCTTGAGTGTCCAGAAAGGTGCCTATTAAATTAAATGTATTATTATTATTACTAATATATTACACACACAGCCCTAGTGTTAAAGCTCCTTACCCAGTGGTTAAAGAGTCTGCTGTGCTGCATTGACTCACCTCGTGTTAGAGCCGTGGAGATGGCGCCACAGAGACATGGACGCTGCTATGACAGTGCTCAGATTATATCATTCTTCATCGTTATTCCTACGGCTGGTCTCTACTTCCCGGATAACAGCAGTTTTTGCAGAATAGCGAAATTTCTTGTTGCCTCTTATCAGACAGCTCCTTTTTAGCATCAAGATTTAGAGCCCTAGAATGTACTAGTCAGTGGGAAATAATGCAATATTGAAGGATTTGGCTGTGTTTTTCCGACATAGGGCTGTGCGATTAATCAAGGTTTAAAAGAAATCTGGATTCAGTTTGGGTCTTTTTAACTGAGAGGTCTGCAGCCAATGTTCTGTCAGGAAAAGCACATGGTTTAGAGCAGAATTCTGACTTTAAAAGGAGAAATTGTGTTAAATGGCGCCATTAAAGGTGCTGTATCTGATTTTTTACTCTCATTAAAATGTGAAAAACTAGCGAGCTAGTTCATTTTAAATGGTTTGCAGTGTTCCAAAGTTATTCCTCACTTTCCTTATAAATCCTCAGCATCCCAATTATTCAGTATTCTCAGAAACCAGTGTGGAGTTTTGCAGTGACAGTAAAGCTAACAATAATTAGCATGCTAAAGAGCACTTCCTGATTAAGTAACCATGAAATACAGATGCAGACAGTACATAGTGGTACTGTATCTACTACGATAGGACATGTTTTTACTCATAATACACTATCAGACAATAGTTGGACTCGCCCTCTCATTCAATGTTTTTTTTTAATATGTTTACCTTTTGACATTTTATATACACACAGAAGACAGTAATATATGAAGTATGATATATGGATTATGTAGCTAAGGGGGAAAAAAAACTAAACTTTTTTTAAAAATATATATTTCATATATATTCGTTATATTTCATGCCCGCACCCCTATGAACTAACATCAAGGACCATGTTGTCCACCCTCCTGTGGGCTCACCACCTGCAGAGGGGTTCATAGGGGGGGTCAGGTGCTATGAGTATTGGGCAGCAAGCTGCCCCCGCGACCCAGCCGGATTAAGCGGGAGAAGATGGATGGATGGATATATTTCATAACCAAATCCTCAAATTAGCCCCACTTTGCTTTGCCAAAAATGATTTAGTAGTTACTTTTTTTTAAACTAAATAATTCCATATATTTTGCCTCATATATCTGATGTCTTCTGTATGTATATAAACTGGAGAAAGTGGTAAGAAAAAATGTATTTAACTTGTTCTTTGCTGCATAATTCTATAAATCTTACTTCATATTTCATGTTTTCTGTATCTCGCCTGTATAAAATGTACAAAGTAATAAACATACAGGGAAAAATACTGAATGGTGCGTCCAAGTGTTGACTGGTAGTGAACATGGGGAGAAAACAAGTCCTGGCTCTTTAAAAGTTTTATTAAAAAAACCTATTCCCTATTCATACATGTGCATCCTGAGCAGTTTGTCATGTAGCTAAAACACAGGACCTTTTGGGTGATGGTTTATTGCCTGTAAGGATGAGTCTGGCACTGAGCCACTTTAGAAAATATAATGTCCTGACTTCTGCACATTTGCATATATTTATATAAATACACACAGAGTGAAACAGCAGTGCAGTTTTCTGTCTAAATAACAGCTGTGCGCTACATGCAGAGCTAGCGAGTGTTTGCCAGCTCTACCTGACCTGACCTGCCATGAGAAACAGAGGTGGAGTGTGGATTTGACGCACCTGTCAGATTTGGCAGGGCTGATCCGCTCTGAGTGAGAGTCGAGACAGGCGCCATCAGAAGGGCCCGGGAAGAAAGAGGCAGCCACAGGATAAAAGCAGACACACTGGAATGCAAGTCAAGTGTCTCCAGGAGCCATGTCACCGTTTCAAAGAGCACTACCATTACTGCGAGAAGAAACAAGATGATACCATTATTCACCACTGATAACAACATGACCAAACAAACAAGAAATCCTTAGTACACATTGATTCACACTTATATATTCCTAGTAGCAAAAATATAATGGTTTTCTAATGCTGTTTCCTCTTCGCAAGCAGACCTGGAGTTGTGTTTTGAGTCATTCACACATGTTTAACACACAAACCTGCAGATTTAGACTGAGCTCTTCTCTCAAACAGAAAACACTCTGCTCCAACTTGTCACGTGGTAATACAGGAAACAACACTTCCTGACTGTGTTATTCAACTCCATACACTTTCACCAGAATCATGTGGACAACTTCAGCCTAGGAATTGACCATCTTTACTGAACTAAAGGAGCTGTGAACTTGAAAACTACCGCTTCATGACATCACAAGGTGGAAGAGAACATTTTGAGCTTTGGAGATGTAGACTAATAATAAAGGATTACTCAAACATGTGTGAATGAAACAAAAAACAATTCCAACTATGCTTTTGAGGAGGTAACAACATTATAACTGGGCTAAACTCTTACTATTAAAAATCTTTATTTGACATATAAAAAGCACTTCAGATTTAGATTAGGGTTGTGCGGGAATACCGAGGTATCAGAAAGTACCAACAGTATCAGTTTCATTACCGTCATTTAAAAAATCTGCATAAGGACCTAATATAATATTAGGAGCATTTTGGCTTCAGGCCGAATGACAGGGGAGAGATGTAAACGTTGACGGAGCTACGACCCTGCATCAGATCAGAGATCCCACCACAGTCGCTTCAGACACGGGGCACAGCGCCGACTTCCTCCCCTCCGCTCTCTCTCCTCTTCAAACGTCGTTACGCTCGGAGATTTCCATCCACACACAGCGAGGAAGAAGAAAAAAGCCTGACTGACGCTTCGTGTGCGATGTTGAGCCAAAAAGTTTGTGATTGAGACGTTTTATTGAACGTTGAGAGTCGAGAGCGGACGCTGAAGAGGAGAAAGTTCCCGCTTGAGGGCGAAGTCAAACTTTCACGGAGGAGACGGTAACTTCTCCGAGTGCCGAGAGCGCAGGTCTGTCAGATACAACATGCTGCAGTGGGAAATATCACACGCCGTGGACTGTCGCCTTTTACTTTTTATTCCTGAATCTGCCTCTTTTGCGCTTTTCTTGTCTTGGTGTGTCCCAGATCATTAAATGAAGGGAGATACTCACTGGTGAAGTTTGGTTTGATCAGAACTTGTGCCTCATCTTCAAATATAATGCTGCTCTTCTGTTTCTGAACGGTTTAGGTGCAAGATACAAAATTCTTAATTAGTCACAGAAAAACCGTATACCCCGGTAAAATGCTGAGAAGTTTTAACAGTGTCAAAATTTGCATACCGCATATAAGTGAAATGACTTAGTTTTTACCTCCAAATTTCAAAGATTATTATTTATTTGTTCATGAGTTTAGTCAAATGGTGACATATGCTGTTTTTAATGAAATCCAGTAGCTGCTGTGGTATTTTCCTGTGAGTGTGACACTTGGGTCCGTCCTGCGCTGGAATATGAGTCGGGCGTTGTTTCCTCTGTCTGCCAGTGGGCTGCGCTAGCCCTGGGTCCATCTGTTGTGGAGCAGGAGAGCACGGCTGATTGGATAATGATAATAATGTTCTACAGGAGGCACAGTAGGAGTCTGCGTCTGCTGCATCTATCAGTGATGGCTCATAGGACCAGAGCTCGGTGTGTTTGTTGCTAGGGCTGAATGATTTTGCAAATTTAAGAAAAAGTCGTGCAGTTTTCTGATCGCTTGGAGAGCTGTGATATACGTTTCCAAGGAATCAGATGTATTTTTGTATTTCACAGGCTGCAAGTAGCCAAATGTTTATGAAATGGATACGTGTTTTAAAAAGTTTGTGCTATGCAGAATGTCTGTGTTTAATCATTGCAATATGATTAATGATTATGTTAACTGGCCGAAGAAAATAAACTAAATATCGTCACGGATAAGTCTGGAGTCTACAGAGCAGTAAACTCTCGATTAGTAAAATCAAATTATTTGGAACAGAAACTTAATTTTCCAAAACGATTGAATAAAAAATAAAAATCTTGCTTCATTTTTTCTCATATCACCCATGGAGCCTTAAATATGCACTATGTACATGTCCGCTAGTTTCTTGTCTCCATGGAGATGTTATTTCTTTACACAGAATGTTCCACTGTATGGCATTAAATATATTTCCCTTGCATTTATTCAATCACAGGTGTCTTATAACTCAGAAAACCCAAGAAAAATCCAATCCGACTTTATTTGTATAACACATTTTATAAACAAGACAAGAGTAAAACATTTCACTTTAAAAACTCAGAAACATTATGTTACAGGCAAAAGGAACTAATAAAATCAATAATACTAATAATACTAATAATAATAATAATAATAATAATAATAATAATAATAATAATAATAATATAATAATAATAATAATAAAATCAATACATAAAATAAAAATAAATAAATACAAATTATTATAAAATAAAAATAAATAAATAAAACCTAAATACATTTAAAAATACATAAAAATAAATAAATAAAAGACACAGAGGACCACACAACTTATTAAAGCCACAGAATAAAATAAAACATAAATTCTTACTTGCCTCTTCATAGATCTGTCCATTACCTTAATCTTCATGGTGATTACCAAGTTTATGCAGTAACATCTCCATGGAGACATGCAGGTGCACTAGATAAGTTACACAATGCAACTTTAACTTCAGAATGTGTGGGTTAGATGTTTTCCCCCATTAAAAAGATTATTTTGTTGTTTGCAGAAGAAGGGACATCACAGATACAGAATTTAAATATCAGTTTTGATTCAGTTGTGTTACTCTTTTGGCAGTGCTTTATAGATTTAAAAGCTTTGAGCCTGCTAATATCCAGACAAAGGCAGTGGCTCTTGAAAAGTCCTTAAGTGCTGCTCATTTTACCATCGCTATTATTCAAACTCAAGCACTTGTGTCTTGAACATTGTTTAATTCGATCATGAATGAATCACCACATCTTTTCGCTGTCATCTCTATGGTAACATCTGCAATGCTCACAGCCGTCTTCAGAGACACAGCCACATGCACTTGGTTTGTGGAGGTCTTAATCATGAAAAGACGGCTCCGTGGTCCAGCTTAGGCACTTTATATTTGGAGACTCGTGTCCCTGGGGTCTGGCACCTGGCTAGAGATTCGGACTATCCCCTCTGCTACAATTAAATGATTAGGATCTTCTTCTCCATCTTATTCTGTCTCTCTCGTTTCCCATCACCGCTCTTTTTTCCGAGCGCGCCCTGTTTTTCCACTGCTCAGATCCTCCGTAATCTCAGGGCGGGTTTCGCGGTTCCCCCTCTTCCTATTGTCGTAAATCGTCTCCACTCCTTCTGTCCATCTCATTTCAACTTCTATTTTCAAATGCTGTGAATCGGATCAATCTGTAGTATCTTAGTTTTACAGTGACTTTTATTGTGTCACACTCAAAATTTATTCAGCTATCTCTTTTACATCCAGCCTTTCTGTGTTTATACTCTTATATTTTAAGGGACCAAGGCCGTTTCCTTTCTAGGTATATGAGTGTCTGTAAAAGTTTTACACAAAATTGCTCTTTGAATGGTCCCAATTAGCAAATCACAGACTGCAAATGTGTCTCAATAGGTTTTAGCTGGTAAAGATATTATATAACATAATATGCAATAATAGCAAACACATTCATAGGGTTTAGTTTAGCTGTCCATAATATTAAAGGTGCATTGTGTAACTTTTCTGGTGGCACCTGCTTGTCTCTATGGATATGTTATTTCTTTGTTGGGAATGTCACACAATAGAGCTTTAAACTTGTCTATCATCACTAAGCACCAGGGTCGTGTACCATTTGTTCTTTTGACTTTCAATTAAGAAGGAAAAACAATAAAATGGGAAAACCGTTATTTCATTACTTCATTTTAGTGTCAAACAAAAGACTGATTTTGACCTCTATTTCAAATATTTAATTTAAAGTTTATTTCAAATATCAAAAAACAGTCTCAGTGCCTTTTTCAATTTTGATATTTTATTCCCTCTGGTTTATATGACCCTGAAGTTCTGCTGCTAGAAGGACTTACCTGAAAAATCGTTGCAGTTTCGAGGGACGAACATGTCCTTTTCTTTTATAGCGACGCGTTTACTTTCGCTTCTTAGAAAGTAAAGCTACCTCCAGACTGCAGGGCTTAATGCTCAATTCTTGTTTTATAAAATACAATGCGAGGTCGTTCCCATTCCAAACTCAATGCGACTTGTGTGTGATCTCCAGTGTGAACATTAATAATAATAATAATGCATCAGTTTTATATAGCGCTTTTCTGGACACTCAAAGACACTTTACAGAGCATTATTCATTCACTCCATACCCGGTGGTGGTAAACTACTATTGTAGCTACAGCTGCCCTGGAGCAGACTGACGGAAGCGAGGCTGCCAATCTGCGCCATCGGCCCCTCCGACCACCACCAACACTCACGCACACACCACTTTCATACTAGGCAATGTGGGTGATGTGCCTTGCCTAAGGACACAACGACAGTTTTTGCAACTGGCGCCCCACTGTGGCACCTGGAATTCCTTGTGGTCTCCCATCCAAGTACTAACCAGGCCCGGCCCTGCTTAGCTTCTGAGATCTGACGGGTTCAGGCTTTGACGAGCCGGTATGGCCACATTAAACGCCTCAAAGTGTCCCACATGAGCATTGGAGGACACGACGACGTCACAGCAGCGAGCTCAGTGTTTATGGATGTCGCCTAAACATGGACGCTGCAGCACCTGGAGATTTAAAAGTTGCTGTCGTAAAACTCTCGCGGAGGAAACACGTCTTCGGCCTATTTCAGTGAGCAAACACAACAACAACAGCAACAAAGCAACAGGTGCTTGTTACAGCACAACAGCCGACCTCTCGCTTGTTGATGACGTGTAGGTCGGATGAATGTGTCCTGACCGATCAGACTGAAGTCACATGGTAAAAGATCGGATATGTATCGGTTTTAGGACCAAATATTCAAGTGGCCTGGGTCGCATTTGAAAAAATCTGATCTGTGTCGTTCATTAAAAGATCAGATACAGGTTGCATAGGGGTGAAAAATCAGATTTGGATCACTTCAGGCTGTAGTTTGCACATAGCCTTATTGTTGGACTCCGTGACGAGAAAGAGGAAGCAGCGAGGTGATAAACTTTGTTCAGCTGACTCTGAAGTCACAGGCGGCACGCTAAACAGCACAACCAGGGCATATAAACCAGAGAGAATAAAATATCAAAATTAAAATAGGCTGTTTTTTGATTGGTGTTGTTTGAAATAAGCTTTAAATTAAATATTGGAAATAGAGGTCGAAATCTGTTTTTCTGTTTGCCACTAAAATGGAATAATGAAATAAAAAAAACTGTTTTCCCATTTTACTGTTTTTTTTTCTTAATTGAAATTCAAAAGAACAAA
Source organism: Odontamblyopus rebecca (assembly GCA_030686955.1). Taxonomy (NCBI): domain Eukaryota; kingdom Metazoa; phylum Chordata; class Actinopteri; order Gobiiformes; family Gobiidae; genus Odontamblyopus; species Odontamblyopus rebecca. The sequence goes on from CM060657.1 coordinate 31,707,619, forward strand.
TGGTCAGAACATCTGTAAACATGTTTTTTCAGTGTGTTTACTTTTTGCAGTGGAAGCATCTGCAATTGAATCAATGCATAGGTAGATAAGTAGGTATGGACCATACAAGGAAACGCAATAACATCACCATGGAGAAAAGGGTGGAGGATAACCTATAAAAAGTTACATAGTGCACCTTTAATGCTCCTGAACGTGGACTTGTGTTTTGTTTAACACACAAATCCTGCATATTTTGGCTGAGGTCTTCACTCAGACAAAAAGCACGGTCCCAACTAGTGATGTCATGTGATAATAGAGGTGTTTTTAAACCCCATACACCTTCACTAGAATCATTTGGAAAATTACAGCCCTGGAATTGCGAATCTCCATTGAACAAAAGGTAAAGGAGCTGTTAACTTGAAAACTACACTTCCAGTTGATGACATCACAAGGTGGAACAGAACATTTTGAGCTTTGGAGATGTAGACAGACTAATAATAAAGATTTACTCAAACGTGTGTGAATGAAAAAAAAACACAACTCCACTGTTTTTGATGAGACTATGAAGTTAGTTTTATTTAATATAGGACCTTTCATATTTAGAGCAAAGCCAATTCACAATCCTAAAACTTGTTACTAAATTATCAATTAGAGACCGCAAATAGTTCCCATGTAAATCCCAGAACTGCAGGCTGTTGTTGCTCTCCCTGTAAAAGCACCGTCCCGGCCCCTTCATCCCCTCTCTCCTCTTCATCCACGCTTGTTTAACTGAGCGAGCGTCACGGTGCTCCCGACCACCTCCTCTCCTCATTTGTGGTCCGTTACAAAGCTGAGATTAGGTTGTCTGGGCCATTTTAGCTCTCCCTGCGACATCATTGTTTTGGACTCTCTTTCTCTGCCTCTGACTTCTTCCTCTTTCCCTTTCGGCTTTGTACACAATTGTTTTGTTCCAGTGACCTCTGACCTTAAGCACTCTCCTTGGTTAATGGAAAACAACAATGTATTCCTCTGTGTGGTATACTCATGCACCAGTCAAGTCTAATTACTTTTGCCTATTATTTCTGTGCCTTCTGTCGGCTTATTTTTAAGGCCAGTCGCTGTAACATGTGACTGCTGGTTTCAAAGTGTGAATACAATCCCATTAAACCATTAGCGGTAATATACTGAGGACATCATTTTATAGAGAACCCTTTGGGTTTCATTGCAAAGCCTTTTGTAATTTAATTGTAATTTGTGACATTAAGCTGTCCAGGGACGGCAGGTGGAAGCAGGTTTTTTTTTTTTTTTTTTTTGCTAAACCTGGCACATGGCGTTCTTATGAGGTTATAAGGTTATTTTTGTGCATTGTCACTGATTGAATAATAAAATTCAAACAAGCTTTAGTTGTAGGATCTGGCAACCCAAAGTGAGGAGCTCATTCTGCATTCTCAATAGATCATATTTTTTTCATATTTTTGCATTGTTTCTTTCTTTCTTTCATTTTCAGTAAAAAAAAAATCTATATTTGATTTGAACATGTACTTATTATCTTATTATTACACAGACAGGTCATGAAATATTCAGCTCGTGCCCTACATACTGTGATTGAATTATGGTTTATGGTTAATTATCCAATTAAAAGCCGTACCTGGTTTTTGAGCAAAATGTGTCTTTCCCAAATCCAGATATAATGTGTTAGGTATTAGCAGCTCTTCAAAATATGTCTACTGTGTGCTGTTTCCAACTAATTATAAAGTGTTTACTGTCTGTTAAGTGCATATTACTATGGAAGTTGTTGTTAGCTTTACTGTGATGCCAAAACTCCGCTCTTACTTATAAACTCATTGTGATGAATAATTAGGACGCTCAGAATGCATAATTAAAGTGAGGAATGACTTTCACTGGAAAAAATAATATCTAGGTGAGTTAAAATGACTTAAATTAAGAACATTTTACTTTATTTGAGCAGATTCAACTTGACAAGTGAAATGATCTGCCAGAAGTGTTTTTTTTTTCTTAATTCAAGCAACATTTGATTTTATTTCTTATTTTAGGTGCAAAAAGTTGTCGTTTTTCTTATTTTAAGTGTAGCAAGATGTATTTTCATATTTTAAGTACAAAATTCTTATTGCACTGGCAGATAATTTTACATGTCAACTGAAATTGACTCAAATCATGATAAAACTTTTTTAATTCAAGTCATTTTAGCTTGACTAGATTTTGTGTATTGCAGTGTATACAGTAGAAATGAGGTACAGTGCCTTTAAGATTTAAGTGTAATGGAACTGAACCAAGGATACACAGATCTGTTACCTTTTATTAACGTATTTCTCTAGGTTTTTCACTGTATTCACCTGTTTCCCACTTTCTCCCCTTCCTTGTCCCACTCCAGATGAAATAGAAATGCTGGAGCGTCTTTGGCTGTCTGGAATCTGCCATAATGACAAAATCGAGGTGATGAGCAGTAAATTGGACATCGACAACATGGCTGGGGTCTTCTACATGCTCCTGGTGGCCATGGGGCTCAGCTTGCTGGTCTTTGCCTGGGAACACTTGGTCTACTGGAAACTGCGCCACTGCATAGCCACCAACTCTGGGAAACTGGACTTCCTCCTGGCCATCAGCAGGGTAAGACTTTTCAGCAGCAATGAAACGAAAACATATGATTTTTTTATGTATATATATAAAATACAAACTTCTGATCGATTTTCTCTGCTAAATTATATAAAAAAAATGCATTTATGTTATATAGTTCCTAGAGAATTGCATTGAATTCCATGTCAAGTGAACATTATTTGAAAATTAAACAAAATGTCCCTCCTGTCCCTAATTATAAGCTCAAGGTCAGCTCTATTTATGTGGCACATTTGCACATTTACATTTATAGGATCTGGCCAAAAGTGCTTGAGAGTACAAAACGATAATTACAAAGTGAGGCAAAAAAGAAAGTCAATATCTAGTCTACATAGCAAAGCAAAAAGTCAAAGAACAACAGTAAAAATAGAAGTAAAACAGCTCAACTTGTATTGAAATCCGATGCGTATAGGTGAGTTTTTAAGTGTGTATTTAAAAATGTACAGTTTCCAAAGCTGAAGGGCAGACTGTTCCAAGTATAGCTGTGAACACAAAGATCTTTTAATACAAATGGAATTGCTTTTGGGGATATTGGGAATACGAAGGCATCTAAAAATAATGACTGGCCCATTATTCTGACAGTATGAATTTGCATCAATCTTTTTTCCTCATTATCGATTGACCTTAATGAGTGCGGTGTGGGTTTTACAGTAATTGATATTAATACCGTGTAAGCAATCTGCCCATGTTATCAACAGAGCAAGTGAAATTCAGACTTAACCTCATTTATTGCATGCATTAGGTCTGCATACAATTTAACCTACAAATTGGATAGCTGTGTTATTAGCCAAATTAAAAATCCGCTTTATTTGACTGGTGAGCTCGTGCTAATGCCTCAATCATGCATGCTATAGCTATTCCCTGCACACAGCTGTATAAACATGTGTATCCTAGGATATTGTGCCCTTGTGTCGCTCAGTAGGAGTGGTGCGGAGGTCAGAGGTCGATTCAATCCCACTCTGTCAATTGGAAAGATTAATTAAAATTCAATTCTGCTCACATCCTGGATATCCTGTTCCTTTGGCTGTGACCTTGGCCAACCAGACCATGTGCATGTCATTATAGTAGCATCACTGATAACATTTTTTCCCCCACTCTCTGCTGTGTGTAATTTATGCATTGGTTTAGAAATCTTCATTAGGCTAACAATGCAATACAGAACTATAAATAGAAAGTGTAATGTTTGTGCGATAACAATTGGCTATGTGCGATCTGGAGCAACTCTGAATACAATAATTATAATTGTATTTCCCCCATCTCATCTCCTGCCTGTTTTTGATTGCGCTATGTGTCTGTAAGTGTCTTCTTTAACACTGCAGTATCTAAAGTCACACTGTTTAAATCTTCATGTCTTCTCTACTGTGTTGATTGGTGCTACTTTCACTGTGTTGTTGTTTCAGGGCATGTACAGCTGCTGTAGCTTTGAGGATGAAACTGCACCAGGTGGCCCAAAAACTCTGCCCTCTCATCACCATGCTGCCATGGTGACTGTCCCGTCCCAGGCTCACGTTGTATCCACGTCTATGACCAGTCCGGCCATGGCTCTGACCCAGCAGCAGCCACCTCCACAGCAGCAGCCTCAGCCCGTCTATAAAACACCTCTGCCCGGCTCCCCTCCCACCGTGCTGCACTCGGGATCCGCCCTCGGCCCTTCAAACAATCCTATTGCTGGTGCACCTCTCCCCTGCTCCACCTTCCTGCCCCGGCCAGATCGCCGCCTGGCTGTGGTAGATCGATGGAGGCTGCCCAAATCTGCTACTGCAACCAATCCTCTGGCTCTCAGGGGCGGGATCACCGACATGGGACCGTTTGCTCAGAAAGTCCCTTCAAACTGGCCTTCATCTGCTGGAGGAGGCGGGGGACTGGATGGCTATAAGCGCTACTATGGTCCCATTGACCCTGAGGGACTGGGGCCCTGCATGGAGCAGCAGGCAGGGTCCCAGACCCCCAAGACTATCCCCCGGGGCCACCCCCAGCCTCCCCCTGCCAGTGTGGCCTTCTACTCAGAGAAGGGCTTGGACCATGGGGTGGGGAAGAGGGCTGTGGGAGGTGGCAGTGGAGGTCAGGGCAAAGGGGGCACTAAACCCCTGGCCACGCCCAGACTGCCTCCAAAGAGCCAGGCCCCTCTGCCCCCCACACCTCCACTGCCACACCCCTCTCCCCCTCTCCCCTCATCCTTCTGGAGGAAACGAAGGCCCAAGAAGCCCAAAGAGCCTGGAGGGCCGCTCTATGAGAACATTCTGCCTCTGGGACGGAGGGGCGGGGCACGGGACATTGTGAGGGAGGGAGGAGCGAGAAAAGGACGACCCTTGTCTCCTCCCCTCTCACTCCCAATGCCTGTGCCCCTCAGCCCCACTTACACCCCTCCCTCCCCCTCAGCGTCCCTGCACTACACCACCACCTCCTCCTCATCCTCCTCTTCATCCTCATCCACGTCCTCCTCCGCGTCCTCGTCCCGCTCCACCTCTCCCACGTACTCGTACAGCTCCTCCCGCAGCACACGGGACCGGACCGGAGGCATTGACGCCGAGGATGACGATGACGATGAGGAGCTGACGGAGGAGTCCAGCCTTCTTTTAGGGAGAGGGAGGGAAAGAGAGCGCTCACTGATACGACCTCGATCCCTGAGCCACGGGCGCCTGCCGCCTCCTATTCCTCCCAGGAAACCCCGCACGTCCTGGGGCGACAGAGAGAGGGAGCGGGAGAGGGATCGGGTGGGGAGCCAACTGTCCCAGCTCCAAGAATGGTGGGCTAGTTGGAATGAGAGAGAGAGGGGAGGGGTAGGTGACACCGATAGGCAGAAGCGAGAGAAAAAGAGGAGAAAGGAGAAGGAGAAAGAGAAGAAAAAAAAGAAAAAGAATAAAAAGAGGAAAAAACGTGAGGAGCGAGAAAGGGAGAGAGAGAGGGAACGGAAACGCAGGAAAGTTAAGAAGAAGAAAAAAAAAGCTATCAAGACGAAAAAGCATAAAAAATCCACTGGCGGAAAGCGGAGTGAGAATGAGGAGGGAGATGTGGAGGCAGAGAGAGAGGGGGAGGCAGAGGGAGAGAGGGAGGGAGGCATACAGGACTACTCCTCCTTTTCGGCACAGTACAGGAGCACATTTGGAGAGAAAGTACGAGATTCGTGGGACGGGGACAGGGCTAGGAGGGAAGGGCCGGATGAGGGGAATGATAGAGAGGAGGAGGACAGCAGCCGAAGCAGAGAAAGACGACCAAAATCCTCCCACTCGCGCTCTGCACATCGCACTCCCAAACGCTATCCAAACCTCAACAAACTCCCCGCATCTGTTAAATTCTGGGTCAATGGCAGAGAGGGAGACTCAAATACCACTCCGACATCTATCCATCCACTTCTTCCGTCCACCAAGCGACGGAGGAGTGGAGGGATGGACCGAGAGGACAGTGGTAGACAAGGGGAGCGGCGACCTTTATTAATGCATTATGAGAAAGAGAAAGCACAGGCTAGAGAGGGACTGTCGTTTCCCGAGTGGGATTCAGAGGATGATGATGATGACGATGATGATGAGGAGGAAGAGAGAGGAAGGAGGACAGGCAGAGGGGCAGTGTCCGAGTCAGAGAGGGACAGGGTCAGGGTAGAGGACAGTTATTCGGATGAGGGCTCGTCAGGTGAGTTTGGACGTTTTGAGAGGTACTGGGAAGGTGGCGCAGGGGGCAGTAGCTCTGGGATTGGGGGCATAGGTGGAGGAGGTTGGTTCTTCGGAACATACCCTTCCAGAGAGAAAGGGGGCAGTGTGAACAGCAGAGATGACTCCCTGCTCGGCACTCGCGCAGAAGGCTGGATCGGGTCTGATTTCTGGGGGTCCGGACCAGGTGTGGGCTGGGGGTCCGGAGGAGGGAGCGGCGGTCTGGGGTCACAGTGGCCCCCGCCCCCCGCAGCCTTCCCACCACCGAGAAGATACTGGTCCATGGACAAGATCCCAGTGAAAGGAGAGAAGCGGTGGAAGGGTGGGAAGAGTAAGAGGTCTCGAGACAGAGATGAGCCTGGACGATCCACCATGTGCTCCTGCAGCTTGTACCCCCACCCTCACCCCTACCCCCACGCCCACGGCCGCTCGCACACGTCTCACACCAAGAGAGGAGCCACCACACTGTCCCACAGCCAGGAGGAGCTCCTGCCCCACTGTCACAGCTTCAGTGGTGGCTCTCGACCCAAGCCCCTCCCCCCAAAACCTGACCCAAGTCAGTCCAAATCAGGCAGCCAATCTAACCTCAGCCTCGGTACGCAGCCTGCTGACCATCCGGCTCAAGCCTCTCCGTCGCCCCCTCAGCAGCCCTCCCTGTCCCCCACGTCGCTCCCCATGCCCATCCCCCCTCCCCCCTCGTCGGCCTCCGTCTCACCTCCTCCGGGGGTCGGGATGGTGAGTCAGGGACAGACTCCGGCTTCAGCCAGTGCCAAACTTCAGTACCAGAGACTGCGCTCTGTGCCACAGCCACGGAGGTTTTACTCCCCTCACCTGCCGCTCAAAGCCAAGAGCCTGTGCTCCCGCAGAGGCTCCGCCCACTTCTCCAGCCTGGAGAGCGAGGTATGACAGGGGGACAGGAGAGAGGGAGACGTCAGAGCCAGCACCACAGCAGCACCCCAGGGTGCCACCGCAGCCCGTGACATCGGAGACATGGCTGCCTTGGTGACCCTCGGGAATCAACTAGCAACCATCACTTCAAGATCAGACCTGGATTGTAGCTCTGTTGCTGGGCCCAGTGCGAGCCACAGCGTTCCCACACGGACTCTTGTACGTGTTCTGGTGAGAGCCACAGTGCGACGCCACACCCAGATGAGCTACGTCCGCTTGGATGGTTCCCATGATGACGAGAGTGAAGGTGAGGCTGCATCACTGGAGACAGCACCTCCTGAACTTCTTCTCCGCTCTGAATTGAGCTTTGTGATGTCATCGTCCGTCCTCCTCCCCTCCCCGAGTCACAACTGTGGATAAGACAGTCTCCAGTCTGTGAGTAATGATGTCATATTTGTGCACCGACACAACACGCTGACACACACACGCACACAGACGTCTCCCTCCCTCTGGTTCTAAGAACTCGGTGGTGGGAACCTCCTGAGAGGGTCCAGGGTTTTTGCTCAAACTCTGGCTCTGTCCTTTTGGCTGTTGGCCTTTGAACTGAAGCTTTTGGCCTTTGGACTGCTCCTTGCTGTTGGAAGGACTGCCCCTTTTCTTCCCTTTTGTAAATCATTAATAAGAAAAGCAATGCAGTCACCCTCACGTTCTGTCTGCCCGATCACACTCACTGGGCACGAGGACAGTGTTTGGTTTCTTTCCTTTTGCTGTTTGTTGCCATCACATGCCAGACCCATCTAGCTCTACCCCAGGACCATATGAGAGATGTCACGGTTTATTAGAAGCCCTTTTAAGATCTGCGTCTCCTCCGCCATGTTGGAGCTGGTCACCTCTGGTCCGCCCAGGACCTGAACAGTTGAGTGTCTAAGGTTCAACAACAAACTGAACTTTAATTCAATATAAACAAGAAGACGTAGCAGATTAATTTCATATCTGTCTTTGGTTTTGTAGACTCTTCTCCCAGTCTCTGTCCTTTTTTATTCACTGTGTTAGTGTTTTAATAAAGAGGGTGCTGGATGTGGCTTGTGTTACCGGTGGGAGTGAATCAATAGCAATGCCAAAATTTCCCCCTTGAGATTTTAAGAAAGATTGGTTTGTGGAGCTGTTATTTTCCCAAATCCCCACTCTCTTCTCCTCCTGCGAACTACACCTATTGTCAACATGTTAGTGGATAAGGGATGATGGTGCAATATCTGTAATTGGCACTAGATGGCTGCATAATATTTAAATAAGCATGAGTGAAAATGGGGAGAGGCTTCATTATTATGTCTATATGATGTATAGCATGAGGCTGGAGCTATGGCAGAATTATGCAGATGATGCTGAGGGAATTGGAATACAGTGCAATTGAGACATTTTGTAATTGTCAATCACTGGAGCGATGCAGAAATGGATAAAGATGGATTTTACGAAGCACAATTCCTAATCACATTTTTTTACCCACACAATTATTTATAGTCAACTGGAAATAGTCAGTGTTACCAAGTCGTGTTAGAGCTAGAGGTGTATTCTTGGTAATACGAGGAGGAGGAGCATAATAACAATAACGTGCTATGAGATCATCAGACTGTTGACTTTGAGCAATATTCCTCCTTTAATGTGACAGGGATGCAATGGGACTTTGTTTGCACCTGATACAAAGCATTTTTCTTCATTTAACTTTGCTTAATCCAACTTGGTCCCATTTGTAATTGTAATGTCTGATTAAAAAGCGATTTGTTTAAGCGGTGAATTATTACATTGTGTATCTCTGTGTGCCAAAAGCCATCTACTGTGTAAACTGTGCCAAGTTGTGACGCATAAAATTTTACGAGTTTTACTTTTATTGTTTCATGCGCGGTCAACCTATCCACCTCACCTCTCACACTAAGACCAGCCACAGCCCAGCTCTTCTCCTAATGTAGTTGAATGTAGCTTTGACATGATGTAGCAAAACAACACCTTTTAGACTCCTCTAGTAGCTTTTTGGTTGCTGTTGTTAAGGCTAGCTGAAGTCGGGGTTTAGCCTGGGATGTGAGACTATGTGTTTGTGCATGTTGTCACAGAATAAGACTTAGTCCACCTTTACATCTCCCCCCTTTTTTGGACTCAAGAGCAGAACTGTACTTTTTTACCTGCACATGAATATTGCTTTTTCTAGACCATCGCGGGGCAGCTTTGAAAAAAAAATACTGACTTTGTTTTAAGGAAAAGCTTTTGTCTCTCTCCCCTTCGTTAAGAGGCCCCTCATTGCATGTTTGAATGATAAGATTTGAGGCAGAGGGTCGCGTAGATCAGTTTGCAAATGTGTTGGATCCAGGTAGCCACTTTTTAGATTTTAAGCTAAGCACGCTAAGCAGCAGTGGGGACTCAAGGGCAGCCGCTTGGTTCTTGTGTAGTAAAGACACAATCCTTTTCCACCAATATACAGGGCTTTAACCTGGGATGTCAGTGGTTTGCATTGATTTCTATTGAGGCACTAAAACTTACGTCTGTGACTGCATGAACAGAAGTGACTCTTTAAAACCCTCTGGCTTATTTTCCTCATTTATTTTCATGCTGAGAAAAGAATATATTCAAATATACTATGTTTTTGAGAATGTACTATGTTATACTGTGATTTAACTGAGATATTTTATTGTATTCATTTGAATTCTATCATTTATCTATAAAGAAATATATATGTACAAATAAATATATACATATATATATACATACAGGTATATATATTAGTTAAGTTTGGTATATTTGGAGGAAGTGTTAGATAAAATAGTTTTCAATGTTTTAGCTTTGTAGCGATTCTAGACACTGAAATCATTTTTGGATTTTGATTCCTCCTATATGACTGTGAAGACATTAGTGCCTGTGACAAAAAAAGACAAGTAAAAGTCAAAACTCTATCCATCTGTATCTACTCTAGCGATCAGTCTATCACTCTCTTGTACTACCTAGCATTGCATTTTGACACTCGGTTCCTTTACGCTTTCTGTCCTCCTCAAACATCCTGCTGTTTGCTTTCGCCTGCTTAATTATACAATATGGTTTTACTATGTTCATTAATAATCAAAGAACATTCTTTACAATTCCCTTCTTCTGAGTTTGATCCTGTGGTACTCATCTATTTTTGTCCTTTCACTTTTGTGTCTCACTTAGCAAAAAACAGAGACCAGTAGATACTGTGTTCTTGCTCCTATTGACTGATTGTTAAAGATGATGCTAATTACCTGACTGAAGAAATTATTAATGAACTATGTTACTGTTGCTGATGTGACTGAAGTGTGTATCTGACGACCACGCCACTGTAGCAAGTCTGGGCTGCATCACACCACCACACTGAGCAATGGAGGCTGCCGCTGTTGCCATGGTGTTGCAAGGCATTTTTCTGGCGTTGCCATGGTGTCCCTTAGCGCCCACATCACCTGGTACCTGCTGGGTAATATAGAATAATGTTCCTCCCCAAAGTACAGGTCCAAGCCACCTTCACCCCTGCTTTAATCAATGAAAGGTGAAATATTTAAATCACGCTAAAGGCGCTCTTAAGCTCCAGACCTGCCCGCCCACCAAGACTAGACTGGGATCAACTTTGCATGCTGAATGTTAGGGCTACACAATATGAGAACGAACATTTAAGTATGTTTAAAAATTGTCATAACAATCTTGTTGGGACTTTTTTCACATTGAAAAATATCAGAAATACACAACATTTATGATGGATGGTTAAAATAAACTATAGGAGCTTAAGAGTTTGCAACCTCCATGATCAATGTGCATATTTGAAATGAAAGATCTTATTTTATGAGAAAAGCTATAAAATATATGTATATATTATGTCATATTACATATTTTTACAATCAGCTTACAGTCAAGCTAAAAAGGTAGGTCAAAATGTCAGCATATAAACATAGTTCAGTTAAATCAATGTAGCAGTCTAATTACAATCAAAGTTTAACAGCGATTATACCAAGATGAAAACAAATAATGACTTTATAAAATAATATGAAAATATTTTTACAATAAAATTTTAAATGGAACTATTTATCTCTGTCAAATGATGAATCTTAACATTATCTGCAATATTTCATCTTGTCATTTGTACTGGTATATCATGTGAAGCACTATTGTGATACTGTTGATTTAGTGATATATTGTGCAGCCCTCCTCCCCCCTCCTGACTGCCGCATGCCCCCCTCCTCCTTTATGCTAAATGTGTGTGTTTTGATTTGACAGGGCGCGTGCTGCGAGCCTGCCGCATGTGCTCTAATCAGTCCCTGCAGCATGACTCCAGAGCGCCCTTGTTCTCCTCTGACTGATAGACGTTCAGGAAAAGCCCACACACTCTTTGTATCGCATGCATATTTAACACACAATATCTGCTCAGCTCATGATCCCCATTTCAATCCAGACCTCAATAAGCTGCAATCAAAAGCATGGCCTGCAGTCGTCTGATCTCACACACACAAAGATCGCACGCACTAAGGAAATGAACAGCCAGTGCGTTTACAAACTTAATGTCACGTATTTTTCAGCTTTGCACGCTTCTTTTCTCATTTCGACTGAACTTCAGGCGTGGTTCTGTGCTTTGCGACCTGGGAGGCAGCGCGTGTGGTGCTCCTGAATTCAAACAGGGTCCTCATTGGCTAACACAGCCATGAATTATATCATGGAAACACAGGCGTGCCAGACGTCAGCTGACCAGGCCTATAGCGGCAGTTTGTCATACACAGAAAAGACATATGGGGCTTCTATATTAAACCCAGCAGTTCCCAGAGTGTATGAGTGGCTCCAATACTGTCCAAAGCCCAGTTCTGCTCTAGTAACCTTGCCAACACTAAAGACCTACTTCTGGGTTGCTAAGGCAGGTTGCTATAAGGGTGATGTCGCTTCTAGCCCAGACTGGTATGGTCTATGCCCTATTTTAAATGTGTTAGTTTATTTGACATTGTCTGTCTGGGGTGGGGCTGGAGGGTCAGTGCTGCACTTAACTGAGAATTGCTTCATAAAATATGATTCTCTTTAATTAACGCCAGTGGTTTTGTGTGTGTTTTCTTTCAAACATCAGGATAATGTGTCCATGGTTGTACATTGTTGCTGTGTCTGTTCTTTCTTGTGTTACAGGATATTAGCCCTCACGTAGGGGTGGGCGATATTGACAAAATTATTATCTATGCTGATAATCAAATCCTATTTTTGCAGCTCATCAGAAGCCTAATGTGCTAAAACATGCCTGGGAATATCTTGGTTGTATCGCACAAAAAATTAATGAAGTGTAAAATTAAACATGCAGAAATGACACCTTATAGCCTTGGTTTGTTTTCATCCATCATTTGGCCGTTTTTCCTTTTCGAATTTCACATCCCCTCAAAGCAACAATTTGGAAACCGTGTTAGACGACATATCGCCCACCTCTTCCGTCATGCATGGAGAGACCGGAGCATAGTTTGATTGACATTCAGACCGGCGGCGTCTCCCACAGTGTGCGCATGTATCCTTTGGGTGCTTGTGTGTGTGTTCTGTGGGCACTTGTGTGGGTTTTTATCCCTAAAATCTGTATACACACTCACATCATGGGGACCTACCTTCATTATGGGACAAAAATCTGGTCCTTATAACATAAATCCTTTGGTATTAGATCAACAACCTGGTTAAACTTGAGATATGGGTTAAAACATTCATGTTTAATTTTAAAAAGATTAAGGTTTCTGGTAAAGAGGGGGTATTATGCAAAACTGCCTTTCTACCACGTTATAATCTTGTTCCATCATCAAAAACGTGCTTGAAGAGGATTTATATGTCGTCCATGCATGTTTGAGTAATCTTGCAATTGCTCCTGGGCACTATTTGAACCCTCCTCACCGTTAGCAGTACAAGCCTGTTCAAAGCTCAGCCCACGAGCCCATGTAACCCATGATACTGCAGTCATTTTTAAAATAAATACCCAAAAGCAGGACTGTGTTGAGATATTGCTCTAAACGGGGGGATAACAGCGCGGATAGCAAAGGGATGGGGACTTGGAACATAAAGTTATTATATTGGTTTTTTGACAAATATAGACCCTTTTCGTGTTAGCAAACAGTGATGATGTAGACTCGGTTGCGCACGTATTTTTGCAACAGAAGTACGGCAGAACTCAGCAGCTTGTCGAGCTATGTGAAAGGATTATCGTCAAAAGATTGTGAATATTTCCTCAACAAGCCGACTTTGACAAATGGTGTCCGACTGCCAGATCCTTGTGCGATCAGTGAGTAAAACTTTAAAACGTTAGTCCGTCGGTAGGATATCGATTCTGACAACCACACACACAACAACCAGATATTTTGGTGCTGGAAATGTTTTTACCTCCGTCTTCTTCTGTCCGTGTTCAGCCTGAATGAATCTGAATGAATGGGGAACAATGCTACTTCTGTTGCCAAAATGCAGCTTTTTTTAATTACTTCCGCTCTGAAAGGCTTTATAGCATTTTCAAAACAATAAAAAGCAACATGGTGATTTAAATATGTTATGTGTTAGCAGTTAATACCCCAAAGAAGTGTAATATCCCCTCTTTAAGGTTCGGTAAGTAGTGATTGGTTAAGGTTAGGATCAGTCTCCAGAAATCAATGTGCGTTGACCTAATGTCTCCGAAACGCATGGAAACCCAGCTTGTACGTGTGTGTTTTGTGGGTGCATATGTGTTCTTTGGGTGCGTGTGTGTCCTTAGGGTGCTTGTGTGTTGTAGGTGCATGGGTGTGCACAGATCTGAGGCTGTTTCTGTCAGACTGGAGCTTTGATCTGGCCAGGGCTGACCTAACACAATCCAGTGCTTTCACCCACACACTCAGACTGCAGCCCACCGACCCAATGCCTCCCTTATCAAAGCAAAACAAATGTATGTTGTTGTTTTTTTTTAAATAAAACTATATGGACAGTATAAATAAATAAATAAATAGATAGATAGATATAAGCAAGGGATTTGGCCAAGACTCAATGCAACAATGCTCTGGAGGCTTGGGAAATACACAAAAAACACCAAGCAATATTGGAATAACATGCTAGAAAATGATAATTTAGTTATTGATAATAGTTAAACTTTGTAATGTTTTGGTTGGGGGTCTGTCACTTGCTTATATCTTACTCTGCCTGGAATGTTCCACAGTATAACATTAAACAGCTCTACTTTACATTTTTAAAAATTGCATATGGTTTTATAGCTCCAAAATACCTAGAAAAACAGGTATTCAGACTGTGAGCAGGGTCTGGTTTAGTCTCCATGAAGATAGAAAAGTTTAATATCGTACTGTGAAACATTCCACCAAAAGCAGTAACGTCCACGTAAAAAAGCTTTTGACGGATCCTCCACCAGAAAAGTTACATAATGCACCTTTAATAGGTAGTCTAGCGCTGGATTGGATGCAGGACACACTTGCTATTTGCTGAATGTCTCCCCAGTTGTCTCTCCTCACTCTTCACCCCCATTTCACACCACTGTCTTGTGCTGTGAACCACAAAACTCTTCTGTTTGGTCAAACTCAGAGTGCTACAGTGGCTAAAGGTGCACTACGTCACTTTTTCTCGGCGGGATCTCTGCCACCTGCTTGTCTCCATGGAGATGCCACTTTGTCTGGAGTGTTGAATGTCGTTCTCACTGTGAGCGGGATTGTTTCTCCATAGATCCATAGATCTGACCTACAACTAGGCAGGGTTTCACTTGTCACCATAGCAATAGACACATTAAGATAGATAAGGGAAAAGGTTAAGGTTTACTTTATTATAGCATGTGTCCTTTGGGTGCTTTGGTGGGTTTCTATTAGAGATGTCCTGATCAAGGGTTTTTGGCTTCCGATCCAATTTTTATTTTTTAAAATTTTTTTTAAGGAGTGCTCTTTCCGATACCGATCCAATACCTTTTTTATAGCTCTAGTAGTGCCATCTCTGTAATGTAGTGTCGTGAAGGAAGTTCGTACCTTAGCTGCAAAAGGTCCAATAGGCGACGAAAGCTTTACCTACCTACCGTATCTTCTTTGAAATGCCTCCGCCAGTGTTTGCTGCTGTGGCTTTGTTGCCTTGCACTTGGAAACCTCAAACTCATCCAGATGATTCTTTTGTAAGTGACGAATCAAATTGGTAGTGTTAAAGTCGCTCTGCTGGTTCCTCATCGAGAAACTGTTTGTTTGAGGTGATTATATGTCGCTGTTTGACTATGGCCATACCGGCTCGTCAAAGCCTGAACCCGTCAGATCTCAGAAGCTAAGCAGGGCCGGGCCTGGTTAGTACTTGGATGGGAGACCACAAGGAATTCCAGGTGCCACAGTGGGGTGGTCGTTGTGTCCTTAGGCAAGGCACATCACCCACATTGCCTAGTATGAAAGTGGTGTGTGCGTGAGTGTTGGTGGTGGTCGGAAGGGCCGATGGCGCAGATTGGCAGCCTCGCTTCTGTCAGTCTGCCCCAGGGCAGCTGTAGCTACAATAGTAGCACCACCACCGGGTCTGGAGTGAATGAATAATGCTCTGTAAAGCGTCTTTGAGTGTCCAGAAAAGTGCAATATAAAACTGATGCATTATTATTATTATTATTATTATTGTTCTGTTGTAGTGAAAAGTCCCACACAGCGGATATGGAGGCGTTTTGATTTACGGCTGCTGTAAAACGCATTGATGCTGCAAAAACATGTGAAACTGGATCGGTCCGATCACGTGACTGAATTCGATACTGTCCAATACTCATAAAAGAGCCGATAACGATACTGAATATCGGATTGTGACATCCCTAGTTTCTATCACGTTTATCACATCATTGGGGACCTACCTTCATTATGGACAAAAATCAGGTCCCCATGATGTAAATCATTTATTATTAGATCAACATGATTTAAAGGGTCCATATTATGACATTTTCTGATCTATGTTATAGTATTGTTCCATCATCACAAACAAACATGGGTGTTGTGTTTTGCTTCATTCACACGTGTTTAACACACAAACCTGCATATTTAGGCTGAGTTCTTGCCTCAAACAGAAAACACTCGACGTCATGTGGCAGTTCAGGATGTGCTTTACTGTTTAAACTCCATACACCTTCACTAGAATCATTTGGATGAACTTGAAAATTACCACTTTATAACATCACAAGGTGGAACAGAGCATTTTGACCTTGGAGACGTAGACAAACTAATAATAAAGAGTAGCTCAAGCATGTGTAAATGAAACAAAACGGCATCTTTTTGAGGATGTAACATCATTTTAACATGGCTTAAAGCTCACAGGAGTCAAGTTTGCATAATGTAGTTCATTTAAATTTCAGATATTGGTTATGGGATGGTATTTTAATGTGGTACTGTGGAATTTTAAAGGGAAATCGCAATGTAAATGCAAGTACGGAAGTACTTGAAGTAAGTTTATTTTACCAGTTCAATCAGCATTTCTTCAGTACACCTTATTAAGAGACAGCATGACTAAATAAACAGGGTATTGCTCCAGATCTGTCAGAGTGCACACAGCCCACATGAGTGTTTGTGCAGATGGGAACAGAAGTGTGTTTTTGCGGTGGTTCCTGTACACTGGTGATCAGCTCATTAGCCATGCTTTGTCGGTGTGATGGGCTAATGGCTAATTGCATTGTGAGGCCTCGGTGTGTACATGCCGTAATGACTTAACGCTCTAATAAGATTGAGTTACAGGCAGTTGGATCGGAGCAGCCAAAACACTGATCCTGGGTCAGTGCTGTGCGTGGCCCCCTAATGGCCATGATGGGAAAGTGGATAGGATAAAGTGATCTCCAATGTCCCGTGTGCCTACTGCAGCCGCGGAGTGCAATCCATCATCTTAAGCAGACGCAGTTTAGATGCTAGAGCACAGGGTTCCTCTAAGAAAAGCTTTTACTGATCTTTAATAATGACTGGATTTGATGAACTATGTATTTATTTAGTGGCACTGTGGGATGCAGAGAGTGGATTGAATTGTTGATTAATTTTCCGATTCAAGAGCACGTCCTTGTTTACATCACCAAAAGACAGAAACATGAGCTGCAGTTTGATTTGAAACACACATAAATCATCCAAATTGAACTGAGATGCATCAATAATCAGACATGAGAGTCAGTTCATTTAATCCCCGTCCCAGTTGTTAATGTGCCGTCCAAAAGTGTGAGTCATGTGCCAATATGAGTTAATGCTGGAACAAACTTCCAACAAATAAGTCTTTTTCAGAAAGACATTCGGCTGAGTGTTTCAGTAAAACAAGACAGGCTCTTTGCTGCATTGGTTTATTACAAAGCCCTGTACTTCTTTCCCAATATAAGTAGGGAGGCACCGATCCAGCCTTTTCAGTTTTGACACCAATATCAATACTTTGACTGCCAATAATAATAACACATAACACTTGTATAGCGCTAGAGACAAATAAAGGTAAGGTAAGGTAAGGTAAGGTTTATTTATATAGCGCTTTACACAGACACATGTCCCCAAAGTGCTTTACACAGCATTTTACAGAGCATTCTTCATTCACTCCATACCCGGTGGTGGTAAGCTACTGTTGTAGCCACAGTTGCCCTGGGGCAGACTGACGGAGGCGCGGCTGCCAAGCCAAGCGGCGCCAACGGTCCCTCCGACCACCACCAACACTCACTCACACAACTTTCACATCTACAGTGAGAGATGTAATAAAGAGACAAATACCCTAATATCAGTGTAGGGATGGACAGTAGCACTTATTTCTTTAAAACACAGTAAACTTACTACACAAGAGAGCTAATAATGTTATGTAATTGTTATTTATCCTTGACATCACTACTGCTTTGTATGAAGAAAAGTTCGAACATTATGTGACATTCTAGGCCAAAATGAGCCATTAAATAGTCTTATTGTGTTCAATTAAAGGCCCAAAGTTTACTAGTATCAGATTGGTGCATCCCTACTCTCAAGTATTTATTTGTTTACGACTTATCTATCATTTAAAAAAAAGAATTATATTTACAAGAGTTGAAGTTGGTGGTTTGGTGATTGAAGAATGTGATATATCATAATCTCAGAGTCAAGAGCCACTTTTTCCCTATTGATAAAATTGTACTTTATATAAATATCCAAAAGGTCAATTCCCCAATGTTTATCCTGTTGAACATATTATTGCTCCTTGTTGCGTCCATAGTTAGTGAATTGTGTTCATTGACAGTGGGAATAAAATGTTTTTGGAAATTCTGAAAAAAAATAAAAAAAACCCTTATTAAAGTCAATCATCTTGATCAAATCCAAACTGTGCCCACTGTTATTTATATTTATTTTTTGCATACAACATAGCGATACAGCAGCATGTGACATGATCATGCATTATTTTCATTGCATGCCTCTGAGTGCTTTTGGACCCCGGCCTTAACTTCTGCTCAGTACATTTGAATAGCACATCTCTCTCCCACTGCACCTGGCTTCATACATAAACATTCACATATGCGCCGTGTGCTTTGAGCCTCAAATCTGATCTACAGCTCATCTCCTCTCTCCTTTCCGTGTAGGATAAAGCAATCTACTTATCTGGCATTGTGATTTTCTGTCCATCATAATTGTCCATATTCATATTCTTTTGTTCCATGTAACTTCAGTTCCACAAAGCGCATGTACGGTGGCCTGCATGTACAAAAAGAGGCCTGTTTTGCTTTCATCATGTCTCAGCGCCGCAGGGTTCTACAACTCACGGCTTGATCTGCCGAGTTGAAAAAACAGCAGTATCCCTTTCATCCTCTGTGCTTATCCCCTCCTCCCTCCTCCTTCTTCACACTAACCCTGTTTCTACATGCACCACTGTACGTACCGGACACCGAGGAGCAGGCAGACCACAACTACAGCACACACATGTTCAAAAGCATATATCTGTGTTATTAAATGTAAAGAGAAATATGTGCAATACATAATTCATTCACTGGAACTTTTACATTTTCATAATAGGTAAGAAAAATCTAACTGGAGGTGGCAGTAGCTCAGTTGGTAACAGCCTTTGTCCACTAATCTGAAGGTTCAAATTCTGCTCTCGACATAAAAAAACATTATTGAGCCACAGGTTGGTGGTGTGATTCCAGCTCCCACACATGAATGCTGTCGCTGTGTCCTTGGGCAAGACACTTAACCCACCTCACCCCCAGTGGCTGCGTACACTGGTGTGAATGGGTGAGTGGTTACGTGGACGTAAAGCGCTTTGAAAGCCTTGAAGGTGGGAAAGCGCTGTATAAAAATGTGACCATTTAATGCACCCAATGGATATGCTGCACTGGCATCACTCTGGGGATGCTCTACATGTATCTCTTTGGTGGAATGTTCTGTTTAGGTGTTTGATTTTCAACCAAAAGGTTAGAGTGACTAACTGACAAACCATTGGCCGATGTCAGCTATCTTATGACCAATTTTATGTGAGAGGGACTTGTTTAACAGCACTTGTTCCAGCTAAATCAGCTCTTTCTGATGTGACTGTGTTAAAATAAAACTCAGATTAAAGTCTAATAGAGCCTCAGACAGACATCAGCTGCAAAGTATCAATTGTAAAACACAAAAGCGATCTAAACTAAAATATGTAGTATCCATGCTCTGTAATTTAGAATAATAATAATGCTAATATCCTTTATAATACTGTACACACTATTACATCAAATTGCATGTTGATCTAGAGGTGGCACATCACCTCCATATTTCCTTGGAAATAGAAAACCAGACTTCAGAACATTCCTTACCTTAACCTTAATCTTTACATTAACATTAACCTTAATTGTGTAATTGCATCATGTTACAGATTGTTTTATTAACAAAAGAGATAGATAGATAGATAGATAGATAGATAATAGGGCTACTTTAATTTAAACTGTGACCAAAGCCTTTCATTATGCACTCAATCTGATTCTATACTATAACTAAAATAATCTTCATAGGTAGTGCATCATCACTCACTGTTATTCTTGCACAAAATAATACAATATGTGACATACTAATTGGTTCAGAGCTTAACAGCACAAAGGCAGAGAAGTGTCAGCAGAATATTCGTACATTTAGCTCTGTATTTCCTGATTCAGCGGAGACTTTCCCCTCTCCACACACTTTCTCACCTGTTATAAGAAGGGCTGTTTACAGTCCCATGCATTCTGCCCAAACATGGAAATAATGACCAATCAATGCCAACACTGAAATGCATACTGTCTCCCAGCGCTCACCGTACCTCCAAACAAACAAGGAGCTCTTCCCAGTCGGACCTCTCAGGAACAATTACATTTAGCTTGTTTGCCGTTGTATCCATGGAGATGTTGCTTTTCCTGGATAAATATCTGTCTTCACGGGTGATTTTATTCATCAAAATTACCCTGAAAATCACGTATTCTTACTGTAAATGAGCTCAACAGGTCTGACCTGTATATGTTGAAGCGACGCCTGCTGGTTTCCATGGAGATAGATAAGTTTAATGCCATAAATTGGAGCATTCTAGGCAAAGCAATACAACAAGGAGGCAGTGGACCCTCCCCGTGAAAGTTGCATAGTACAGCTTTAAAATACAAAGAAAATACATTGAACGGAAGCAAATAATCAATTCTACAAACTAAATCATTTCAATTTCAGTTCATCTTTATTCTGGTGCATTTCTAAAAACAGACAAGGACAGTGACAATACAAAACAATAAGCATTTATGTTTTTAACAGACAGCCATATCCGTGTCTCCACATATTGCGCTGATATCTTACTGCACTGAATCTCAAATTTATGAGTGACATTATTATCTCATTGTACGATTTGTTCAGCGCGCAAATAAAACTGTACATTAAAGTTCTTAGTACAGCCTGCAGAGTGTTCACTCGTGCAGTAACAAAACATTTCAGTCGCACTCATCCATCGTGGCCTCCTCTAAAGCACAAAAGCGTCATTGTAGGCCTCCTGCAGTCTTTGCAAACTCGCTTTTTTATGATTAATCCAGAGGCGGGCTGTGTATAACGGTGTACAATATGATTTAAACAATAATAACTTCACATCATTTGTACAAGAGCCAAACTTGCGCATAAGAGTATTTGATAGTAGAGTAGAGTGTAGATCATCCTTCATTGTCTATACATATCACCATCATCTGCCATGTCCGCACTGATGATATACCCAAGACAGAAAATATGAACTATGAATGAAATGTATTTTGGGCTGCAGTGCTGCACTATACTGCTCCACACACTGAGATCCATTCATTGCACCAAGAAATGAAAACAAATACGATGCCAAAACCTCTCCATCTGGCCTGGTCCATCTAAATAAACCTAAAAGCTGTCAAAATGACTCATACAGGACTCACTATGCTTTGTGGATTTTCCTTTGAACAGTGTATTTCAGTCACATTTTTTGCCAGAGAATCATTTGTAAGTAGGATTTCCTGTAAAACTCCCAATTGTCGTTTCTTTTCTGTCTCGTGTATGGGACAGTGCCTGTGCCTGTTGAATGCCGGTATGTGTGTGTGTGTGTGTCTGTGCGTGCGCCTCACACTGTCATAGCCCAAAGGGAATCCATCTTGGAAGCCTGGGATGAAAGATTAAGATACCCCCACAATTTACCTTGTTCTGTGGCGCCTCATTATCCCAGCAGCCCCCTTGCCCTCTCCCCCGCCTCCCCTCTTTCATCCTCCCCCTTGAGCACATTTTGTTCACAACCTGCTCGCCTCTCTGTGCTGTAACAAAGGTTGGGTCCACAGCTGAGGCTTTCTCTGTCCATTTGTACTGTGCACACTTTGTACTCGGAAGGTTACTCTGCCACATGTTAGTTTATTTTAGGCTAATGTTGACAGAAGTATCAAAAATCACATATTAAAACTAGTATCGAAACTAGATACTCATTTGAGCAGGTATCAATACTAAAAAGTCTTATTCACAGGACTGAGATGAACCTTTCCTAAGTAGATTTAGAATAATACTGAGCTGTATCAGAACAAGTGGAGCCAACTATGGATCCTGCAAGGACGACTTTGAATCCAAATGGAGTTTTGAATATTAATACAATAGGCTCTGTTCAAGCAGTTAATGTAACAGTAGAAATCATTTTGCATGGAGATTTGGCATTTTTGGTAGTTATATGATAAAAGACAGATTTCCTAGTACTTTTTTCTATATGAATTGCCATTTTTGCATGAACTCCCATGCAGTTGTAGTCTTGTGAGTGCAGTTTAGGTCAGATATGTAACAGTGTTTTTAGTCCTTTTTAGTCGTTTCATCGATCAGACTTGTCTTTAGTCGACTACATCTCAAGGTTACTGGGGAGCGTGAGTGCAACCAGTTACTGTTGTCACTGTAGTAATCATATTATATGGTGATTTGGCAAACGTTTATGCCAGATGCCCTTCCTGTCACAACCAGCCAGTGGACTCTGAGGGCACTGTGCACAGATGTTCAGTTATGGGCTCTGTTCAGCCAGTCAGTGCCGTAACAGTAGTAATCATTTTGCCTTTGGCCGATTTTTATGCCAGATGCCCTTTCTATTACAAGCAGTTCCCTCTTAGTTTAGTGCAGTGCCAATATGTTATATGGCTCAACCAGTAGTGTTGCTTTATTCAGAGGAAGTATCGCTACCTGCTGATTTGAGGTTTGTATGTTAGATGCTCTTACATCACAATGACCTTCATCAGAAAGGTAGTAGTAGTAGCTGCCTTGTGTAGCGCGACCAGACGTCCCTATTTACCCGGGACAGTCCCAGTTTTGTGCTCTGTGTCCCCTGTCCCAGCAGATTTATAAAAAGAAAACGTGATTTGTTCCAGTTTTATACAAGAAATGTCCCTAATGCCCCTATTTTTGACCAATTTGATCTGAACCAGGACTAAACTAAGACTAAACCTGGACTACATCAGTTGTAAACCAGGACAAAAACAAGAATATCACTATTTTTGACTAATCTGATCCCCGGCAACAGTAAAGAAGACCATAAATTGTCATTTGTTTTGCCAAAATACAGAAAAATGTGTTTGCGAATGATCATAAAGCCAAAAAGTGCAGCAACAGAAGCTCCTCAAATTATGACTGACACGAGAATGCACAATGTTACACGCTCTTTTCACTATTTTATTTATATCAACCACCCCAACCTGAGTGTGTCCCAGTTTAGAATTTAGAAAATCTGGTCACCCTAACCTTGTAGTAGTGGTAGTAGTATTAGTCATAATAGTAGCTGTAGATGCAGTAGTAGCAGTTGCAGTTGTATTGTAGCTGCTGTACCAACATTTGTGTAATTTCACTTTACTTTTAAACGTCTCGTCTTTCAAATGAAACATGTTGTGTTTGTTCCACTTGTGACAGACACAGCTGAGGTTTTGCCATGGCTCTCCTCTTCACATGTTTGGTTTCAGAGCATGTTGTTAGCTTATGGTAATGCTAGCGGTTGGAATAGCGCTGGGTACACAGTGGAGTAAATATGGAAATGATGCTTCTTTGGGTTTGTCGGCCATGTTGACAGGTCCTAATCTGCTGCCAAAATCCTCATGGGGCTGCACGAGGTCATTTGTTTTGCTCTTGTCCAAATCAGAGCAGACTCCCTTCATTAAAAAACATACAGAGGCTTACTGTTGCATGGGAGCGGGTAATGCCGACAAAATAAATGATTTTCTTAAAGGGCCCATTTTACGCTATTTTCTGATCAATGTTTTATGCTATTTCCTCATTAAAAACAGACCTGGAGTTGTGTTTGGTTTCATTTACACACGTTTAACACACAAACCCTGCATATTTAGGCTGAGTTCTTCTGCGTGTGATGTCATGTGCTAATACAGGAAGTGCTGCACTGTGTTTTTAAACTCCACACACCTTCACTAGAATCTGTTGGATAATTTCAGCTTGAAAACTCCTGCTTCATGACATCACAAGGTGGAACAGAGCATTTTCAGTTTTGGAGATGCAGACAGACTAATAATGCAGGATATGTCATGTGTGAATGAAACAAAACACAACTCCAGGTATGTTTTTAATGAGGAAACAACGTTATAACATGGCTTAAAGGTGCATTGTTTAATTTTTTGGTTGGGGGTATGTTGCTGGGTTTTTTCTATGGAAATGTTCTGCCTGGAATGTTCCACGGGTTCGGATACCCGACGGGTGAACCGCAGATTTTAATGAAATGGGTGAAAAATATTGTGCTCTGTCGGATGCAAGTTTGGGTCGGGCTGGACGCAGGAGAGCGTGGGTCTAATCTGCGGTTTACAAAACATCATGTGTGAACAAAAAACAGGGCTGTATTTTAGTGAAATGCAAAAATCCCATTGTTTTTACAAGATGATTAAATGTAAAATTCATGTTTTTGCCTGCACATTCCCAGAAATCTCTGCCACTTTCATTTTGAAACCACACATGCGACGTCCTGCAGTACAAAATGACTCCCGAGGAGCTGAAAAGAAAATTAGCGAGTGGAGAGTGTAAAGTTGTCGCTCTTTTTTGGCTCTCGGACTGATTTTCATTTGGGTGATGTTTGGGTGTCAGTTTGTATTTATAGCGGGTCAAATCGGGTGCGGAATTTTATTTCAAATCTGTCAGGAAACGCGTCGGGTGCGGATTGAGGTATGACGGGTACGGGCGGGTGCAGTTTGTCAAAATCAGACCCGTGCAGGACTCTGTTTCACACTGTGACATTAAACAGTACCTTACCCACTTTTGTCAATTACAGGTTATTTCATAGCTCAAAAATATCAATCAATAATTAGAATTGTAAAGCGCTTTTCATACAAAAAAGTAACATAAAGTGCTTTACAGTGAAAACAATCCCACGTTTTCTTCCATCCACCCACAGCTGCCCGACCCCACACAACATGTACAGTCTTACCCACATGCACGTACTCTGGCACGCACACACACACACACACGTGCACACACGCACACACACACACACACGTGCACGCACACGCACACACACACGTGCACACACGCACACACACCCACACACACACACACGCACACGCACACACACACACACACACACACACACGTGCACACACGCACACACACATGCACGCACACGCACACACACACGTGCACACACGCACACACACCCACACACGCACACGCACACACACACACACACACACAAAACTACATATAGTAAAACATGAGGCTGAACATGAGGTAGAAAAACAGGTATTCTGACTCTGAGTGGAGTCGCCTCTCCGCAGATCTGACCTGTATCTTGGTCTGGTTTGGTCTCCATGAACGTAGGTGGTTGGTTTAAGGCCATATTGTGAAACATTCCAGACAAACCAATAACATCTCAATACAAAAAAAAAGCAGTTGACGAACCCTCCACCGGAAAAGTTACACAATGCATCTTTAAAGCTCACAAGAGTCCATTTTGTGTAATATAGGACCTTTAGTGATAATTTGTGAGAAATATGTTTGAAGTCCACGAGAAATGTACTTGTCAGTTTGTAGAGGAAAGGATTAGACAGAAGAGTTGAGATCTCAATAAAGCCTTTTCTTTTGCAATCATAATTTATTCAGTTTTATAGCGCGTTTTAAAACCCTCAGAGGCACTTTTTATTACATTACTACTGCCACAGCTATCATGGGGCTGACTGGCATGATAATGAGAAGAATATTGTTCGGAAATTCCTTAAAAGACTATTTTATGAGAAACATACTTTTTATGATTCATTTGTGCTTGAACTCGTCTATAGTGCTGTTTCCGAGCCATCAAAACCTAAGCATGTGTTCAAAGAAATGACAGCTGCACTTATCTGGTGGAGGGTCTGTTTTTGTCTCCATGGAGATGTTATTGCTTTGTCTGGAAGGTTCCACAGTATGGCATTAAATAAGCAGCTACAAGATGCATGATGCCACCACGACACGGTAAGATCAGATTTCGGAGGCAGCCTGGCTCACGTTAAGAATGTCTTTCTATAATGAATATATGCAGGATGTTTAATGCTGTACTGTGGAATATTCCCAGCAAAGCAATAACATCTCCACAGAAACAAGCAGGTGGCAGAAACTTGCATAGTCCATATTTAACAAAAATGCCACTGTATACACTGCAAATTTCTCTCAAATATCAGGTTATTCATTCTTGTTTTCAGATTTATTATCTACTTACTAGTTTTGAGACTTTTATATTCTTGTCTAGAGGTACAGTGGTCCCTTATTTATTGCAGGGGTTACATTCTAAAAATAACCTGCAGTAGGCGAAGTAGTCCGCTTTATCTTTGATAATTATTGTATATGTTTTAAGCCTGTAAAACTCCTGAGATTTGAGCGGGGAGAGGGGAGGGGGATCGAAAAACCTAGTTATGGGGAGTTGTTGCTGCCTTTTTTTATTCCTATAAACAGACACATACCACCTTCGATTACGCAGAGCACAATACCCGGGTTCTCCTTTAGCCAATCAGAAGGCAGAACACAGTGCGCGTTCATACTCAGTAAAAAAAAAAGCATGAAAAATTGCAGTAAAAAAAAAAAAATCTGCAAAACATTTTAAGATAACTGTTCAAGTAAAATAATTATCCATGCAACAAGATAATTTCACTACTTTTAAGCCATTTTCTGATTGATTTAAGTGTTTATATCCTAAGCTTTTTTACCCTGTCGACCACTGTTTGTAAGCTCATCATGTTTTTTACTGGTCTAATCATAAAGCACTTAGTATTGTAGTTTTGGTTATCACTAATTCTGACATCTTTTTAACTTTAAATTGCCAACCTCATGTTACAAGAAACCAATTCACTCATTGGTGATTTTGAAGTATGTGCTGTATGCTGCCTTCCCCCTTTTTATTTGAGCATCTAAGTATCACAGTGGTCAGCAGATCGCAAAGAACAATATCAATAACAACAATAGAGGCATCCACAGAAAATAAAGAGCAAATTCGATGCCCCATAGGAGTAGGCAAAAGCAAGAAGCTTATAGAAGTATTTGAAAGCGCACAATACATTTGATTTCTGATACTCCATTTTCAAATTATTTTCCGAAACAAAGGCCTATGTTTTTTAAAGTTGCATCGTGTAACTTTTCTAGTAGAGGGTCAACCACCTGCATATCGCCATGGTGATGAGATGTGAGATTGTTTTCCCAGCTGTATTAAAAGTGTCTATTTTGCATTGACTCCATTACAGATGCTTTTATTGATTAAATATACCATGAAAAACAAGCATTACACTAAGGCACTTCTCCATAGACCTTGTTTTTTGGCGTAGCTTAGTTTCTTCTTGGAGACAGATGAGTCTAATGCTTCACTGTGGAACATTCCAGGCAAAGTAATAGCATCTCCACGGAGTAAGCAATCGGCGGCCCGGGCCCTCCGCATGAAAAGTTGCGCAGTGGACTTTTAACTAGTCCATTTCTCTGGAGTTTGATTGGAGGAGAGCGGCGGGGAGTCAGACCAGGTTGAATATGCTTTGGTGTGAGTGAGCGCTTGTTAGCCATAATGGATGCGTGTAATTGGTGAAGTGCTGATAGCTCTCTCCCAAAAAGATGCCATCAGAGGAGGATTTTCTGTTTCATTAAACCGTGGTCCTGAATAATAAGATAGACATCTGTAGAGAGGGGAGAGAAGGACTGCGCCGAAACCCTGCTTACAGCTCCTGCTTTTGTTGTGCTGTATGATTACTGTATTCATTTGCATATAGCTCCTCGGAGAAGGATCTGCTTGGACAGTTAAATTACAAAAGGAAATGATTTGCCTTCTCTGCTGCTATGAGAGGGGAAAATGATGGCTAGCGGTCAAATGTGGCTATTGGTAATTGAAGACGGAAGCACTGCAGCTGTGTTCAGATCTCTGGGTAATTTCAGTCTTACAGTCGGAGTCATTTGCATAACTCCAAATATCCCTCATTTGTTATAAATATTTGTTGGTAGAGAGAATTATTGAGTTTTCCAGTTTCCATTTGGGAGTAACTATATGGCGATCTTCCCAGGTACTGGTTACTGATTCAGTGTTTTTGTTGTAATTCAGCTCTGCGCTCAACCACAGTCACTTTCTGTTGTAATTACTGTATTTTTTGCACCATAAGACGCACTTAAAATCCTTTATTTTTCTCAAAAATCGTCAGAGCACCTTATAAGATGGTGTGCTTTATGTATGTATTAATTCCGTCTGTGCTTACTGACCTCAAACTGATTTTACGTGGTACACGGCGCTCAAAAATCTGTCAAAATGTTTCAGTACTGTAAACTACAAAGCCGCACCGCTTGATGGATTGTCACATGGAGCACGAAAGCCCTCAGAAACACTTAAAGAAATAGGACAGAAATCCGTGCGTATTTGGAAATTTGTGCGTATTTGGAAAATATGTGCATATTTAGGAAATCTGTGCATAAAACAAACATCGGCAAACTCTTGAATGAGTCCAGTCGTATATAAAATGTATTGTGTGTATTTCATCCATTAGAAAACAATTTGAAATGTTATGACATCATGTTATGACATCATCGTCGAAATGAAAACGATTACTGCGCCGTTTACCAGGACTACAACAGAACTAAACCAGGTCTTAACCGAGACTAAACCTGGACTAAACCTGGACTAAACTCGGACTAAACCAGGTCCAGGACTAAACCAGAACTGAAGTCTTGTCCTTTCACATGAGGCTAACCCATTTGAGAGTTTACGAATACCCATCTTATGCTCAACTACAATCAAACCTTATGGACGCCTTATGGTCCGAAAAATACGGTACCAACAAAACCAAATCCACTTTATTTATGTAGCACATTTTACAAACAAAGCAGCTTCCAATGTGCTGCACACAAAATCATAAAAAGAAAACAACAAATGGTATCATTGCTGAAAATTTGATCAGATCCATCCTAAAATAATAAAATCAGTATCCTCTGAAATAAAAGCAAAATCATAAAATCATGAAATAGCCATTTTTTGAGTGTTTTTAATGTTTGGGCAGCTCTCCGCTCCATAGATTCGTCCTGTAACTTGTTCTGTATCACTGTCTCGTGGGGATGTATGAGAATCAGAAAAAAATGAAATGTGCTTCCATAATATTGTGCGACATAAAGGTTTATAACTTTAAGGTCGTACTGTGGAACATTCCAGGCAAAGCAATGACATCTCCATGGATGCAACTCTCCACCAGAAATGTTATGGAGTGCACCTTTAATGTTTTACAGTCCTATAGTGCCGTGTTTCCTACAGTAGGGGTACACAAGCACGCCAGGGGTACTTTCAGATTAAAAGAAAGATGGAACTATGCATCTAAAAGGCTCTTAGTGATACAATTGACATCTTTAATAATATTGTGTAATCTGTAGGATATTATCTGTAGGATAATATTACATAATCATCATTAAAATAACAAATTACAAAAGTTATAAATGGCTATATTAGTAAACAATAGTGGGCACTCACTTTAGTGTCTCATGATCATGCACTTTAAGCTTTTTGTATGTTTTTCCAATGTGTTTTTTAACTACAAATAGTAAATAATTGAGTTGAGTTGTTGAAGTATAGAAAATCAGATACTAATCAATACTAGTTTTTATATCGAAAACTAAGAACTAGGGAAACTAAATACTCATTTGAGCAAATATCGATCGATACAAAATCACAAAATGGATCAAATTGGACCTTTCTTGAACAATTTAGCTTGAGTTTTGTCAGACCATACGTTAAAATTCACACAAACATGATTAAAAATGTCAATATTGTCTAAAAAAGAGCTTTCAGAATGATCATGTGGACGTCAAAATCGAAATCGAGTATCAAGTTTATACTTTAGTACTGAAATTGACACGACTGCACCACTGCACAAAATAAAAACAGCTGGGAAGCAGTGGTCTATATCTGGTCTAGTGTATGAGGCCGATGTCTTTATGGCCCAGGATCAAAGAGTGTGAAACATGAGGAGAAAGGCACGCACACCATTACCCACACTTCACATCCACAAGTGCTTACTCATCACCTCCCCCCCTCCTGCAGCACCACTGTTCTGTTTATGTGCCCAGCTTTGTAATGCTCTGATTACTCAAGAGGAGAGCGAGCCCCACCAATACCACCTCTTAGACTTTTTTTCTCTCCTCTCCATTTTTTTTTACAATGAATGAGCTGCTTATTTACTTGTGATAAACGGACATGACCATCCAATATTAGGCTGATCACTGTTGTGGACCAGAAAATGAAGCCGCCGGGGCATAGAAAATCTGTGTAATGCGCAGGGAGACTGAAAAAATCTGCTTGACGAATGCTGAGATGACATGTCGCTTTGCAAGATAGGCCATGTTCACACACGCTTTCTCTAGATTTAAAACAAAGGAACGCGTAAGGACACACCTAAACTGCCTGTTATCCCGCCAGCTGACACAATTCTGCTCTCGAACAATCTTGCTAATTATAATTGTTAATTAATTCTCTGGCTGTGTCCTCATCAGGAGACTAATAACCTACATTCCCATTAATTAGACCTTCCACCCCGCGCTCTTTTGGCTGGTCTCGGTGTCCCTGTCCAATCGGGCCGCAGTCCCCCGCCCCGCCGCACAAACAACCGTGAAACAGCAAAGTGATTCGTGATGACTGTGCGTGAGTGACGGGTGTCATGGCGACGCGCTTGCAAAGCATTATGGGAAATCATAGGGTATAACCATAGACTGTATATAAATGGACACAGCTAATGCTCTAAAAAAGGAGCTCCATCGACTGTCAAGTGTTTCCAATCGACTTTACAATGAAAATCGTCACCACTCTCTCTGTAACTGCTGCAGTGAGCTTTGTCATTTTGGTCTTAAAATGTCTGTATTAACCCGCTCTACATGATCCTGCTGTTTTTAAATCACTATTTTGTCTGTAAATAAATTCCTGATCCTAGTATGGAACTCTTCTCCAAATTTGCCCCTATAACTGCTAGCCTCTGTGAGCTTCATTTGACTGAATCCGAACTCTATGGGTGAATTCACATTACCTTAGTCCACTTCTTAAAGGGACAGTTCGGAATTTGGGACATAGGGCCTCATTTCCTCATGAGCCAGAGTGTTGGAGACGTGTGGAGACACTTTTTTTAAACATGCCATCCAGTCCTTGTATTTGCAGAGGTCGCTGGTGCTAGGCTAGTGCATGTCAATGGCCATAGTCGTCCTGCCACTAAAAACAGTCTTACCCACTTCACAGTGCACCCGAGGCAAAACTATTATAACACCAGACTGTCCATGTGAATGTCTGTCGATAGAATAAGTTTGGAAGTAAAACCAACCTTGTATTAGAAGGATTTATGTCTGAGCAGCAGCAGTGAATTGTACTTCCTGATAGAAAGCTCAGCAGCGGCGGACTGATGTATGAGAAAATAGTCCCTCAACATGCGACGATTCATTATTCTATCAACACAGACATTCACATCGACAGTCTGGTGTAGGGCTGAAACGATTCATCAAGTTAATCAATTAAATCGATTAGAAAAATGCATCGATTATTTTTTTTTTGCCTCGATGCTTTGTTTTATTTTCATACACTCTGCGATGGCCGGAACCTTTTGTGGTAGAGGTAAAGTTTTTGCACGACCACTGCACTTCACTGTACACACAACAGCGCGGCACCCATGGATGTGTAATAAGAGCATAACCTCCTCATCTAAGAGGGAACGTGAGCTGGGTTTAGACCATCGTGAGACAGGTTAGTTTTACCCTACTGATGATGTGTTGTTGCAATAGTAATAGAGAACACTCCTCATCGAGTGCGCGGTACGCTCACGCCACATCTCCGGTACGCCGCCCGCGGTACGCTCCGGTACGCAGTATACCATCTGCCAGAACCAGGAGTGCGCGGTACGCTCTGGTACGCCACGCCCCCCGCATCTCCCGTACGCCGCGCACTCTGCGCGTGGATTGTGTCTTGTCGCGTACACTCCGTGGACCGCGCTTCCTCCTGTGCACCTCTAAACCAGAGCTCACACCAGGACTAAGCCAGGTCTAAAGTAGGTCTAAACCAGGTCTAAACCAGATCTAAAACCAGGACTAATCCAGGTCTAAAACCAAACAAGAATTTGCAGGAGTTGGTTGCTACATTTATGTAGTTTTAAAAATCATGACAATATCAAGTAATCCAAAGTATTCAGATTACGTTACTCACTTTAAGTAATTTAATTGATTACGTCACAAACTACATTTTGGGGAATGTAATCTGTAATCTGTAGGGGATTACATTTTAAAATATCACCTTCTCCACACTGATGCTACAACATCTAAACAGAAAGCCCCGTACATTACATCAAGTGGAAAAGAAACCGCGAGGTGAGTCAACCTTAGCCCAGCGATAATTACGTTTTTCATGTCCAAAACACGTGTATCTGTCAATGCACGTGGTGTGTACTTAACATGTGCAAAGTAGACGCGACAATAACAAACGATTACTCGATTATTCGAACAAAATAATCGACAGAATAATCGATTACTGTAATAATCGATAGCTGCAGCCCTAGTCTGGTGTAATAATTAATTTGCCTCGGGTGCTCTGTGGAGTGGGTAAGACTGTTTTTAATGGCAGGACGACTATGGCCATTGACATGCACTAGCCTAGCACCAGCAACCTCTGCAAATACAAGGACTGGATGGAATTTTTAAAAAAGTGTCTCCACACATCTCCAACACTCTGGCTCAGGAGGAAGTTAGGAAATTCTGAACTGTCCCTTTAATTCAGTCTACAGTATGGGTCTAACATAAAGCCCAGTGAGGTGATGGTTTATACTGCACATGGTAGAGGTTGTGTTGGTAAGTTCCATATACTGTAGGTGCAAATGTCTTAGGGCACTTGAAGAATTCACTTTTGGGGATTGTTAAAATAATATAATACAGAGGATCTTAAACTTTTCACCCCAAGCACCACTTAAGGGTCTGTACCTGATTTCAAACCATGAGTCAGGAACATGTTTTACTTTAAACTTATTGCCCCGTGACCCAGACTGTCTAGGAGTCTCATTGCAGCAGATGTTTCCATACAGCTCTCCCATCTCTGCCTACTATTAACTCTTTTGTCACTCTTGGAAATGCACCATGACAGAGAATCGAGTATCTGGAATAGTGCCAGGCAGTTGGCTTCCCATGATTCTTAGTAACAATGTGCCAAGTGGGCAAAAAAAGGCACCAGTAGCTTCTGTGTTAGTTATTACCCGAGAAACTGCTATGTAAAATGAGCCATTATATTTTACAGTCCTTTTTTTTCTTTCTCATATCTAGCAGTTTTTACCATGTTATACATAATGTAAAGAACATTTATCTTGACAAGAAAAGATTAAAATCAATTACAGGCCCTTTAAGACAATATTTGGGTTTCTGAGTACCACCAAATGCAAATCCAGTCTTAATTACGACAAAACATGAACATTAAACTAAACACTAAACTAGTGATTCTCAGTTTAAAGGAAAAGATTGCCATGTAATTATTCTAGTACTTCATGATTTCTTTCTGCTTGTACACCATTTTGAGGACTTTGTTAACTATTTAAAAATGTAGTATTATGAATTGTTACTTGCTCTACAATAATATCAAGTATGAATGTCGTGTGTGAGTGGGTTATTTAAGTGCACCGGTAAGGATGGGCTCTTGGCTCTTTGGTAGCCATGTTTTTACCATTCAGACCCAAGGAGGCTGTGGATAGAGATTAGAGATGCCCCAATCAAGATTTTTTGGCTTCCGATACAATTTTTTTAAGGAGTGCTCTTTCCGATACCGAACCGATACCAGTCTCCCATAGCACTGTCTCTGTAATGTAGTGTCGTGAAAGAAGTTCGTACCTTGGCTCCAAAAAGTCCATTAGATGACGAAAGCCTGACCGAGCTTACCTTCTTTGAAATGCCTCTGCCGGTGTTTGCTACTGTGGCTTGTGCTTGTAAATCTCAAACTCATCCGGATGATTCTTTTGTAAGTGACGAATCAAATTGGTCGTGTTAAAGTGGCTCTGCTGGTTCCTCCACGAGAAACTGTTTGTTTGCAACGATTGCATGTTAATGTT
Source organism: Odontamblyopus rebecca (assembly GCA_030686955.1). Taxonomy (NCBI): domain Eukaryota; kingdom Metazoa; phylum Chordata; class Actinopteri; order Gobiiformes; family Gobiidae; genus Odontamblyopus; species Odontamblyopus rebecca. Next base: position 31,741,663 of record CM060657.1, read on the forward strand.
TGACTATTGTGTTGTTCTACTGAAAAGTCCCACATAACGGATATGGAGGCGCATCGATGCAGCATAAACATGTGAAACTGGATCGGTCTGATCACGTGACTGAATCTGATACTGTCCAATACTCATAAAACAGCCAGATCGGGAGCTGATACTGATTCTGAATAGCGGATCGGGGCATCCCTAGCTAGAATTAACTTTCCCAAATGAATTTCTGTACAGCACTGATGCTATGACCCCTGATTTGTCTGTTATTCTTAAAGGTGCAATGTAACTTTTTTGGTCGGGTAGTATGCCACCTGCTTGTCTTCTTGGGGATGTTTTGCTTTGCTTGGAATTGTCGACATGACATTTATTCAAGTACAGGTACTTTTATTGAAAAACATGAAATCTGCCCTGTAACTTGGCCTGATGTGGATAGATAAGATTAATGCCATGTGGTGGAACATGTGGCATCTTTATGGAAACAAGCAGAATTAGTCACATAGTGCACGTTAATACCATAATCAACATTTCAGACAGTGTATATGGAACAGATTGAAAAAACACTTGACAAGCTAGATGTAAATGAACTAAAGCGTATGACATCTCAACCAAGCACTCCGGTCTGCCTTGTGTGTGGTTTTTCACTGTTCTGTTTCTGTCAGAGCTGGACACAGGGCCCACTACAGCCCCCCCTGGAGGCGGAGACGACCTGCTTTCAGACGAGCTGTTTCTGTGCCACACGGCTCTGTTTGCACGGCATTGTTCATACTAAATTAACATGTTCATTTTCAGGCCTGCCTCTGTTGTCAGCCCCAGACCAGCACAATGTGAGTGTGTTCCAGTGTCATAACGCTCTAAAGAGGCCATGGTTTAAAATGGGGATCACAATGTCTGGCCCAGTTGGCTGCTAAAGATTGCACCTGTGTGTATATTTTGCCATGTCGGTTACGGACGCAATTACTGGACGTGTTTACATGAAATTAAAACAGGCACAAAGTTGTAACAGAAAAGAATTAGGTCATTATGTTTCCTCATTTGGGTTTTTGTCAGTTTAGATCATGCCATATTAAATTTATATTACATGTTTGTCTGTCCACATGTATTTAAGCCACAAACCCTTAAAAAAAAAAGTGATTTTTAAAAAATTGATAATTCTGCAAAATTCTCAGTTCAATTAAAATTGAATTCCCAAGAATGAATGTAACCTATTCACTGCGCATGTTTTGGACCTTTGTGACCTACACGTTTGTTCTTATGGAGGTTAGATCACCTGCTTGTCTTCATGGAGATGTTTATGCTTGTTCCACCAGACCAAGTTAGAGGTCAGGTCTGTGGAGAGGCTGTCCTCTCTTGCCTGCTCTCAGTAATGCTTTTCCGTGCCATTTAGTTTTGAGCAATTAAAACATCTAAATTAAATGTGAGATATATGTTAAACGGCAAATATTACGTGAAATTGACTCTCGTGAGCTTGAAGTCATGTTGCCTCCTCATAAACATAGAGTTGTGTTTTGTTACATTTACACGTGTTTGAGTAACACTTTACTATTAGTCAAGATGTTTGTTCCACCTTCTGATGTCATGAAGCAGTAGTTTTCAAGTTAGCAGCTCCTTTTACCTTTGTTTCAGTAAAGATTGGCAATTCCAGAGCTGAAATTCTCCAAATGACTATAGTGAAGATGTTTAGAGTTTAAAAACACTGTGGAGCACTTCCTGTTTCACTACATGACATCACAAGGTGGAACAGAGTGTTTTGAGAGAAGAATGCAAGGTTTGTGTGTTAAACATGTGCGAATGAAACAGAACTCAACTTCAGGATTGTTTTTGCTGAGGAAATAACATTAAAATAATATTGGCCCTTTAAATGCCGCACATCCCAGGCAAGCAGCGGTATCCGTGGAGACAAACAGGTGCCATACATGTCACCAGAAAAGTTACGCAGTGCACCTTTATGCCTCTGCTGTTTCTTCCCAGGTTCTCTCTCCTCTCTGTCCCTAGGTCCTCCTCTCTCCTCCCCCGGCACATGAGAAGGCAACTTGGCCGGTGGTTCTGCATCAACCGGTGGCAAGATGGCAGCTTGCGTGGTGTTTTTTAGCCGTCCTCCTTCCCCTTCTCTCCCCGCTCTCCGGAGACAAGTAACCCAGATTTCAAAATGAATCGCTGCCTATTCCCCTCAATCTTTCTCTCTTTCTCTTCCCTCTCTCTATCTCGCTCTCTTCTGGTCCTCCTCTGCGTCTTCATCTTGGAAAGAGACTACCACCACCTCTCCATCCTCCTCATCCTCCTCATCCTGCCTGTGGGTTCACGGATATACTCGACTTCACTCTCCTCTCTTTGGTTACTAGAAACCTACAATCTCGCCCAATACTTGCTGCTTTGCTTTCGAACGTTGATTACTTTTTAATTTTTCCTCACAACTTTCTCAATTTTTGGGGGCTGTTTCGAGTGGGCAAGCTACAGTTTCGAGCGCTACTTTTGTACAATTTAAAAAGGAGCGGCAAAGAAAAGCAAGTGAAGATTACATCCGAAATTCCAGGTAATTATACTATTTTTCTTTGTAACATTTTGCTTTAAGGCTTGATAGACTACTCCCTCTCCATCTTCTCATTCCCGCCACAGGTTTCTTGCTGCAGGCGTAGTTACGAGCATTTATTTATTCATTAAAATCTGTTTCATGTATCATTTATACAAGCAACGCTGGTATGCTCCCCACTCAGTATTTGCTGCTTTGCACTTTTCACAGCACCCCATAGACATTGAGAATTCACCAAACTTTTTCCCCTTCTCTAAACGGCACTAATTAATAACAAGGGCGGCCAGGAAGTGGAGAGAAAGAGGCATGCTATATCGGAGCAGGTGCTGGGGGTGTAGTCGACATGGCAACAGGAGGTGCAGCTGACACGAGGAGAGCGGGGGTGGGGGGAGGGTGCAGGGGGTGCGGTGGGTGGGGGTGGGGGCGGATGGGAGGTGGAGGTCCGTAAATGGGACAGTAGCGCTAATCGTTCCGAGTTGTGGGTCTCAGAGGAAGGTTCTGTTCCAGCTTTAAATTAACCTCTCTTTCTCCTTCAGCAGTAAAGCCTTTCATACACAGTGTACGCACTTGTCGCTTGTGCAGAGGTTTGCGTTGCTTTTCTGGAGCTTTCTCGACGTCATTCGTAGCCTACTTCCCGTGCACTACTAATGCAACGCTTTCCTGTCTTCTGCTCACTGCAAAAAAGCAAATAAAATGCCGTGTGTTAATCTGGTTTTTGTGATATTTGAAGATTTACTGTGTATATTTTTTGACTGACTGTATATTTTTTCTATTGCAAGATGCATTACAAGTCCATTGAGTGACAAAATTGAACTTAATGAGTCTAAAGTTTAAAAAGACAGGAAAAATAAAGTTACTTTTGATTGAAAAAAGGAAACCTAAATTGTGAAAACTGTCGAAAATATTTAGGAACAAGTTAAAAACCCTTGATCATCGTACTAAATGAATATAAAGTGGTCTAAATAAGAGTAGTACTATATTGGAAAGGTTAGGCTCTCCTGGACTTGTGCAGTGTGGTGTCCTTGCTTCGTTCCTATAGCCTAGTTTCCGGCACTCATTATCCTCCTCTTTCCAGCAGGTGCCATGTCCACCCCGGTCTCCCCGATGCTCTCCCCTCTGAACCTGGCCTCCCCCACCTCCCCCTCCTCAGCTGGGACATCTCCCCTCCCCTCGCCCCTCTCGCCCCCTCCCCGCGTGCCCGTCTTCCAGAGGAAGGGGGCGCTCAAGCACAAGCGCGTTGTGGAGGTGAAAGACCACCAGTTCACCGCACGCTTCTTCAAGCAGCCCACCTTCTGCAGCCACTGTACTGACTTCATCTGGTAAGACACCAGAAATGTACAGTATTCTCGTAAAACACAATGATCAACAGAATACTCAGTGGTAGAGCAGTGAAATACACAACGCACCAACCTCACTAACTTTTCTGATGGAGGGGCCGCTACCTTTTTCTGTCATAGAAAATGTTATTGCTTTCCCTGGATTGTTCCACAGTATAATAGTAAATGTAGCTATCTTGCATCCCAACTGCCCGTCTCCACATGGAAACAGATACGTTTTGCTGGAATAAAAATACTGTGGAATGTCCAAAGTAGAGACGGTTTCACTAGTGGTCATCTGTTTTTGCAATCTAGACTTTTCAGCTCAAATCGTTACTGGCTTGGTACATCAAATTGAACCCATATTGAACCATCTACACTGAACCACTCCTGGATGAATAAGGGAAAATACACTGTGTGTTACTGTGGAATATTCAAGTCAAAGCCATAAAAGCTTCAGCCCCCCACCAGACAAGCTGGAGGGGGGCTGTTCACCAGAAATGCTATACAGTATAGAAGGGTATAATAAGTATAATATGTTCTTCAAAAATAGACAAACACAACACAAAGGCAGTGTGTCCATGTCAGCCGCCTCAGGGCTACATATGCAAAACATGAATATATCAAAGCAACTCTGTATTTAGAACACATCCATCATATTGTTATATAATGTGTGACAAACACTGGAGCTCTTTATATTATAAAACACAGCACTTTGTAACTTTTCCAGTAGTGGGTTCACTGTCTGCTTGTTTCCATGGAGATACCAATACTTGCCCAAATGTTCCACAGCATGGCATTGTACTTAAAGGGATAGTTCAGGATTTTTTACATGAATCTGTATGTCCCCATCAGCAGTGTCGCATCAGCACTGACTTATCTCCTGACAGCGTCCGGTGATTACAAAAATAATCTGGCAAGTTGGCTGTGATCATGAAAATAAAGTGTTTTTCTTCTCAAAACAATATGTGCTCAAAAGAGTGATACATTCACGTCACACAACGTGAACCATGAAAAAGTCAGACCTTACAATAGCTTGGTACTAGTTTCTCTCCACTCATATCACTACGCGCTGCCACCAGGTGACAGCCATGCACGAATCCACACTTTTTTCAGTATTTCGGCAGTGTTTACGTGCTCAGACTGTTGATTGTCGTGATGTGAGAGCTGCAGCGATGAGTATATAAACTTGTATAAGCTATATAAGAATATATTTTTAAAAAATGGTGCAGACGTGTGATTAACCAGGCTGTAACAACAAAAATCCAGCTTCAACTTGTCCCACTCTGTCCCTCCTCTCTCTCTGCCCGTTCTGACTCCATCTGGCGAATTTGAGCATCAGTATATTCAGGTTCATAAAAACAGAGCCTTTAGCACAGAGCTAAAGGACTTTAGCGCTGTGCTAAAGGCTCAGAGACTTTAGCACTGTGCTAAAGTCTTCATCGTCGGTGTCGTAGTCACACATGCTGTCGTGAACTTTCCGAGCAGTAAACACAGTGAAAGCAGCAGTGCCGAGTGATACGACCGGAAAGAAAATAGTACCAAGAGATTACGAGGTCTGACTTTTTCGTGGTTCACGTTTTATTTCGCAAATGTATCACTCTTTTGAACACATATTGTTTTGAGAAGAAAAACGCTTTATTTTCGTGACCCTAGCCAACTTGTCAGAGTACTTTTGTCAGCACCGAAACCGGGAGAAGAACTGGGCTCACCGGACAATGTCGGGAAGTAAGTCAGTGTTGACGCACAACACTTCTGACGGGGACATACAGATTCTTGTCAAAAAACCCAAACTATCCCTTTAACTGTTTCCATGGAGACAAGCAGAGAATCCCACCAAGCCAAGTTACTGGTGTGGAGAGATTGGAAAAAAAGAAAAGAAATGCAGGCTTAACAGCGCTGTATCTTACCACTGCTTAGCAACCAACTCTGCCCCATCTGGTCACTCCAGCCTCACCTCTGCACACGGCACGCCCCCGGGACCTCAATTAAGACCCACGGCTCCACTGTCAATATTTATGCATGTTTCATAGAGTGTGGGGGCAGGCCTATTCAAACCTACACACAGGCACCCATCCAATCTCCCATCTCAATCAACTGGTTTTCCGCCGCTGGGTCCCAGTCAGCAGGCGGTGGAGAGCTGAAGCCCGTGTAATTTAGCCAGGGGCGCCTGATAGTTAGGTGCAGGGCTAACATGTAACATTCACTCTTGAGTCTCTTCCCCATGGGCAATTTAGAAATACCATTCCTTATACATCCATATCTTTGGGCGAGGACTGCACCATATTGGAAAATGTTGTGATGTGTGATATACTTGTTAAAGAGTCCATATTACGTTACTTTCTGATCTATGTTATTATAATGTTTCCTCATTAGAAGCATTCCCAGGGTTGTGCTTTGTTTAATTTGCACATTTTTAACACACAAATCCTGCATATTTAGGCTGTTTGTGTCTCTCAAACAGAAAACACTCTGTTCCACCTCATTTGGATAATTCCAGCCCTGTAATTTCTAATCTTGACTAAAGAAAAGGTAGCTGCTAACTACCTCTTCATAACATGCTGGAGCAAAGTATTTTATTTTTGAACTTTGGAGGTGGAGACAGACTAATAAAGGGTTACTCAAAACTCCAGGTATGTTGTTTCTGAGCACAACATTTTAACACTGCTAAAAGCTTTACTACTGTAGTGTGAAAATAAAATTATACAGACACAAAAACAGGCCTGAATCGATGCTAAAATTGTCTTAATGGAGAAAAGCACGAATAAAATCAGCTTTATTCATAAATTCATAATAACTTGAATTTAAAACCTTGGTGTTACTGCAAAATAGTTAGTTTGCTGCGATATTGATTAGTGCAACAGCAAATACTGCATTATCGATATTTTTGCAATATATAATTCTGCCCTATTTTGGACACTTAGTTCTTACTATGAAATAGCTGCTCTCCATTCACAGTCACATCTGAAAAGCCAATAAGTGTCAATGATGTGAAATATTAGGCCCTGGGTAGATGACATTTTATTGGGGTTCTGGTTGGAGTGATTCATTTGCCTATAGTGACTGAATGTTAAGTGTTTGAATGGGCTGTGAGTATTTAACCTGCACTTAACTGCAAACCTCCCCCTCCTGAGTACAGCTCACCTCAGGCTCAAAGCAGCTGCACCTAATCCAATGAACAGTGGAAAGTGAATCAAACAGCATTTTCATATATTGTTCATATATATTCTACTTATTCCACAGTACGACACTAAACTGCTGCACTTTCATCTTGCATTTAGAGAATGAAGAGTCTCAAAAATACCTTTAACATTGTGTTGCTTTTTCTATCTGTAAAGGGACTCGTCTCTCTCATGAGTGGACTAAGTGAGTATGACGTCACCCAGAGCGTTTAGCGCCGCTCAAATAAGGCTCGTGACGCCACGTTTACAGGAGTGAATCTGGAGCCAGGCTCTATGTTATGAATACGATTTTTTTGACGGACAAAATAGCGGGGGAAAAAAATTAAAAATCAGGATTGCGTAGCGTAGGTTAATATGAACATTTTAAGACCAAAATGATGAGGCTCAGTGCAGGAGTTACAGAGAGCGACAATAAGATCTCAATGTAAGTCAATGGGAAAAAGGGAGAGATGGAGCCGGAAGAGCCTCCTGGAGCACTTCCTGTTTGGAACGTGGCAGCTAACGGGTTAGCTTAGTCCACTTATATATACAGTCTATGGTCTCTCTACAGTCTAGTAGTGTCACCTGCTTATCTCCATGGATATAGATATGTTTAAAGTCATACAGTGTTTGACATTCCAGGCAAAGCCATAGCTGGTGGGGGGCCATCCACTGTAAAGTTACACAGTATAACAGGGTGTACTGGGTATAATATGCAAAGGTTGATTTTTTTTCCCCATCTATCTTCTTCCGCTTTATCCGGCTGGGTTCGAGGGGCAGTTGTTCACCGCCCAGTCCTCTGCACACCTGACCCCCCCATGAACCCCTCTGTGAGTGGTGAGCCCACAGGAGATTATTATTTTTTTAAGATATGTGTAAAATCCCTCAGTCATCCAGGTAGAATCCATGGCAAAAGAGAAATTCAATTTGTCAACTCGACAAATGTTTATTTAGGTCGAAAACGTCTCACAGCTCATCCAAGCTGCTTATTCAGTTCTCACCAAAATGCTGGTGACACATTGTGAGTTTTCTGGAAATTGTTGTTTAAATTAGGCTTTAAAATGTACATTGTTGACTAAGCTTGCCAATGTTGAGAACAGGAGATATTTGAGAGGTATTGAGAAATATTAATTGCTAAACCAACAACATGTGCTGCATTGTAGGGAAACTACAGGGAAACTCGACATGCTTTATTGACAGACGAAAATAAGACCATTTGTTGTTTGCACAAGAATCCCATTATGATTTGCTAATTGTGCCCATATTGTAATATCAGTTAAATTGTCATTACTCATCACACCATCCTGCTCACTACTCCCCCTACAGTCTGTTCACTGAATCCCCACGGTCATGCAGATTCACTGTGCGTTGTAACAGTGTTGTCATGTAAGTGGAGGTGACTTTGTAGTGCACATGCGTCTCTGTGAGTGTGAGCGGCTGAGCGGGTGAGCGGTGGACATATGGTGGGCGTGTTTTCAGATGTGGGGCAGAGCAGGTGCCAGCAGCCTCAGGGAAACTCTCAGGACATTTCTCCAACTGTCTGTGGCTCTGTGGTCAGTCATGGCATTTAGTTCAGGCTGAAGCAGTTTCCTTTACAAAGATGTCACTGCAGCCGCTCCTCAACCTGAGCTCTCACTTCCTCCCCGCGGTGGACTGTGACATTAATTAAAGACTAAGGAACATGGCCAATACAAGGAACATCATTATTCAGGGGACTTCTGGTTTTACATTCTTCATTACGTCTCTCTGGCATTTATCAACGCTGTGAAAAGGTTACAAATCTGTCACAGTTTGATGGTAAAAAATATCCCCAATTATGGACAAAATCAGAAACAAACATAACTGAACTTTTGAAATTGAGTTCATTTTTATCTTCTTCATTACCGCCTCTTTAAAACTGTATGTCAAGTCAAAGCCGCCCTATCGATACTGCCGTCATCCACATTCCCTGGGAGTGCCATGCTAACTGTGGCACTGCTCTGTCTGAAGCTCTGTTACTCAAGTTAGACTTTAATCGGAGCTTCGCTTTCACACAATCTGACAAGAAAGACTTGATTTAGCTGGAACTAAACTCAGCACTAAACTCAGCTTGAGGGTCCGCCAATTAATTGTCTCCATGGAGATGTTACTGCTTTGTCTGAAATTGTCCAAAGTGTGCCATAATTACAGGTATTCTTATTGTTCAAAAATACCTTAAAAACCTGTATTCTCATTGTCTATGGCCTCTCCATAGATCTGATCTGTAACGTGGCCTTGTAACGTCACTCTCTTGTTTATTCGGAAATGGATGCGTTGTACAAACTTCCAGGCAAAGCAAAGACCATGGAAACAAGCTGTTGGCAAACCCTCCACCAGAAAAGTTACATTGTGCACCTTTAAGCAAGTCATTTGCACATAAAATTACAATCACAGGTTTTTATTTATTTATTTATTTTTTCCAGTTAGTCACTTTTTGTTGAATATCAAACCCTAAACAGGACCATGAATGCCCGTATTGACCACAGGCTCCTGAAAATGTGCTGCTTAAACCCATTTTGGATTTTTTCTTGAGTTATCAGACGGTCTTAAAACTTAACTATGTTTGCTAATGTGAACATTGCGTCTCCATGGTAACTGCTGAAAGTGAAAAAAATGCATAGCACACTCAAATGGCCGATGTCCAAAAACCTTATTTTTTATTATTATTTTAAATTACATTTCAGCAAAAAAAGCCTTCTTCAGATATTTTGTTCTTGCTTTGGACCACAGCAAGAAAAAGCAAACAAGAAAACGTATCTGAAGAAGTTTTGTTTTGCTGAAACGTAATTTAAAATTTAAAAAAAAGTTTTGGACATCGGCCATTTGAGCGTACTATGCATTTTTTCACTTTTATGTTGCTGTTCCTTGCATTTTGCATTTGCACCTCTACAAGAACTTTGGTGTGCGCTTTCTGTTCCATTTGAACTGCTGAATATTCCACCATACACATACATGCAGAACCTCCTCAGCATGGCGTCACTAAGCTTTGAAATGGGTAAGGAAATACGGTGGAAAAACGTATTTCCTTACCCATTTCAAAGCTTTGTAATTTGATCCCTTTTGACACTAATATATTGGTATTTTTCCGCCAGATGTCCTGAGACTACCCCCTCATTTATCTGGTCTCGAGTGCACACAGACTTCTGACACTTTGTTGAATTATATTTTAATGTCCTCCCCAATCACTGATCCTCTCAGTCTGGAATAGTTTAAAACGGAGCTGGACGACAGGTCAGGATTCAATGGTGGAATTAGCTGTTTAAAGTGCCTATGACAGGTTGGACTACTCTAATCACTAAAGCAAATTTGCCCAGTTTTCCTTTTTTTATTTGGTGAAGTTCCTGGTTGGACATGGGAAGCAGATGGTGTTACTTTGCATCCATAATATGAGCAAAGATCTAAACTTCGCATTAGTTATAATTAAACAGTTCAGTATTTTCCGGAGGTATTATTCCACCGCACCAAGGCAAGTAATAATTAAAAATGAAAAACTCGGCACTTTAACTTTCAGATTGCAGATTTGTTGACCTGGTTTATGGTTAATATCCTTGCAATTAAATCTCTGTAATTGGGCCTATCCACATGAAACCGCCTTCTCTCACCACATAAATAAAAAGAAATGGAATTATACTTTTTATAGTTTCAGAAAACGGCGCCGTTACTCAAGATTCAAGACTTTCAAAAGAATATTTTGTCAATGGAAAACACGGCGGTGGAAATCTGCTTATTCACTTTCAAACAGAAGTGACAAGAAAGTCCTCTATTTTCAGTCATTATTAAGCCAGTTAGTAGAAAGTAGTGTACACCCATGGAGAATACTTTGACTGTGGAGTGTGGGTTATTTTGAGTCCACTATTAAGGGTATGATAATTTTTGCTACACAATCAGAAAGCACTAACAAGGCCACTTATTTAAAGAGGGACTGTGGAACCTTTCTGGTGGAGAGTTGTTTTTGCTTTGCCTTGAATGTGCAAAATCCTTGTCGTCCAGCCAGAATCCACGGCAAAAGGAAAAGTTCAATTTGTCAGCTGGACACAAATTTATTTGGTTGAATATGTTGCCTGCACATTATTTTAGCACTGTATTTTTATTGTATAGCACTTTTATTATTGGTAACGGTTCACTGTACATTACGATATTTATTTATTTATTCATTAGGCGGCACGGTGGCTGAGTGGCAACACTCAGGCCTCACAGCAAGAAGGTCGCCCGGGCCTTTCTGTGTGGAGTTTGCATGTTCCTCCCCGTGTCTGGATGGGTTTCCTCCGGGTACTCCGGTTTCCCCCATCAACCCAAAACATGCCCGCACCCCTATGAACTAACATCAAGGACCATGTTGTCCACCCTCCTGTGGGCTCACCACCTGCAGAGGGGTTCATAGGGGGTCAGGTGCTATGAGGATTGGGCAGCAAGCTGCCCCCGCGACCCAGCCGCATTAAGCGGGAGAAGATGGATGGATGGATGGATTTATTCATTAGTGTCTGTTATTCACTGTTTTATTGTAAATATTTATTATTGCCCCATCACCCGGATATAGTCAATTATGTCACCTGTCTATTTAAGCCCTTCTTCTTAGTAATCTTCTTATTCTTCTGTTGATTCGTCATACTCTTAAACTAAACTTCAAAAAACTACACTAAAATAAATGGTGAAGATGGAGCTTTTCTAAGTGTCATCATTTCAAGAGTGCAAAAAATACGTTTCGCAGCTCATCCAAGCTGTTTCCACAGTTCTTGTCAAAATGCTGGAAGACCCTGACTTATATCTGCCTGAAAGGAGGAGCTACTAAGAAATTACTCTGAAACTAATAGACTCTTTTAGTGTTAGTAACAGTGATGACGGTGGCTTGGTTGTGCACGCATTTTGGCAACAGAAGTACGGCAGAACTCAGCAGCTTATTGAGCTCTGCAAAAGGATTATTGTCAAAAGATCGAGAATATTTCCTCAACAAGCGACTTTGACAAATGGTGGCCGACTGCCAGATCCTTGTGTGATCAGTAAGTAAAACTTAAAAACTTTAGTCCACTGGTAGAATATTGATTCTGACAACCACACACACAACAACCAGACATTTTGGTGCTAGAATTATTTTTATCTCTTATCTTTATGTCTTCTTCTGTCTGTGTTCAGTCTGAATGAATCAAAATGAATGAGGAACAATAACACTTCCATTGCCAAAATGCACATGCTGCTTTTTTTTATCACACTCTAAAAGGGTCTATACCCTACTTGTTTACAGTTTCTGTTTGTTAGCTAGGCCTATTGATTGATATTTCACACATTCTAGGCACAGCACTGACATATAATAGATACAAACAGGTGACGGACGCCTTGTGCACTTTAATGGATGTAAAACTATGATAAATACTTACTATCTCACCAAATTATGTAAGAATTAGGAAAAGGAACTTCTCCTTTTGTCTTTGAATGTTCCACAGTATGCCATTCGATTTTCCTATTTCGCATTTGTTCAATTAAAGATGTTTTAGTACTCAAAAATACCTAAAGAATTATGCTTTTTTCTTACTGGTAGTGTTGTCACCTCTCCACAGATCTGATCTGTAACTTGGCCTTGCTTGTTTCTATGTAGGTATGTAGATATGTTTGATGGCGTGCTGTGGAACATCTTGGTGTTGCAATAACATTTTCATGGAGACAAACTTGCGGCTTACTCTCATTCAGAAAAGTTACACAGTGCATCTTTAAGTGTGGTGATTTGCAGCTGCAGCTGTGGAAATGACTGTTATTTCTGTTTACTTGTACCCTTTGAATGTGGAGAGGGAGAGACTGAAATCAGGGATGAGGAGACAGAGGACATGACAAGGAAGCATTATCCACTCAGGCAGGCTTCATATTGAGGATGTGAGACTTTGTGATGGCTGCTGTTTTGACAGAGGTCACCACTACACAATATTGAATCTTACACAGTCCTGCCTTTCCCACTGAATCCACTGTCATATTTGCTGCAAGGTCCATGGTGAATGCGCTGTCAGGCTGCCTACCTCTGACTGGCTCTCTTATGCCCTCTGCTGGCGGGAAGTAGAACAGGCCTGATGGAAACTTGAGTGTTGAATACAAATGAAGAATGTGATTACCCTCTGCGAAACATCTTCAATTATTCCTGAGCCAGATGGTGAACCAAAGCATGATGAGTAATTATGGTCAGTTTAAACCTTGTCTTTTGCGATTGTGGTGGTTGAACTCGTCTCTTGTTTTCTCTGATTTCTCTAAAGCTTCTCATCAAAAGCTGATCCGTGAACAGACAGGCTACTGCTGAGTGGACCCTTTAGTCAATCAATGGCTTTAATTATTCAATTACAGCTCTAAGGAGAGGCAGGAAGCTAGTCAGCAGCGCTCGGTGCAAACTGGAGTAATTGTGTTGGGCGCTGCATGTGGCTGCGTGTGAATATACACTCCAATGTCCATGAATAAGAATGAGGGAGGGAAGGACGGGAATTGAGTAAAAAGCTGCAGTATAGAAGTTTTCTGGTTTTGCCTGGAATGTTCCATGGTATGACATTAAACATATTCATCTATGATTTATTCATTACGGGTGTTCCTATTGCTTAAAAACAAAAAGATAAGAAGATCTGAATTGTAATATAGCATAGTGCTGTAACCTGCTTGTGTTGCTTATGATAGACAGGCTTAATCTTAGCGTGACCAGAATTTCAAAATAAAAAACTGAGACAGCCCTGTTTTTTAGTGGTTGGTAATAATAAGACTGAAGTGAGTGCGTAATTAGGGAAAATTGTTATGCAGAGACCATTCATGACTAACCTATGAGTCAGTATAGTCACATTTCCTTTGTGTTTTGGTCGTTTTTAAACAGCTTTTCTGTATTTTATCTAAAAAAAAAAAATACAATATATGCCTCTCTTCACTGTTGGCATGGATCAGATTGGTCAAAAATAGGGACATTTCTTGTATAAAACTGGGACAAATCACTGGTTTTGTATAAATCTGCTGGGACAGGGCTCAAAACTGACACTGTCCTGGGTAAATAGGGACGTCTGGTCACTTTACTTAATCTAAACTGCAGAACCTTCAGGACAAAGCAACAATATTTCAGACCCTCCACTAGAAATGTTACACAGTGCACATTTAAAGCTGCACTATGGAACTTTCCTGGTAATTATCCGTCACCTGCTTGTCTGATTGAAATGTTGTTGCTTTGCAACAACATTTCCATCAGTGTTTCACAGTTTGGTATAAATGTATCTTTCATTTATTCAGTTCTTGCTGTTTTTATATCCAAAAATGTTGAACAGTTGAACGGTTTGATGGAGTAACCAGCTTGTTTCCATGGAGATTAAGTTTATGTAATTTTGTGGAAAGAACGACGTGGAGAGGTTAAAAGAAGGATGTTTCATGTAAAAACATAAATAGCGGGTATGGTTTGAAAAGCAATAAGATTTGGTATAGAAAACGCCCTAATTTGAGGCACTATGCAACTTTACACCATCTCCCTGTCTCCATGGAGATGGTATTGCTTCACTGATGGTTCCGCAGTGTGACATTAAACATATCTATCTCTATGGAAACAAGCAGATAGCACAGCCCTCCCCAGCCTATATCAGGTTTGATCTACGGAGGCTTCGTTAGTGTACTTTTTGGACCATTAAAACAGTAAATACATAGTAGATTTATTTAGCCCATCAGAAAAGTTACACATTAAGTCCTTAAGTTCATATTTAGCCTGTATTTCCGTGTGGGTGTTTTGTGACAGACATTTACTTTACTGCTGTTTACATTTTAGCTCCATCAAAAATTGAAAGGCCATTTTTCACCGCAGTTAAAATCAATGCCGTGGTTCCTTCACTCCGTGTGGACTGAATGCAAAACGATGCAGGAAAAACAGAAACTTTTGGTCATCTTTTGTTGCCATGTTGAACAGTATTTGAGACGTGATGGTCGGGTTAAAAACATCATCCTGAGCGGAAGTGTTTTGGGCACATTTTGATGACAATGGATTTTGCCGTAACAGCTATTGCACCCACAGCTATTGTCGTGTCTCTGTCATTTTCTCCAATACCTGTGCTCCTCTGGCAGCACATAAAAACGTTTGTGTTTTAATCCTCGTCTCCCTCTTCTCTCTCCCCCTCTCTGTTTCCTTCCTCTTTTACTCTGCTTCTTTCTCAATCCCTTCTCTCTTCATCGCCGCCTTCTTCACCCACTATCTTTCTATTCATTATAACCCGTTCTCTCTCTCCTTGTCCTCCTCCGCATCCTCTCCTCTCTCCCTCTCCATCCACGGTGTTTTGCTCTCCTTTATCTGTCTCTCTTTTGTTTCCACTCTCTCTCTCTCCACTTCCTCCCAATCTCTCTCTCTGTTTCTTTTCATTCATATCCTTTCTCTCGCTCTGTCTTCCCCCCTCTAACCCTCCTCTCATGTCATGCCCTCTCTCTCTCTTTCTCCCCTCTTTCTCTCTAACCCTCCCTTCCTCTCTTCCCATGCCATTGTTCCCTCTCTCTCCACTTCCTTCTTCTCTCTCTCTGTCTTTTCATTCATGTCCTTTCTCTCTTTCTCCCTCTCTCCCTCACTTCACATCCCCCTCTCTCTCTGCTCCCTTTCTTCACTTCCTCCCAATCTCCTTATCTCTTTCCTTTTATTCTTATTCTTTCTCTCTCTCTCCTTCTCTCATCTCTCCCCCACTTTATATCCCCCCTCTCTTCCCCCTCCTCTCGCACCATGCCCTCTCTCTTTGTCTCCTCTTTTTCTCTAACCCTCCTCCCCTTCTTTCTCTCTCTTCATCTCCCCTCTCTCCCCATGCCCTTGCTCTCTCTCTCTTTCTGCCCCTCTTTCTATTTTCTCCCAATCTCTCTCTTCATTCTTATTCTTTCTCTCTCTCTGTCCTTCTCACCTTTCTCCCCCACTTCACATACCCCTCTCTCTCCCTCACTCTCTCTCTGCTCCCTCTCTCCACTTTCCAATCTCCAATCTCTCTTTCTCTTTCTTTTCATATTCATAATCTTTCTCTAACTCTCCTCCCCCTCTCTCTCTTCATCTCCCCTCTCTCCTTTTGTTCCCCCTCTCTCCCCATGCCCTTGCTCTCTCACTTTCTCCTCTCTCTGCCACCATCTCTCTCTCTCTGCCCCCTCTCTCCACTTCCTCCCAATCTCTCTTTCTCTTTCTTTTCGTTTTTATTCTTTCTCTCTCCCTCACTTCACATCTCCCTCTCTCCATCTCTGTCTCTCTGCCCCACTCTCCATTTCCTGTCAATCTCCCTCTCTCTTTCTTTACATTCATATCCTTTCTCCATCTCTCTTTCCCCCTCTCCCCATGCCCTCTCTCTCTCTTGTTCTCTTCTCCTTCTCTCTAACCCTCTCTCCCTTCCTTCCCCGTCTCTCCCCATGCCCTCTCTCTCTTGTTCTCTCCTCTTTCTCGCGAACCCTCTCTCCTTTCATCCCCCATCTCTCCCCATGCCCTTGCGCTCTCTCTTTCTCCTCTCTCTGCCACCATCTCTTGCTCCCCCTCTCTTTCTCTCTCCCCTTCTCTCTCCCCATGCCTTCCGTCTTTCTCTCTTTACCCCGCATCCCTCTCTGTCTCTCTCTTCCTCCCCTCTCTCCTCTTTCTCCCTCTCTCTCAGGGGCATCGGCAAACAAGGATTCCAGTGTCAAGGTAGATATCCACTTTTGGCCCTCTCCTGTTTGTCACTATTCCATTTCCTCCGGCCGTGTTTTGTAAACCCACTCTCCCCTTTTTTCCTCTTTCCTCCGCAGTCTGCAGTTTCGTCGTGCACAAAAGATGCCACGAGTTTGTGACCTTCACTTGCCCCGGCTCGGTGACAGCGCCCAGACCAGATGTGAGCCTATCTATCACTCTTTATACCTCTGCCTCCTATACACGCCATTTGTCAAGTCCCGTGTGTCATCATCATTATATTTAACCAGCTGCTTCGTGCCGCCAATAGGTGCCAATGAGTCATCCGTCAGCGGGCACGGGTGTAACTCAGCCGTGACGCGCAATCATGACATGTCAGCTACAAGGCCGAAACATAAGAGCGAGAGATTTAGAGAGGAGGGGCACGAGAGGTGACAGTCGGGGGAACTCTTAAAATAGGCGCCATTTCAGATGACATCATGAAGCTCTATCGCTATTTTTAATTGAGTTGGGAAGGGTAAAACACCAATTAGGGCAGATTGATAATAGAAAATGTAAAGGGCCGATGTTACGCTAATTTGACTGTAGTTTAGTCGTTATAAGGCTGTTACTTCATCAAAAACATGCTGGAGTTGTGTTTTGTTTCATTCACACATGTTTGACTAACACTTTGTTATTAGTTAAATTAACGGCTGCTTTTTACCTTTTGTTTAATAGAGATGGGCAATTCCAGGACTGAAATTATCCAAATAAATGTAGTGAATGTTTATGGCATTTAAAAACAGTGGAGCACTTCCTGTATCAATACCAAGGTGGAACAGAGTGTTTTCCGTTTGAGAGAAGAACTCAGACTAAATATGCAAGTTTGTGTGTTAAACATGTGTGAATGAAACAAAACACAGCTCCAGGTCTGTGTTTGATTAAGGAAACAACATTATACATACTTAGCTCAGAAAATAGCATAATATGGGCACTTTAAACGGATAGTTTGGGTTTTTTAGCATGAATCTGTATGGCGTCCCCCTCAGCAGTGTCGTGCATCAACACTGACTTCCACACTGACAGCGTCCAGTGAGCCCAGTTCTTGCCTGGTTTCGGTGCTGACGAAAGTGTCCGGCAAGTTGGCTGGGGTCACGAAACTAAATTGTTTTTCTTCTCAAAACAATGCGTGTTCAAAACAGTGATACAAAACGTGAACCACAAAAAAGTCAGACCTCATAATCACTTGGTACTATTTTCTCTCCGCTGGGATGCCATACAGAAAAACCCAAACTATCCCTTTAATTGTGATGTGACCCTGTTACTTGGGCTGGCGGCATAAACTGCTTGTCTCCATAGATAAGTTTAATGCCATAAGGTTAATTCAAACTGTTAGTAGCCCCGACTCTTTGCCAGCTCTGAGAAACCATTTTCCATAGTTCAGTCACTCCAAATGCTTTACTATGCAGACAGCACACAGCTCTATTTTTTACAGCTAATGGCCCCTTTTGCAATATAGCCTACAAACGCAAGCAAAAAGGATTTATTATTGCTGTTTTTCAGATGTCATACTCTCAAATGGGCGACAAGAGACAGTTTTACCTATTAATCCTTCTGTACTTTGCGATGAAATATCCAAAAGGCAAATACACAAATGTTGAACCTCTTATTTTCTGTTTTTGACTAGACTGAAGAACTTGCTAAATACAACAAAAATCTGGATTAACAATATGAATTAGTTTTAGCTGCCCCCATCTGTATGAAATATTACTGTTTTTTGTTTATGTTGTGACGTGATCCGAGCGTTAGACAAAGACGAGTAGTTATGCAGTTTTAATTATTTACACTGAACCTATTCCCAAGTACAGAAAATGCCGTTCTTTATAACATTTGTGTAATTTCCATTTTCATGTGTATTTCTCGTGTAAATACAATGCGGTCAGTACAGGAGAATACTGCCTTTTGTCCTCCATCTGCGAGAGCCACATTAACACAGTTTACAATCTGAAAACAGCCATCGCACCAACAGCTTTCCATTTATACTTGTCCTCTGCTGCCTGTAAAGAGGCGAGCAGCAGGAGAGCGGTCAAGGGTAACGTACATGCTCGCACCATGTGACAGGCCCACAGAGGGTAGGAGGGGACGGGACACTATAGGTTGTGTTCATGTTCGAGAATTCAGTGACGTCAAAATAGTCTCAAGTGGGGGACAAGAGCCGGATTTAACCTTTTCATGGGTTTCAGGCTATAGCAGCCGCCCTCCATGGTCATAGCAATTCATTAAGCAATTCAGATCAAAATATTACACCTTCTGCACGGGGGAAGGTCTTCACAAAGTCCTTTGAATCGGGAAGGAACTGTTTGTCTGAAATGCATGAATTTGAGATGATTTTCAGATTACAGAATGTGATCATGTCATGTTTTTCCTAGTGATTACATTGTGCTTTCCTATGAAATATCCAAAAGTTAAATGTTAAACCTGATCATTTCTATTATTCACTGCAAACTCACTGTATTGCAATGAAAATCTGTATTTAAATCGTATATAGTTTAGCTGTCCCCATCTGTATTAAATATTATTAGCCTTTAGAACGTTGAGAGAGATGTGATCTAAAATCCAGCAATTGGTGACTGTATGTATGTATGTTATACTCAATGAGGACTATCTGAAAAGTAAATTCACAAATGTTGAACCAGACCATTTGAACTTGCGATATTACACCAAAAATCTGCATTTGAACTGTATTCATTTCTGCTGGGCCCATCTGTATCACATATTACTGGCCCACAGACCATATTGTAAATGTGATGTCATCTGTACTCCAGGCGTAGTGCAGCTCTGCAGTCTGTGGGGCTGAGTGCTGATGTGCTCTGCAGAGCTGTGGAGTGATAAACATGATTCATCATTACATCCATTCATACAGCACATTGTACAGTCACACTCCCCACTGGACAAATGTAATTGGATTCTCCATAAATACCACTCTCAACATTGCTCCACTTTCGGCCTGCAGAGTATAGTGTAAAAATGTTGTAACGGCAAAATCAGCTAATGCCGTATGCTATGCATCCGGACAAAACGAGATTAAATCATTTCCATATAGTAAGGTTTTCCATCGGAGAAATTGCCGATTTACGAATCTTAATCTGGAGAAAATGTAAATTATGCTTTTAAATAAAGACCACACTAACCTAACCTTTATTGTGGTTCTGTTTACGTCTTTGATTTGATTTTGACACAGTTAAACCAGTGAATAAAGCAATTTACCAATCTTAAAACATTGTCAAAAATGTATTAAATTTATAATGATTGCAATTAGGTTTGGGCGGTATCCAAATTTCGATACCGTTAAACCTTCTCAGCATTTTACCAGGGTATACGATATTACCGTGACGGATTAAGAATTATTTTGTACCATTCAGAAACAGAAGATCAGCATTATATTTGAACATGAGGCACAAGTTCTGATCAAACCAAACTTTGCCAGTGCGTTCAATCGCATCAGCATCAGTGCACAAGCTGTTTTTATCAGCGCTTATACTGTATGCCATGGGGTATTAAGTTTTGTTTCTGTAAAACGTAAACAAATGTGCACAAAGCTTCATTAAACACATTATTACTCAAAGTATATAATGAGGGGACTACCAGAAATGGTAGAGAGGACCAATCACAGCCCTTATTGTCTGCGACGCTTCCCCTTGCTTTCCCCTTTTGACGAAAGTTTCGGAGGTGCACGTCGGTCGACATGGACGCTGTGCTTAGAGGGTTCACGTCAATACAAACATCTTTTGATGCAGAACCATAAATTGGGCTTTACCGTCTCCTCTGTGATAGTCTGACTTCGCCCTCAAGCAGCAACTTTCTCTGCATTCAATAAAACGTCTCCATCACAAACTTTTCGGCTCAACATCACACACGAAGCGTCAGTCAGGTTTTTTTTTTCTTTTTCCTGCATGTGGATCGATATCTCCCTGCGTAACAACGTTTGAAGAGGAGAGGGAAGAAAGTCCACACTGTGGTTTTAGGTTCTTATGCAGATTTTTTAATGACTGTAATGAAACTGATACCACTGCTACTTTTTGATACTGTGGAATACCGTATTACCGTATTCCCGCCCAACCCTAATTGCAGTGTCAGAATAAGATACATCAATAATCTTAGTTGGTACAGTGTTTGTCCACTGATCTGAAGGTTGTTGGTTCAAATCCCGCTCTCAACATAAATATTGGTAGAGCGGTCAGATCCACTGTCCAGCTCCCACAGATGAGCCCCATTGTTGTATCTTTGGGCAAGACACTTAACTCCCTTCTCCTCTAGTGTGAATAGGTGGTTTCTTGATGTAAAAGCTCTGAGGGTTTTTTGAAGCTGGAAAAGCACTTTATAAAACAGTGACTATTTACCCATTAATCTACAGGAAAGGTCAAATAACACAGTGCTGTTATTTTTCAGTGTTAGTGTGAGCAATAGTTGAAATATCAGGGTTACGCAGTCCCATATCTCTATATAGAACTGAATATCACATTTTTCATATGGACCATCCCCTCTCCACTTCCATATACTTGTAGTGTACTGTGAAAGCGTCCTTGCTTTTCTGTATAAATAACATTTTTTCATTGTGTTTTAGGACCTGAAAAGCCGACACAAGTTTAAGATCCACACATACTCCAGTCCCACCTTCTGTGACCACTGCGGCTCTTTGCTCTATGGCCTCATTCACCAGGGCATGAAGTGCTCCAGTAAGTACTACAGCTACTACGTGTATCTATAAAGGGCCGTATGAGTCAGTGTAATCCCTTATTTGTCCAGGAGTGCTTCAGTGTAGAGACGGTTTGAGCGGCGGTCATCTGGACATTGTTTTTGCAATCAAGACTCACATCCAGAAGCCATTTTCAATTTGATGGAACTGAAGCACAAACAATGTCCAGATGACCACAGCTGAAATGGTCTCTAAGGGGCATGGGTATTATAGCAAGCAGGACTGATAGGATTGCTTTGGATACGTAATAATATTTACAAGGCAAATGTGTGACTTATTCCCAAACAAATTATTCATTTGTAATAAGAAAACAAAATCAAATTACACTTTATTTTTAAGGGCCCCTATTACACTATTTTCTAATCTATGTTATAATGTTGTTTCCTCATCCTCATCATCATACTAGAATCATTTGGAAGATACCCGTTAAAGGGGAACTCTGGCACATTTGAAGCTAAAGTCCATTGCTACAGGTGGTCGAATACTGTCAGAAGCCAGAAAAAAGCACAGATCAGTGTTGCCTCGGCGGAGCTCTCGCTGTGGTAGTGAGTCTGTCAAGACAACAAACTAACCACGTAAAACGCCAATTTGCACATTGAAGAAGCTTAACACCACTTTCTAATCCATCTTACAACATAGCCACAAGTCAAACAAACAAAATGCTCTGCCTGGCTCACTCATTAGTGGTCTGAAAACGTTATAAAACAACTTCTTAAGCAGCTGTTGATTTCCCACTGCGCATGTGAAAGCCCAAAAGACTCGATTGACGACTCCAGCGGCGGCGAGCGGCTTGAGCTGCCAGAAGCAACAAGTGAGAATTGACTACTGACCGTGAAGAAGAGAAACGGAAAGTTGTTGAAAGAAAATGGTTCGGGAATATATTTTTTTAGCATTTACAAAAAAATATAATTCACTCATAAATAAATGGGATTAGAAACTACCACTAATGAGTGAGCCAGGCAGAACGTTTTGTTTGTTAGACTCGTGGCTGTTGTAAGATGGGTTAAAGTGGTGTTAAGCTTCTTCAGTGTGAAGCAAATTGGCGTTTTCTGTGGAAGTTAAGAACTTGCCCCCATCACTACACTAGTTTGTTGCCTTGACAGACTCACTACCACAGTAAGATCTCCGCCGAGGCAACACTGATCTGTGCCGTTTTTTGGCTTCTGACCATATTCAGCCAACTCTAGCAATGGCCTTTAGCTTCAAACATGCCAGAGTTCCCCTTTAACATGAACATTACAGGGGAAAACAGCATTTTGAGCTTGAAAAACATAGAAAGAAATGTTTCTAAGGCGCTAATGTGGCTCAAAGCACGCCAGAATCAATTTTGTGTAATGTAGAACCATTAAAGTTGAAAGTGCATTATGTTTTCTGAGGAAGGGTCTGCGATCTGCTCGTCTGCGTGATGTTTTCACTTCACATGGCTTTGATCTCTGCCCATGGATATCAGACCAAATTACAGGTCAGATCTGTGAAGAGTCGACCCCGATCACATCGAATGGGCAATAAAAACACTTGCAACAATGCTGTACTGTGGAAGCAGATAACAGAACCTCCACCTGAAACGCTGAATAGTGGGTTTTTTCTCTTTTGGGAGTTAGTTTCACTTCACTTCTATCATAATAGAAAGCTGCAAATAGGATCCACTTTTATAATTATACCAGTAATTCTTTGGAAATGATTTTGCTGTGATAGAGATCCGCACCAAAAACTCATTCATTACAGTCTTTCTTGAACCATTACTAATCTTGAGCGGTTTTGGAATTATCCTGCCAACAATCCACAATGAAAAATAACCAGTGCTCTCAGAAACATAGAGATAATGAAGCGTCTTGACTCAACTGGCTGCAGCTTCACTGTTTTTCTGTCAGAAGCCAACAGCCTTTGATGAATTATTCTGAGTGATAGTTTGGCCTGGTGTTTGCAGCTGTGATGTGGTCTGGTTTAGGTCAGTCTAGGTTTAGCCCTTGTTTAGTCCTGTTTCGGTCTTGGTCTTGGTCTTAATCCTGCTGTAGACCTATCTGGCTGATGTTCATGATTTATTAGATATGGTTTGAACACTGGGGACACAAAAAATATACAACTAGAGTAATCAGATAATCTAATAATGGTAATTAGTAGATTAGGTGCATTAGAAGTACAACATTTTATTTTACTTTTTCCACATTAGTTTGCCCCATTTTTGCTAATTTGCTCTTGCACACACTGACATGCACACTCCAAATCTGAATATTATGACATGTTTAGAGTTTTCAGATGTTCACAAGTTGACACTGATAAATTTTCTTTTGCTATGGAAGCTTCATGGACTATTGAGGGATTACCGGGACGAGTAAAATGATTAAAACGACACGTAAACAGACACATCTGATGCGAGTAATCTGATTTCTGTCCGATTCTGGTCTTACTCAGATTTGATTGTCATAAAAACGGATTGATTGTGATAGATAAATAAATAAATACATAAATAAAAAAAATATCAGAAACCAAACAAGGATGTTATAATTAGCAAATCCCTCTGATGTACACAGACACAACCAAGACCACTGAAGCCAGACACACTACATATGAAAGAGACATTTATGGCAGAGAATTATTTAGCACACTGTTGGAAAAAAGCATTTTGATCATCTTAAAGGTTCAGAAACTAGATAGTGACAGATCTTGTGTGTGTATGTTTACATGTATATGTTGTTTGTTGTCTTGGTTAAAGCCTTTATATTACGCTAATTGACCCTTGAGAGATTTTGGCCATGTTTGAATGTTGTTACCTTATCAAAAACATACCTAGACTTGTGTTATGTTTCATTCAGACATGTTTGAATAACCCTTTATTATTAGTCTGTCTACATCTCCAAAGCTCAAAATGCTCTGCTCCACCTTGTGATGTCATGTAGTAGTAGTTTTTAAGTCAATAGCTACTTTTACCTTTAGTTCAGAGATCGGCAAATCCAGGTCTGAAATCACCCAGATGATTCTAGTGAAGGTGTGTGCAGTTTAAAAACATAGTGGAGCGCTTCTGCAATCACATCACAAGAATTGAGCCTAAATATGCAGATTTTGTAAGTGCTGAAACATGTTTGAATGAAACAAAACACAACTCCAGGTCTGTTTTTGATGAAGAAACAGCATTATAACAGAGATCAGAAAATAGCACAATATGGGCCCATTAAGATCTGCTTGAATACACGCTTTAAATTCAAATCAGATCAAATCAAAGTTTATTTATAAAGCACTTTTTATACAAAAAATGTAACACAAAGTGCTTTACAGTGATTAAAAGCAATCCCACATTTCCTTCCACCCACTCACCCAACCCCAAAGCTGCCCGACACAACCAAACAACCCAGACACACACTCTCATACACACACACACACGCACATATGAACACTCTAAAATACAAAGGAAAACATGATGCATGAGGCTGGGTACAGGTGAACCATTCTCCATTAAATCGTTGTTACTCCTGAGCCCTTTATATTGGATGGACGGATGAAAGTGGCTGCTCATTCGTTATATCTAAGTCTGTGTTGTTTTATTTTTGAGGCTGTGACATGAACGTGCACCGGCGCTGTGAGACCAGTGTCCCCAGTCTGTGTGGACAGGACCACACAGAGAAAAGAGGCAGAATCCACCTGACCATCCGCGGAGAGAAGGAGGACATCTACGTCACAGGTGAGAGCCCGTCACATATCATCTACACCCTGTCATGCTGCAGTCAAGTCAAATTCACGAGCAAGGACCACACCAACAATACATGTGCGAAGCGGAAAGCGTTTATAATATGGAGACGAGGTGGGTCGGCTGGGTTGAGACTCAGGGTGGGGGTTCAGTCTCAATGTTCACATGGCCCAGCAGGAACGGGACCCCCCTTGTAGATGTCTTATGTCTGGAAGTGAACAAATATGGGATGGGAGAGTAGAGTCGAGTTATTCGGGACAAACTGGGTTGCCGGGCTAAGCTGCTACAAATAGGCTTCTGGGAAATTAACTATATATATATATATACTAAACTATATTTAAAGTGCCCACTACTCATTTCGCTAAAACACAGTTGACATCATATTTAAGATTTTTGCTGAAACATTCACACTGGTTTTCCCAATTTGGCCATTTTTTTTTAGGTTTACATTTTACTTTCTGGTTGGAAAAATTGGGAATTCCTTAAGTGTTACCTAGAAAACCTCCTTCAATGTACACAGAAATGATTATGTGACAAATACAAATATAAGAAAACACCTTTATTTGATGAAATCATGTTTAATGTGTCAGAAAAAAATGTGTTTCTTGCAAGTAAATTGTACCGAACTTCCTGCTGTGGCACCAGTAGTTTTTAGCACTCTCTACTTCCTATAATTTTCACCTTTTTTTTCAACTTTTCTTGCAAATTGGTGCTTGATTGGTGTAAAATTATCATTTATATTTATAATAATAATCCCACTAAATTAAGTCAAAATTAGAGAATCATAAAAATCTGTCATACACATTTTAAATCTGTTAAAAAAATCTATCTCTGAACTGTTTAACTGTGAGTTTGCAGCTTTGTCATGTATCTGGGTTTACGGTTAATATCTCTTTATGACTTTGCCCAGCCACATGAAACCAAAACTGGGACAAATTTCAAGTTAATATGAAAATTAATCTGGTGAGTTTGTGGAGTGAGTCCCTAACATACAAGGATAAGGTTTTGGATCATAAGTTTTCATCTATAAAATAAGTGATCTCCCATAGAATGAAATAGGCCCCTGGGCTCCATAAAAAATGATGACATGGTGATACCTCTAAAGATCCAAAGCCGCTCCTTTTACACATGTATTAGGACCATCTGTGGAAGGCACGATTTTCACACCTCGCATTAGTGCCTGGATTTCTCAAGTACGGAGACAATTTACACTGGAAACCAGCCATTTAGCTTACATAGTGGACTTACATTATGTATTACAGTGTATTACCTGTCTCCATGGAGATGTACTTGAGTTGTCTGGAATGTCCCTTGGTAAGACATTAAAGGGATAGTTTGGGATTTTTGACATGAATCTGTATGACATCCCCGTCAGCAGTGTCGTGCATCAACACTGACTTACTCCCGACAGCGTCCGGTGAGCCGAGTTCTTCCACAGTTTCAGTGCTGATGAAAGTGTCCGGCGAGTTGGCTGGAGTCATGAAAATAAAGCGTTTTTCTTCTCAAAACAATGTGTTCAAAAGAGTGATACATTTGCATCACAAAACGTGAACCATGAAAATGTCAGACCTCATAATTGTACTATTTTATCTCCCCATTCATATCACTGCGTGCTGCTGCCAGTTTATGCCGCCAGGTGACAGTTGAGCACGAATCCAACACTTTTTTCAGTATTTCGGCAGTGTTTATGTGCTCAGACTGTTGACTGCTAAGCTTGTATAAGATGTATAAGTTAAAAAATGGTGCTGACTTGTGATAATCCAGGCATAAATCCATCTTCAACTCTGTCCCTCCTTTCTCTCTTCCTGTTCACTCCATCTAGTGAATTTGGGCATCAGTATATTCGGGTTCATAAAGATCTCCCCTTGGCTCTGTGCTAAAGGCAATGTCTTCATCATCGGTGTCATAGTCACACATGTTGTTGTGAACTTTCCAAGCAGGAAACACAGTGAAACAGGCGCAGCTTCACCTGGAGGCAGCGCGGAGTGATATGAGCGGAGAGAAAATAGTACCAAGCGATTATGAGGTCTGACTTTTTTGTATTTCACGTTTTGTGATGCAATTGTATCACTCTTTTGAACACATTTTGTTTTGAGAAGAAAAACACTTTATTTTCGTGACCCCAACCAACTTGCTGGACACTTTCATCAGCACAAAAACCGGGAAAGAACTGGGCTCACCGGACGCTGTCGGGAGGTAAGTCAGTGTTGATGCACGACACTGCCATACAGATTCATGTCAAAAACCCCAAACTATCCCTTTAAAAATAACCATCTAGCATGTATTCATTACAGCTGTTTCTACTGTACAAAATTAAAATCCACTTAACATACAATAAGTCCTTCTGTGAATATCAGCAACTCCACAGATCTGAATTGTCGGTGAAATCTATACTGTGGAACATTCGAGACAAAGCAATAACATTTCCATAGAGACAAGCAGGTGGTGTACCTCCACTAGAAATGTTACACAGTGCAACTTTAAGTCTCTCCACTCTTGTTGACGGCGGCATGGGGGCAGACTGATGGAAGGAAGGCAGTGAATGTATCCCACTGGCCCATCCAACAGACTAGTGCCAAATCACCTCTCAACCAATCATTCTCATAATAAAACAGTCATACCAAGGACATTCAGGTGGTGGCGCTCTACAGTGTGTTCATGTTTGTGTGTGACAGAGGCCGTGCCCAAAACAAAGCCATGGTTACGCGGGTAATGAAGGGTTTGGCTGTGCTGTCGTGTCTGATCAGCTCCTCTCTCTTCTCAGTGAGGGAGGCCCGGAACCTGATGCCCATGGACCCTAATGGCCTGTCAGACCCCTACGTTAAACTCAAATTGATTCCAGACCCAAAGAGCCACAGCAAACAGAAGACCAAGACCATCCGCTCCACTCTCAATCCCGTCTGGAATGAGAGCTTCACCTTGTGAGTTTCTATGAGCTTGAACACAAAAGTTACAGCGTTTTCTGACCTATGTTATAATGTCGTTTCCTCATTGAAAAGAAAGTTATGTTTTGTTTCATTCACACACGTTTCACACACAAACCCTGGACATTTAGGCTGAGTTTTTCTCTCAAACAGGAAACACTCTGTTCAACCTTACGATGTCTTGTGGTAATATTAATCAGTCAATCACTCAAACTTTATTTATAGAGGGCTTTTCATACATAAAATGCAACACAAAGCGCTTTATAGTGATTAAAAAAAAGTGCTCTGCTGTGTTTTAAACAGGGCCGTGGGGTCTTAAATTTTATGTTCCTAAGTTAAGGTCTTAAAAGAGTTTTGAATTATGTTGACCAAGTCTGATTTTTTCACAAGAGTCTTAAATTTTATCAGACCAGATCAGTTTTTTTGTAAACTCAACCGGGCTGCAGTACAATGTGAGACAAGACCATATGAAAGCTTAGTTTGTCGTGTTAGAATGTTATAAATGATTTTTTGGCCATTTTACAAGCAATAGATTTGATTATAAATGAGTTCTGAATGAGATTTTATAATAAAAGTAGTTTTTGTTATTTAAAGCAGTGAGTATTGGTCATTATTAGAATTGGATCTGGTGTTTTTCGCCTGCATAATGGGTGCGATGTTGGTTTTAATTTTCATTAAGTGGTCTTAAAAAGGTCTTTAAAAAAGCTTAAATTTGGGGTAGTCAAACTTGGGGATACCCTGTTTAAACTCCATACACCTTCTCTAGAGTCTTATGGATGATTTCAGACCTGGAATTGCCCATTTCTACTGAACAAAAGGTAAAACGTAAAACTTGAAAACTACATCACAAAGTGGAAAGGAGCAGTTTGATCTTTGGAGATGCAGATGAATAATGCAGATGGCAACTGACCAAATCTGTGAATGAAACAAAATGCAACTCCAGGTATGTTTTTGAGGAGGTAACAGCTTTATAACATGGCTAAAAGAGAGTGCATTTTGTCTAATATAGAACCTTTAAGTCTTGATTTAAGTCTTTTTCCTGGGTTTTCACCTTCTTATTATATGAATTTTGAGGACTGCCATTCAAAAGATATAACATTTTGTTTTCAATTGTTAGGCTGTATGACAATGGGCCCAAATTTTAATCATTCTAAAACCCATCCATACCACTTGTTTAGGTCTACGCATTAAAAGTGACTGGTTTTAACATGCATTTAATGGTTTCTGTGTTTTCTTGTTGGTTTGTTTGTTTTTCAATCAAAATGTCTTACTACCACACTACTATCTAAATATGCAAAATATTCCTAACTCATAATTTTAACACATATTTTTTGCTGTGTTGTTTCGGTCCCAGTTAATACTGAATGAGTAATACAGGCTGTTTTAAGCCTTTCCAGGAGCGTGTTGATAAATTGCTCATTTGTTTTTCATTTTTGTCAAGTCATCTGCTCCATTTACTTGATTCTCATTGATGCTCTCTGATCTGATACGCCACTTAGAGTGAACTTGAACTTGAAAATAATAGGTTAGACCACTCACTTCATTATTTGACAAACAAAAATAGATGATAACGTTAAACTAGGGGATTCTGGCCCGTCATTTTTGCCTCACGCATATGGAAGGAGTTTGGTTTGGTCTGGATGGATGTTTGCTCTACTTACTTCATCAGTGTGTATAGAAAGTATAAGTCAGCAATGCTTCTTGAAATGTTCAAAAATTTCCCAACATTTCTTCACAAACTATTTGGTGTAAAATTCTGATTTATAATTATCATGGGTATTATGCCAGCAAACCAAGCAATAATTTTAAAGACATGAAAATCTGCACTACTAGTTCTGCTTCCTGTTTATACTGAACATCCTGAGCTCCTTCAGTTTCTGAAAGATATTGAGTCTAAACTGCAAAAATACCCCTTTTTAAAACTAGAAAAATACACTTGTTTTAAGTTAAAATGGACTAGAAACAAGTGAAATTATCTGCAATAAGTGAAATTTATTTTACTGCTCTATCATGAAATCTTCAAATAAGAAAACATATCAAGGTCTTCATAAATCTCAAAATAAGATAAAATCACTTATTCTAAGCAATAATCTAAGTTTTAAGTATCTAACACTAGACACTAATTTTAGCAATAAATTAAGATAAAAAATCTTAAAACTAGAATATATAATTGACTGTTTTATTCTTGATTTTAGTTCATGAATCTTAATGATTTTTAAAATTTCCTTATTTTAAGACTAATTACCACTTTGTAACATACTGAGAAATTGCAACACTCTCCTAAAACTTAAATTAATTAAATGTTTTAATCTTTCCATCTGATAAACAGAAGGTGCAGAGATGATACTGGACAATATTAATCCAAGATAGATTGATTTACAAAAAAAATTGTCTTAAACACCATTTTAATTTTGTTTGTTTTGTGCATTTTAACTAGTTTCTAAAAACTAGACAAGAAAAAAAAAAGAAATATTTTCTTAAAATAAGCTTAATCATCTTAAAAGATATTTAGCAGTCATTTAGTATATATCCCTTAAAACAAGATAAATAACATTTTTGTCTAGGTTTAAGAGAATAAATCTTGTTTTTATGAAAGTGCTCATTTCTCACTGCTTCTCGACTTGAGCTGAACTTGACTAGATCTGAAAGACATGAAAACCTGCACTACTCGTTCTGTAATATTCATGAGTTTCAGCGTCATGTTTACAGATGCCATTTTGAGCACTTTTCACCTTAAACATAGTAAAACAGAAGTATATTTGCTTTGAATTGTTAATTGCTACGGTAACACTTCTCACTACTCTTAACATGAACAACTTCGTCACTGTGTATTTTCTAACTCAAAACAATTTTCTCCATGGCCGTGTGCTCCTCCTTTGGGATGTTGAGTTTGTGTTTCCACTTTGCTCCAGCTCAGTGCGTGGACACCAGTGGGACCGCCGTCTGTCAGTGGAGGTGTGGGACTGGGACCGCACTTCCCGTAATGACTTCATGGGGGCGCTGTCGTTCGGAGTGAGCGAGATTTTCAGACGGCCCATTTGTGGCTGGTTCAAACTCTTGGCCCAGGACGAAGGAGAGTACTACAACATCCCCGTGCCCGACCCAGATCTCCAGGTAACTACTTGTTAAGTCCTCTTTTAGACCTGGTGTAGTACTGTTTTAGACCTGGTGTAGTACTGTTTTAGACCTGGTTTAGTACTGTTTTAGACCTGGTTTAGTACTGTTTTAGACCTGGTTTAGTACTGTTTTAGACCTGGTTTAGTACTAGTTTTAGACCTGGTATAGTACTGTTTTAGACCTGGTTTAGTACTGTTTTAGACCTGGTTTAGTACTAGTTTTAGACCTGGTTTAGTACTAGTTTTAGACCTGGTGTAGTACTGTTTTAGACCTGGTTTAGTACTAGTTTTTCATTTTGTTTTAGTTTAGATGGGAGGAAAACCAACACAGGAATATAGGAGAATGGAAGGGCATCTGAGACACATAGATATACTAGAAGTATGGGAGGAAATCTGAATAAAATGTAATATTATGGTTATTTGAATTGTGGAAGGTCTGGAAATCCTAATGTAATTCTGTTTTAGACCTGGTGAAATCCTAATTTAGAGGATTTGGTCAATTCTAGTTTAGTCCTGTTTTGGACCTGGTGTAATCCCAGTTTAGACCTGGTTTAGTCCTGTTCTGGGCCTGGTGTAATCCCAGTTTAGTCCTGGTTTACTCCTGTTTTGAGGTCAGTGTAATCCCAGTTTAGACCTGGTTTAGTCCTGTTTTGGGCCCGGCGTAATCCCAGTTTAGACCTGGTTTAGTCCTGTTCTGGGGTTTGTGTAATCCCAGTTTAGACCTGATTTAGTCCAGTTTTGGGCCTGGTGTAATCCCAGTTTAGACCTGGTTTAGTCCTGTTTTGGGCCCGGCGTAATCCCAGTTTAGACCTGGTTTAGTCCTGTTTTGGGCCCGGTGTAATCCCAGTTTAGACCTGATTTAGTGCCGTTTTGGGCCTGGTGTAATCCCAGTTTAGTCCTGGTTTATTCCTGTTTTGACCTTGTTGTAATCCCAGTTTAGACCTGGTTTAGTCCTGTTTTGGTCCTGGTGTAATCCCAGTTTAGACCTGATTTAGTGCCGTTTTGGGCCTGGTGTAATCCCAATTGAAACCTGGTTTACTCCTGTTTTGGGCCTGGTGTAATCCCATTTTAGACCTGGTTTAGTCCTGTTTTGGCACCGGCATAATCCCAGTTTAGACCTGGTTTAGTCCTGTTCTGGGCCTTGTGTAATCCCAGTTTAGACCTGGTTTAGTCCTGTTTTGGGCCCAGCGTAATCCCAGTTTAGACCTGGTTTAGTCCTGTTCTGGGCCTGGTGTAATCCCAGTTTAGACCTGGTTTAGTCCTGTTTTGGGGTTTGTGTAATCCCAGTTTAGACCTGGTTTAGTCCTGTTCTGGGCCTTGTGTAATCCCAGTTTAGACCTGGTTTAGTCCTGTTTTGGTCCTGGTGTAATCCCAGTTTAGACCTGGTTTAGTCCTGTTTTGGGTCTGGTGTAATACCAGTTTAGACCTGGTTTAGTCCTGTTTTGGGCCCGGCGTAATCCCAGTTTAGACCTGGTTTAGTCCTGTTTTGGGCCTGGTGTAATCCCAGTTTAGACCTGGTTTAGTCCTGTTTTGGGCCCAGCGTAATCCCAGTTTAGACCTGGTTTAGTCCTGTTTTGGCACCGGCATAATCCCAGTTTAGACCTGGTTTAGTCCTGTTCTGGGCCTTGTGTAATCCCAGTTTAGACCTGGTTTAGTCCTGTTTTGGGCCCAGCGTAATCCCAGTTTAGACCTGGTTTAGTCCTGTTCTGGGCCTGGTGTAATCCCAGTTTAGACCTGGTTTAGTCCTGTTTTGGGGTTTGTGTAATCCCAGTTTAGACCTGGTTTAGTCCTGTTTTGGGTCTGGTGTAATACCAGTTTAGACCTGGTTTAGTCCTGTTTTGGGCCCGGCGTAATCCCAGTTTAGACCTGGTTTAGTCCTGTTTTGGGCCTGGTGTAATCCCAGTTTAGCCCTGATTTAGTGCCATTTTGGGCCTGGTGTAATCCCAGTTTAGTCTTGGTTTACTCCTGTTTTGACCTTGGTGTAATCCCAGTTTAGACCTGGTTTAGTCCTGTTTTGGTCCTGCTGTAATCCCAGTTTAGACCTGATTTAGTGCCATTTTGGGCCTGGTGTAATCCCAATTTAGACCTGGTTTACTCCTGTTTTGGGCCTGGTGTAATCCCATTTTAGACCTGGTTTAGTCCTGTTTTGCCACCGGCATAATCCCAGTTTAGACCTGGTTTAGTCCTGTTCTGGGCCTTGTGTAATCCCAGTTTAGACCTGGTTTAGTCCTGTTTTGGGCCTGATGTAATCCCAGTTTAGACCTGGTTTAGTCCTGTTCTGGGCCTTGTGTAATCCCAGTTTAGACCTGGTTTAGTCCTGTTTTGGGCCTTGTGTAATCCCACTTTAGACCTGGTTTAGTCCTGTTCTGGGCCTGGTGTAATCCCACTTTAGACCAGGTTTAGTCCCATTTGAAACCAGATGCAGTTTTAACCTATAGTTTAAGGCCCAGTTAAAACCTGCTTTCGAGATTTTTCTGATTTAGTCCAGGATTTGTGTTGGCTCAGTAGTAAATTCATTTTACTGCTGACTTTTATGAGGCTTTTATGGAGGATACAAACAATGTCAGTAGTTTGGGGATATCAGTGTAATTAATTCTTATGATTAGCTCTCTGCACTGTGAGGATATTACAACTATTATTCACTATAATTGTAACCATGGATAAGTCTTATCATCACCCCAAGTGAAAATAGAATCCTACTGCAGAAACACACTCAAAAGTTATTTGTAACAGGCTTTTAAGCAGAGGCGGGTAACCAAAACCATACTCAAGTAAGAGTAATGTTACTTCAAAATAATATTACCTGAGTAGTGGTGTTTTCTAAGGACAGGCACAAAAAATGTTCAAAATTATTTCATTTTTCAACATTAAGATTTTGGCACTTGTATTCTAAAGGCAGCTACACACGACAGGATTTTTCGGTTTTAAACTATTTTTAAATGTGCGACAAATTGCACACACCACAGACACGAGGAGAAACTTATGAGACCAAAAATGTCCGATCGCAAAGACTTCAGCGGGATCTGTCTGCAGACCACAGGATATAAAGCTGTGAGCGCGATGGCCTCAGCTGTTTCCTGTCTACAGCAAAACCACTCGATCTGAGACTCTTAGGTGTTCAAAAGACCAGAGCTCTGCACTTCTAGTTTAGACACAAGTCAAAACTGTGGTATTATTATATGTGAAATGGTGCAATACTTCAGATGCATGATTTTTAAAAGCATAAAAGATTAGCGATAAAGTCCACAGGAAGTAGAATCAGTATCACATGTAAACAAACACATGAGGAAACACTGTCTTTTTACTTCCAAAGAACGCCTCAAACTGGATTAATAGCGCCGTTTTGTGGACTGGATGTTATTATTTGCAGAGGACAATTTCTATGGATAATGTGGGTGAGATGCTGCACTTTAAATGTACCACTTTACATTAGGTGAGGAATAACATCTTTATTTTCGCTCTATCCTGAGTTTGTCTCTGTGTCCATCACTCCTCTGCCCCTGACGCTCTGTTTTATCGGCTGTTATTGTCGCGTTGTTGATGTTTGGTGGTTCTGAACTGACACTGACTCCACACATGAGGAGCAGCGGCTTCAGAATCGCACACGGAGACAAAAAGTCGGGTCACGCCTCCCCGAACTCGTGAAGAAGAAATCGCAGCCAAAATCGGGCAAATTCTCCTGTAATGTGTGGTGGCCTTGAACTTTTAACGTTTAAGTAGGTACTGCGTAATGTTACTTTAGTAAAAATATCCCCTAGAAAAGTTCAAAGTAATTATAATAACTACCCACCCCTAAATTTGAGACTTTACTATGACTGTTATTTAATTGGAGTTGTTTGTGTGAAGTGTTTTGCCATATTTGTCAGCGGAAATGAGCATTTGGGCAATTTTAACTTAAGAAAAGTTTGTTCCAAGTGTGAGCGGTCCCTTTGCCTCTCCTGTAACGTTATCAAACACTCCATTTTGATTCTCAGGCCTTAATATGGAAATGGCCGCAGGGGAAAATATGACCACACCTGGACCGTGGACAGGACCGCCATTTCTCTGTGCTAATCACCATTTATCCTCAGGCCCTGGCGCTACCTTTTAGAAATATAATTATCAACTTATAATAAACAACATCTGTCACCAGTCGCTATGGGTCACGATTTTCAACTGTCCCTCTGCTTACGATTCACTTAAAAAAAAAACTACCAGAGATTTATGCAGCGGCTGTTAGCTAAATAATGAGATAATAAATAATGTCCTGGCTGTAGCTTTAGTGCAGCCTCGCTCAGACTGCACTGCAAAAAGAAATATGCCCCAGTTAAATGGCCTGTATTCCCAATATTAATCTTGGTTTCAGTAGTTTTGAATGAAGATTGATTCAGTTAAAGGGTTTAGATCAGCGGCTCTTAAAGTTTTCATACCAAGTACGGCCCCGGTGAACGTTTAGCTTTCCAAGTTCCACCAGGACAAGACCGGAGACAGTTCAATACTAAACCAAATCTGTAATAGTTATAACTAAATTAAAGCTTATCTCTAATTAAACCGAGAAAGTATTGCGCTTTATTGCAGTCCCAAGGCATACGTAAAGTTCTAACATATTAAAATGATGAAGTACAGCTAGAATACATGGATCTGGCCTAAAGCAGCCTGCGGATTACTGGTTTGACCTATTATGATAAATTTATCGTGAGATATTTGCTCTTTTCTGCTTCTCTTGAGTCAAATGATCAGAAAGAGCAATAACTACAACCAACTCTTTCAGTTTTCTTACTCCACTGCAGGTTTTTTAGGTGAATTATCAAACAAAAAAGGCAAATGTAAAGAGAAAGTGAAAAAGGTTGAGAGATCAGTGTTTCTCTAACTGTTGTATGTCTACTACAGTGAGATTTCAGGACCCTCTGCTGTTTTAGACTTTATTTAATACAATAACTAAACTTTCATGCATCCATAGCAGTGCATTCGTGATTTAGGTCTCTCCCTGATGGTGCTTGGGGTGAACAGAGCTGCTAATCAAATCCTGCTGAGTAAACAAATGAAATGGCCCCATAGTAAGTGCATATGTCTGTTTCAGGAGCCTCAGCCAGATGCCCTGTCGCCTTTACCCCCTGTCGCACCTGTCCCGCTGTCAGAGAGCACCCCGGGGCCCCTGTCGCCCTCCTCCATCGCCCTGCACCCCTGTGTCCCTGTGCACTGTCCCAGCCCGGGCAAGCACAAGGTCACAATCCACGACTTCAACTTCCTCATGGTGCTGGGCAAAGGCAGCTTCGGCAAGGTACTTTTATCACTCTACACACGATCAAAGTACAATTATGAGTCTGTACACACTGTTATAGTACAATTATGAGTCTGTACACACTGTTATAGTACAATTATGAGTCTGTACACACGATCAAAGTACAATTATGAGTCTGTGCACACTGTTAAAGTACAATTATGAGTCTGTACACACTGTTAAAGTACAATTATGAGTCTGTACACACTGTTAAAGTACAATTATGAGTCTGTACACACTGTTAAAGTACAATTATGAGTCTGTACACACTATTAAAGTATATTTATGAGTCTGTACACACTGTCAAAGTACATTTATGAGTCTGTACATGCTATCAAGTACATCTGTGGGTCTGTGCTCACTGTCAGGGCTAGACAAGGACTTTTTCATTTCCCCATAGACCTTTTGGACAATAAATATAAAGATCCATATCAGGACTAATTTACCGATCATATCATTTCCAACATCAATGTTTAAAGAAGCCATTATGCTTTTGTCCTCTATATTTAAATCCATGACCTGTGGATCATTAAGACCATTTAAAGTCTGAAAGGCTTCTGGTATAACACTACAGCTCTTGTGAAGAAGCAAATTGATATAAAGAATATTTATGTAGATATAGACTCAAACGATGATGATGATCTTTTGTTCATCTGTAGGAGTATAAAACCAATCGTAGTACTTGTAGTATCAGGTTGGAGTTTTGGCTGTAGCAAATATGTACGTGCAGTAGACTCCAGAGTCCATTGCAAAGGGTCCATATTACGCTATTTTCTATCTATGTTATGTTGTTTCTAAATTGACAGAGCCCAATAATGAAAAATTATGTATGAATAAAACAAAACCCCACTCCAGGTATGATTTTGGTGAGATAACAACATATTTCTGTTTAAATTTCGAGATTATGACAGTGATTATAACTAAATGGCATTTTACGTCCTTAAATGAGATAAATTGGATCAGTGTATTCTGTCTCTCTACAAACAGTGCTCCCCTCAGTATTTGGAGAGGCACTTCACATGGCGACAACACCATTATTGGCCACTTTAAATAACTTTCTCTATTGATATCCCTGACCTTCAAATGGCATTTTATGCACGAGCGGCCGGCACCACCACACATTTTATTTGCTTTGATAAATCCTCCCTCACTAACCTGCCTTTTGTGGCTCTTTTTCTGCCAAGTGAACAGGGACTCCTTACGCTGCAGTTCTCGCTAACTACATGGACTTAAAGGACCTTCACAATCAGAATTAGAACATTTATTCTGGACATGTTTCTTGGTATTTCTGTCTCGTTCCAATTTATTTTTCTTGTTTCAATTAAAATGGTGTGTCCTCCGAGTAAAATGGCCTTTTTATCTGATGCATAAATTTTGAGTGATATTTGACTGTAATTTTCTTACTCCATTTGTAATTTTATTAAACCATATTATGTTGAATTCACTCAGACATACCAGAAAACAGCCCTGAAAACTTACAGCATTGAACTAAACATATCTTAACACTTAAAGGTCATATATTATGTATGTGAAATTTTAAACCACGTCAGACTGTTTTTACCTAATCAAAAACATACCTGGAGTTTTGTTTCATTCACATGTTTCATTTCAATTCAAATCAATTAATTAATTAATCATTGCATTTATATAGCGCCTTTTATGACACCCAAAGCACTTTACAGTTCATTATCCATTCACTCCACACTCGGTGGTGGTAAACTACTATTGTAGCCACAGCTGCCCTGGGGCAGACTGACAGAAGCGAGGCTCCAATCTGCACCATCAGCCCCTCCGACCAACAACACTCACACACACACACACATCACTTTCATACTAGGCAATGTAGGTGAAGTGTCTTGCCTAAGGACACAACAACAGTTTTTTGCAACAAATGTCCCACTGTGGCACCTGATTTTCCCAGTGGTCTCCAATCTACGTACTACACTGGTCCTGCCCTGCTGAGCTTCTGAGATCTGATCAGATCAGGCTTTGGTAAATTCAAATAAGTTTATTGTCAAATTTCCATATGAACAAATACAAAATTTAAAGTATGTTCTCACTTTCCATCTTCTAAATTAAATAAAACCAAATAAAAGGAAAAGTCCAAAGTTCTTCTTCCGGCAACAGCCTGGTGTCTAGAGTCAGGTGGTGCGGGAACAGAGGCTCCTGTACCCACCAGAGGGCAGGAGGCTCCTGTGCCCACCGGAGGGCAGGAGGCTCCTGTGCCCACCGGAGGGCAGGAGGCTCCTGTGCCCACCGGAGGGCAGGAGGCTCCTGTGCCCACCGGAGGGCAGGAGGCTCCTGTGCCCACCGGAGGGCAGGAGGCTCCTGTGCCCACCGGAGGGCAGGAGGCTCCTGTGCCCACCAGAGGGCAGGAGGCTCCCGTGCCCACCGGAGGGCAGGAGGCTCCTGTGCCCACCGGAGGGCAGGAGCCTCCCGGAGGGCAGGAGGCTGAACAGATTGTGTGCAGGGAGGCTTGCGTCACTTACAAGTCTAAAATTGTGATGTTTGTGTAATCCTTTATTATCAGTCTGTCTACATCTGCTCTGTTCCACCTGGAAGCAGTAGTTTGGTCCAGTTAGCAGCTCCTCGTACCTTTAATTCAGTAGAGATGTGAAATTCCAAGTCTGAAATTAACTAAATGATTCTAGTGATGATGTGTGGAGTTTAAAAACACAGTGGAGTACTTCCTGTATTACCACATGACATCACAAAGTGGAACAGACTGTTTTCTGTCTGAGAGAAGAACTCAATATGAATATGCAGGATCTGTGTGTTAAACATGTGTGAATGAAACAAAATGCGACTCCAGGTTTGTTTGTGACGGGGAAACGACATTATAACAGATCAGAACATGGTGCAATATGGACCCTTTCAAACGTGTAGAGTCTATAGTATCTGTTTCCCCGTCGCTGTGAGCTCCAACTGCCCCCGCATCAGTATCAGGTGTTCCCCACTTTATTATGAGTCTAATCCCAGAGCCAATGAGCAGTTATGACGACAGCTCTGAGTTCTCTGTCTTCTTTTCCTTATTCCCTGTTTCATAACTGTCACAGCTATTCCACAGGGGACAGGAGAAATAGACTGACTCTACTTACATAAGATCAGAGGAGAAAAAAACCCAGTTGGGGAAGGAGAGACGGACCCCGCGGCTGCAGAAAATCATCTGAACACACATTACTGTTCAGAGCAAAATGGCCAAAATGAAATGGCTTGACAAGATGGGAAAAGATGTTAAAGTAATATTATTAGGGCTTCGTGTAACTAAGCTTTGTAATATTGTAGAATTGATCCTAAAAAAGCCAGCAGTATCAAAGGACTTCTCTGACTGTCAGCTTATCAATACCCTGAGTTAATACGACAAAATAACCCTATTCTAAGCGAAAATTAGATTCCCCTATCTCCCCGAACCAGTGGCCATTACACTGGGCTTGCAGCATGGAGCAAGCTCTAAGTTTCATTTGAACTACACAAAAACAGATATGTAAACGCCAGGACCCCGACTGATGGGCCCATTAAGTTTCAAAGTCGTGTGCTTGGCCACACTTTTACAGCCGAGCACTGCAGGAGCAAAGCGTTCTGAGGCAAAGTTACAAAGTGGTTGGAGCTGAAGACAGAATTTGAACATTGTGAACTTGAGCTGACCCTCTGTGAAAAATGCTTTAATGTTTTTGTGTTTATTTGTTTCTCTTTAAATGTGCGATTTGTCTTAGGCGTGAAAAACAGTTCAAGTTAGTTCATTTTAAACTGTTTGCAGTGGTGCAAAGTTATTCCTCACTTATTATGTATACTGAACATCCTATTATTCCCCTCAATGTATTTGCAAGCGCTTTTCACAATTTTCTGTTTTGTTGTGGCAGTTAAGTTAACAACGATTATGCTAACACACAGTTCCTGATTAACAATTAAGTGCTTTCAAATGCAGACAGTACACAGGAACAGGGACTTATTTTGACCTCAAGAGCTGCTTATACACAGTGATGAAAATGTATTTTGTAAAGTGTTCTGAATACTTAAAATACTTTTACATCACGTTGCATTTAAATTATAGTGTTAAATTATGTTTTTTTCTCTGTTTTTCTCTGAGGTCCTATCACTGACTGGAGAAGAACAGTTACACTTTACATGTACCACAAGAGCTGTGTCTGTTTTTCTCTCTAATTTCCTGCAGTTTTAAGCCTAAATTGTGTGATCAAATACAGCAGTGCATTCCTAGGATTTTAGAAAAGTAACTATAATCTGAATTCCACCAATTTAAAGCGTAACTGTACCAAAATCAGTATTCAGAGTGTGTATTCTTGGTATATGTATTCAGTTACTTCTCCTTATACACTATATCTGTACTGGAACAAGACACATTTTACCCAAATGGGAAAAAAAACTTTTCACTTCCACTCGTGAGGTGTTGCCATAATGAGCCAGTGGCATTTTGGTTTGGCATTTTATGCCAGATGCCAACAATAAATTCCAATAATTTAAAAATAATTTAAAAAAAGAAAGTAGGGAATAAAAAGAACTAAAACCAGCTAAAGGAAGGCCAACCGATAAAACTGAGTATTAAGAAGTGATTTAAAAGATGATACTGATGATACGAGCCTCATTTCCTCAGGCAGGTTGTTCCAAAGCCGAGGCGCCCGGACTGAAAAGGTTCAATCGTCCTTCGTCCGGAGCCTGGACTTTGGAACAGCCACAGGGACCTGCCTGAGGATCTAAGGTGGCGGGAGGCTCGTACGGGGTTAAAAGTTCTGAGATATAACTTGGTGCAAGATCTAAATGAGCTTTAAAAGTGATCAGTAAAATCTTAAAATCAGTTCTAAAACACACAGGTGGCAGTGAAGGGAAAATAAAACAGAAGTGATGTGTTGATGTCTGTTAAAAGCAGTGAGGAGCCGAGCTGCTGCTTCTGAACCAGCTGGAGGCAGGAGATGATTTGAAGTCGAGGCCGGAGAGGAGGGAGTTACAATAATCTAGACGGGAGAAGATAAGGGGAAGGATGGCTTTTTCAAGATCAGGACGGGAGAGGATAGTTTTGACTTTGCTAATTGTGCGGAGGTGGAGGAAACAAGATGGGTGACTTTTTTGATGTGAAGGTGGAAGCTGAGATGAGAGTCGAGGTTTCTGATGTCAGGAACGCTCGTGTGTGAATTTTCCCTTCCAACCTGGGACCTGAATGTCACACTGTTTGGTCACGGGGCTCAAATGCTCATAAACTTTGCATTTGTCACATTACATAAATATATAATGTGACTACTTCGTAACTTAATTGTGCACTTCATCTGAGAAACAGTTTTAGTCTTAATAGAATTGCCTGCAGCTATTTTTCTCACCTTTAAATGAGATTTCTTGTACGTCTAAATCTAATTAAATCTTGGCTTTGAATTGCACTGAGCTTGTACGGCTTTGTACTTGTGCAAACGACAAACATTCCCGTCTATTTTAAAAACAAACCAATGCATTAATAAGTGGTAATGGGTAGAAACTAGTTTGCTCAAATCGCTGTCACTTTGTCCCTTCAATAATTAAAGGCGAACTGTGTAACTTTCCCATTGGAGAGTCTGCCTCTTGCTTGTTTCCATGGAAATGATATTGCTTTGTTGCACAGAATGGCATTAAACTTATTTATCTTTATGGAGGCAAGCAGGGAGCACCACTGGGCCCATTGCCACGTTATAAAAACACGTGTAATTAAATCCAAGCCAGAAGTTTAATGTCTTACTGTGGAACATTACAACTTTATAGCATGTAATAGCTCCACAGACCAGTGTAGTTCAATTGGTCGTTTGATAATTTATCCTGACAGATTCTTTTTTCAAACCTCCACAGCGACTGGCAGATGAACCACCAGAAAAGCTACACAGTGCAGCTTTAAAGACTCATATCTTCTGATCCATTTTATAATGTTGTAACAAAACAAAAAGAAAAACAGAAAAACAGATGGAAAAATTGAATAAATAAAGTAATTTAATAAAATGGATGTACAAAGTAACAAAACAAAACCTGCTAAAATAACCTAAACTAAGAAACAAAATAACAGGATTAACATTTAAGTTTAAGTTTAGCCAAAAACGAGTCAATAAACAAGTGACTCAACTAAGGGACGCAAACAAAACTAAATCACAAGTTTCCCAAAGTAAAATGACATAAACCCACAAACAGAATCAAGTGACAAAACAAAAGGCACAGAACTAAACTAACCTAACATAAACCGAGTGTCTCAACACACACAAAGTCCCATACAAACAAAGTGACACAAAACGAGACACACACACACAAAATGGCAGACTGGCCACAGCAGCCTCGACACGTCTGGGGAATCTCCTCAGTGGAAAGAGGCTGGAGGTGAGGTGGGCGTAGCCGAGTGTTGAAGTGCCCCACCCAATAGCAGGAACCCATATGATGAAAAGAAATGAAAACACACACAAAACAAGGCAAAGAACTGGAGGGCTGGGGCTGTAAAACTGTTGTTTCCTTGTCAAAAACATACTTAGAGTTGTGTTTTGTTTCATTTACACATGTTTAACACAGAAACCTGCATATTTAGGCTGTGTCCTGCTCCAGTTTGTGATGTCATGTGGTAATACAGGAAGTCCTCCACTGTGTTTTTAAACTCCATATGCCTTCACTAGAATCATTTGGGTAATTTCAGCCCTGGGATTGCCAGTAAATCAATTGCCCAGGTGGAAAGGAGCATTGTGAGTTTTGTAGATGTAGACAAACTGATAATAATAAATGTGTGGATAAAAACAAACCTCCGAGTCTCCAGAGTCCTGCACGGATTTGGATATCTGCAAATACCCAATGGGTGAACCACAGATTTTAATGAAACAGGTGAAAAATGTTGAGGTGTGTCGGATGTGGGTTTGGGTCGGACGCAGGAGAGCGCGGGTCTAATCTGCAGTTTACAAAATATCATGTGCGAACAAAACGAACAAAAAACAGGGCTGTATTTTAGTGATATGCAAAAATGTTGTTGTTTTTACAAGATGATTAAATGTAAAGTCCATATGTTGCACACAGGTATTCCCAGAAATCTCTGCCACTTTCATTTTCAAACCAGTGAAGCGATGTCCTGACTTGCAAGAAGCAGAAAAGAAAATTTGCAAGTATAAAGTTGTGGCAAACACCTCGACTAAACTCAAGTCTGGCGGTTCAGGTGTCGGTATGTATTTATAGCGGGTCGGGTCGGGTCGGGTGTGGAAATTTATTTCAATTCTGTCAAAAAAAGGGTCGGGTGCGGACTGAGGTATGAAGGGTACGGGCGGGTGTGGATTGTCAAAATCAGACTCCTGCAAGGCTCCATCTATGTTTTTGAGGAGGTAGCAACATTCTAACCTGACTTAAAGCTCACAAGAGTTCATTTTGTGTAATATTGGACCTGTATACAACCCTTTCTAGATGATAACCCTGTGTCTTTGTGCGTAGGTTCTGCTGGCGGAGGAGAGGGGCAGTGAGCGTCTGTTTGCAGTGAAGGTTTTGAAGAAGGATGTGCTGCTCCAGGACGAGGACACAGAGAGCGCCATGGTGGAACGCCGGGTCCTGGGGCTGTCCTCACGACCACACTTCCTCACCGCCCTCTACTGCGCCTTCCAGACAGAGGTGGGTGCCCTGATATTCTGTTACACTATCGATTCGATGTGATGATGTGAGAGGGGGCTATAGTCAGCTTTTCTTTTTGATAACATTATACTTTGCCATGAAATATCCAAAGGCACAAATGTCAAACCTGATCCTTTCTATTAGCATTTTGACTCTAGAACTCACTCACTTAGTATCTGCCAATATCTGACGTTAACTGATACTCAAAATACAGT
Source organism: Odontamblyopus rebecca (assembly GCA_030686955.1). Lineage (NCBI taxonomy): Eukaryota > Metazoa > Chordata > Actinopteri > Gobiiformes > Gobiidae > Odontamblyopus > Odontamblyopus rebecca. The sequence goes on from CM060657.1 coordinate 31,785,802, forward strand.
TAACTTATTACAAAATTAATCCAGTTGTTTTATGTAACTCTTATGTATCCTGCAAGTAACTTCTGAACAGCTCTGAATTCAAGTTTAAGCATTGGGAGACGTCCTGGGCCCCCATCAGTCTGTAAAGAGTCCAATCAGGATACCAGGGAACCAATACCCGATCCAGCATATTTTTCTGGATCGATACTGATATTCAGGTTAAAATAAAGGGATTCCAGACTGTTGGGATCTCACGTTTTTGCCCATTGCTCGGTTTTGCAGAAAAGTTCACTCTAATTATTGCATTAACTTTTATTGCATTAAAATTTTGCTTTAAAATGTGCACTCTGAACACAATCCTGTTAAAATATAAATGGCAAATTATAATTGTATTGCATGTTAAAGAAAAAAAATGTAATTAGATATTCTTCCAAAAAGCCGATAATTATTACAAAACACTGCAGAAGAGGAAAGGCTGATACTAGTAACATGCTGCAGTCTTAATGTGACGCCTCATGGATTAGGGCAAGAAATTCCATAAACTCTCATAATATATGAGATTATGACTCACACAAATATAAGAAAAAAATGTATCACAAGTTTTTCTTCATGTGTTATTTCCATATAAAAATAAAGCATTGTATGTGTAAAAATGTCCATTCAAAACAGAAACATGAAAAGAGCCAGATTTCAATTTCTTGCCTCATTTTATTTTGCATATTAGAAACTAGAAATATACAGAGGGGAGTTTGGATATACAGCTCTGGAAAAAAATAAGAGACTGCTGCGAAATGATCAGTTTCTCTGATTTTACTACTTATAAGTTTGTGTCTGAGTAAAATGAACATGTGTGTTTCATTCTATAAACTACTGACATTTATCCCAAATTCCAAATAAAATTATTGTCATTTAGAGCATTTATCTACAGAAAATGACAAATGGTCAAAATAACAAAAAAGATTAAATGTTTTCAGACCTCAAATAATGCAAAGAAAACAAGATTCATTTTAAAACAACACAAGACTAATGTTTGAACTTAGGAAGAGTTCAGAAATCAATATTTGGTGGAATAATAATAATGATGAACACAGTGGTGGTTTTTCTACTTTTCCTCCTTAAATCAGATTTGGTTCAGATCTCCTCATTAGTGCCTCATGAAGCAGAATGAGGTTTGTTTATGTTGAATTCAACAGACGCTGGAGTGGCCGTCACACATGTAGAGATGTTGATTTCAGAAAAAGAAATGCTGTGGTCTCTTGTTTTTTGCAAGAGCTGTATTTCAAATCCAAAATTCAAATTTTGCCTCATTTTTTAGAGTTAAAACTTGAACAAATCAGACTTGGAATTAGTTAAAAAAGGAAGAAAAAAAATCCTTCTGTACGTTTCACCAAAATCTTGTACAAGATTCGAAAGTTTGGTAGGTGTTGGTGCTACTTTAAAGGGAGATTACAAATTCCCTTGTGGATCAATAAAGTTCTACTAAGTCTAAGATCCTTATGTCCCTATGAGAGAAAAATGCACCTTTTAACTTAAATGCTGCGAGACCAAAAACAAAAAACACAAAAAACAGCTGTTAAAGGTGCACTGTGTAACTTTCTGAAAGAGAGGAAAGCACGTTTGCTTTATGTAGAATGTTCCACAATAGAGCATTATCTTGCATCTATTCAATTCAGTTAGTTTTGTTGCTCAGAAAATACCTTGAAAATCATGTATTCCTAATGGGAGCGGGGTCACCTCTCCAAAGACCTGACCAGTAAGTTTGCCTGATGGTGTTATCTGCTTGTCTCCATGGTGATAGAAAGTGATTTACCAAACAGTGGATCATTGGAACAAAAATCAATAAATTTTTTGCAGAAATATACAGGATGGCGCTCTCTCTTCTCTAGAAAAGTTACACAGTGCATCTTTAAATAAAACATCACGGCCTTTGGATTAGTTTTCACCCTGTTATTTTTTGAGCGTGAGTTAATAAGGAAATATGTTTTATACACTCAAGCAATTCCTCTAATAATTAACCTGGAAAATACAAACCCGTATGAACCCTGCCATGTTTTTCTTTTCTTTTCAAATTGTGCATGTCTGGGCACTTTTGAGCAGGTTCGAAAGTTGCTGTTTTCATCTTGGGACTAAACACATTTTTAAAATGAATTTGATCAGATTTACTTTTAGAATTGAACCTGTTTTACTGATAAATACTTGTTGAAATTCAGTGAAAAGTATGCATTTAAAGTGCTAATTCATGCGTGAGAATAGAGCGGAGCTGAGTGAGCACTGACTTCAGATGTAACACCTATTGTGGATGATAATGAGCAAACACAATCTTTTTTCTTTCTCTTTCTGTGAAATAGTCAAATTTTAATTTACTGTTTCTCCATTTAAACTGAACAATACTTGGGGCTACCGCAGACAGAGCCCATAATAAACATGTTTAAAAGAGTTAACCCTTTACAAATCCAGCCTTTATTTTCCTAAAACACCTAAAATGACTCAATTCAAACGATTCTGTGTCTGAACCTTTTGGAGCGCAGAAAAATGGCTGAGCTCTTTGTGAAGCTGAGGCTCTGGATTTGTGTGTCTGATCTACTCTCATTATAAGTGGGAATGATCTGTGTACAGAGCATAATCAGATTTCAAACCCTATAAACCCTAATATATAATACAGGCAGCTGCTGCCCGGAGGCATCATCCAAAAAAAAGATTATTTGTTGGGTTTTGACATTTCTATGTGAAAGCTGATGCATATGGGTCAATGACGTATAAGTATTTTCAACAGGCAAATTTTGAAATACAAAAAATATTAGTTTCTGTTGAACATTTTCAAATATTTATAGTGTCAGGTGCATAAATCTGTTTAACGTTTATATTAAGCATTTTTTGTGTTTTTTATGTACATGAATTGGTCACGACCTTAAAAAATGTCACAGAGAATAACCTTAAAATTGTTTTATTTTCTAAAACATGATTGGGATATTCATCTAAATTCTGAGTAATATGACAAAACAAATTGTTCTGGAGGTCAGAGGTGCTACAGAAATGTGGTGAATTATTTTGAAATTTGAACCATTTTAACTGAGGAAATTGCAATTGGACAGAAAATTTAGGTGCAGTGTCATTGACCCATATGTCACTTAAACTGAAATTTAGAGACTGGTTATTAAGTTAAAAAATAATAATAATAAAGTCCAAGGGGAATTCTTAGAAAAGTTTTTAGGGGTTGTTTTTTATCTGTAGGTTTTGAGTCCAAACTGGTCCAGGTTCTACAGAATGGTTGACTTGACTGAAAATAAGTGGGCCACAGCTTCGCCTTCATCTTTCATATCCCTTGGGGCTTCACAGTTTTTTGATGGTGGACAAAGAGCGAATAATCAAATTCAAAGTGCTCGCGAGCAGACTCTTGTGAAGTTAAATGAAAAGGGCGCAGACTTGGGCAATGACACTTCCTAGTCTTGAGTTTTGACCTCCTGTTTGTAGGCGCCATTTTGAGGACTTTACACCATTTAAAAGACAGATTTTGTTTTGAATTGTGAAATGAATATTTAGTTTTTCATCACTCTGAATCACACATAGAGGAGAAATAAGAGTTACACTGTCCCAAAAACAAAATCTAGCCAAGTTAAGATGACTTGAATTAAGATCAAGTCAAAAATCAAGTTTGAACATGATTTGACTAAATTTCACTTGACAAGTAAAAGACTTTTTGTACCGTATTTTTTGGACTATACTCACACTTTTTTTCAGGGTTTAGCAGGTCCTGCAACTTATACTCAGGTGCGACTTATATATAACATTTTTCACACTGACAGCCCAAAGACAAAAGACAAAGTTTTAGAGACATATAATAAAGAAAAGAGTTGTTTTCTTATTTTTGGTTTTATATTGAAAAACGAACAAATGAATGACGTTGTTTTGTTCTCTGTTTGGTTGTTTTTATTACTATAACTTCTGAAATTTGCCTTTCAAGATGAAATGTTGGTTCTTGGTCTCTGATTTTATAAAATAAATTTCTTTATAGTCTGGCGCGACTTATACATATTTTTTCTTCTTCATTGTGGATTTTTTACTGGTGCGACTTATAGTCCGAAAAATACAGTACTTAAAATATGAAAATTCATCTTTTTACACTTAAAATAAGAAAAACTACAACTTTTTGCACTTAAAATAAGAAACAAAATCAAATGTTGCTTGAATTAAGAAGAAAAACTTATTCCACTGGCAGATCATTTTATTTGTCAAGTTGAATCTACTCAAATAAAGTAAAATGTTCTTAATTTACACCACTTTAACTTACCCAGATATTGTATTTCTCCACTGTACCGTCTTCTTGGCCATATGGCTTCTGCTGTTATTATCCAGACTGATGGTGTAAGTCCTAACCCGTGTGTGCCCCCTGCAGGACCGGCTGTACTATGTGATGGAATATGTGAACGGAGGAGACCTGATGTTTCATATCCAGATGGTGGGCAAGTTCAAAGAGCCTCACGCAGCGTGCGTTAAAAGTGCTTTTTCTTCTTCTACCTTTAATCAGCGTCTCCATCGGCTGCGTCCCATTTCACGCTCTCCTCGGTCCTTTGTTCCTCATGCACTTGTCCGGGTTCGTTCACCGGGGGCACTGGACTCAAAGAATATCTACATGAGTTGAAAGGACTTGTATTCAGAATATAGATTGAATACTTTTCACTAGTTTAGATTTATGTAGATAAAGGTGCACTGCATAACTTTTCTCATCTGCCACTCTCTATGGAGATGTGTTTTTGCCTGGAATGTTCCACAGTATGGCATTAAACTTTATTCATCTCCGTGCGGTAAGCAGATGGAACCGTCGAGCCAGGTTACAGGTCAGATCTGTGAAGAAGAGATCTCGCTCACAGTACAGAACAGAACAATCTAGAAACAATCCAGGAAGAATAATACCAAGCAGAAAAGTTCCAAAGTGCTCCTTTAACTTAGAAAAATGACTCCAAAGCTGTAGTGTGGCTGTAGGTAAATCTAGGAGGTTTGCAAAGAGAATTAAAAAACATATCCACCATTTTCCTATTGTTATTGTTTGTTGATCATTTCTGTTTCTATTGTTACGATTTCCTCAGAAAGCTTCAAGCTCTTTGCAGTTTGTTCTTTCAGATAATGCTTTATTTTACAAATAATATACAACTAGTTATTAATTAAAACAATAGAATGTTTGGGAACTAAAATGTTGGACTTTTGAGTAATAAGATGAAGAGATAAATAAGTAAACAGTATTACTCAAACATGTAAAAATTAAGGCTGCAACTGTGAATCCACTAATCGTGACTAAACATTGTATTATATTTTGATAAATGTTGTCATTATCGTGACTATACTGCCCTACAAAGACAGAACACGTAACATCGTGTTTGGTCAAAAATGAGTTAATGTCATTTTGGGGGTGTTTAAGACCTTCTTTATCATGTGAATTAATGTTGTAAAAAAAATAGTGTCAGTTCTGTCTTTTGCCTTTGCACGACTCCTTATTTTTGGCACATGATACAAAGGCCGAGCACAGGAACTGCCAAATATGGGTCAAAGGACAATGTTGAGCTCAATATTTTTAGCAACTAGTTGTCAGATTTTGGGAGCCGTATCTATTATACTTTTATCTGGACAAAACAGAAACTTTGAAGTCATTTTTCTCATTTTCACACTGGCGAGTTAAGGTCTTTTGCCTTTGTATGGCAGTAAACAAACTCAAAATACATACGAAAAGACCTTTAATAATAATAATAATAATAATAATAATAATAATAATAATAATAATAAATGTTATTTATTAGGCGCCTTTCGGGACACCTAATGTCGCCTTACAACAACATAAACAAATTAAGTATGATTAAAACTTACAGTTAAATTGGGACAGTATTTGATTGATTTAGTATTGTATTTTATTAGTATGTAGTATTTAGTAATGTATTAGACAGTTTATAACAGTTTATAGTTTATATAACAGTTTATAACTAAGCCAGTGGCACTGTCAAACCAAAATGTCCAAAAGGAATATAATATTTCTGTCTTTAATCAATAACAATCAATTATCACTTTATTTGTAAATATTCTTAGTTTATAAGCCTTCAGTCGCCATTTCTCAACATTTATTTAGTTTAAAATGTATGCAAAGTCTATAAGTATACTAGAAATAATCATGTGTGCAGTCGGCAAATGGAAAAATACTACCAGAAAATTCCCAGGTGTGATTTTTTTATGTGTAAGTAAAGCCTGGTTTAGCGCTGTATTATAAACCTACAAAGAAAATTCATCTAAACATCACGACTTTTCCAAACAATATCAGTATTCTGAGGAGGTCCGTGTGATTATAAGTCATTTCATATTCCCTTTATACAGTGTGACTCATCCCTGGGAGCATCACTAACTCTCGTCTCCTCGTGTCGCCTCCTTCTGGCTCTTCGCTGAATCAATAATCTTTGATCAATCATGTACGACTAATTGTTTTCCTGTTGTTCATTTCCGTCTCCGTCTTCGTTATCCCGCCATCATCTCACCGTTGCTTTTGCCTTTCATCATCCTCCGTTCCTCCGCCGTGCCCCTACCCTCCTCGCTCGCGCTTTCTCGCTCTCCACTTTCTTGTCGTCCTTCGAATTAGCTCGGATTCAAAGGGGGAAGACGTAACTCTGTCTCTTTTTCCCTCCACAGGTTCTACGCAGCCGAGATCGCCGTGGGCCTGTTTTTCCTCCACAGTAAAGGCATCATCTACAGGTAAGAGAGGAAGAGAGGGAGGGAGAAGGAGAAAGGGAGAGGAGAGTACTGAGAAGAGAGAGAAATAGGAGAGCCACAGAGAGAGAAGGGAGAAAGAGATGGAGACAGAGGGAAATAAGAGAGAGACAGGGATAAAGAGCGAGAATGAGAAGGAGGGGGGGATGAGAAAGAGGGAGGAGCGGAGAGAAAGAGAGACATTGAGAAGAGAGAGAGAGAATTAGGAGAGAGCCAGAAAGAGAGAGAAGGGAGAGAGATAAATGGGAGACAGAGCCGGAGGGGGAGGGAGAGGGATAGAGAAATGGGAAAGAAACTGAGAAATAGAGAGAGACAGAGAAATGGGAGAGAAACAGAGATAACAAGGGGGAGATAGAGAGGGAGAGAGAGAAATAGAAGAGAGGGAGAGAGAAAAAGAGACAGAGACATGGGAGAGAGACAGAAAGAATGAGAGAGAGAGAGGTCTGGGAGGGACTGAGAAGAGAGATATAGGAGAGAGACAGAGAGAGAAGGGAGAGAGGTAAATGGGATAAAGAGATGGAGAGGGATTGAGAGAGACAGATAGAGAGAGAAAGAGATGGAGAAAGAGAGAGAGACAGAGGGGAAGAGGAGAGAGAGACAGAGAAATGGGAGAGAGGCTGAGAGAAAGAGTGAGAATGAGAAGGACAGAGGGGGAGATGAGAAAGAGGGAGGAGTGGGGAGAAAGAGAGAGAATTAGGAGAGAACCAGAAAGAGAGAGAAGGGAGAGAGATAAATGGGAGATAGAGCCGGAGATGGAGGGAGACAGATAGAGAAATGGGAGAGAAAGAGCGAGAGAGACAGAAAAATGGGAGAGATGAGAGAGAGGTCTGGGAGAAAGAGCGGCATTGAAAAGAGAGAGAGAGAAATAAGAGTGACAGAGAGGGAAAGGGAAAGAGATAAACGGGAGAGAGACAAAGAGGGAGAGAGAGAAATGGGAGAGAAAGAGACACAGAGAGAGAGAATGAGAAAGAGAGAAGGGGGGAGAGACATTGAGAAGAGAGAGTGAAATAGGAGAGTGGCAGAGAGAGAGAGGAGGGAGAGAGATAAATGAGAGATGGAGAGGGAGGGAAAGAGACAGAAAGAGAGCCAGACAGAGAAAGAAACTGGAGAGAGGGAGAGAGAGAAAAATGGGAGAGAGAGAGAGACACACACCGAAAGAGAGAGTGAGAAAGAGAGGAGAGGAGAGAGACACTGAGACAAGAGAGAAATAGGAGAGTGAGAGAGAAGGGACAGAGAGATGGAGAGGGAGAGACACAGAGAAATAGGAGAGAGACAGAATAAGAAAGAGAGAGAGGGAGTGACATGGAGAAGAAAGAGAGAGAAATAAGAAAGTGACAGACTAGAGAGAGAGAAGGGAGAGCGATAAATGGGAGAGAGACTGAGAGGGATGTAGAGAGAGAGAGAAATGAGAGAGAGGCAGATGAGGGAAAGAGAAATAGGAGCGAGGGAGAGAGAGACAGAGAAATGAGAGAGAGACTGAGAGCGATGCTTAAAAACATTGCCGTCTTTCTAAGGAGTTCATCTTGTAAAGAGTTCAAAAAACACGCCATAAAATATATATATGGCCCAGAGACGTGTTAGCCAAGAAAGAAAGACAAGACTGTAAACAGGAGAGCGGATTTCACCAGCAGCAAAACACTCTGGATGCAACAATATCAAATGTTTCAGTTCAACTCTTGCAATACGGTACATGTGTGACTGAAGGCCAAACTCTGCAATATCTGAACACAGAGAATATATAATGCAGTTGAATAAGTTCTCCACTGAAAACTACCATGAAAAATCTATATTCTGAGGCCTGAAACATCAAAAATGGCATCGATATCATGCCCCCGGTATTGAAATACTGATTGAAACCTCAAATGTTTGAAGCTTTCATAGTGAGTTTAGTTCACTTATCACATCAGTTTAATCCTCAATTCTGTCTTCATTTGTAATTGGGTTTAAATGATGTATTAAATGAAGGACTGATTTAACATCAAGTCTCAAGCAGATTATCAAAAATATCAAGAATCATAAACGGATCTGGTCTGATGATGAAAGTGTGTCTGACAAGAAAACGTTTTCAGCTTTTAAAAGAGACATATTATCCCAAACCTTTAAGAGCTTTTAGCCATGTTATCATGTTTCTTACTCAGCTTGATAAAAATGTTGCATAACCATTTTTCTAAAAACATTATAAATTTAAATTATTGTGTTATTAAACCCATTTTGACCAATATTGATGTTTACAAAGAAGAACATGTAAAAAATAATGATATACATATGTTTAATACTAATACCAGAAAATTAACTCCTGATCTAGTCCCAGTTTAGTCCTGGTCTAGCCCTGGTCTAGCCCTGGTCTAGCCCTGGTCTAGCCCTGGTCTAGCCCTGGTCTAGTCCTGGTCTAGCCCTGGTCTAGCCCTGGTCTAGTCCTAGTCTAATCCTAGTATAGTCCTGGTCTAGCCCTGGTCTAGCCCTGGTCTAGCCCTGGTCTAGTCCTGGTCTAGTCCTGGTCTAGTCCTGGTCTAGCCCTGGTCTAGCCCTGGTCTAGCCCTGGTCTAGTCCTGGTCTAGCCCTGGTCTAGCTCTAGTCTAGTCCTGGTCTAGTCCTGGTCTAGTCCTGGTCTAGCCCTGGTCTAGCTCTGGTCTAGTCCTGGTCTAGCCCTGGTCTAGCCCTGGTCTAGTCCTGGTCTAGTCCTGGTCTAGTCCTGGTCTAGTCCTGGTCTAGCCCTGGTCTAGCCCTGGTCTAGCCCTGGTCTAGTCCTGGTCTAGCCCTGGTCTAGCCCTGGTCTAGTCCTGGTCTAGCCCTGGTCTAGTCCTGGTCTAGCCCTGGTCTAGCCCTGGTCTAGTCCTGGTCTAGTCCTGGTCTAGCCCTGGTCTAGTCCTGGTCTAGCCCTGGTCTAGTCCTGGTCTAGTCTTGGTCTAGCCCTGGTCTAGCTCTAGTCTAGTCCTGGTCTAGCCCTGGTCTAGCCCTGGTCTAGCTCTAGTCTAGTCCTGGTCTAGTCCTGTTCTAGTTTTGTTTTTTCTCTTTTTTATGTTTTTATTGCGCTGAAATACCGCCCTACTATGGGCTTGCCTCTCCACAAACTTCACTCTTACTCGGTCTGGAGGAGAGGCTCTTCCTTCTTATGGAAATGTTGTTTCTTTATCTAAAATATTCCACATTATGCCATAAAACTGATCTATCTCCGCGGAGAACGTTCCCGAATCCGATTTAAAATTTCTATTTCAGTTTTGCTTTTGACATTTACAAACATGTCAACATTTGGAGGATATTTTATGCAGCTCCGTCTCATCCGACTGCAGACGACACCGATTTATCATTTCTGTTGTGACTTCTGCTCAATATAAAACCTGTATCCATCAAAGTGACGGATGCTCTGTGCTGCGCTCGCAGGGACCTGAAGCTGGATAACGTGCTCCTGGACAGCGAGGGCCACATAAAAATCGCTGACTTCGGCATGTGCAGGGAGGGCATGTTCGAGGGGGACACCACGAGGACCTTCTGTGGGACGCCTGATTACATCGCTCCAGAGGTACCCCCCTTCCTCCTCCCCCTTTCTCCACATGCATGCATTTGCCCTGTTGCCCTCCCCCCGGTGTGGTCCTCTGCGGGCTAATCCGGGCTCCTGTATGCTGACCCGCTCCTCCTCTGGCCTCGGTGCGTCCCTCCCGCTCATTTGCCTGACCCCATTACAGAGTTGGTACACGGCCCCCCGCTCACTCGCCCTGTGTCACCTTGTCAGCATTTTTGAGTAATTAACTGCGTATGATTCTATTAGCGGGCTGTTTATAGGAGGAATTTAAAAAGGCCTTAGGGGTCCGAGCTGGAGGAGAGCGCCGGAAAAAGACACATACAGAAGCCTGGGCTGTAAATACTGGATCTTTATTTAAAACTCAAATGAAGATTATTATTATTATTATCTGAAATGCATCGCAGTGTGATATAAAACACTGTTATAGAACCTCAAAGTCACTTAACAGTTTGACATTTTTTTTACCATACATAAAGAGGACAGAGAGAAAAGTGTTATTTTATTATTATTATTATTATTATTATTATTATTATTATTATTATTATTATTATTATTATTATTATTATTATTATCATCTGCTTTTTAGTATGAGAAGAGTTTGGTCTGGTCTTTCACCTGGACACTGGAGGTGGTAGAGGGGAGGCCGAGAAGAGTGAAGGGGAAGATGAGAGGATGAAGTGATGAAGGAGACGATGAGAGGATGAGGAGAGAGAAGGGGACAATGAGAGAATGAGAAGAGTAACAGGGACGACAAGAGGATGAGGAGAGCGAAGGGGACGACGAGAGGATGAGGAGCGTAAAGGGGACAATGAGCGGATGAGGTGAGCGAAGGGGATGATGAGAGGATGAGGAGAGCGAAGGGGACAATGAGAGAATGAGGAGAGTGAAGGGGACGACAAGAAGATGAGGAGAGTGAAGGGGACGACGAGAGGATGAGGAGCTTAAAGTGGATGATGAGAGGATGAACGGATGAGGAGAGAATGAGGAGAGTGAAGGGGACGACGAGAGGATGAGGAGAGTTAAGTGGATGATGAGAGGATGAACGGATGAGGAGAGAATGAGGAGAGTGAAGGGGACGACGAGAGGATGAGGAGAGCAATGGGGATGATGAGAGGATGAGAAGATCAAAGGGGATGAGTGGATGAGGAGGGGACGATGAGAGGATGAGGAGAGTGAAGGGGACGACGAGAGGATGAGGAGCTTAAAGTGGATGATGAGAGGATGAACGGATGAGGAGAGAATGAGGAGAGTGAAGGGGGCGACGAGAGGATGAGGAGAGTGAAGGGGGCGACGAGAGGATGAGGAGAGTGAAGGGGACGACGAGAGGATGAGGAGAGTGAAGGGGATGACGAGAGGATGAGGAGAGTGAAGGGGACGACGAGAGGATGAGGAGAGTGAAGGGGACGACGAGAGGATGAGGAGAGTGAAGGGGACGACGAGAGGATGAGGAGAGTGAAGGGGGCGACGAGAGGATGAGGAGAGTGAAGGGGGCGACGAGAGGACAAGGAGAGTGAAGGGGACGACGAGAGGATGAGGAGAGCAATGGGGATGATGAGAGGATGAGAAGATCAAAGGGGATGAGTGGATGAGGAGGGGACGATGAGAGGATGAGGAGGTGACGATGAGAGGATGAGGAGGGGATGATGAGAGGATGAGGAGAGGTAAACTCTGGAGAAACGTTGAGCTAAACAGCAGTGCAGTTTGTTCTTCCAGGCTGAATTAACACCGGCTCCATTTTCAAGCCAAATTACTTCAATTCTGAATACTAACATTGATTTGTGTTTTTTTAGTTCATTTCCAACTAGTGACAATATAATTTACTTTGAAATAAATATTTTACAAACAGAGTAAACACATTTCTGACCTCACTGGCATATAATTTGTCTGCAAATAAGACGTACTGTGTAGAAACAAGTCAGAAACTACTTAAAATAATCTCGTTGGGGATGGGTGTGAGCGTGGATCAGGTTGTGCTGCTGCGTAAACTTGTGCTTGGCTGTGCGTTGTGCTCTGATAGATAAAAATTCAGCCAATAGTGACCAAAATGACGGTTTCTGGCATTCGTTATAATAGTATAAAGCTACCACTGCACTCGCCTCTACTTTTTATTTCACTGGCAGAACCCAAAAGGTTTAGTCCGATATTATTTCATTCTTAAATTGTCAGATTATAAGTGTATATGTCAATAAAATGTTGAATTTCACTCTATTGATTTATATTTAAAATGTATTTAAATAGGCCTATAGGCTAAGAGGGTTTAAAAAAATAATAACTTTTTCAGAGCACGCCCTGACCTCGGTTCATTAAAAAAAATACATTTTATCTAGTCAATACTCCTCAAGAATGTTGGACTCATTTCTGCGGTGCATCACATCTCATCAATGCAGCGCGCGCTCCCTCTAACCACTGTATTATTATTATTAGACAGAGCTGATAGTCAGATCTCTCCATATTGAATCTGACACGGCCGCTCATTGCTCACTGAATAGTTAATTATCTCGAGTGTGATTCCTCCTGTAGAGAAGCAGGTATAGTGTGTGTACAGCTCCAGGTTTGTCTCAGGCAGCACGAGCAGATGTGGCTGCTGAACCCGTCTTTCATTTGGTTAAACCTTTGTGTGGAACCCCTGGGTGTTGAGCCTGTTATGTAAACACTCATTGATTCTGCTGCAGCTGCCATTTTGGAAGAGATACAATATGTTTCCCCTGCAGCTCCTCTGCTCTCACATCTCACACTGGCTGAGTTCAGTGTCAAATCCAAACACTTGTGTTTGTATTACTCACTTTCATATATTTAAACTGCACTGCAAAAAAGACCTATGATTTTGGTTTAACAAAGATCTTCAGAATATTAATATTAATTTTAGTTGTTTCTTGATTAACCTAGATTATTTTAGTCATATTTTGAGTTGTTTAAATAGATTGCTTTTCATTTCGAGGCACTAATAGCATTTAGGTCTATTCAGGTCTCATTTTCTTATCTTTAACCCCCATAGACCAACAGGAGCTCCCGCACTCCCAGTTTCCATGCGCGACTTCTCATTACTGAATCTTCGTAACTACATGCACTATTGAAACAATTCCAGCAGTTCCTGAAAGCAGAGACGTTGCGCTTTCTACACATACAGTTGTGCTCATAAGTTTACAGACCCTGACAGCATTTGAGTGATTTCTTGTCCATCTTTCAGAGAATACGACTGATAACACAAAAACTATTCTTTCATTCATTGTTAGTGCTTGGGTGAAGCCGTTTATTATCAAACAAGTGTGTTTACTCTTCTTTTTTTTTCACAAATGTTTTTATTGAAATTTTATATATTGAAACATTAATTTAAATACAAACAACACATTCACATGAATCAAGACCCTCCCCCCACCCCAGAAAAATAAAATAAAATAAAAAGTAAAAAATAAAGAAGAAAACCGAACAAAAAGAAAAAACAGCTCACACGACTAAAGTCGGGATCTTTACATGTCAAAGTTCTTCACAATATGCAAAAAGGGCAACCAAATGTCTTTAAAGTCCTCAAGTTTCCCTTTAGATATGTAGCTCAGCTTCTCTAGTGCCAAGTTGCTGGACATTAGTTTAATCCATTGGTTTATTTTGGGTCTTTCCATTTCCTTCCATTTAATGGCAATAACATGTTTGGCCTGTAGTAAGTAAAGTTACCAGTTTCTTTTTATTTGAATTAATCCTGAAGCTTTTGGGGAAGATGTGTAATAAACAGAGTTTACAGTCCAAAGGCATCTCACACTCAACCATATCTGAAACCATAGTAGTGACCTCCTTCCAGAATATTTGTAGTTCTTCACACTTCCACATACAATGGAGGAGCGTCCCTTTTCCTTTCCACATTTTACACAATAATCAGGAATATTTGGATTAAAGTGATGAAGTTTAAAAGGTGTAATATAAGTCCTAAAAAGCCATTTGTATTGCAGCAATCTGAATCTGGTATTGATTGATTTTTTTTGTGCCAGTAAGCAGGATTTACTCCATTCATCAGCCGAAATATCAGTTTCCAAGTCTGCCCTCCAGGACTGCAGATACGAAAGACTGTCTTCTTTAGAGGATAAAAGTAACATATTATAAAATTTGGAAAGGTGGCCTCTGTTTTGGTGATGGTTAACACATATATTTTCTATAGTAGAAAGTGGGGGCTCTGTAGTTGGTTTTAGGTGGGTGGTTATAAAGCTTCTAACCTGCAGATATTTAAAAAAAATGTTTTTTAGGTAAGCTAAATTTCTTTATCAGTTGCTCAAAAGACATTAATACTCCATCATTGTACAGATCTTTTATTTCCCCTAAACCTCTGTTCAGCCATAATTTGAACCCGATGTCTGCCCTCCCTGCTTTAAATTTATGGTTTCCCCAAATTGGTGACAAGCAGGAGAGTTTAGATTCTTCATTTAATGCACTGTGTGATTGATGCCAAATTGAGATCGTATTACAAAGAAAGGGGTTTTTCAACAATTGTTTAGTTTCAGCTGAGTAGATATAAGATGTTAAAGGTAGGTCTAATCCATCATTTTCAATATGCACCCAAGATGGAATATCAGTTTTAGAAAAGTAACAATTAGCTGCACTTAATTGGGCTGCCCAATAATATAATTTGATGTTTGGTAATCTAAGCCCACCTCTTTCATAAGGTAAATAGAGAAGGGTCAATCGCAACCTGGGTCGCCTATTGTTCCATATGAATTTAGTAAAATTTTTAGTAATGGAGGAGAAGAAATGTGCAGGGATTTTCAAGGGAATGGATTGAAAAAGATAAAGAAATTTTGGAAGGATAGACATTTTAATAATGTTAATGCGACCTATCATTGAGACCGGCATCCCACCCCATCTCTCCAGTGACTCAAACACTTTTTGTAGTAAGGGATCATAATTTACTGAGACAATTTGGCTTATATCAGGAACAATTTTAATACCCAAGTAGATAAAACCTTCATGTGTGTTTGTAAATTGTGTTTGAATGGGTGGGTCATTTTTGTTCAGCAATAACAAGGAGCTTTTCTTTTGGTTGACCTTATATCCCGAAAATGTTCCAAAGATTTCCAGTATTTTGTTCACTGCTTGTAGCGACTTCTCCAGATCAGTTAAAAACAGAACTATATCATCAGCAAAAAGAGATATCCTGTGTTCCATCCCTCCTATTTTAATCCCATTGATATCCGGTGAGCTGCGTACAGCTATTGCAAGTGGCTCTATGGCAAAAAGAAATAGAAGAGGGCTTAACGGGCATCCCTGCCTGGTTGATCTACAAAGATCTATATGTTTTGACACCTGGTTATTTGTTACAACTGTGGCTGTTAGTTTTGTATATAGTAACTGAATCCATTTTAGATAAATTTCTCCTAGGCCAAATCTACTTAGGGTCTGAAAAAGGTATTTCCACTCTATTCTGTCAAAGGCCTTTTCAGCATCTAATGACAGAAAGGCGTGGTCTTTGGCATTTTGTCTTTTATATAGTATATTCATTAATCGCCTTATATTGTGAAAAGCCTGACGACCAAGAGTAAATCCGTTTTGATCATTTTGAATTAGTTTAGGAATGTGTGTTTCAATCCTCCGGGCTAGGGCCTTACAAAGTATTTTTGTGTCGCAGGACATCAAAGATATGGGACGGTATGAGCCCATTTCTGTTGCATCTTTACCTGGTTTCAAAATGACCGATATGGCTGCCTGTCTTAGAGATGGTGGTAGGATGCCACTCTCGTAGGATTCATTAAACATTTTGAGAAGGTGGGGTAGCAGTTTATCCGAAAATCTTTTATAAATTTCAATTGGAAGGCCATCTGGCCCTGGAGCTTTACCAGTATTCATATGTCTAAGTGCTTCTTTGAGTTCTTCAATGCTTAACTCCTTATCAAGGTAATTTTTTACCTCCTCAGACAGTGTAGGGAACTGAAGCTGGTCCAGGAAATTGTCTTGAATATTTGAATTTTCTGGATATTCAGATTTATATAGTTTTTCATAATATTCAGCAAAGGCATTGTTTATGTTCACTGGATCAATAAGATTCTCCCCACTGTCGAGGACGATTGAGTTTATGGCCCTATTTGTTTGAATTGTTTTAAGTCTCCAGGCCAGGAGCCTCCCAGATTTTTCCCCTTGATCATAGTATGATTGTTTCAGCCACATAAGTTGTGTCGCAATCTTATTTGTACTGAGCTCATTATATTCAGATTTTAGAAGGAGAAGACATTTTTGCTTTTCTGGATCATTATAGTGATACAATTGCTCCTGCAAGTCCTTTATTTGTTTCTCAATATTCCTCAATTTATTCAAATGAGCTTTTGATTTTTGCCTGGTAAAGCTTATTATTTCCCCCCGTATATAAGCCTTAAAGGCTTCCCATTTGATTGATGCACTGGTTTGATTTGTATTGAAAGAAAAATACTCTGTTATTCTTCCCTCAATAAATTCTTCAAACTCTACAGATTTTAGCCAACTTGCTTGAAATTTAAATGGACGTGGAGACGGATTGAAATTTGGAAACTGAATGGATAAAACAACTGGAGCGTGATCAGAGAGAACTATAGGGTCATATCGACAGTCCTGGACGGCAGACAAAAGACCAGATGAAATCAAAAAGAAATCTATACGAGAATAGGTTTTATGAGTACTTGAGAAACAGGAGTATTCTGTCTTATTGGGATAGAGTTCTCTCCAGATTTCAGCTAAGTTAAGGTCCTTCAGAAATTTTCCTATGGTTTTCTGAGCTTGTCTATGGGAACCATCAGAGCTATTTGATCTCTCCACTGCAGGGTTGATCACACAATTAAAATCGCCCCCAATTATATAGTAGCCATTGTAAGATGACATAGTTAGAAAAAGATGCTGATAAAATGCCGGATCATCTCCATTAGGGGCGTACAAACAAACCAAATTAACCAATGTAGAAACTATAGTACCACTAAGGATAATAAATCTCCCTGTTGGATCTATGTATTTATCTCTTAATAGAAAAGGAATTGATTTATGGATCAAAATTATGACCCCCCTGGCGTGGGATGTAAAACTAGAAAAGAATATCTGTCCAGGCCACGTGTGTTTACTCTTCTTAAATCATAATGATGACAGAAACTACACAAATGACCCAATGACAGCTTCTGTGATAGTTGTGGATGTGTTATTTTCTCTGATGGTAAATCTGCACATTCTTCTTGGCAAAAGGCTCCAGTTCCTGTAAATTCTTGGGCTCTTGTCTGAACTGCAGCTTGAATCTGCCCAGAGGCTCAGAGATACTGAGGTCAGAAGAGACGAACACTCCAGAACCTTCACTTTATTCTGCTGGAGCCAGTGACAGGTCCACTTGCCTTTGTGTTTTGATCATTATCATGTTGGAATATCCGAGTGTGTAAACTTATGAGCACAACTGTATATGGTTATTACAGTAAATTCCTGCAGCACCCGGCATGGAGCCTGTAGTATCGAGTGCAGCGTGGTGGAGATTTGGGGAGAGCTGTAGTAGTTTACAAGTGGTTTTTAGGTGCTTTTTCTTCTTTGTGTGTGTGTTTTTGTGGTTTTGCGTTTTTCTTCTCTTTCAGCTGTTATTACACATACAGTAACGTTGAACAACTGCCAGATGTAGGTAAAACGGGACAAAAGCACTTACTCCTGGGACACTTTCTGCCATTTTTAAAGTCAAAGGAATACAAAAAAATCCAGGTGGGATTTTGATGCATAGAATTAAATAGGACTAAAAGGGTTAAAGACGCACTGTGTAACTTTTCTAGGGGCAGCCTGACTCCATAGAGATGTTTTCGCAACCATATAAATATTGCGTTCCTTCATTTGCATTTATTGCTCAAAAAATAAGCATTTTTACTGTCAATGGTCCGTCCTTTCCACAGTTCTGACCTCTGCCAGAAAAGTTCCACAGTGCGCCTTTAAACTTGCCCCAATATAAGATGTTCAGACGGGCATGACGGGCATATGGATTCCCATATCAGCGACACGCCTGGTCTGTCCGTATCAAAACAAATATGGCTGCTTACACTGGAAAAAAAGAAACAAATAAATGAAATAAATAAATCGCAGAAGACTGAAAAACATCACAGATTTCTGCAGAATCAATGAGCGAAGCCCCGAGAGGGAGGAATGACCACACCGATATGCCTCTGTACGAAAAATACACACTGATATCATTGTGGGTTAGCTTCTAACCAGCCGTATCTTCTGAAATACTGAAAATATTTTGAATTCACATCATTTTACCCGTGTTCGATAAGCTCTTTTCCGCAGTGTACTAATATTGAATCTGCAGCGTGGATGCCTCTGACTGTCTGATAGCGGCATGTCATTGCAGCACTCCTCTTTCACTCGCCTTATCTTCACTCTCATTCTTTACTTTTATCTTGTGTCCTTTTTGTCTTTCACTCCAGATTGTGGCGTATCAGCCCTATAACAAAGCTGTGGACTGGTGGTCATACGGGGTTCTGCTGTACGAGATGCTGGCGGGGCAGGTAAGCTTTTCTCTCTCAATAGGAGCAATAATTAAAGCTGCACTATGTAACCTTTTGTGTATAGGGTCCACCAGATGCTTGTCTCCGTGGAGATGCTTTAGCTTTGCTGGAATGTTCCACTGTTCCACATCTATTTAAGCATTTATTTCACAATGAATGTGTTTTCATTGCTTAAAAATACCTTAAAAACATGCATTCTTTCTCTTTGTGGATTGGCCTCTCCACAGATCTGACCCGTAACTTGGCCTATTTGTGCTGTGCTCTTCACAGCCATAGATAACTGTAATGCCGTACTGCAGAACATGCCAGGAAAAGCAATAAAACTCCATGGAGACGAGCAGATGGCAGACTCCAGGAAAGTTTCATGGTGCAATATAACAAAAATGACAAAAATATTATCGCCCTTAGTGACTGGAAAATGGAAAAAAAATGGTGCAGTGTGCATTTTGTCAGTTGTATTTTTATTTTTTACTTTGATTTTCTTTATCAAATTTCTCATGCGAATGTCTGTCTGTGTGTGTCAGTGTTTGCCTCCAATGAGATGTTCTAACAAATGATTTATACGGGTAAACCAAACATCAAATATATTTTTTATACCCTCTGTTGCTTGTCAATACACTTCAGATGTCAGTTAAAAAAAGAAAGAAAAGAAACAAATATATGAGCACGACATGGGGATAAAAACATTCAGCAAATTGTTGTAAGTGAGAATTGATTTGAGGACAAAGAGAGCGGCACAGAGCTCGGCTTATGTGCTGCAGCTTCAAACACCAGACTGTGTGACTGCTCAGGAAAATCTTCTGTCTGTGGAGTCATCAAGTGCACTTTTCTTTCCCCATGGACAGATTTGTATTCATTTTTAATAGAAACTAGCAAAATGAATGTTGCTCTCAGTCTGAAATACCTTAAAACCCTCGCCAACTTATTATCTATACAAGTCACACAAGATTAAACTTCCTGTATTACACAAAATTGACCCTTGAGAGCTTTAAGTCGTGTTAGAATGTTGTTTTTTCCTCATCAAAAACGTACCTGGAGTTGTATTTTGTTTCACACGTCTTTGAATGACCCTTTAATCGAACCATTGCTGTAGAACTGTATTAAAAGGCTCATATGACGTTATTTCCTCAGCTCTGTTATAATGTTTCATTCACACGTTTAACACACAAACCCTGCATGTTTAGACTGCGTTTTTTTCTCAAACTGAAAATATCTCTTGATGTCATGTGGCAATAAAGGAAGTGCTCCAATGTGTTTTTAGACTCCACACACCTTCACTAGAATCAGTTGGATAAGTTCAGAGTTGGAATTGCCAATTAAAACTTAACAAAAGGTAAAAGTAAGTAAGTTATTTATGTAGTGCTTTTCACAGACATGTCACAAAGACGCTTTACAGAGCATTATTTACAGAGCATTACTTACAGAGCATTACTTACAGAGCATTATTTACAGAGCATTACTTACAGAGCATTACTTACAGAGCATTATTTACAGAGCATTACTTACAGAGCATTATTTACAGAGCATTATTTACAGAGCATTATTTACGGAGCATTATTTACGGAGCATTATTTACGGAGCATTATTTACGGAGCATTATTTACAGAGCATTATTTACAGAGCATTACTTACAGAGCATTATTTACAGAGCATTATTTACAGAGCATTATTTACAGAGCATTATTTACAGAGCATTATTTACAGAGCATTATTTACAGAGCATTATTTACAGAGCATTATTTACAGAGCATTATTTACAGAGCATTATTTACAGAGCATTATTTACAGAGCATTATTTACAGAGCATTATTTACAGAGCATTACTTACAGAGCATTACTTACAGAGCATTATTTACAGAGCATTATTTACAGAGCATTATTTACAGAGCATTATTTACAGAGCATTATTTACAGAGCATTATTTACAGAGCATTATTTACAGAGCATTATTTACAGAGCATTATTTACAGAGCATTATTTACAGAGCATTATTTACAGAGCATTATTTACAGAGCATTATTTACAGAGCATTATTTACAGAGCATTATTTACAGAGCATTATTTACAGAGCATTATTTACAGAGCATTATTTACAGAGCATTATTTACAGAGCATTATTTACAGAGCATTATTTACAGAGCATTATTTACAGAGCATTATTTACAGAGCATTATTTACAGAGCATTATTTACAGAGCATTACTTACAGAGCATTATTTACAGAGCATTATTTACAGAGCATTATTTACAGAGCATTCTTCATTCACTCCACACCCGGTGGTGGTAATCTGCTATTGGAGCGACATTGGGGCAGACTGACAGAAGCAAGGCCCCTCCGACCACCATCATCACTCACACACACACCACATTCATACTAGGCAAAGTGGGTGAAGTGTCTTGCCTAAGGACACAAGAACAGTTTTTTGCGACAAGCGTCTCATTGTGGCACTTGATTTTCCCAGTGGTCTCCAATCCAAGTACTAACAAGGTCCTGCCCTGCTGAGCTTCTGAGATCTGACCAGATCAGGCTTTGACAGGCCAGTGGGACCACTTGAACTGGT
This sequence comes from Odontamblyopus rebecca, assembly GCA_030686955.1. Taxonomy (NCBI): domain Eukaryota; kingdom Metazoa; phylum Chordata; class Actinopteri; order Gobiiformes; family Gobiidae; genus Odontamblyopus; species Odontamblyopus rebecca. The sequence continues at coordinate 31,807,073 of CM060657.1, forward strand.
CATTTAACAGGAAAACTACCACTACCGGCATTTTGAGCGGACATGTAGACAGAAGAATAATAAAGGGTTGCCCAAACATGTGTGAATGAAACAAAACTCAACTCCAAGTCTGTTTTTGATGAGGTAAAAAGCTCATAAGAGTCAAAGTTACACAGTATAGGACCTTTAAGCAGCATAATTTCTTGTTGTTTTAAAGATTTAGTGAGACATCATGTCATCCCAGTGTACAGTTGTATATACAGTTGTACGATATAATTTTCTCTCTGTAAACCCCCAGCCCCCGTTCGATGGCATAGACGAGGAGGAGCTGTTCCAGTCCATCATGGAGCAGAGCGTCTCGTATCCTAAAAGTCTGTCTCGTGAAGCTGTGGCCATCTGCAAAGGAGTGAGTTCATCTGTTTATTCACACATATAGGAACACATATACTGTAAGTACATACCCCAAAGCTGCAGAACAATTTCTTTGCCAAACTTTTAATAAATGCGGGCAGCTTGTCAAATTCTTTCAGCATTAGCCAAGTGCAAACACAGAGAGAGAAAAATATATTTGTTTTGAAAGTGACTGAATTAAATATTTAAGGGGCTGTTTTTCCGTGTGTTTGAGCAAAATCTTTCTTGCCACAGTAGATGGTATCGTGAGGTCAAAATAAGTCTGCTTGCTGTGTGATGACTGAGTCTAATTATGAAGTATTATATTTTCTGACAATCAGGCAGTGCGTGTTAACATGCTAGTTGTTGTTAGTGTTACCGTGATGGCGAAACTTCTGGCCTCTGAAAGTTGTGTAAAGCACTTATAAATACTTTAATATCAACTAGTTTTGTTTTTCACATTTTAAGACAGTAGAATATACTCTGCAAATGACAAAATACAAGGAAAAATAGCTAAATAAAAAAAGGATAAAGTAGCTAAATAAAAAACCTACGATCATACAGAGTGAAATACAAACCTTTTAAGACTCAAATGTAAAGTTAATTGGAGCCGAAAGCGCCCCCTTTGTTCATTTATATGTACTATCTATGGTTTATACCTCAACAAAATATGTTCTGCTTCTCTTATGATGGTTTAACAGTTCATATTTATTCTTCCGTCAGATGTTTTTGTTCCTGGACTTGAAATCCTAAAATTAAATCTTCTCAAATTTGCAGTTCTTGTTAGAAAAATTGGAAATCACAAATTGTTTCCCAAACTTTTCATGACCTCATCTCTTTTAGCTTGAAATATTATGAGAAAGTAGATCTGCCATGGGGACAAAAAGTAATTTGTTAGATTTTCATAGCACTAAATTAGATGAAGGCTATTTTAAGATAATTACAGTCCACAAATTTGTTTTCACAAAATAATTCTTCACTTCTGATTAGGTTTAAAACTGCGTGAATTGTGTGGTCCTCTGTGTTTTTAATTAAATTTCACTGGTTCATTGCTTCAAGACTAGACGATTAATCTTTTTGTTTATCTTATTATTGCTATTATCATTGTTGTTAAGTGGATTTTATGTTTTTGTTCCTGTTTTTGCTCAGCTCCTGACCAAGCACCCGGCCAAGCGTCTGGGCGGAGGAGAGGACGGAGAGAGGGACATCCGCGAGCACCTCTTCTTCCGATGGGTGGACTGGGACCGACTGGAGAGGCTGGAGATCCCGCCCCCCTTCAAGCCCAGAGCTGTCAGTCAAACCCACTCTCTGACGTACATACACTGCGAAAATGTAGTCCTGATTATCCCTTTTACGCCTACAACGCCTCCAAAAACACCTATAAAACCTATGCTTTTCTAGGGTAAAAGTCCTTAGGGTTTTGGAAGAATTTAGATTTCATTTATGAAAACCTTAATATCTCAGCCTCTGAAGCACATAAAAACATGAAACAAATTGCATTAAAATGGTAAGACTCTCAGCTTTTATTAAATTGCGTCATCAAATTTGATGAAATGAAAAATGAAATGAAATTTGTGTCATGAAAATGAGGACAAATCAACAACAATGCTGCACAGGAGACACAGGAGACTCAATGTTGCGCCGCGCAGCATCCGGCATAAATGGGTTATACTAACTTGAATTCAGAATATTCAAGTAATTTTGCTAGATTAGATTTAAAGGTTTACACAAAATTAATTCTTGTGAGCTTTAATCTGTGTATAATGTTGGTACCTCATCAGAAACATAACAGGAGTTGTGTTTTGAGTTAAAAAAAACACAGTGAGGCACTTCCTGTTGTACCCATAGACTGTACAGATAAATGGACATAACTCTAGCGCTGTGTTCCAAACAGGAAGTGAATCTGGGGGCACCTATGGCTCTGATCCTGGTTCCCATTGACTTCCATTGGAATACTGTGGCCCCTCTCCTGCAGTGAGCCTCGTCATTTTGGTGTTAAAATGTTCGTATTAACTCGCTCTACATTACAAACACTATTGGTGATATTACACTCGCTTAGTCCACTGCTTTATACAGTCTGTGGCATTACAACATGACATCACAGGGTGGAACAGAGTGTTTTCTGTTTGGAAGACGAATTCACCCCAAATATGCAGGGTTTGAGTGTTAAACATGTGTGAATTAAACAAAACACAGCTTCAGTTATGTCTGTGATGTGAAAACATTATAACAGATCAGAAAATAGTGTAATTTGCACCCTTTAATGTGGTGTAGGATATTTCACTGGTTACAAGATATTTCAGACAAGATAATTCAGCTTGAAATTGAAAATTTTATTAAACCTTAAAACTCTCCGGAGCCAGGACTCCTCTGAAAAAGTGATTCTTAATCTCGGGCGCACTATCCTGGTGAATTAGGCTTTAAATAAGAAATCATGTATTAAAGCAAGTCATTTTTGAAGTAAAATAATCTAGGTCAATCAAACAAGTCCATATTAAACCTAAAACAGTACGCCATGAAACGCATCCATCTCTGTAGAGCCAGTTTTGCTGAACTTCCTACTTCCATGGACATAGAAATCACTGCTTTAATTAGTCAAAAACGCTGAAATTAATATTAATATTCTGCATTTAAGTCATTGTTTAGCTCGTCTAGATAGTGGTGTATGTCCTTATCCGTCATTATTATCTGTAATTATCTGTTACGATTTTGTTTATGTAAATAACAATACAATTTCTGTTGATTTGCGTAGTACCAAAACTTTACTGCAACATGCAAGCTGTCACTATTCTGCTTCGTATCCCAAATATCTTAAATATTTTCATATTTTCGACAGCTAATGCAAATAATGACTGTATACACTGTATGCTTGGTAGGTTCCAGGCAATTAGAAGGAAACCAGGAGTAAAAAGTCTAGTGCCGAAGGGCCTGAAGCTGTGACTAAAAACCAAGGCCGGCGGTTTGATGTGGAATGCACTAATGATCACATCTGTAGTTTCATAAGGAATCCACAGAGCGCACTCTTTCATGTGTTCAATTATAAAGTCAGTGCACCTCGCTCTGGGTCAGTCAATATGTGAGGTTATGTTTTTACTTTACATTTATTGATAATTGAACTGAATCTTGTTAAGGCTCCATCACCTGCCATTCCTCCACCTACTTTCTGAAGATGCTCTGTACACCGCAGCGTTAGTTCAAACATCTTGAATCCAATATTAATAAGAATCTGAGAAGTTTTGACGAGTTGGGATGAATTCACTTAGACCTAATCGAACTAAAGGACTGAACTAATGTCAAGATTTAAATGACCTTTTTGAATACATTGCACATTCATGGGCTCCTTTTTAAAGCTTAGTTACATTTTTGGTAACAATTTATAATAACAACACCTTATTTAGCCTTAATAAAGCATGAACAAAGACTTGATTAAGAGTCATTGAGGCTTAGTAACTACTTAATTACTACCTTAATTAGCACTTAACAAAATATTTATGTATAACTATTTACAGCACAGGCTAATTAAGTGAGAGTTAAGTGTTAATTAAGGTAGTAGTTAAGTACTAGTAAGCCTGAATGACTCTTAATTAAGTATTTGTTCATTATTAATTAAGTCTTTATGCATGGTTTATGAAGGCTAAATAAGGTGTTGTTATTATAAAGTGTTACCTTTTTTTTTTTTACTTATAATTAAGATTTAATTAAAAAAAAAACAGACAAAAAAAATCTTAGATCTTAATTTCAAAAAAGGTCTATGATTTTTTTTCCCCACCCACCCTCTTCGGGAGTTGTTCCAGGCATGTCCCACCAGAATGAGGCCCTGGGGACGACCCAGGACACACTGGAGGGACTATGTCTCTGGGCCTGGGAACACGCCGGGGTCCCTTCCGGAGGAGCTGGGGGAAGTGTCTGGGGTGCAGGAAGTCTGGGAGTCCCTGTTTAGACTGCTGCCCCCGCGACCTGGCCCTGTATAAATGGAAGAAAATGGATGGATGGAATTAAGATCTTGTCTCTGTAGAGGAATTAGTTAACCTGGAATGTTCCACAGTACAGCATTAAATGTATTTATCGTGTAAAATGTCATGTTCAGGCTCAAAACAGCTTGACAAACGTACTGTACATTCCTGTGCTGAGGAGCGGGGTCGACTCTCCACAGATCTGACCTGTAACATGCCTTATAAAGAAGTGGGCTGAGGGAGTGTGACGTCTCCCATAGCGTTCAGCTCCAGTCAAATGAAGTTCACTAAGCCAGCAGTTATGGGGGCAAAACTAGAGCCAGGTTCCATATTAAGAATATGAATTTATTTACAGACAAAATTGCAAAATAATAACAGCAGGATCACATAAAGCGGGTTTAATATGAACATTTTAAGACCAAAATAAATGTAAAGTCAGTTGGACTGGATGTTGATGGAGCCGGTTGATGGAGCCGGAAGTGTCCCCATGAACAACTGGGTCCGTTTATTTCCTGACTAGAATAGACTCTATGGTGGCATCACAGGTCTGCTCGTTTTCACATATATAAATAAGTTTCCATACTGTAGAACATTGTAGACCCTCCACCAGAAAAGTTACACAGTGCAGCTTTAAAGGTCAAAATGAATATGAAATTTAAGTAACTTTGTCCAAGGGTAGAAATCCCCTTTTTGCAGTGTAACGTGGCAGTCCGGTGGAGCAGGGCGGAAGTTGTGACCCTCGGGTGCTGCCTACTCCTCCCTATGCAAATATGTGGCATCATTAGTCTCCCTTCTCCGCTCTGTGGTCTGCAGTGAGGTGTGCAGTGGGCGAGCCAAGTGAGCACCGGGGTCAAAGGTCGGGCCTATTAACCAAATGAGATTCAGATCATTCAAACTAGCGGAGTCCTGTCAGTGTGCGGTGAAGAGAGAGGAGGAGATGGACGCAGGGACGCCTCAAGGGAGAGGATTCATTAAAACTGTACTTGGGACTGTTTGGTGCATCTTTAGAAAGCACTTTAATCATATAGGTAGAGCAGGGTTGAGAAGAAGGATTGTATCTCAAATTTTGGACTTAGACTTCAACACATTTTATTGATTCACAGCTAAAAGTAGTTCAGGTTTTACTGTATTTTCCAGAGTATAAGTCGCACCAGCCAAAAATGCATAATGAAGAAAAAAAACATATATAAGTCGCACCGGACTATAAGTCGCAATTTGGGGGAAATTTAGTTTATAAAATCAGAGACCAGGAACAGACATTTCATCTAGAAAGGCGAGTTATAATAACAACAATAGAACAGAGAACAACAGGCTGAACGTGTGTCTGGTGTGTTCACGTCACATATTAACAGTTATTCAGAAAACTAGAGGATAAACAACATAAAACATCAAGTTAACAAACTCTCGATCTCTCTCCAAATCACTAAATCCATTGAATTCTTCATTCTTGGTGTTACTTCTGAGCAACTCTGTCAACTCCAGCTAAATCCAGCTTTTAGCCCCGGGATGAGCTTTTTTGTTTTCTTCATTTCAGGTCAAGTTTCCTCCGCTTTTCTCCAGTCAAACACAAGTTTCTCTTTCACTCCAAACTTTCTTTCTGCTCCTGTATTACTATTTTTGGCTATGTATTTCACTACTTGCAGTTTGTAATCTGTAGAATATGATTGACAGTTATATCTGTATGAAATTATATATTTAATAATAATAATAATAATAATAATAATAATAATAATACATTTTATTTATAATGCACTTTACATTTGACTCCAAATCTCAAAGTGCTACAGAGTAAAAACAACACCAACACATAATTTTTTTTATTTTTTTTTATTAAGTCACACCTGAGTATAAGTCGCACCCAAACCATGAAAAAAGTGTGATAATAATAATTTAAAAAAAGGTATTTCTTCTCCCTATGTCATTTTACAGGGCCCATAATGCACTGTTTTCTGATCTATGTTATAATGTTTCCACGTGTTTTGTTTCATTCACACATGTTTAACACACAAGCCCGGCTTAATAAGGCTAAGTTTTTGAACACCACACACCTTCATGAATCATTTGGATGAATCTAAAATGAAAACTACAGCTTCATTACATCACAAGGTGGAACAGAGCATTTTGAGCTTTGGAGATGTAGACAGAGTAATAATAAAGGAATATTATTATGTTTTTGAGGAGGTAACACTATTATAACATCACTTAAAACTCATAAGAGTAAATTTTGCGTAATATAAGACCTTTAAAGAATAACAACAAAACCTTAAGCGAGAGCAAATAGAAATGCAATAAAATATCAGTGACATTTGTGGACTTTTGTACATTATATTATAAACTAAAAAATGTCAATACAGCAAACAATATTGACACAAATAATATTAATAAGGATGGATAAGGTTTGAGAGAGGCTAAAAAACATAAACATGAACTAATCCAGGCTTAAAAGTGTCATCCATTACCATTCATTCACCGCAATAGTATCTACATAAGTTAAACTCTGTGTTTATCTGAAGGTTTTGGGTGGTTCTGACTAGTTTAATTATTTTGTTGACTATATTTTGTTGAAATTGCCCTACTCCCTAAAACATATAACTACAGAATACAAAGTTCAAAAATCTAGACCTAAAAAAAATAATAAATTTCATCCGATAAACAAAACAAATAATGAAGCCTGAGTGTCACATTTGCAGTTTCGCAGTGAACCTGATCTACCTGCAGAGGTGAGTCTAGACCATATTTGGGGGGAACATAATATTAGGCTTAACAATTTTATTTGATTTTAAGTAAATATATGTTTTTTCTTGGTTCATTAAATATGTTTGCTAAGAAAGTGTGTCCCTCTTTTGCTTTGAGGGGACCTGATGTTACCTGCATGCTGAAAGGGCCATCAAAGACTTAAAGAACATTTTGGAATCCATGAATATTTTGTGCACCCTTTAAGCTTAGTCCGTTTTTATTTTTTAAGTCACCGCTGCAAATGTGCAAAACTGTCAGCTGAATTCTGATCAAAGCAAAATAAAACATGAGGTGAGGAGTCTCCCTGCGGCGCATTAGGATTTGTTTTCCTGCAGGGGGGAGCAAATCTCAGAGTCGAGAAACTCCGTGCCCTCCTCGCCTACCTGGACTTGTTTATAGTGTCATTTGGTGTTAGTTCATTTAAAATCAAAACCTTTGCCAAAGTTTAGTCCTTGGTTTTTGATCTGACCTGCGCTCAAATTGTCACCGACACCTTTTGAACCTTAAAGATGCACTTTTCGGGTAGAGGAGATTTGGTTGCTTCGCCTTAAGTGTTTCACAGTAGCATTAACTTTTTCTATCTTGCTTAAAAGAACATGAGCAGGGGCACTTCTCCATAGATCTGATGTGTAACTTGACTCGGTGGTGTCACTTTTTTGTCTCCATAGAGATAGATATGTTTAATACAGGGGTGGGCAATTATTTTTGAGATAAACTGGAAATATTGTGGAGCCAAAATGCTTAACTCAATCCTGCATAATATTAATTGTATTTCTTTATAAAAAGCAGTAAATAGCATGTTTTGACACGCTGGTCAGACCGCTAAGAATTTATGTCATGACTTAACTATGAAAAAGTGAGGTTGGCTTTCAAAAATGTCATTAAAAACACCTCTAAAATAAAAGCAATGCAGCTTTAGTCCATGCATGAGGTAAAATGATAAAATATGTTTATTTTGTAATTCCAAATGAGCTTTAACAGGCCGATCAGAGTCAACTAAAGGGCCGTATGTGACCTGGGAGCTGCACAATGCCCAGGTCTGGACATAGAAACAACAGCTATTGGGAGACAAGGTGGTGACTAAACTCAGGTGCACACATTTCACCTGGCTACCGCTCCTCAAGCTGTGTAAAATGCTCGAAGCCCATAATCTGTTAGCAGAATCCTGTCGACACAGTGTTTAACGTGATTCACACATATGTACTTTTTGTGTGGTCACCGCAGTCCCCACGGGCATACGGTCATTTAATCATACAGGCTTTTCTTCACCTCACGTGATTATAATGTGCACACTTTATTGGACAGAAATCATACGGCGCTATACAATAAATAATAAAATGAGAGCACGTTCCAACAGGACCATCCTCCAGAAAAGTTACACAGTGCATCTTTAACCCATGTTTACTTTCTGAGCTGTTTTAATGTCGTTTCTTCATCACCAACACACCCCGAATTGTGTTTTGTTTCATTCACACGTTTAACTCACAAACCCTGTATGTTAAGGCTGAGTTATTCTCTCAGAAAACAGAAAACACTCTGTTCCAGCTTGTGTCATGTCATCTGGCAATACCCGAAGTGCTCCACTGTGTTTTTAAACTCTACACACCTTCATTAGAATCTTTGATTACTTTGATAATTTCTTAGAATCACCAATCTCTATTGAAGTAGCTGTTAACTTAAAAACTACTGCTTCATGACTTCATAAGCCTGAACAGAGCATTTTGAGCTTTGGAGATGTAGACAGACTCATAATAAAGGTGTGAATGTGACAAAACACAACTCCAGGTTTGTCTTTCATGGGGTAACATCATAACTTGGATTAAAGCTCAGAAGAATTGATTTTGTCTACCATAGGGCTTTTAAAAGTTCCTATCTTGTCCTGCCCTCCTCCAGACTCTATCTAACTGTGTCGGGCCTGTCTCTGCGTGTCTCCTCAGGGCGGGAGAAAAGGAGAAAACTTCGATAAATTCTTCACGGGAGCTCCGGCAGTGCTCACTCCCTCTGACCCCGATGTCCTCGCCGCCATCAACCAGGAGGACTTTGAGGGCTTCTCCTACCAGAATCCAGACTACGCTCCATCTCCGCTCACTGCTGTTTGAGAACACCTGCTCCTCACCTGCTCCTCACCTGCTCCTCACCTGCTCCTCACCTGCTCCTCACCTGCTCCTCACCTGCTCCTCACCTGTCGCTCTGCCCTGTCACCCTGTACTCCTCCTATTCTAGTTTTCTATTAGACTATTTAACCATTTATTACAGTGTTCTCAGATTTTAATATAACAAAGATTCATCACTCGTCTATTGTTGAAGAGGGGGTACTACGCCAAATCAACTTCTTTGTGTTCTAACTCTAAAATCGTCAACAAAAACATGCCTGAAGTGGTGTTCTGAAGTTTTTTGTGCATGTTTGATCGGTTTCTCGAATCAAATCTTCCTTTTGGTTTGGTATACGAGACCACGCAGAACAGCAGGAACGTCAAAAACTAAACTGAAACTAATTAAATACATGAATAAAGCATTTTCCTGGTGATCTAAATATGTCATGTGTTGGAAGTTAATACCCCAGAGAAGTGTAATACCCCCTCTTTAACATTTGTGTTGCAAGTCTGGAAAATAGTTCTCATTTAAATCATATTCAAGTAATTGGCTTTCCTCGAATTTTTGTTATTGTGACTACAAAAGAAAGTGTATAGAAAGTGAACTGAATTTTCTAATACTTACTCTTTCTATAGACATAAATATTTTCCCCCTATTTCCAAGACCCTATTTTTGCTAAACAAATTTAATCTCTTTATCTATAAACCGTTACAATAATGTGTGGATATGAGGCTAGAATAGAGTCCTCAGTCCAAAAACAAATAGATTTCTGAATCATCACTGGCAGACAAATGTTTTAATTAAAGCAAATCGACCATATAGATTATAAAACCAAAGTGTGGACAGTGTTGGGAAGTAACTTAATACTTGCACAGAGAATACGTCTTCTGAATATTCATTTTGAGTCACTGTATTCTCGTACAGTTACTTTTTCATTTAGTGGGGTTCAGAATACAGTTACTTTAATCAAATCAAAGAAATACACATTTGGACTTGATCACTCAGTTAAGGCTTGGACTTGCACTGGAAAAAAACAATCTAGGTAAGATAAAATGATTTAAATTAAGAATATTTTACTTTATTTGACTAGATTAAACTTGACAAGTAAAATGATCTGCCAGTGGAAGTGTTTTTTTCTTAATTCAAGAATTTGTTTCTTATTTTAAGCACAAAAAGTTGTTTTTTTCTTATTTTAAGTGAAGCGAGATGTATTTTCACATCTTAAGTAGAAAAAGTCTCATTACACTGGCAGATCATTTTACTTGTCAAGTGAAATTCACTCAAATCATGGCAAAACTTTCTTAATTCAAGTCATTTAAACTTGGCTAGACTTTTTGTTTTTTGCGGTGTGAGAAAAATATAAAACAGCTCTTGTGGCGCATTTATTTGTGGTTTTTCCTTCTCTGATCAGCGATATATAAATGCAACACAAAGCTGTTTTTAATCTTGTGTTGCATCTTTACACCACAATTTAAATGCGACTCTGTGAAAATATTCAGAGTATTCACAATGGAGTAGTTATGGCTGTGGTAATCCCTAAAATAAAGAATAAAGGAATAAAAAGTACAATTTAAGCATTTGTGGGCTGTCAAATGAAGACTGTTATTCACACATCGATGCAGACCTGGATGGACGGTGACTGGTGCTAGTGGGTTCTGTTACAGCTGTTTAGCTCTGAGACTGGACGAGATGTTTCATAACCAAATGTTTACACTGAACGACACCTTCTACATTACTGAGGTAGATGTGGGGTGACCATCTTGAATAGCTGTTATAATGGGATGTGGTTTAAGATAAGGGCATTTAAGCTTAAAACAACCAGGATTTTCAGTGGTTTCTCCAAAAAACACAATGAAGCAGTGGGTAGAGAAGCCCATTTTTTTACTCAAGTAAATGTACTTCGAAATAATATTAAGTACAAAGTAGTGGTCCAACAAATGACTCAAGTAAGAGTAAAAAAGTATTTGGGGCAGCAAGTGTTGGGCATAGCTTCTGATTTGTAATTGGAAGTGAATATAATAGAAAGGGCAGAACATTTCAGACCTGGTATTTTCGAAGGATAGACCATGAAAATGAGAAAAACTAAATAGTATCTGAAGGAAAAATGCTAGAAATACAAATGTCAAATCATTTAATATTCAGGATAAAGCTAGTGTCACTTACTCACAGTGGGAAAAGTAACCAAAACTTTAAAAAGATACTGTTACTTCAAAAAATATTACTCAGGTAGGACTAAAAGTATGCAAGTATGAAAGTACTTTGAAAAGTATAATTTCTTTACAAAGTTACTCAAATAAAAGTGAATAGAACTGAGTACTCTGCAAACTTTTGGGGGCAGGAGTGTTGCTTGGATGTGTAGAGGTTGTTTGGTGCTCTTCAGCATAGGGACATGTCTCAGATACAAAGTTGAAAAACTGAGGCACTCAAAAAGTCCAAAAAAGTTAAAAAACCTTTAATACTACATAGCAAATAAAGTTAAAATCACACCACCGCGTTTCGGCCCTTTAGCCTTCATCAGGGCAAACTTGAGATGCCATCACAGTGCAAATTTAAAGTTAATAGGTGTAGGTCACATGTTCAAAGTGGGCTGGCCCCACAGTCGCCTGGTGCATGATGGGACATGTAGGCAGAACAGATTTTAGTTACAAGATTTGTAAGTTAATTAATTAATATTATACAGGATACAAGATATAAATAGTACAGTTCTCAACAACCAAAACATAGAAAAATAGATAAAAAGTATAAAAATATACATAGTGTAAAAAATACCACGGTGCTACATGTGTAATTTGTATGATATATTCGAGGGCTAATGTTAAAGAATTACTTTTTGAGTGCCTCACCTGTGGAACTGAGTACTACCCCCTCAGCCGGGAAGTCAGCAAAAAAGTGTAAATTTTATGCAAGGAAAATGAATTATGTATGAAATTGATATGTTTTGTTTGCAAATCTCATCGTTTTATTCAATTCTCTGGCATAAACAAAAGCAGGACAGTCTTTAAATAAATGGGACGCGGGTCAGGATAACCAAAAGAAGGACAGGTGGTCACCCCAGCCTAGTTAAACGTCTCAACAAACACAACACAGTCCATTTCTGTATGTAGAACTCTTAATAGTGTGGATTTTATAACCAAGTACAAGTGTCTATGCATGCGAGAGCCACTCAGAAATCTATAGTTAAGTGTTAGTGTTATAAATTGTGTTGGCAAAGATTGTTTATGTTCAAGAAATTAAGATTTAAAACCACATTTATTTGATTTTAATAAGAAAAAATAAAAGCTACTTAAAAATTGTGACTGATCCATATGAGGAAACAATTTATTTTTTATTTATTTTTTGCCACATTGTCCAGTCCTTTGCTTCTGCTACAAAAACGAGAACCTGAAATGAATCAAAATCGCTTGAATGAAGAATTAACATAAGCTGTACTGTGTAACTTTTCTGGTGGAGGGTTCGTCAAATGCTTTTTTTCCATGGAGATGTTATTCCTTTGTCCGGAATGTTTCACAGTATGGCTTTAAACCTTTCTGTCTTCATGGAGTTCAGGTCAGATCCCCGCTCACAGTCAGAATATTTGTTTTTCTAGGTATTTTTGAGCTATAAAACCGCCTGTATTTCAATAAATGTAACATCGAGCTGTTTAATGCCATGCTGTGGAACATTCTAGGCAGAGCAGTGACATATCCATAGAAACAAATAGGGATGGAGCCCGAACCAAAAAGCTACGTAGTGCATCTTTAAGCTCCACTAAGCAAATGTCATCTTATTCAGTCTTCCTCTTAAAGGTACACTGTGTAACTTTCTGCCATCACCTTTTTGTCTCCACAGTGAATGTAATGTTCCACAGTATGGCATTAACTTATCAACCTTGCATTTCTTTCATTACAGGTGTTTTTTATTGCTAAGAAAACCTTGTAGTCACACCTGAAACTTGATCATACTGTGGAACTTTCCAAAGCAGTAAAATCTCCATGGAGATAAGCATGCGATGGACCCTCCACCAAAAAATCCCAAAGTGTGGCTTTAGAATAAGAAAAAAACTGATACTGTGTGAATAGTGGAAAAACAAAGCTGGATAAATACGCTGCAAAAAAGCTTGGCCAAAATATGAGATATAAACATTTAAATCTATCAGAAAATGACTTAAAAGTAGTGAAATTATCTGTTCATGCAGCAAGATCATTTTACTCGACAAGTTATGTTAAAATAAACAACCTCTAGACTAGAATGAAGCAGCGTCAGAACTAGTAAATCGATAATAAACCTGAAAACAACATGAAAAACCTGATGAAAGTTTTAAAATCTTGGCCAGATCAGAGAAATTTGCAGTTGAGCTAAATGACAGCTAACACTATATAATAACTATAATTTAACTAACCTAAACAAAGAGTAGGTACTTTACTCTTACCCTGACCTTTTAATGAAGCAGTCACTAAGCCTGGATCATTCCAAATAAACAATTGTTGTAATACAGTGGGACTAAATCAACGCTAGCAGTTTTAAAGGGCCTATATTCCTCTATTTCCTGATGTTTCCTCATCACAAAACAGACCTGGAATTGTGTTTTGTTTCCTTCACACATGTTTAAGACACAAATGCTGCATATTTAGGCTGTGTTCTTCTCTCAGACTTTCTTTTTTCTTTCTTTTTACACCTTCTGATCTCATGTGGTAATACAGGAAAAGCTCCACTGTGTTTTTAAACTCCACACACCTTCACTAGGATCATTTGGATAATTTCAGCCCTGGAATTGCCGATTTGCAAAAGGTAAAAGGAGCTGTTCTCTTGAAAACTACTGTGTGAATGAAACAAAACACAACTCCAGGTATGTTTTTGATGAGGTAATGACATTATAATTTAGATTAAAGCGCACAAGAATCAGTTTGTGTTTACATAGGCCCTTTAAATGTAAACGATTACGTTCACTGTCATTTCCGGCGACTGTTGTTGATCCTGGTTTCTGCTCCGGGGCGGCATATATGTGCTCCACTGATCTCTGGCTAAGTGGCATTTGGCCGTGACAGAGGCTGACTCTACAATCCACTTTATGAAGGCTCTTTTTTTTTTACAGCGCTCTGTTTGCACTGCCCCATGATGACCCCTCTGTCAGCACCACGTCACACCCAGACAACCTCACATGACCACAGGAAAACATGTCGCAGCCTCGGGGAAGTGACTTTCAGAAAATAAATTACACTGAATTTTGACCATATAGTTTATTTACCAAGGAAAATATGTAACCTTTTCCTGACACTTCTGGCTTATTACAAGAAATGTTTGATGGATTTAGAAATTTTCCAGACCATATTGGCAAAAAATGTATAAAGACAATCTATTATTCTATGATAATCTGTAAGTAAGTAAGGAATATGTAAACAAATAAAAAGGGCTGATTGAATAAATACATGTCATTTAACTGAATTCATATTTTGGATTCAAGCAATTTTAATAATATGTTTTATTTATTAGGCCTTTCTAGAAGTCGCCTTACAGCACTTCTGTATGTTAATGCACAAAAGCATTAATATACAAAAGTGAAAACAAAGTTAAAAGCCTACAGAATACAGTCCAGCATAACTACATTTTTATGCTATTCTAGTCTTGGTTTAGGCCTCATCTAGACTTGGTTTGGTCTTGTTTTAGTCCTGGTCTAGTCCCAGTTTAGTTCTAGTTCAGTTCCAGTTTTATGTTGTATGCTTAGTGTGAATGTAGTCTGGTTCAGGCCTGGCCTAATTCAGATTACTTTCTGGGTTTAGTTCCAATTTGTATGTGAATCAATTGTGCAAGTGCAAATTAAGTCAGGCTTAATCGTGGTCTAGTCCTGGTCTAGTCCTGGTCTAGTCCTGGTTTAGTCTGAATTTTGTGTAGTGTGTGCAAGTGTGAACGCTGTGAGAGTCCAGGCAGAAAGCAGCACTGTCTCTCTACTAAAACCCAAACCATTATCAGTGTAAAAGCTAAATGAATCTCCCTCACAGCCACAGACATATGCACATATATACCATACATACATCTCCCTTTAGGCAACAGCATTAGAATAATAAGGCAGGAGGACCTTGTTAGTGGCCGCAGGTATCACTGAAATGCTGCTTTTTGGTTTTTAATGACGCTCTTTGGTCATTGATTAGACGTAATTAAGAGTCCGCCTCAGTGGGGGAGTTCAATACATGGACCACAATAGTAACAACGCCATAAAAACCTGATTTGAACAAGAGTGTGTGTGTTATCTCAGGCAGCAGCTGGTCATTGCGGGCACAAATCTGTCTGAATGCCCACTGGTCCTCCTTGTGGTTTTTCTTCGGGCAGGCTGTTTATTTTAAAGCCGGAGAGAGCGAGGACACGTTATTGCTCTGCTGAGAAAAGCACAATACAAATATGTCTGTGTAAATGTAGCTGCAGCAGTGTTTTGCGAGGTGAGGTCAAAGTTCACGACAGGCAGACAGTAAAATAAAGTGGAGCGTGTAATGAGCTGCTGATCAAGACGTCCACACAGAAGGGTCGCTCTCGGGCACAGCGAAATATCAGGGAAAGGCACTTTTTTTGTCCCCGTGGAAATGTTTTTTGCTTTGTCTCGGATGTTGTTTTTATGTCCAAACAGAGACAATTGTAAGTGACAGCCCCAGGACAAGTTACGGGTCAGAACTGTGGTAATAAATAAATAATGATGATGTTTTTTGTTTAGTTTTTTACTATTGTAGCTGAACAAACATAAGATATTCATGGGTACATACTGTATGTTTGAACCCTATGTGTGCCCCAGAGTCTGAATTTCCATAAAGAGTCATAAGTACAGGGATGTGGGCGGGGATAGGGGGTAGGTGAAACTGAATTTGATTTTCTGACACTCAAGCCTCAAATGTGGAATACAGGAATACTCAAACATGCCTCAGAATGTGTTTATGATGATTGAAAACCATTATAACATGGTTAAAAGCTCATTTATGTCAATTGTGTATAATAGACTCATATTACGCTACATTCATATTTATGTTCTAATGTTTCCTCATCAAAAACAGACCTGGAGTTGTGTTTTGTTTCATTCACATGTTTGACACCTGCATATTTAGTTTTTATCTTAGCCAGAAAACACTCCACTCCACACTCCATCTTGTGATTCATGCGGCAACATAGTGCTAATTTAGATAATTTCAGCCCTGGAATTGCATCTCTCGGTTGAACAAAAGGTAAAAGAAGTTGTTAACATGAATATTTCGTGTCATCTTAAGGTGGATCAGAGCATTTTGAGCTTTGGAGATTAAAATGAAGATTTCTTTTCGGGTTTAATTCAAATTTGTATGTGGTGTCCATTGTGCAAGTGTGAATGAAGTCGGGTCTGGTTTAGTCCTGATGGAGACTTGGTTTGGTCCTGTTCTAGTCCCGGTTTAGTCCTATTAGACCAGTAGTGCTGGTTTAGTCCTGGTTTAACCCTGGTCTAGTTCAGATTTCTTTCTGGGTTTAGTTCCAGTTTGTATGTGGTGTCCATTGTGCAAGTGTGAATAAAGGCTGGTTCAGTCTTGGTCTAGTCCTGTTATAGTCCTGGTTTAGTCCTGGTTTAGTCCTGGTTTAACCCTGGTCTAGTTCAGATTTCTGTCTGGGTTTAGTTCCAGTCTGTATGTGGTGTCCATTGTGCAAGCGTGAATGAAGTCAGGTTTGAGCCTGGTTTAGTCCTGATGTAGACTTGGTTTGGCCCCGTACTAGTCCTAGTTTAGTCCTGGTTTGGTCCTGCACAAGTCCTGGTTTAGTCCTGGTTTTGTCCTGATTTAGTCCTGGTTTAGTCCTGATGCAGACTTGGTTTGGTCCTGCACTAGTCTTGGTTTAGTCCTAGCTCCGGATTAGTCGGAATTGTGGTGTAGTGGAATTGCGTGTCTCTGTTGAACAAAAGCTAAAAGAAGTTATTAACATGAATGCGTCGTCTCATTTCAAGGTGGATCGGAGCATTTTGAGCTTCGGAGATTAAGACTAAAAATGCAGGATTCCTCATGTTTGTGTGAATGAAACAAAACAAAACTCCAGGTATGTTTTTAAGAAGACGTTCGAACATGTCTTAAAGCTCATACACACACAGGTCATTTAAACTTAACTCGTATCTGTTCCACTGCTGCTTTATGAAGTTTAATGGCGTCATAACTACAGGGAAACATGTGACCAAAGCATTTTACGTACAAAAATGTGCACGGGAACATTTATGGATGGATATTTCTATTGCAAAAACTATTTATTTCAGTAGTTAAAAGTTTATTTCAAAACGCGCACAGATTCAGTTCACAGAGCGGTGAAGAGCGGTGAATCATTTCTCATAGTTTTTTTTTTTTCTTTTTCATTACACTGATGTATGACCCTCGTGGCTACATGATCTCATTACTACAGAATATTGCATAATGTCACATAATTAATTCCCAATCGAATTAAAAGCTTTAACCGTCTCTGTACACTCCGTATGTATAAAACCAATCTGTGAATATGAGTTTGAAATGAGCAGTGGAAGAGTTTGCGTTTCCATTAGGCCGATATTCTAATTGATGTCGTTCGCTGTCATAAAAGCGCGAGAGGTTTTTTTATCCTGATCCGTCTGTTCTCCGTGTGGTCGATGTCGCTGTTGTTCGGGTCCGACTCTATAGAGAATCAATACGTTATCATTACCCAGAGATCAATAAGATGAATTTATTTATAATGTGTTATGACAAATGAAATAAAGTGGCTCATTTGATTTTGTTCTCTTTTTCTCCGCATCCCTCTCTCTCTCTCTCTCCTTCTCTCTCTGTCTCTCTAACTCACACACTTTTCCTCTCTCTCTTTCTCTCTCTCCCTCCTCCCTATCTCTCTCTGTCACTTCTCTCCTTTCTCATTCTCTCTTTCTCTTCCTTTTTCTCTCTCCCTCCTCCCTATTCCTTTCTCTCTGTCCCTCTCTGTCTCTTCTCTCTCTTCTCTCCCTCTCGCTCTTTCTCCCTCCTCCCCATCTCACTCTCTCTCTCTTCTCCCCCTCTTTCTCTTTCTCCCTCCTCCGTATCTCTGTCTCCTCTCCCTCTCTCTCTCACACCTCTCTATCTCTCTCTCTGTTCATCCTATCTCTGTTTCTTCTCTCCCTCTCTTTCTCCTTCCTTCCTATCTCTCACTCTGTTTCTTCTCTCCCTCTCTCTCTCCTTCCTTCCTATCTCTCACTCTGTTTCTTCTCTCCCTCTCTCTCTCCTTCCTTCCTATCTCTCACTCCACTTCTTCTCTCCCTCCATCTTTCTCCTTCCTTCCTCTCTCTGTCTCTTCTCTCCCTCCTCCCTTTCTCTCTCTGCCCCCCTTCTCTCTGTTTCTCTCTCACACCCCTCCTCCCACTTTCTCTCTTCTCTCCCTATCTCTCTCTTTCTCCCTCCTCCCTGTCTTTCTCTCTCTCCCTCTCTCTTCTCTTCCTCTCTTTCTCTTTCTCCCTCCTCCCTATCTCTGTCCTTTCTCTTTCTCTCCCTCTCTCTCTTTCTTTCTGTCTCTCTCTCTTTCCCTCCTTCCTATCTCCCCTCTGCCTCCCTCTCTCTATGTTTCTCTCTCACACCCCCTCTCTATCTCTCTCTGTCGCTTCTCTCCTTCTTTCTTGCTCTCTCATTCTCTCTCTCCCTCCTCCCTATTCCTTTCTTTCTGTCTCTCTCTTCTCTCTCTCTCGCTCTTTCTCCCTCCTCCCTATCTCTCTCTCTTGCTCTCTCACTCTCAATCTTCCCTGTCTCTCTCACTGTCTCCTCTCCCTCTCTCTCCTCCTCCTCCTTATCTCTCTGTCTCTTCTCTCCTTTCTCTCTCTTTCCCTTCTCCTTATCTCTCTCTGTCTCCTCTCTCCCTCTCTCTCTCTTTCTCCCTCCTCCCTATGTCTCTCTGTCTCTTCTCTCCTTCTTTCTCTCTCTTTCCCTCCTCCCTATCTCTCTCTGTCTCCTCTCTCCCTCTCTCTCTCTCTTTCTCCCTCCTCCCTGTCTTTCTCTCTATCCCTGTCTCTTCTCTTCCTCACTCTCTCTCTTTCTCCCTCCTCCCTGTCTCTCTGTCTCTGTCTCTTCTCTTCCTCTCTCTCCCTCTCTTTTTCCCTCCACCCTATCTCTGTCTCTTCTCTCCTTCTTTCTCTCTTTCCCTCCTCTCTATCTCTCTCTCATTCTCCCTCCTCTCTATCTCTCGCTCTCTTCCTCCTCACCTCCTCTTCCTCCTTTTCTCCTCCCCCCTCTCTACTTCTCCTGGTCTCCTTTCCCCTCTGTCTTTCCCTCTACCTTTCTTTCTCCCCTCTGTCTCCTTCCTACAATCTACCCTCCTCTTTTTACCCCCTCTCTCCCTCCTTCCCTCCGTCTGTCCGTCTCTCCCCCTCTCGGAGACACAGAAGTTGCTGACCCGTGTGCAGAGGCCTGGACTTGTCGAAGCAGCAGAAGTGACTCTTCGCCGTTTCTATTCACTCGCTTGTTCTTTGTGCACACGGCAAAAAATTTACATCCAGTTTTGATTAAAAAGACTTTTCGGACAATACCGACCGGATTAAAAAAAAACAAACATCTAAGAGCTCATTATTTATAGGACATAGAACAACGTATTTTGGGACATTTTCCGATTTTGATCAGTTTAAAAATAACTGTGCCAAACGGGTCATTTCATTTTTTCCATTGGCAAATAACATAATGTAGGTTGATCAAGTAGAAAAGTTAATTAGTCAAAACTCCTCAGATGAGTTAATTTCCTGATTTCGTCTTCCTTCTTTTACCTTACATGCCCTCCTTCCCCACTCCCTCCCTCTTTCTCTCTCTCCCTAGCTCCTTCCCTCCCTCTCAGCCTCCTCCATCCCTCCATTCCTGTGTCCTTCTCACCTTCTTCTTCCCTCCCTTCCTCTCTACGTCTATGTCCCCCTCCCTCTATCTATTTACCCTCCGTCTACTCACCCCTTCTCTCCTCGTCCCTCTCCTTTTCTCCATCTCACTTTCTCTCCCCCTTATTCCCTCATTCATTCCTTCCCTCTCTTTGTCATCCCTACCTATCTCCCAAGCTTCTTCCCCTCTCTCTCTCCTCACTCCTGCTCCTTCTTTCTTTCCCTCTATCTCTCCTCGCCCCTCTCGTTCTCCACCCTCTCCCTCGATTCCTGGCTCTGCTCTTGCCCTCTCTTCCTCTCTCCCTCACTACTATTGCCTCTTTTTTCCTTTATATCTTGCCCTCTCCAGTCTCTCCCTCCATCCTTGCTTCTTCTCTCTTCTCTTCTCTTCTCTTCACTGGCTATCTCCTTCTTTCTCTCTCTCGCTCCATCTCCATCCACCTTCTCTTCCTTCCCTCCATCTCTTACTCTTCCCTCTCTCCCGCTCTCCCTCCCTCACTATTTACACTCTTTCTACCTCTAACTCTACCCCCTCCTTCCCACGCTCTCCCCATCCATTCCTCTTCCTCTCTTCTCTCCCTCCTCCCTCTACGTCTCTACCTTCTCTCTCCCCCTTTCACTCCCTCTACCTACTCAACCCCCGCTACCTCCCTTTCTCTCCTCCCTTCCTCTCCCTCTCTACCCCCGCCATTGTTTCCCACCTTCCCTCTCTCCTCCCTTCCTCTCTCTCCTCTTCTCCCCCCCTCCGTTGCTTCACAGTGGGACTAATATCCCTACAGAGATCTGAGCAGAACACGTTGACCTTCACATTAAAATCTCATCAGTTCCTCCCTGTGCTCCTGTCTTCTCTCCTGCTCCACATCTGCCCCTCGTCTCTTCCACGGGCCTCGTCCTCTCATCTCCGCTCGAAAAAGACTCTGCTCCACTTTCCGTGCATCAAAACGACACTTTGCTAATGTTGAGATCATCTTTTGAGAGCTTTTGGGCCAAAGAACTATATTGGTTGTGTTCAGATGCCGCAATGTCCCCAATATCGCTTCTCGCTCACTTAGTTTTTCTATTGGTGGTTTTCAGATTGTTAAATGTCATGACGTCGTGCTCCCAGATGGGGGCAAAAGACCTGTTCTTATTCATTACATTGTACTTGACCATGAACTATCCAAAAGGTAAACGCACAAATGTTGAACCTGTTCATTTAGATTCGATATCTCACTGTCTTTCCACATAAACCTCCATTTTAACAATATTCATCTTATCTTCCCTCATCTGCATTAAATATTATTGGCCTATGATACCAGCTATAGCTCTTATATCGCACTTTATGTTCTTTACTTTGCAGCTCAATGACATTGTGATAATAGGATTGACACAGTGTCATTCGGATAATGAGAGATACATGTAATTTGCACCCTTTTTCCACATTATTCCCAAGAGTACTGCATGTGTACTTGTGATGTACAGTTTACATACTAAAGATTTTTGCATATTTAGTATATTTAATCATATTACCATGTACAGTGATGGCTCCTTGAGTATTTGAGTAGTATTTTTTCACTATTTTGTGCTATATTTACAAGAAAAATGTGAGATTGTCCATTGTCCCAACCTCAGAATACATTAAATAAATTAGGAAGTAAGTCATTTTGCCTCATCTTAAAGGTTCTCTATGCAACTTTTCTGATTGTCTCCTTGGAAATGTTCATTTATCTCAACTGGAGCAGGTGTTTTATCATTAAAAACTATAATGGAATGATTGTAATATAGAGCTAATGCTATATTGTGGGACTTTTCATGCGAAACAACAGCATCTTCATGGAGACGAGCAGAGCCTCTCCTAGTAAACGTGCTTCATTTACAACATTATTCAAAGTTGTCATGTCACTAATGAACGAGTTCTTCTTTGAAACACTGCACTGTCATTATGTTTTCAAAATACTGTCACAAAACGCCTCCAATCATTTGAGCTGGTGTCATTTTTACGTTATAATGAGTTTAATATTGCACCGTGTCGTGACGAATTTTAATAAGAGTCCAATTTCTCCAACACACAGTGAGGTAATAGGCACTTTACTCCTCTGACATTTGGACACCAGGGGAACTTGCCTTTTTTATGAGTCTGCCTTTACTCAGGTTGTTTTAGCCTCTCTTAACCAAAAGTGGGGATTTCTTCTCTTTTACTTTCACTCAAGGACATAAAGTTTTGTAACTTCTATATAAAATTGTACTTTTCAGACACTATACTTACACTATAGTGATATATGTTGCAGTGTAATAGTACTTTAACTTAACTTTTGGGTACTTTTCTGACTAAGAGTTCGAACAATAGCGTTGGAACTAAACCTAGACTAGAACAGGACTTAAACCAGGACTTAACAGGACCAAACCAAGTCTACATCAGGACTAAACTGATGCTCATCACCAGAGCGAGTGAGAACGTGTCATTACAAGTGACAAAAGCGTCATGTTGACAATATGAAATGATTTGAACATTTGAAAATACCAGATTTTGTGTTTTTCTTTTTTGTTTTTCCAAATATATAAACTTCAAATTATACATCAGATCTTACATCCAATCTCTTTATAATTGCTCTTACTTGCCACAGTAACCACAACTTTTGTTCCTCTAGGACCTACTATTAAAGGGCGATTGTCAGATCTGTGTTCTAATAATGTTTCCTCGTCAAAAATATACCTCGAGTTGTGTTTTATTCCATTCACACACGTTTAACACACAAATCCTGCGTATGCTGAGCTCCTCTCTCAAGCAGAAAACACTTTGTGATGCCATGTGCTAACAGTGGAATTGCTCCACTGTGTTTTTAAACTCCATACACCTTCACTTGAATCATTTCAGCCCTGAGATTGCTCGCCTTTACTAAACAAAAGCGAAAATGTAGCTGGAATGGAGCATTTTGACATTCAGACATGCAGACAGACTAATAATAAAGGATTACTGATACGTGTGAATGAAACAAAACAACTCTGAGTATATTTTTCATGAGGTAACAGTGTTACAACACACCTAAAAGCTCACAAGAGTAAATTTTGCGCAATCTAGGACACCTTTAACACTCTGCTATTATTCTGAAGTAACAGTACTCTTACTTATGTACAATTTGGGGCTATTCTGTACCCATCTCTGCGCATAACCTTTAGCACAACCTTGACGCTATCAGGCAGTGTGTAACTAAGCCTGCATTGGTCCCGTGCGGAGCTGACAGCCTGTCTATCAAACCAGTGAGACGTGATGCGATCCTTATCCTCCATATTGGTCCCATAGGTCTGTAACCTCCTTCCACTTTGCTAATATCTCTATCTGTGCTCAGTGCCTCAGGTCAAAGTGTGCTCTATTGATATGGTTACTAAAATTATAGGATTTCTCTACCAGCGGAGGACTAAAAATAGCGGCTGGGACACGGACCACAGGGGACAGACGAGGGGAGAGGAGAGGAGGGGAGAGATGGAAGAGAGGAGAGATGGAAATAGTCTTTCTACCTGTACAGTTACATCATCCATCAGTGACAGGCACCATTCACTTTAACACCACGTTATAATGTTCAACCCAAAAACTACAACTCCCATGATTCAAGATTTCATTTTTTACTTTTCTTCATAATTCTCTGGTTGTTTTTTACGTGTCTGTGTGTATGATTTCAAGTTTATTTCAAAGCAACTTTTCACTACAGACAAAGCAAGGCAAAGGTTAAAGGTGCACTATGCAACTCTTAACCTTCTCGTTTCTACAGATATGTTGTTGCTCTGCTCTCGAATGTCCCACAGTATGACATTAAACAGACTTACCTTATATGTTTTCAATTCCAGATGGTTTTACAACTCTAAAATACCAAAAAAACATGCATTCTGATTGTGAACGGGATCGCCTCTCCACAGATCTGACCGAACTTGGCCTGGTTCGGACTCTGTGTTGATAGAAAAATATAATGCCACACTGTGAAACATTCCAGACAAAGCAATAACATCTAAAAAAAAATGTAAGAAAAGCTACTCTGTGCACCTTTAAGACAGAAACAGCCAGTTATTATGGCTTTGTATGTGCCTTTAGTTTTAAAATGCTTGTTTTGATTGCCAAAAAAAAGTGTCTATAGCGTAGAAATTAATCTGTAATCTCTTCTTATTATATTGACTTAT
Source organism: Odontamblyopus rebecca (assembly GCA_030686955.1). NCBI lineage: Eukaryota > Metazoa > Chordata > Actinopteri > Gobiiformes > Gobiidae > Odontamblyopus > Odontamblyopus rebecca. The sequence continues at coordinate 31,831,181 of CM060657.1, forward strand.
TTGGAATCAAAAAGTTACTATACAATTTAAGTAATAAGCTTATAATTTTGCCTTTATAGTCAGTTCAAAATGGTAGAGTAGAAGGAGCTTGTAAGGTTATTTAACTGCAAATAACAAAAATGTGGTGGAAAAAAGTAGCCTCTAACCCAGGTGTTAAGAGAAAAGATATTGTTACGTATGTTTGGAGTTAATGCAACACTGAATGCCCGCAGCCTGCACGTTCAAACGCTGCGTTAAGTGTAGGAAAGTGCTCCGTTTTGTTCGCCGCGGTAAACAATGGCCTGCGTAGACTGCACGCAAGCTGCATTATTGAGCAAACAGCTTGTAAAATGATCCGCGATGTGATGTGGTGGTCGTGCTCCCCCTACACCCCACCCCTTCTCTCTCTCCTCTCTTCTCTCTCTCACTCTCCCTCCCTTCCTCTCTCTCTCTCCACCGCTCACGTCTCTTTTGAAGCCAGAGTAGCTGAAGTGATCCACCGCATTGCCAGGGACGCACTGTCAGAGCGAAAGACACCGAGGATGACCACTACTTTACCCAAAGCATTTAAGTCCATACGAGGCAGATAAACCCCCAAAAAAGGAGAGGAAAAGGGGGCGGCAGATCCGTTTTACCACTGTGAGGTTTTGGCGCTTTTGGCACCGACGTGAGCGCACGACTCCCGGGGCAGGGTAAGTACTTCTGCTGTGGTTTGTAGTTGTGCTTGGCGTATTTTAAGCTGTGGGAAACGTCGCCCATGAATTCGTGATGAATGAAGCGGGCTACAGCGGCTCGTCTCCGTGTTGCGTTCTCGTGCGTATTAAAGCGCACGTTGATTTGGCGTCAGACCAGCACGAGCGCAGCGTTTTCTCCAAAGTCCACACGTGCACAGCAGAGGGGGTTTCCGATGCCCCCCTGGGCGCAACACAAACACCAAGCCAAACTTTTAAACGCGGGGTTAAATTCTTGTTTTTTTTATCGCTTCTTTCGCTTTCAACGTGACCCGTGGGCTTTGCTTTGCTTTGGACTGTCAGGGTTGGGGAGTTTTTAACAGGTGTGGGCGCGTCCCTCTGTCCCGCGCGGTCACGCTGGGTACCCCCCTCACATTTGGGGGCAAAAGATCTTCCCTGTGTCAGCCCATATTGCCCAAATAGTCTTTTTTTCCCCCAGTTCTTTTGCTCCGTTCACCGCGAGCGTTCGAGGTGTCACTCTGAGATGGTGACAGATTAGACCAAATTAAACCTTTTGTGCCCCCGTGGCTGCGCTATCTAACCAATTCAACTGCCTCATTGCTTTCTGGGTACGGGTGCCTGAAGGGGCCTGTCTCTCTGTGTTAAATGGGATCGTTATCGCAAATCACAGGAGACGGGTTCCCTGTCCGTGCAAGTCCTCAATGTGTGATGATAAATGATTCCACAAAAGTGTCTGGAAAGCACAAAAAAAAAAAAAAAAAAAAACCTGTTTACATCCGGGACGTTTCTCAGGTTGGGCGCGTGGAGGCCGAGAGGAGCTGTCCATGGTGCTGAACACGTCTGAAACCAGTTTACTGCAGTGAAGCAATACAGCCATTGATCGCTCCTCACTCCAAAGCACATGGGCCCATCACGCTGCTGCCAAACCACGAGCCGGACCTTACATCACGAATTCCCTCATTTGCAATCGTATTTTGCACTGTTTTGTAGTTGCAAAAGTGAAAACTGAAATGTTAATTAACTAATTTTCCACTCTTAACAAAGCTTCTGAGTCCCTTGCATAGCCTGCATCAGTGGTTCTGCACCTATTTTGTCTCAGTGCCCCTTAAGTGTTGGTTTCTCACACTTTCAGTACCCTTTATATCACCCATTGGTGTTTCTTTAATTATTACAAATCTGAAAACTAGTATACTGCTATTTTTAACTATTGTATTTAATGTTTTAATGATAATGATGCTCAAAATTACCATGCAGACATTATCAAGGACGTAAAATATAGTAAGAACATTTTATATTGAAATACTGTCCCATTTTGGTCATACTTTAGCCCAGGTTTAATCCTGGTGCAGTCAAGATTTAGTCCCAATTTTTTAAGCCATGTTAGAACATTGTTACCTTCTCAAAAACATATCTGGAGTTGTGTTTTGTTTCATTCATATCTGAGAGAAGAATTCAGCCTAAAGTGCAGGGTTTGTGGGTTTTTGTGGAGGAAACATTATAACACACACACACACACACACACACACACACACACACACATATAAAATATAATATAATAACAGATCAACAAACTGAGAGCCACACAATTCAGCTGTTATAAGGAGCAATCAGTCAACACAGCCAAGTTTTATGTTTTTACTATTTTATTTCTCATTATTCAGCGGTAATAGTTCTGACAAATTTGAAAGTGTTTATGTTTAAGTGTTTGTTGATCACAATTTGAAACAATTTTAAGTGCAAGAAGGTCAACATGCGTCATTATTTAGATCATCTGAACCATGTTGAAAAATGTATTACACAAAAAAATAGATGTTTTAACTTAGCTTTTATCGGCTGTTCCTCGGATAGAAGAGAGAAAAGAGGCGGATTTCTCTTTATAACATGTCCATAATGCAGGAATATAATACTTTAATACTTTATACGTGAATGTGAAAGGAAAAACACTTATGAAACAAGTGTGTGTGTGTGTGTGTGTGTGTGTGTGTGTGTGTGTGTGTGTGTGTGTGTGTGTGTGTGTGTGTGTGTGTGTGTGTGTGTGTGTGTGTGTGTGTGTGTGTGTGTGTGTGTGTGTGTGTGTGTGTGTGTGTGTGTGTGTGGCACAAATCAACACAATGAGTTAATTATAGTAAACAGAGGAGAGTTTGGACACAGGCCCAGGGTGCACACAGCAGGAGGAGGAGGAGGGGCGTTTTGTTCCACAGACACATGAATGAACCCTGCAGAGACACATGGAGGGAGGGATGAAGAGAGGGATGGAGAGGGGGAGGTAGAGAGAAAGAGAAAGAGGGAGGAGAGGGATAGAGAGAGAAAGAGAGAGGAGAAAGAGAGCTGGGTAAAGAGACACAAAGATTTAGAGGGAATGAGACAGAAGAGAGGGAGAGGGTGAGGTACAGACAGAAAGAAAGAGGGAGGAGAGGGATAGAGAGAAAGAAAGATAGAGGAGAAGGAGAAATGGGTAACGAGGCAGAGAGATTTAAAGGGAATGAGACAGAGGAGAGGGAGAGTTGGGTAAAGGGATGAAGAGATGGAGAGGGAAAGAGAGAGAGATGGAGAGGATGAGGTAGAGCGAGAAAGAAAGAGAAAGAGGAGAGGGATAAAGAGAAAGAAAGAAAGAAAGAAAGAAAGGAAAGCTGGGTAAAGAGGCAGAGATTTAGAGGGAACAAGACAGAGAGAAAAAAGAGACAGAGGAGAGGGAGATAGAAAAAGAAAAGGAGAAAGAGACAGAGAGAGAGAAAGAAGGAGAGAAGAGAAGGAGAGATGATAAAGAGATGGGGAGATGAGAGAGAAAGATTGAGAGAGTAAGAAAGGGAAAGAAGAGAGAGATGGAGCGAGGGAGAGCAATTGAGAGAGTAAAAGAGGGAGAGGTGGAGAGCGATAAAGAAAGAGAGAGATGATCTCTCCATCTGAGAGATGGGTAAAGGGATCAAGGGATGGAGAGGGAAAGAGAGAAAGAGACAGAGAGGAAGAAGAGAGCGCAAGGGACAGAGGGAGAGGGGGTAGAGAGCAAGAGAGGGAAAGAGAGAGATTGAGAGAGAAAGTGAGGCAGAGACAGAAAGAAAGAGGAGAAGAAGAGATGGATAAAGAGAGGGGAGAGGGAGAGAGACAGAGAGATGGAAAGGGAAAGAGAGAAAGAAAGAGACAGAAGAGAGGGATAGAGAAAAAGAAAAGGAGAAAGAGACATAGAGAGAAAGTGGGAGAAGAGAGCGGAAGGAAGAGAGGGAGAGGTGGTAGAGAGCAAGAGAGGAAAAGACGAGAGAGGAGAGAGGAAGAAAGAGAGGAGAAGGAGAGATGAGTAAAGGGATCAAGAGATGGAGAGGGAGAGAGAGAGAAAGAAAGAGACAAAGGAGAGGGAGAGTTGAGTAAAGAGACGGAGAGATGAGGAAGAAGAGAGAGAAAGGAAGAGAAGAAGGGGATAGAGAGCAAGAGGAAAAGTAAAGAGAGTGGGGGAGAGAGAGATTGAGAGAGAAAGGGAGGGAGAGATGGCAAGAGCAAGACAAAGAGAGAAAGAAAGAGGGAGAAAGGTATAGAGAGAGAAAGAGAGAGGAGAAGAAGAGATGGATAAAACAATGGAGAGAGGGAGAGGGAAAGAGACAGAGAGATGGAGAGGGAAAGAGAGAAAGAAAGAGACAGAAGAGAGGGAGAGAGAAAAAGAAAAGAAGACATAGACACATAGAAAGGGAGAGGAAGAAAAGAGAAAGGATGAGAGGGAGGGGGTAGAGAGCAAGAGAGGAAAAGAAGAGAGAGAGGAGAGATAGAGAGAGAGAGTGAGAGAAAGAGACAGAGAGATGGAGAGAGAGCGAGAGATTGCAAGAGAAAGAGACAGAGAGATGGAAAGGGAAAGAGAGAAAGAAAGAGACAGAAGAGAGGGAGAGAGAGAAAGAAAAGGAGAAAGAGACATAGAAAGGGAGAGGAAGAAGAGAGAGAAAGGATGAGAGGGAGGGGGTAGAGAGCAAGAGAGGAAAAGAAGAGAGAGAAAATAGAGATGAAGAGAGAGCGAGAGATTGAAAGAGAAAGAGAGGGAGAGATGGAGAGGGAAAGAGAGAAAGAGAGAAAGAAAGAGACAGAAAAGAGGGAGAGAGAAAAAGAAAAGGAGAAGGTGACATAGAAAGGGAGAGGAAGACGAGAGAGAAAAGGATGAGAGGGTGGGGTAGAGAGCAAGAGAGGAAAAGAAGAGAGAAAGAAGAGATGAAGAGAGAGAGCGAGAGATTGAAAGAGATGGAAAGATGGAGAGGGAAAGCGAAAGAAAGAGCCAAAGGAGAAGGAGAGAGAAAAGGAAAAGGAGAAAGAGACAGAGAGAGGGAGAGAGGGAGAGGTAAAGAAACAGAGAGAGGGAGAGAGGGAAGGTAAAGAAACAGAGAGGGAGAGAGGGAAAGGTAAAGAAACAGTGAGAGTGAAGAGAGGGAGAGAGGGAAAGGTAAAGAAACAGAGAGAGGGAGAAGAGAGGGAGAGAGGGAAAGGTAAAGAAACAGAGAGAGGGAGAAGAGAGGGAGAGAGGGAAAGGTAAAGAGACAGAGAGAGGGAGAGAGGGAAAGGTAAAGAAACAGAGAGAGGGAGAAGAGAGGGAGAGAGGGAAAGGTAAAGAAACAGAGAGAGGGAGAAGAGAGGGAGAGAGGGAAAGGTAAAGAAAGAGAGAGGGAGAAGAGAGGGAGAGAGGGAGAGGTAAAGAAACAGAGAGAGGGAGAGGTAAAGAAAGAGAGAGGGAGAAGAGAGGGAAAGGTAAAGAAACAGAGAGAGGGAGAAGAGAGGGAAAGATAAAGAAACAGAGAGAAGGAGAGAGGGAAAGGTAAAGAAACAGAGAGAGGGAGAAGAGAGGGAAAGGTAAAGAAAGAGAGAGAGGGAGAAGAGAGGGAAAGGTAAAGAAACAGAGAGAGGGAGAAGAGAGGGAAAGGTAAAGAAAGAGAGAGAGGGAGAAGAGAGCGAAAGGTAAAGAAACAGAGAGAGGGAGAAGAGAGGGAAAGGTAAAGAAACAGAGAGAAGGAGAGAGGGAAAGGTAAAGAAACAGAGAGAGGGAGAAGAGAGGGAAATGTAAAGAAACAGAGAGAGGGAGAAGAGAGGGAGAGAGGGAAAGGTAAAGAGAGAGGGAGAAGGTGAGTCATCCACACCTCAGTCATCGGTGCCTTAATCAGGACAGAGATGAATAGACTCACAGAGTCTTAAGACGAGAGTTCAAACCCGTCTCTGCTGAGGCCGTGTGGAGGTTTAACCAGGTGTTTACCACAGGGTTTTTATCTCAGAATTTGGACTAAAATCTGTACAAACTCAGCTCATGGTTAATTAATAGTGACCTCCTCCCTTATGGACAAAAATCAGGTCCCCGTGACATAAAAAACCTTAATATTTGATGAACATGATTTAAACAACCCACTTTTTTCTTTTTAAATGTAAAAATGCATCTCCACAAACTGGACTTTTTCTTGACTATCATATTCCACAGTTTGGCAGAAAACGCATCTATTTCCATGAAGAATGTTCCACAGTAAAGTTATAATCTTAAAATCCCACCGAATCACGCAGGTAACAAACCAAATCCAGAAAGTGGCACAGTGTTGCTTTAAGATATGGTTTACAAAAGGTTCGTGGCAAAGGAGAGAATTCAATTTGTCAACTGGACAAAAGTTTATTTCGTCGAATACATTACTAAACACTAAATAAACCTTTACCCAGGTGACAAAGTGAATTCTCTCCTTTGCTGTGGATTCAACCTGAACGACTGAGGGATTTTACACACAAAAGGTTAAAGTTTTTTGTTTTTTTCCACAGGGAAGTTGCTTTGACGGATTATAGTGTATTTGTAAAGTCCATTATTCTAAATCTGATCACTTTCCTTATCTTTGCACATGTAAATCTTTCCGCTCACCTCTGAAAGTTACGCTTTGTTGCTTTAAGTTAAAATATGAGCTACAAAAGGTTAATGTTTGTGCCGAGATCACAGAGAAAAGCCCGTCCCAGGTGGTTTAAAATCTTGCTTTGAGAGGCTAGTATATTTGTAAAGCACATTATATTTCATTTATTATTATAAATCTGATTTTTATTTGCAAATCCCTTAGTTCACCGCCTAAAGTTACACATTGTTGTTAAAATATGGGCTACAATAGGTTAAAAGTTCACAGAAAAAGCTTGATCGCAGGTAGTTTGACATCTTTCTTCGAGATGCTAGTATATTTATAAAGCACATTACATTACATACATTGTTATAAATCTGATTTTTATTTGTAAATCCTTAAGGTCACCTCCTACAGTTACATATTGTTGTTAAAATATGGGCTACAATAGGTTCAAAGATCACAGAAAAGGCTTAAATCTTGCTTCGAGAGGTTAGTATATTTGGAGTAATACACTTCATATTTCAGCCATTTTGCGGATTTCCTTTTGCACACACAGCCGCTCACCTTCTTGTCTCGTACGGTTCCAGATGAGTACGTGCAGTAGTCGCGCCCTCACCATCCTGTCCACGGTGTTCGGGGCGTGCGGGCTGCTGCTGGTGGGCGTGGCCGTGTCCACCGACTACTGGCTCATCATGGTGGAGGGCATCATCCTGCAGCAGAACCAGAGCATGGAGGTGAAGATGGCGCTGCACTCGGGCCTGTGGAGGGTCTGCTTCGTGGCCGGTACGGAGCAGCCGAGCGCACGCACACACACACACACACCGCTGTTCCGCTGGTGCAAAGCCTCAGGGCAGAGACAGATGTTCACCGAGATGTACGCAGAGCCGAGGTCAGGGGTCACGTACGAGCGAAATGTGGTTTGAACTGCTCCACAAGGAATAGTGCAAGTGTAAAACAAATGTGTACAGAAAATGGATTCATAAGATTTCATAAGATGGGACAGAGCTCAGAATACCCCAGTGTCACAGCGGGGCAGCAGTGGCTCGCTCTGGAAACTGATGTTTTGTCCTTAAGCAAGACACTTTTTTATAAATACGGTGTATGCACAAGTATTGGTGGAGGCGATAGTAAAGATTTACAGCCTCACTTCTGTCAGTCAGTCCCAGGGCAGCTCTGGCTACAATAAGAACTTACCACAGAGTTTGAAGTGAATGAAAAATGCTCTAAAATGCTCTTTGAAATATTAATCCAATGCATTATTATTACTAAAGAATTAAGGAATAAGTAAAGAATAAAGCACTGTCTCTAAAATAAATTAGGTTGAATCTTACACTACAAAAAGGCCTATCAAAAAATAAGAATAAAATACCAATTTTGAGGTAAAAATGCCCTATTCTAAGTGAAATTATCTGCCAGTGCAGTAAGAAATTTTCATTTACCAAGATTTCTTAAAACAAGATGAAATACGAATCTTGTTCTAAGCAGAAAACACTAGTTTCAAGTATTTATGGCAAGATTTTTCACCTTATTGGTTTGAGAAGGAAGTTAAAGAGGCTTAACCTGGCTTGAGTAAATATAAAACGTGCTTAGAATAAGTTGTAATATCTACATAAGATATATCAGGATGGAATATCTTGAAACAAAAAAATCTTAAAATTGGTCTTTTAAGATGAATCAGCTTAATTCAAGTCAGTTTAACTATGCTAGAAAATCCTTTTTTGTAGTGTAACTTTCCTTTCAGAAGTTTATTTTTTTTATTATATTTTTTATTTCACATTGTTCCAGCAGCATTTACAAGAACATGCCTTGTGAAATGATTTCTTCTTTTCTTTTTGATATTCCTGATAAAAGTAGAACCGCCGTCGCTGCCATTATTCACTGGAACATTTTTTTCTTTTGTTTTTGTTTCCAAACAGGATCAGAAAATGGACGGTGTGTAGCGTCTGAATATTTCACCGAACCCGACATTGAAATCACCACAGAAAATACTGCGAACATTCTGAGTAGGTATAGTTTAAAAGGTGCATTATGTAACTTTTCTTGCTTCTTTGTCCAAAATGTTTCAGAGTATGACATTAAATTTGTCTAGCTCTTGTTTCTTTATGGAGAAAAGCAGGTGCCAAATCCTCCAAAAGAAATGTTATATACACTGCAGAAAAGCTTGACCAAAAGTTAAGATATAAACACTTAAATATATCAGAAAATGACTTAAAAGTAGTGAAATTATCTGACCATGCAGCAAGATCATTTTATTTGACAAGTTATCTTAAAATACACTACCTCTAGACTAGAATGAAGCAGCCTCTGGTCTAGTAAGTAGGTAATAAATCTGAAAACAAGATTAATAAACTGATATAAGTTTTAAAATCGTGTTCATATCATAGAAATGTGCAGTGTAGTAAACTTTTAATAAAGAGACATCAAAATATCCCACCCTCTATTTCACAGTAGCCAACCCTTCGACTTCTGGATATTTGTCAGAATATAAAATGCTGAAGTAAATGCTCCTTATAAATTAGAAAAAAAATAATATTTGGCTAATGATGGGATCTGCCAACTGTATAAAATATGCAAAAGTATTATTATTAGTAGTAGTATCAGTATTTCTAGCTGATTTTTCCCTTTGTGCTCCTCAGAAATGGTGCGCACGGCCACTCCCTTCCCTATGGTGTCTCTGCTCTTCGTCTTCACCGCCTTCGTCATCAGTAACATCGGACACATCCGGCCACAGCGCACCATCCTGGCCTTCGTCTCTGGCATCTTCTTCATCCTCTCAGGTCGCCACACGACAGTGCAACACATTTACACCCTCGATAATCCAATCCAGTCCAATCCACTTTATTTCTGTAGCGCATTTTATAAACAAACAGTTTCCAAAGTGCTGCACAGATACAAAGCAAGGACAACATAATAAAATAAGAATAAACACTCAGATTTGATCACACACAGTAAAACCAGCAAAATAAAACAAGAGTGAGAACCACACGCTCAGAACAAATTATACTAGTCCTAAAACTGTCTAAAACTAAAACTGTCAAACCACAGAGTAGCGCAAATAGATGAAAGCGATAAACTAAGTAATGATGACAATATACTGCAAATATTATACTACTACTACTACTACACTACTAAACCCCTTTTCTGGCTTATATTTATTAATCCAAAGAGTGAACATACTCATAGTCCTTTTTGTTCCCTTATATATGTTTATAATTCATTCTACTTGCATGTTTTTATCTTGTGTATTGGGTATTTCTATATTTGAGAAACTGTACTTATTATGAATCATTTTAGTGATATAAGTTCTAGCAAGTCACAATCAAATTTTTGTGGTTTTAATTACTTTTATTAATTGTATTTTTGTTTTATTTGTGTATATTTTTAAAGCTTATATAGGCCTGTTGCCTTGGAGTGACCTTGCTATTTAAATTTGCGCATTAATCTTGAACTTGACATACATTTTAACCTTGGAACAAATTAGAATGATGTGTTTTAATTGCTTGATCTATAATTCATCAATGTTTTATTATCAAGGCGCGCGGGGAGAAAATTAAGCCTTCATCTCAATACATCACTGCCCAATGTCAACGCTGAATTCCTGTTTTATTTGAGTAATAATTTCATCTGGGCACAGTTGCAGTTCGTGCCTGTGAACAGCAGGTGGCTCTCTCCGCTGCACTTCTCGCCTCGCCGGCGCAGGGGCTGATAGTTGGGGGCGAAATTGACATCGGAGTTGTAATAAAGGAGCGATCCCGTGACTCGTTTAAGAAAGTGTCTGCTCTGCGTTATCGCACACTGCGCCACGGACGGGCTTTGACGCACCGCAGCGACGCGCGCTCACGCAGAGTCCTCCTGGCGCTTACGTAACGCCGTTATGTAATGTTTACGGCCGGTGACGCAGCCTTTAGTTTGATGAGCTGTTGGGCGGTGTAATGATCCCACCTCAGTAAAGCCACATAGTGTCTAATCTGTCAAATAGCGCTTTTTTGGTTCACAATTTATCTCATTAGAGGCCAATTAATTATCCAGTTTAGTCTAAGGGAAGCCAAATTAGTAAATATCTGGACAAAACTTTGATAACTTGTGCAGATTCATGAATAATGTAAAAAAAAAAAAGTAAATATTTAATCCAAATACAAGTTTACATATTTTGCATTAATACTTTATAAGCCATAATATGGGTGAGAATAGTTTATATAGTCTATAATAGATATAACTACATATATAGTAGTGGTAGTGGCTACTTATGCTCATCTTTAACTTACCCTTTTCACTTTACAATTATTTTATTATGAATATGTTGTCACTTTGGAGGAATGATGACTGTTATATGTATAAATATATGTATAAATCTGCACAAGTTATCAGAATTTCGTCCAGATATTTATTAATTCGGCTTCCCTTTATGGAAAATATTAATTGTATGTCAAATAGTACTTTTTTTGTTCACAATTTATCCCATTATAGGCCCAGATTTATCAAAAATATGAATTGTATATTAAAAAAGTAAATATTTAATACAATATCTAATTTACTCATTTTGCGTTAATACACTTTATAAGCGATAATATGGGTGATAATAGTGTATAACAGATGGTAGCTGTAGTTGCATCTGATCATATTAAATTGGCTACTTATGCTCTTTAACTTACCTTTTTTCACTTTACTATTATCCTATTTTATTATAAATCTGCACAAGTTATCAAAATTTCATCCAGATATTTACTAATTTGGCTTCTCTTTATGGAAAATATTAATTGTATGTCAAATAATACTTTTTTTGTTCACAATTTATCCCATTAGAGGCCAATTCATTATTTAGTTTAGTCTAAGAGAAGCCAAATTAGTAAATATCTGGACGAAGTGTTGATAACTTGTGCAGATTTATCGAAAATATGAATTGTATGTTAAAAAAGAAAATATTTAATACAATATCTAATTTACAAATTTTGCATTAATACACTTTATAAGCGATAATATGGGTGATAATAGTTTATATAGTCTAAAATAGATAGAACTACATATATAGTAGTGGTAGTATCATATTAAATTGGCTACTTATGCTCATCTTTCACTTACCTTTTTTCATTTTACAATTAGCCTATTTTATTATGAATATGTTGTCACTTTGGAGGAATGATTACTATTATATATGTGTAAATCTGCACAAGTTATCAGAATTTCATCCAGATATTTACTAATCTGGCTTCTCTTCATGGAAAATATTAATTGTATGTCAAATAATACTTTTTTGTTCACAATTTATCCCATTAGAGGTCAATTTATTATCCAGTTTATTCTAAGAGAAGCCAAATTAGTAAATATCTGGACGAAATGTTGATAACTTGTGCGGAATTTTGGAAAATATTAATTGTATGTCAAAAAAGTAAAGATTTATGAGTTTTACACGATTATACTTTATAGGCGATAATAGGGGTGATAATGGTCTATATCTGATCACATTAAATTGGCTACTTATGCTCACCTTTAAATGACCTTTTTCACCTTACAGTTAGCCTATTTTATTATGAATATGTTAAGTCACTTTGGAGGAATGAGTACTATTATTAGGAGGTACTAGACTTTACTTGTCATGTATTTAATGTTAGAATTCTCACTTTAATTATGTCCTGTTGTATTTTTATATCAATATTAATTCGCCCCTAATTTTTTTACACACATATCCACATTTTTCAACTAGTGGTGGAAGAAGTACTCAACAGTACAGATACGCATGCAAAAAATACTCAAGCAACAGCAAAAGTATCATGAAAAATCGACTTAAGTAAAAGTATTAAAGCACCCGATTAAAAGTGTACTTAAAGTGTAAAAAGTAAAAGTATTTTCTGCAGATTTCTGATTCCAAAAGTAGTGAAGTCAACATAAGAAATATCCACTTTAAAATCTACTTAAGTACAGATACCTAAAACTCAACTTAAAGGTGCATTGTGTAACTTTTCTGGATTGTCAAATGCTTTTCTCCATGGGCATAAAACTTTTCTATCTTCATGGAGACCAAACCAGACCTACAGGTCAGATCTGTGGAGAGGCGACCCCGCTCACGGTCAGAATGCCTGTTTTTCTTGGTATTTTGAGCTATAAAACCAGCTGTAATTTAATAAATGTGAAGTAAAGCTGGTTAATGTCAAAATGTGGAACAAGAAGTTTCTCATGTTCAGTAGATTTGTGTAATTCCCAGTCGTTCAAGTACATCCATAGCAAAATAAAAACTGAATTGTGGACAAAACTTAACTAAAAATGGCGCTATATTTCACATGTTTAAAAAATGTCAACTTCAAAATGGAAACATTGATCTTGCAGAACACTGAGACTCTCACATGCTTCATTTTAGTGTGAAGACTTGACTTGCACATCCCAAAAACCTACCACTATCTCTTTGTACACACTTTTATGTTTGCAGTCCCATTTCCCCCCTCACCCACGTCCTTTCATCGTGTTCTTGCAGTGCCTCAAAGACAGACATGCCCGTGTACCTCTGCTCTTCCTCATTTATTTAAAGATGGCTGCTGCGTTTGACAGAAGCATGATTTGTGCATTTCCCTGTGTTTCTGAATTGGTTCTGGTGCTTTTTAACCCGCTGTACTCCAGTGTGTAGCGTTTAAATGTACCGCGGCCTATAAATACCTCCATAGGCACGGGCTACATTAGCTTTTGTTCAATATTGATTCTTTGATGTTGACCATATGTCGAAGCTCATGCATTAAACATAGTGACAGCTGAATAAAGAGCTCGGGCTTTAATCTTGTATGCTTTGCTTAAGGCTTTCGAGGCAGTGCAGATGTATGGCCAATCATTTCATCAGGGTTTAAGTGAACAGTGAAGTATTTATGTGTTCAGAGAAAGCTTTTGTGACCTTGTTTTGTTCTGGGAATGAGTTCTCTTTTTTAATGTTTCTTTGATGCGCTCCTACTGATTAAAAATCCATTACAGCCATATATTGTGAGAAAAACACGAGCTGGTTTAAGATGAATATGGCAACCCACAGTGTGATATTCATTCAGCTTTCCATTTGGATGATTGTTTTGAGAACATAAACAACATTAAAAACTTTTGCTTTGTGTAAAATGGGAATAAATTGACAAAACTTTATATAAAAAATGTATTTGTAAATGTATGTAAACGGGTGTGCATGTGTGTTCTGGTTGTTCTCAGGGCTCTTCTATTGAAATATATTACACCAAATGAACTTGTGAGCTTTAAACCATGTTAAAATGGTGTTACCTCATCGAAAATATACATGAGTTGTGTTTTGTTTCATTCACACATGCTGGACTAATCCTGCATTATTAGTCTGTCCATATTTCCGAAGCTCAAAATGTTCTGTTCCACCTTGTGATTTCACAAAGCTGTATTTAACATCTGCGGTTAACATCTACCTTTTACTTTTTGTTCAGTAAAGATGAACAAAAAGTTCAATAAAAAGTGTAAGGACAGTCGTAGGGCTGAACTCAAATGACTCAAGTGAAGATGTGTGGAGTTTAAAAGCAAAAGCGAAGGACATTTCATCACAAGGTGAAACAGTGTTTTCTGTTTGAGAGAAGAACACTTGTGTGAATGAAACAAAACTTAACTCCAGGTATGTTTAACATACAACATTATAATATAGATAAAAATAGTGCAATAGGGACTCATTATGTAATTTTACCTGGGGAGGGTTCAGTACTTGGATTATTTCACATTATGGCATTAAATTTATCCATCTTGCATTTATTTAAATTGGTCTGTGTCACAGGGAGTATCTGCCTGTCTCCATGGAGAAAGATTAGTTTAAAACCCCTGTCATACTGTGGAACATTTCATACAAAATACTAATATCTGGATGGAAACAAGAACATTTTACATCATGCACCTTTAATCAGCAAAATAAATGAACAAACCCTGAAACAAGATTATATTTCTGCATTAGATTTAGTGTGAAACCTTTGAGAATCACTGGTCTAAATGATTAATGACTTTGAATTAATTTCCTGTTCTTATCTTATAGTCAAATTAGATGAAAGTTCCTGCCTTTATAATGAGAGCATGTGTCTTTATTAGCGTAAGCATGTGTGGAGCTGGTGATTTTTAGTGATAGTCTTTATTATGTCCCTGCGTGCGTGTCTTCCAGGCCTGAGTCTGGTGGTGGGCCTGGTCCTCTACATCTCCAGTATAAACGATGAGGTGATGAATCGACCCCGGGAGCCAGAGCAGTTCTTCAACTACCACTACGGCTGGTCCTTCGCCTTCGCCGCGTCCTCCTTCCTGCTCAAGGAGGTCAGGATATGATCGTAGTAGTTCATTTTACAGTCTCAGGGGTTACAGAAGAAGAGACAAAGACTAATTCTGACTGGGAATAAATCTTGTGGAATTTCACTTTGAGTTTTTAATCTGTATCCTCTGCTGTACACTGCAGAAAACCTTAAGATATAAACTCTTAAATCTATCAGAAAATGACGTAAAAGTAGAGAAATGATCTTGCTGCATGGACAGATAATTTTACTTGACAAGTTATCTTAAAATACACTACCTCTAGACTAGAATTAAACAGTCTCAGAACTAGTAAATTGAAAATAAATCTGAAAACAAAGAGAATAACCTAATATTAGTTTTAAAATCTTGGCCGGATCAGAGAAATTTGCAGTGTATCCACAAAGGTATGTTTAACAATGGTGGAGAGAAAAGTAATCAAAATAATGATAATACTGAAAGTGTTTTCTATAGTACAATTTATAGCTAGTATTTTAATTGCAAGAAAAGTTGATCATAGGTCCTACATTACACAAAATTGACTTGTGAGTGTTAAACTGTTATAATGGTGTTACTTCCTCAAAAACATACCTGAAGTTTTGTTTCATTTCATTCACATTCATGTTTCAGTCCTTTTTTATTATTGGTCTGTTTACATATCCACACTCAAAATGCTCTGTTCCTCCTTATGAAATGGTAGTTTTCAAGTTTAATCCAATTACAGGTCTTATATTATCCAAATGATTCTAGTGAAGGTGTATGGAGTTTAAGAACACAGTGGAGCACTTCCTGTATTACCACATCACAATGTAGAACAGAGTGTTTCCTGTTTGAGAGAAGAATTCAGTCTAAATATGCAGAGTTTGTGCATGTGTGAATGAGACAAAACACAACTCCAGGTATGTTTTTAATGAGGAACATTATAACAAAGATCATAAAGCAGCATTTTGGGACCTTTAAAGTGTAAACATAAGTAAGCTTTTAGAGTAATGTAAGTGGTATAACATGATATGCTGAATGTTTTAATTTTAAATTGTGGTTCATTCTTTTTTTCATAAAACCTTTTGGTAGAGCAATCACATCTTATTGTTCTCAGGGTCATTTTGCATCAGCTAATTGTATACTCCCTTATTGTATATTAGTTTCTATCCCTCTCTGCAGCCGTGACGTAAATCTATTGGATTACTGATGCTGGTTCTTGTTTCCTGTCACATCTGATCTCAAACTGCTCTTACATTAAACTGTGTGTCGCGGAGCCGAGATAAATTAGGTTTAATTAAACTCAGATCATTTCCAAGAATAATTGCCCCAACTGCTGCTGTTTCAAAAGCACAGAGCAGACTCCAAGTGCTATGTGTGAAAAACTAGTATCTAATTTAGTTAAAATCACTTGAATTCTGAATATTAATCTTCATGTGAGTAGTTTCTATGTACCCACGTTATTTATTCTTTATTTGAAAGTCCCATTTTACGAGAAATTGACTCTTGTGATCTTGTAATGGCAAAAATATAAGCAAATTTGTGTTTAAGTTACACATTACAGTAATCCTTTATTAGTCTGACTACATCTGCAAAGCTCAAAATGCTCTAGTTTTCAAATAACAGCGACCTTTTACCTTTTATTCGGTAGAGATTGACAATTCCTGAAATTATACAAATGAGTCTAGTGAAGGTGTATTGAGTTTCAAAGCACTGCTCAGCCTAAATATGCAGGATTTGTGTGTTAAACGTGTGTGAATGAAACCAAATAAAACCCCAAGTATATTCTTGATGAGGAAACAACATAACATAGACCAGAATATAGTGTAATATGAGCCTTTTAACATTTATTTAACACGATTATATACAGTAATCATGTCATCTTTGATCATTCGAGCTCTACGATACTCTCCAGTCTTGGTTTATTGATGCTAGTTTCTTGTTCTTGTCTCATCTGATCTGAAACTGCTCTTACTCTAAACCTGATGTCTGTGTGCCTCAGGGGGCTGGGGTTCTGTCCGTCTACCTCTTCATGAAGCGCTACGCAGAGGAGGAGATGTACCGCCCCCACCCGGCCCTCTACCGCCCCCGCATGTCCGAGAGCAGCGACTACAGCGGCCAGTACCTGCACCCGGAGACCACCTGGCCCCCTCCCCACCCGAAGAGAGGCAGGAGCACGTCAGAAGCGTCCAGCGACATCTCCATCCAGCTCAACCAGACCCCTCCGTCTGCGGCCAAAGCTAACCTGCAGTCCAGAGGGGGGCAGGGGTCAGCGGCCACGGGGAGTCCACCCTCTGCGTCGTCTTCAGCCGGGAGTTATAACATGCAGTCTGGAGGCTACCCGGGCACGCACACACTGCCCAGGGGCTCCCACGCCCAAGGCCAGGCTCTGCCCATGGCCGTGCCCCCCTCCCCGGTGCCACCCCCGCACTACCACGCACACATCCACATGGGAGCTTCACCGTGCTAAGACTACACATGGATAGAGGGACTCGGGATTTCATTTTCATCTACATGGAAATGATTTGGTGAATGGGACTACACAGAAGAATGGAGAATTTTGTGGACTTGAGTATATTTTCTGAAACCTTAAGAGTGACAGTGAAGATACAGAGAGGAGGGGGGGTGAAAGAGAGAGGGGGATAGAGATGGGAGAGGGAGGGAAAGCGAGAAAGGGGGAGAGGGAGGGTTGGGGTCTGCAGCAGAATACCAACATGCTGCAGTGCTGCGGGAAAACAGTGTTCACTTGGAAATGTACAAAGCAAAAACATTAAAGTTTAATATTTCACAGTTTTCTATGACAGCCGATGTTACAGATGTTTGTGCTACGCTCCTCTCATTTTTATATCATATCTTCATCAACTCTATGGTTATAATGAAGATCACACAGCAGGGGGGGCAGCACAAGTGAGCGGTGAAACAGTTGTGCTAAATGGACAGAAATAACAGGACTTGTTGGAGCTACAGACCTGTACAAAGATGCAACACGACAACTTGTTTCACTGCAGTAAATCATGAATGAAACTCTGCACTGTGGCTGATGCTGGTTTGACACAGGCACACCCTCTGGACTCTGTGAGTGACACTCCGGACTCTTACAGCGGTCTGACGCCCTCTGCTGGCCGTGGCCCTGCACTGACCCTGCACCAGCCCCAGGCCTGAGTGAGCAGAACATTCAGTGGACTGGAGAAACTCACTGATTATGAAGCACAGAACACAATGAACTGGGTAATGATGTATATTGAAGAAAGATTTAACAAATACAAAGAGGTTATTTTGTAAACCTTGTTATAGGACATGTAGAGAAAATCAGCTCATGAAATGCTGGACATCAACATACAGGATTTATTATACTTATAAGTATTCAGTCATTGATTTGCTCTTCAGTAGCTAAATAATACATAATGCAAGATTTTATAGTGAGATTTACAAAACACAGCGCTGCATATCATGAGTGTAACAGTGTGTATGTCTATGTATGACTCTGATGAACACCACTGTGCCCCAGAGAACAGGGTAGGTTTATTATCACTGTGAGGCTGTAAAGACGGACTACAAGAATATGGAATATCATATTTTACATCGATGCAATGTTTAGTTTATGTAAGGTTCATATAAGATTTTAGTGAAGCAATGCTGCTTTATAAAAGAAATAACACTGCAATTGTTTTGGCTATTTTAAGTAGTGCCTTGCTCAATGGCACCTCCACATAAGCTGAATAGATTTAAACCTATAGTTGTAAAATGACGCCCTCACACCCTTAGGTTATTGTAGCATGGCTTGTGCCATCATAGTTAGCCTGCACTGCAGTTCCATGCCGATAGAGACACCACGAGCTTTGAGTCACACAGAGCTGTGGCTCTGCTTCAGCAGAACTGTTTTTGTACATGGTTCTTTGTACGAACGCTTCAATACAATTAAAGCTTTTAGTGCAAACCACACATGCTTCATCTCATGACAGTTTATGCTGAGCTCCACACTTTTCCTGTCACTCATATTTGGAGGGTAATACACTTCTGTTATAATGACCAGTAGTCAGTAGTTGACTCAGACCAGCCTCCGTGCACCTCTGTGCTTCATGTGAAGAGCTCTGCACTGCAGAGGCTCTGGTGCTTCCTCCTCAGTGTGTGCAAAGAGCCCCAGGCTGCCATTGATCACTGCTGTATGTTAGAGCATGTGAGCGGACATGTGTCAGCCACTCTGTCACTGTTTAGAGACAGAGGAGTGAAAAACACACTGAACATGTGGTGCATATGATACAACAGCCTGACAATGTACATTTGTAATTCTAGCTTTGCACAAACATTATTGTGAAGATCTAGCCTTTAAACACATTTGAATGCTCTAGTCAAGGTCAGGCCATGTTAAATAACTGTGACAGTGTGAAAGTGCTAATGTTACATTAGGATGTGAGAGCTCCACATGTCATCCACACATCAATACCAGCACAGAGTGCAGTTCTGATGGTGCAGGGATCATAATGAACATGACAGCCCAGAAAAGGCTCCAACAGAGGCTGGCTTTGTGGTCACAAGCCTCTTTTAAAATATCATTTGTCTTTTATGTATTAGCCTATCAGGAGCTCATTGTCCACATGTGATTTTAGCGCCTGCTTGTGTCCATAATGTGTGTGTATGTTTGTGTCTCTGTGTGTACGTGTCTATGTGTGTGTGTCTGTGTGTGTGGCAGTGAGGGCTGAGTGGATTTCTCTTTCACATCACCATTACCGCATGAAAGAGCCGTCAGTCTGCATTAGCTCT
This sequence comes from Odontamblyopus rebecca, assembly GCA_030686955.1. Lineage (NCBI taxonomy): Eukaryota > Metazoa > Chordata > Actinopteri > Gobiiformes > Gobiidae > Odontamblyopus > Odontamblyopus rebecca. Next base: position 31,850,664 of record CM060657.1, read on the forward strand.
GCCTCTGTGTGTGTAAGAGGCACAGGCCCACTCTAAAGCTACTGAAGGTCATTGTCCGCTCACTTTGTGCATCTCGCCGTATGGATCCATGACATAACTTCATAAATTCACTACTGAGACATAATTGGCTGGGAGAGTCCATTATAAGCTCTATTTGCTTTGACATATTGTTCAGCAAATACCACACCTGTTAGATACTCTGGTGTGCATTTCCCAAAGGCACAAGCGTCCATCAGCTGCACAGAGGGAGGAGGGTCCCCGTGGAGTAGCTCTGCATGGGGGAAAAGACGTCAATAACTGCCATAACCTGGTCAGGGCTAATAGTCTACTTACTGAGGCACAGGGGATGTAGTGAGCACGCTGCACACGCTCCAATAAGCACAAGCAGGCCAATATGATGGAGGAAGGGCTAACGCGTTAGCCTCACGCTTGGGTTTGGGTCTGTGTCGGATGGGGCGTTACCTCACTGTCCTTTTTCTCGGGGTCTATGCGACAAGTTGCCTGCGTCGGGGAACGTGGAAGAATTAGAAAGAGGAGCAGATTCTCGGGCAGGCGGGAAGAAGATCGCAGGAGCCGAAGCACGGACCAATCAGCGCGCAGGGGGAGACGCATTCCCCCCAGTGCACGGCTGAGACTGGACAAACCACTGCTCAGTGACGTGCGCTCTGCTTTATGCACGTTCAAGCCTTTTCCGTCACGGTCATTTATTACCTCACAACTCCTAAGCGAGCGCCTGATACATGTTTATGCTCATTTTCTTTGCATCATTTTCCTCCACTACAGACTTGTCATTTAGAGCCATATTTCCGTTCAGTTCCCGCGTTCCCTGGGAGAGCGACGCGCTGCAGAATAGTTGAATAATAAGCTAAGCCTTCAGGTAAGACCTGCCTTCTTCCCTCACTTTAATTACTGTGTGTCTTCTGGCTACTCCGTAATCTCCTGGACCCAGTTCATTCGTTAACGTGGTTAATTGATTTGTCTCACGTTGTGTTCAACTCACACATAACCATTTAACAAATGACACATACGGAATCTGCAGCAACACTCTGTGGCTTAGTTAGTGGACGGACCTCCATGTTTTATAAGAAAACTGCGTCTTTTTACACGGGCCTATAATTACCAGGATCCGCGCTCCGTGCCGGATCAGCACAGTAATACACCGAGCATTGATTCTGATGCCTCTTGCCTCTGCAGAGGAGATAATGTGGTGCTTTAACCGTGTCAGCTCGGAGTTACATGTGCGTCTTTACGCGATGATGCTCCAGTCTCTGGAGATGTGTCTTTTGATGTTAGGCGTCCATTTTCCTCCGTGGAGCTAATGTATGCAGCTGATGTGTAGCTTTCCCTCTTAATGAATGCACCAGCGTCCACATCTCTCCCGGAGCGTGGCGCTCTGAGCCTCGAGTGTTTTCACTGGAGCTGGAGGCTGTTCGGTCTGTGGGCTGGAGGCGTGTAATGCTCTGCTCTCATCCCCAGCACATCTGAGGCTCACGCTGGACGCGGGCCACGTCATGTCAGCGTGTGCTTTATGAAATGGCTTTTCATTTGAGCCCATTTTCTCCTCACGAGGGCCAGACTTGTGCGCGCGCTCATCCAAACTGTCTGCGGAAACATCTGGGGCCACATCCATCATTGATCAGCTCTGATCAGTTCAGTGCTCCAGGTGTAACGCTGAGGCTGAATGCTAAAGAGTGTGCAATGCAGCAGAGAGCAGAGAGGGGACAGCGTCCCAGAGGACAGGACCTGCACACATCCTCACAGGGACCAAATGCTGAGGCTTTTCTTATGACTGACTTGATCAGAGATCATGTCTTAAAAACTATTCTGAATAAAGATGTTTTCTTGCCAAAGAAGTAGGAGATGAGAAATGTCTGAAGCAAGAAAATAGATTTGGGATCAGATTAAAATTGGCATCATGAACATTTTATGATCCAAACTGATCCTTGACAGACAAATGTTAGAGCAACTTGACAAAACCTGAACAAAGTGATGACCAGAGTTAACAGCACAGCCAGTATGTTTAGAATCATAAAGTGAAGTGTAAGAGCCAAAGGAATGACCTCTTTACATCTGTATCTAGTTAATGTATTATCTACCTAATCTTAAACCTCTAACCTGACAAGTGACAGTCCTAATAACCATTACACTTTACATTGTCTAACTATTTACAGAATTGCCAATATATCCCCTATATTTAAAATTAAAATGACCATGTAACTGTAATAATCTTATTTCTCACTGTAGGCTAAACTGTTGACTTGATAAACATGAAAAATAAAGCAGCAAAATAAGTTGCAATCAAATTAAAATTACAATTATGTGTTGATGCAGTTACTAAGAATGTTAACTGCAAAAGATAAAATGTATTTTCTCCAAACACATATACATGAGATTAAGGCAGTGCTTGTATTAGTTCGTAAGTAAATGCAGATGCTCCTGGATCTGTTTTAAATGTGCTCTGGACACGGATATGAGAACAGAGGCGCAAATCTAATGCACTGATCAAAAATTTTTTTACAAATGAACTTTTATTTATTCCCGAATCCCAGATTTTGAACAACAAACCTTGAAACTGATGATTACATTTAAAGACGTACTGTGTAACTTCTCCTGTGGAGGGTTCGTCATCTGGAGATGGGCCTAGAATGTTCCACAGTATGGCCATAAACTTAAGAATCTCCATGGAGACTTGCAAGCCAAATTACAGGTTAGATTTGTAGCTCAGAGTAAAAAAAATGTTTTTAAGCTATTTTTGAGCAATAAATAACACTTGTAGACAGATTAGTTTAAATTCATACTGTGGACAATTTAAAACAAAACATAAACATCTCCATGGAGACAAACAGGTTACGGACCCTCTCTGGAAAAGTTACACAGTGCACCTTTAAACATTGAGCACAAAAGTCACAGTCTGTCCCTGCTGCTCTGGCTTCATGTCTCAAATCCCACTACTCCGGCACATTTCATTTTGCTTCGAAACCAAACAGGGCTTAAGGATTTAGGAAAAAAATGATTTGATTTGCAATTTATGTTTCAACAAGAGGATTTTGTTAGAGTTACATTTGAAACGTGTTCAGAAGAATTTACAAAAAGACTGAAACATGAAGCTACAAGTATCAGAGTAAAGTAGTAAAGTAGTAAAGTGCTGTATTTAAGATTACATTTTAAGTATCTGTACTTAAGATCAGCATAAATCTTCATCAAAATCTAGGTGAAATTCTCTTAAAGTACATTTTTGAACAGGTACTTTAATACATTTATTTAACTTTTCATGTGATACTTTTACTTCTTTGCTCTGGTAAGTGTACTTTTACTTAATAACAAAACAGATTCAAATTTCTTCCACCACAGACAGTTGTAAACTACAGGGTCCGACATTTTTAGGAGATTTTATGCGAGGAATTTATGATACTTCACAAATTGCAGCCTTTGCGGTTTCATAATTGCGATTAAACTTCTAGCCAGATCTGGTTTCATATCTCAAGCCCTTTTACCAACCTAACATCACACCGTGGGCATTTGTTGCTTCATCCCATTACAAATCAAGGCGCTAAACAAAACTGGAGCTAATTTATGACAATATTGTGGCCTTTTAACCCCCATCAGTGGTCATTGGAGCTTTTATTGACAGACAGTGGTGCATGTGAAGTGTCCCCGCCCCCTCAGTCCCTCTCACTGTCTGGGCCGTGCATGTGTCTGCTACTACAGCCACCGCTGCGCTTGGATTACTATCAAAACGCCTGGCAAGATCAGCTGTTTACTCTGGGAGATGACTCACTGCAGTCAATAGTAGTGCAATAGTAGCGGCTCATTCAGGCTGTCGTGGCTTTAATAAGGCGCTGCAGTTCATTGTATTTTAATAGAGATCCTGTCATTTGTAATTGGCAGTGATCGGCCAGGGTCATTTTAGGTCCACGGCTAATTCTCTGTCAGTGAAAGCACAGAATTCAGACATTGGAGGGAGAAATTAGAGTTTTTTTTTTAGTTAAATGGCAAAGTCTTGTTCAAGAAATTAATATTGAATGCAATTTGTATTTTTTATGAGACGAAATAGCGAGAAATAACCGCTTATAGTCACAAGGGGAGCATGCGAGCGTACACAGAAATACCCCACTCACCCGGAAATCGAAGCCATTGGTTAAAATCTCAGCTAGATTCCAGTTTTACTTTGTGTGAAACATGTTTTATTTATGAGAAATATTCAAGCAAAAACTCCAGGAATGTTAAAAAAGAAACTGGTTTCACAAACTCTCTCACTGTATCAGTCATGTGGCTTAAAACTGTACGATTTGCCCCTTACTTTTCTCCTTGAGATGGTATTGCTTTGCCTGAAATGTCCCACAGTATGACATTAATCATATTTGTTTTGCATTTATTCAAATACAGGTGTTATTTCATTGCTAAACATCTGTCACAATGGAGATGGATGTGTTTCATACTGTAGAAAAGTTACGTAGTGCCTGATTCATGTGTATTATAGGCTCAGTAATAACAGAGACATTTACCATAAAGCAGGTCAAAACATTTGCATTTAAACACAGAAAATTTGACCGTAAAATCCTGACCTGTGCTCCAGCTCAGCTTTAAACGCTCTTCAGAAAAACATAATGTGGACTCCAGCTTCACCTACAGGCCCGGATGACAGATATATGTTTGTTAAGTTTCCCGTGCTTGGGTCCGTGTTGCTTTTCTGTTTGTGCTCAGATTTAATGGTGCGACTCTTGTTTGTTTTGTTGCTTCTCTCTCTGGAAAAGCAATTCTGCCGCGATCATCACATCTGTCATGTAGCTGTATTTCAACAGATCAGCCTTTTACAGCCTCCTTCTCCAACGCACGGCTCCTGCTCCATTACAAACACTGTAATACCAGCAGAGTGGTGGTATTAAGAGTGGGTTTATCTTTGTATACTTTTTACTTGAGTTTTACGTGTTCTTGAGCTGTAAATTTTGGCTACTCTTCCCACTAGTTAGTTAGTTTAGTTAGTTTACGTGTTATTTTCACAATGATTTAAATATTTCTAATAATAATAATACATTTTATTTATTAGGCGCCTTTCTGGACACTCAAGGTCACAACAACATAAACAAATTAAAATACAGTTAAAAGCCTACAGGTAAAGTGGGACAGTATTTAATTGATTGTATTTAGTATTGTATTTTATTAGTATTTAGTATTTAGTAATGTAGATATATTATAATATTTGTGATTCCTGTGTCATAACAGTAGATAAGAGTTGAGTATCATTTGTAAATACCCACGTTTTTAGTGGGTATTTACTATTATTATTTTAGTTTTTGTTGGTCAGATTAAGGGTGAGTGCTGCTGACAAAATATATATACATATATTTAAAGAAATTAAAAATTATTATCATTATTATCCCAGTGATTTCATGATAACATATGATAGTATTTAAAATATTACAAAACATTAATGGACTAAAATTGCGTAGCCTAAGTACAAGGATATTACTTCATAACAGGATTAAACTGTTTGATCCTTGTCTATACTTGGCTCTTTTACAGATACAGGAGAAAAAAAATTACTTGTAGTACATGTACTTCAAAGTAAAAGTGTCACATCACCTAAGTGAAAGTCCTGATTCATTTAAAACTGTAGCCTGTTTTACGGTAATGAAGTAAATGTATTCACACAGGGTTTGAAAATCTTCAATGGGTCAAATGTAAATTTTGTTTTACTGCAGTTTTTTTCATTTTCCTGGTCATAATAATGCCATTTTATCAGGTGTCAAACCAAAAGCAAAATTATTTTATTTCAAGTCCAGCTGAGACAGATTTCTGATTTTAAATGCTGTGGAGTAAAAGTAAAATGTGCCTAAAGAGTTCAAGCACAGTACTTTTACATTAGTACTTTCCTCTTCTGCTCTTTGGCTACTCTTGTCACCTCTGAGTGTTTATTGGGGTGGCATTTATAACTGTGTAATGTGACTCCTGTGGTCGGGAGCCTTTGTTCTTGCAGTTGTTGAATTTGGCCTTGGATTGAACTGTGTAAGTGATCTGTGTGCAGAGGCATGTGGTGTAAACATATAGGGGCCTGGTGGTGTTTGCCCGGTGGTGATTGCCCGGTGGTGTTCGTCTGGTGGTGGTAGTCTGGTGGTGGTAGTCTGGCGGTGGTAGTAGCCTGGTGGTTGTCGTCTGGTGGTAGTAGCCTGGTGGTTGTCGTCTGGTGGTAGTAGCCTGGTGGTGTTAGTCTGGTGTTGGTAGTAGCCTGGTGGTGGTAGTCTGGTGGTAGTTGTAGCCTGGTGGTGGTAATCTGGTGGTGGTATTAGCCTGGTGGTGGTTGTAGCCTGGTGGTAGTAGCCTGGTGGTGGTAGTAGCCTGGTGGTGGTTGTAGCCTGGTGGTGGTAGTCTGGTGGTGGTTGTAGCCTGGTGGTGGTTGTAGCCTGGTGGTAGTAGCCTGGTGGTGGTGTTAGTCTGGTGGTGTTCGCCTGGTGGTGTTAGTGCGTCCCAGCTTCATGCTCAGTGGACTGGATCGTCACGTTACCTGTGGCCTCTGCACATCTGTCACAGACGCACACAGAGCACTGAACACTATGGAGGTTAGAATATCTGTTTTACATCACTGTTTTATTTAGTCTTACAATCATTTCAAACTGCCAGCTCATTTGCCTAAAGAATGATCAAAAGCCAAAAACAGAGGAAACTACATAGACCATGATCCTTTGCTCTGTTTCAGTGCAGACTACATGAGATGACTCTTAATAATCACTTTGTTCAAGTATTCGATTTTGATACTTAGAAAACGTTAAATGTTAAAAGTACAGATACCAAAGCAAAAACTACTCAAGTTAAAGTATCACATGAAGAAATCTACTTAAGTAAAAGTATTACAGTACCCACATAAAAAGTCTAGTAGAATAATATATGCTCTCAAATGTAGGGAAGTAAAAATAAAAAGTATCCACTTTAAAATGTACTTAAGATACCTACTTTTTTTTTTTTTACTTAAGTACAGTACTTCCAGTAGTTCCATAAAATCTCATAATAATATCATCCCTTGAGATTTTGAAATCATTTCATCCCCACAAAAAACAACACAGTGAAATCCTTAATTTATTGTCTTCACATTTTCTAACTCATTGTTCCTCAAGCATGTGCTCAGCTTTATGAGACTAAGTGAAGGATAAACCACAATGAAGTCTTCTAATACTTTTTAAGTAAGCATTTATTGAATCAAACTGACTTGTTTGCTTCTAAATGTCACAAATATTATTGTTATAGTTCATTTTTATATTTTGACCTGAATATTCACAACTGCTGATTATCCACTTCATTTTGCCTGTAGGATTAAAATATGTAGTAGTTGTTGATCTGGAAACATTTGTGTTAGTCTTTTATAAAAATGCAAAAACCCGTTAATGCTGTTAATTAGGCCGGCGTTGGTACAGTAATACTTCGATTTGAAACATATTGTGTGTGGGCTGATATAAAGTGCTGCTTTTGCAATAAACTATTGGAAAAAACAAGGAAATGTACTGAAGATTTATCAGATATAAGGTGGGTTCCTACATTTAAATCTCTGTTGGATAGAAAACACAATTGAAATCCATTAGTTGTATTCTATTAAACAAAATCAATAGTCTTGTTCTGTACTGTGCAGCACTACTTAATAGTAAATGACTTTTTTCAATATTTTAGTGAATGATGAATAATGACAGTACTTAGCGGCCTATAGATCTGAACAGCCTTCGGACGTGCGTCTGTTTCACTGAGTCTGTCCTGACCACGTCCACAGACTTTAGAGTCACTCAGGTCGAGGTGCTGCTGTCTCCGCCGCTCAGACAACAGAAGGATACAATAGGTTTGGTGCATTTCTATAGCTTTTATGAGAGTGCACTCAGTTCTGTGGCTGTGTGCGTCATCTTTTGTACGACTGCAAAATGAATCGCAATAGAAGTCAAGCCATTTCAATTTGGTGGCAATTATCAAAGTGCCATTGAACAATACAGTATCCTCTGCGAACAAAAATGCTGCGTCCATGAGGTCCCTGTAGTTTAAACCTCTACAATAAGCTATAAGATACAAAAAAAACTTAGTCGGCATAATCTTATACAGGCTGTTTAATGCAGGAGCTCAGGCATAGACCTTTTCTCTGCCCTATAGTCCTACTGGTCATTCTCTGGTCTGTTATAAGTGAATTTACCAATCAAAGTGAAATGTGAACTCTCAGAAGAAGCAGATTGCTGTAGTTAAAGTCAAAATATGGGAATTGTGACCAAATGTGCATCCTGTTCGTGATCTATGTGGTATTATTCTTTCGTTGTATCACCCCAGCCCCTTATTTGTTATTCTTGCATAGTTTAGCAAATCATATTTCATTCTTCTCTCTCTTGAAGCTCTTGGACATGTTGAAAATGTATATTGTGCATTAAATTCTTCATTTTAAAGCACATATTGCCAGTCTAATCACAATTCAATATTCGATACATCTCTGTTTTGTCTTAGTGATTGTCGAGTGTGTTTATTTTGAACATATCCATTATTTTTGTTTTCTTTTTTTGATTCCTAAGGTCATATATTTTCAGAGTGTCAAATCCGATAAAGCCTGGATCGGTGCACTTTTATTCAGGCAGTCTGCATTTTTACACATTTATGAGCTTCTAAAAAAAAAATCTCTGTTTTTGACACTATGTATGTACACACTTAACATGTGTTTTTGTCCTTCAGTCTGCTCGTCTTTAGTTCAAAAATAAAACAATTGTTGGAAAACACGCTGAACAGATGGTGTATGGTTATTTTTAGAGGTATTTGAACTTGCAGTGATATCTCTTTACCCCAGAAATAATTGATGCAATGGAGAAATGAGTGGAATTATAACAGTCAAAGTATTATTATTATTTTGTCTCGATTACTGAATTTGTCACACTCAACACCAATGCATCAAATGAGTAAAAATACTATTAGAGACGTCATTACTTATTGAACACGCAGTCGATATGCAATGAATATCTGATAGGTCCAGCTGCTGCAGGAGTTCTGTCAAATCTCTGTAATTTAAGGTTGTGATCTTATCCGTTTAGCTTTAATGTCTTATTTATATTTAACACATGCAAAATGCTGATAAATCCTCCCACTGTAAAAGAGTTTATTGGTTTTTACTTATTCAGGTGACTTCTTAAAGCTGTGTTATGTAACTTTCTGGGTCCACCTGTTTCTCTCTGTGGAGATGTTATTGCTTTAAGGTTTTTGTATAGGAAAATTTGCTCTCTGCATTTGACCCGTCCTTCAAAGCAGTTCCACTTCCAGATCTTGACCAAGTCTTGGTCAGGATTAGTTTAGCTGGAGGATTTGACTCATTCTGCATATTTTGTAGTGGCGTAAGAAAAATTCATTCAGTGATATATCGCGATACTTCACTGCGTGATTCTCGCATCGATTCAAAATGCATCCAAATTGATTTTTTTAAGTCATGTTCAAATTTAACTAAATGTATTTCATCCAATTTTGGTCTCATGAAGGTGCACTCGACCATAATATTACATGTAATTATTGGTAAATCACAATATATCGTCCTGTGATATACTATTTTGATACATCGTGATATATTGAATCGTAACAGGGATATCGTGATATGTATCATATAGGGTATCACCAGATTAACGGCAATGCACAGCCCTAATATTTGGGGTTGATGAAACTGGAGCCTGAAGGAAACTCACAGACACAGGAACATCAATCAGTCAATCGATCAAAACTTTATTTCTACAGCACCTTCCAACAGCCAAAGCAGGACCAAAGTGCTGTACCACAATGAAAAAAGATTTTTAAAAAAAACAATAAACATCATACACATATGTCAACAATTACATTACACCAAAAAATAAAGAAAGTGTCATAAGGCCACTAAGTGTTTAAAGCCATTTTAAATAAGTAGGTTTTAAGTTTGGCTTTGAACAAAGGTCAGTGATGGAACGTAATTCAATGGGCAAAGAGTTCCAGCGTTTTGGAGCGGCCACTGCAAAAGAACGATCCCCCCACTGTTTGCACTGGGACCGGGGGGCCTCCAGCAGATGTTGCCCAGCAGATCGTAGAGCTCTGCTGGGTTGGTGAGGGGTCAAAATCTCACACAAGTAGGAAGGTGCAAGACCATTGACTGCAATAAAAACAAACATCAAAATTTTAAAATGGATTCTGAACTGGACACGGAGCCAGTGCAAGGAGGAGAGGACAGGGGTGATGTGGTCATGTTTCATGGGAGTCAAACCCAGAAGCTTCTTGCTCTGAGGCACAAGCTCTAACCTCTCAGCCACAATGCCGTGTTTTGTCTGGAAAACTCCGTAGTATTGAACTTATCTTTGCTCTCTTATCCCCACAGAGACGAGCAGGTGATGCCACTGGTCAAAGTCTTGTTAAACTGTGAAGAATAGTTACATAATGTGCCTTTAACTCATATTCATCTCCCTCTTCAGATTATTGTGCATTTATTTTATACTAAACTCTGCTATTTGAATGTCCTCTCTCCTTTTTTCTATTCCCACCATCCCTGTTCCCCTCCATCTTAATTATGAGGGAAAAAAAGATGAGCAATAATTAAATGGCAATTATCACTTAGTTCTCCGGGGAGGTTTTCCTCAGAGGGAGAGTTTAAGGTCATTGAAGTCAGCGCTCTTTTATAACGCCATATGTGGGGTCTACAGATACACCAATCCCTTTTAAACAGTGTGCTGACTGTTCATGTGGCAAAGTCAGGAGACAGAAAGAGGGAATCTTACATGTTTTACAGCCCAAGTGTGTGTTCATAAACAGTTTTTTCTACATCTATAATCAGAATTGGTGATTGAAAGTCCTATATTACACTAAATTGATTCTTTAAATGTTAGAATGTTGTTCAACGATTCCCAGAGTTGTGTTTAGTTTCATCCACACATGTTTGAGTAATTCTGCGAAAGCTCAAAATGCTCTGGTCCACCTTGTGATGTCATGCAGTGGTAGTTTTCAAGTTGTCTCTTTACCTTCAGAAGAGATCGGCAATTCCGGGTCTGAAATAACCCAACATGAAGGCGTACAGAGTTTAAAAACACTTCCTGTATCACCACATGATGTCACAAGGTGGAACAGTGTTTTCTGTTTGTGAGAAGAAGCCTAAATACGCAGGGTTTGTGTGTTAATCATGTGTGAATGAAACAAAACATAACTCCATGTCTGTTTTTGATGAAGAAACATTATAACATAGATCAGACAAGAGAGTCTTTTAATCTGAGGGTGAACACAGCTCCAGAGTAGTTTGGCAGTTCACACTGGAGCTGAACGATACTGGAAATTTTCTATATTTCTGACAAACTCTTTATAATTTAGTAACAGAATTCTACTCAAAGTTTACATTTTAATCACTCCCAGAAGAATTGACTAAAGGACAGTGACCAGACGTCCCTATTTACCCGGGACAGTCCCAGTTTCGAGCCCTGTGTCCCCTGTCCCAGCAGATTTATCCAAAACCACTGATTTATCTCAGTTTTATATAAGAAATATCCCAGGTGTATGTATATTTTTGACCCATTTGATCCTTGGCAACAGTAAAGAGGGGCATCATTTGTCATTTCTTTAGGTAAAATACAGAAAAGCTGCTTAAAAATGATCAAAACACAAAGAAAAAAGTGATTATATGGTCTCGCATTAGTGTAGAGTGCATAACAGTTTTCCTTAATTACGCACTCATTTCACAATTTTATTATTACCAACCCAAACCAGGGATGTCCCAGTTTTTTATTTTTATTTTATTCTGGTCACTCTACCAAAAGACTGAAATATAAACTGACCAACTAATACAAGAATCACATTTCAGAACATGTTTGTAAAGATGTAAACTACAGGGTTAGTATCTTATGGACAGAATAAAACACGATAATTCAAAAATTGTCAATTACATCTACATCTACGTCGAATGCAATTAATCTGAGCTCTAATTTTTAGATTTGAATCAACACTAGAGTTTACAGCTCCTGAATGTGATGTGATCCTCTGTCTGTGAGCCTCAATGCAAACAGGATGTAACCTATTTTAATCACTTGCCATATTGTCTCATCAAATATTAACAGACCTGCCTGCACTGGGTTACAATGTGCTAAATAATAATGCTCACTAAATAATATGCCGCACACAGACTGACACAAAGAAAAACAATAGTTGGACAGCAAGATTAATCCCACCCAAATCGAAGTAGCAGATTGAATGATCGTAATTAGCAAATCTCCAGCACGGCACTTTTTGATGTACCAAAACTTACATCTCAAACAACAAAATCTCTGTTTATTCTGCATAAAAGCTGCTAACCCTGTAGTTTAGAGCTGTACAAACGTGCTCTGAAATCAAATGTGATTCTTGTATTAGTTTTGTTAGTTCATATGTGTATGTGAGGTGTGCCTAGGTGTATGTGTGTATAAACCTCATGAACTTTTATTAGTGCTAAATGGTCTCTGGACATTTTATTGCATTTCCTGTTAATTTTCAACTTTTCATTTAACTTAATTGTTAAAAGACCTTCTAGGGACCGGTGTTGTGAATTAGCCATGGCTATAAACACTATGATTCAAGCCTCAGATTATTTTGACACAATGATCTATTTGGTTTATTGTATCTGTCCCTTTCAAACAAACAATAAATAAATACATTTTTCAGTCATTTTGTCAAGTCTTGAGCTGTTCCTCAGGCCGTAAATATTAAATGTGAACTGTGTAACTTTTCGGATGGAGTATGTCACCATTTTGCATGCATTTTTCAAGGTATCGTTTTATTGGAATAAAAAACAGTAAACAAACAAACAAACAAAATGCCTATAATGAAATAATCAGGGTAAGCAAGCAGTCTCCCTAGTAGATCTCCATGGACACAACCAGCTACAGGATTTTTACCAGAAAAGTTGCACAGTGCACCTTTAACACTCTTGGATGTATTTAAAATGTGCTCAGAAACCTCAAGCTTTTGCATCTAACCGCACCTAACCACTGTCAAATACTAAAAAAAATTGAATTACACGTATTTTTTTTATAATTTATTAAGCTGTTTGTGCCACTCAAATCAACCAAAAAGAACAAAATATCTGTCTTTTGTTCATATACCTGCTAACAGTGCAGTTTAAACCTCTACCAACATACTTGAAATGCATGTAAGTCTTGCTATACTGTATTATCCGTGGTATGAGATGGTATTTTATGCTTTTTATTCGTTCAGGGACAGTGTAAAACTATACATTTACCAAGACAGAAGTTATAGGAAAGATGCTGGTGCTAGGTTATAGCATATGGGTCTCAGAGGGATGAAAAATGAACAGGCAAATAACAATTCAGCACCAAATATTCTATCTATCTTGTGAATGGTCCAAAGTCCTCAAAATGGTGCCCGTAAACAGGAAACCCATAAAGTGAATAGAAAACCTCCATTTACACTAGTCCTTCTCTTCTAATCTTTTGCCACAGCTGCAGTTTATTTCTCTGTCTTTGAAAATCGTTCAATGATCAGATGAAATTAGCCGTGATGGCTCTCTTCCCCTCTCCGCTCGTATCCCTCGCCAGCCCCGCTCCTTTTCCCCTCGCGCTCAGTGCCGATGATCCAGACTTTGGGATTCAATGTTGCTATGGTAACAGTGTGGGGCTGGTCCTCCCCGCCTCCCCCACTTCTCGCTTATTCAGTGCAACTCCTGCCCCTCTGCATCATTGGTGACATTATTATGCACAGTTAACGCTGCACCATTTTCAAACATAACATTACCCTGCGATAATGGCAAATATGTCATTGGGATTTCACTGACAGCTTTGTAATAGGTTTGAGAAGATGTATTTATCGTATCATTTTTTACCCTCCGTTTTTTACATATTTATTCTGCTGCAGTTTTCTGTTGCAACATTGAAATTTCTCCATAGGCTCTGTGCAAATACAGCTTCTCTTATCTCATCTTACCCTTTTTTAAGTCTTAAAAGAGTTTTAATATGAACTAGTAACACAAGAATTACATGCATTTCACAACTGTTTGAAGAAGTTTAAATTAAACTATAGGATTAGAAAGTTTTTTAGCAGAAATAATGTAGCATGCCTCTCCGCAGATCTGACCTGGTAGCGTCACGTTTGTCTCACTTTGAAGATATACAAGTTTAATGCAGTTCTGTGGGAAATTACAAACCGTAAACCAAAAAAAGCAACAAAACATCTATTTATTTATTAGAATGGTACGATTAATATCCTATATTTAGTAAAAATATATATATAATTCTGTTAGCTCCTCCAAAACATTTCTTATTTTTAGTTTCATTTGTGTGTTTTTGTTTCATTCAGTCTCTGTCTTGTTGTGGATTTTCTAAAGTATCAAATACAAAACGGAGAAATAGTCTTAAATCAAAGAGTCTGATTTGTGCGCACAATCACAGCCCTGACCGTCCCTAACAAAGCAGCCTCTCTCTTTTATTTACTATAACCATCCAAAGTATACATACCACCCCAGGGGATACACAGACAGGATCTTAGTTCCTAAACAGCGTCGACGACAAGTCAGACACAACGCTGGGTCATTAGGAGTCAAAATAACATATGGACGTAAGTTTAATTCAGCAAAGATGTAAAGACATAATTAAAGGAGATATATTATGACTAAGTGGCCTGTTATATTTTGAAAGTCCTCAAGCAAACCCTCAGTTGTGATTATGTAAAGATTTACTTAACAGTCTACATCTCCAAAGCTCTTCCAGGACTGAAATGATTAAATATTATTATTTTAGTGAAGGTATATGGAGTTTAAAAACATAGTGGAGCACTTCCTGTATTATTGCATGGCATCACAAAGTAGGACAGAGTGTTTTCTGTTTGAGAGAAGAACTCCTAAACGCCTAAATATGAACGTGTGTGAGACATGAATGAACTAGGGGTATGTTTTTGACGAGGAAACATTATAACAGATCATAAAACAGCAATAAGAGTTCAACTTTAACTAACACAAACCATTTCTTTCCTATTCTCTGTTGCAGTGTGAAGACCATGGACTCTCCTGCGGAAGTCTTGTGGTAACAGTGAACGAGTGGCACAGTTATCCACACCACTGCCTCCTGTAAGACCAGAGAGAGAGGGAGAGAGAGAGGGTTAGCGGCAAAAAGACGAAGAGGACAAAGCGACAGAAGAGTGAACGGAAAGGAGAGGGGGAGCAGGTGAACACAGTCGATGGATGCTGTCCGGCTTGAGGGGACAGCACGTTTCTCATTGACGAGGAAAAGAAAGATTTCAAAATTGAGTCGAAGGATAGAAACTCGCCGTCAGGTAAGTTGGGACATTTTTGGAGCCATTTCGTTGTACAGTATGTGTCACTGGTCTAAAATTGGAGCTCGGCATGCTGGGAGAAGTTGGCGAAAACTTCACATAACAACAGATGGTCAGATAGAAAAGTGGAGAGTGGATGTGTTGGGCAGAATCTAAAATGTTATATCATTATTTCTGACGGAGGGCAGGGACCATTATAACTCTCTGGGCAATTCACAGTTTATGAAGAACTCAAATGTACTGTATTATTTTCATTATATTTAGCTGCAGATTACAAAAACAATATTAATCTTGTACTTTCAAGTGTTTTTAAACTGACTTGGATGTGGGTTTGAATAATGACACTACTTTTCGTGAATAAAATGATTCCACCTTATTAATATATTTATTTTATGTTAGTTTTCAGAATAAATGCAAAATATTAAAATTTGACTTTTAGTGGCCGAAAAACAGAACTAGTTCATTTTAAGCATTTTGCAGTGGTCCAAAGTTATTTCTCTTTTCTTTGCTTAGAGTTTTGCCACTTTAAGCAAACAGCAACTAGCATGCTAATGAGTATTTCTTGTTTTGTGGAGACAAAAACATTTTCTAATTAGATGCAGACAGCGCACAGCAGTCTCATTTTTATAATATTTCTGTGCTATGGCAAAAGACATTTATTACGTGAAACAAACTGGGTATATCCGCTTTAAATGCAAAATCAATAACATCTCCTTGGAGACGAGCTGGTGACGTAAACTCCACTAGAAAAAGTTTCTCAGTGCAGTTTTAAAGACAGGTTAGATTAGACATAGTTTTCTTATGTGCCCTCCAGCTCGGTATTAAACCAGGGCCAGTTTAAATTGCTGTGATTTCATGTGACCCTGTAGAGTTGGTGCAGGAGAGGCAAGGTGCGCCCCTGTCACATCCTGTCTGTCCCTGCGCCCTCATTGTGAGGCAGAGAAGGTGTCTGTTCAGGTCATGAATATGGAGCAGAGCCGGACAGAAGCCTGACGTGTTGTGTTTGGGATCAGTTGTGTCTTGTTAGCGCTGTCTGCAGAGTCACCGCTCTCTCCTCTAAGCTCCATCAGCTCAAAGAAGCGCCGTAGCCTCCCACACGAACACCTAAGCTCTTATGCACCTGTCTGATACCGTGCCATGTTTTTAGGTCATTTCCATTTATTTGGTAAAGTCTCAGATCACAACAACTGTCGCTTCAGGGGCTTTACAAAACTTTTGATTTGGCCACTGTCTGCTGAAACCAGCAAAACAATGCGGCACAGTGGCTGAGTGGCCAGAACTCACACCTCACAGCAAGAAGGGTCTGGGTTTGATCCCTGGGTAAATCCAGCTAAGGTAGTCCTGACCAAGCCCAGAGAAAGTGTGGACAATATGCCAAAAACTTTATATCCAAATTTTCTATATGTTATTCAATTTTTCAATTCAATTCAATGTATTTTGTAGCACCCAAAATCGCAACAACAGTTGCCTCTAAGGGCGTTCCAAGATATGGATGAGCAAAACATACGCACAGACATATCAAAACAGGAATAAACAACATTCATGTAAAGCAGCAAATGAAACATCGTCCAGTCATCCCCTGTCCATCGTCCAGTCATCCCCTGTGTTATGATTTCAGTTGGGTCATGGTTTATAGACACTTTTCATCTTTATGTTGTAGGTAACTAAAACTTTCTGCTTCTTCTGAGTTTCATACTTAACTGTGATTGGTTAAAGTATGAAAAGTATGAAACTCAGTGCATGGGGAAAAGCGTATTTGAGCATTAAGCTGTATTAAACAGAGAAGCACTCGATGTCAGATCACGTGATGATTTCCATCTTCCTGTCGCCCAACCCTCAATTAAAATGTGAAAACAAAATATGACAGTCTAGGCCTGTCATGATAATTACTATACCGACTTATCATTCAGTATTTGATAGGTAGATGTTTCATTTATTGGTTATTAACAATCCATCTTCTTATGCTTTATCCGGCTGGGTCACGGCAGTCCCCTGCGCACCCCCTATGAACTTCACTGCGGGTGGTGAGCCCTCAGGAGGGTGGACCCACATCGTCTTTTCAGGGTGTCGCCGGGCATCGGGCGACATCACAGTCCTTGATTTCGGTCCATAAGAGTGCTAGGGTAGAGGAAACCCAACACAGAAAGGCTCCGGCGACCTTCTTGCTGTGAGGCATGAGTGCTAGCCACTCAACCACCGTTGTATTAACAATACTGTGCATATAGGGTCCTGCTTTAGGGTTACTGTGTCAGTGGAATAACAGCATTCAGGATTTTGTTTATCGTCTATATTTTCATCAGTATTATAATGTACTTTAAAGTGAGTTATCGTGACAAGTCTAAACAGGTGAGTCTTTACCTGGCCTCTCTGTCTCTCAGGCATGGTGTGTGAGAAGGGGATCCAGATCCTCCTCACCACCGTGGGGGCCTTCGCTGCCTTCGGCCTGATGACGGTCGCCATAGGGACGGACTACTGGCTGTACTCCCGTGCCCTCATCTGCAGCAACAGAACCGCCAACGTGTCCCAGGACGACCCACACAACAAGGACAAGAAGGATCCCGGGGCCCTCACCCACTCCGGCCTCTGGAGGATCTGCTGCCTGGAAGGTACACGGCATCACACAAGGGGTTATGGGAAATATATGGCTCTGCATGTCGACTGCACACATTAAGAATGATATTTAACACCTCTACGAGTGTGCATCATTATGAGTGTAACATGCTAAGACTTTTTCTGTTAGAGTGATGAGTGATTAGTTTGATGGTGGAGATGAACCAGAGCTCCCTCCTTTCTCTCATTTCTGAAGCCAAATGGCAGAAGCTGCAGAAACTGGCTGTGACCATCACAGAAAAACAAGCTGCTAGTTCTTATCCATTACACAGTACACAGACTGGCTGACACTCAAGTGTAAATGGCCAAACTGTGCTGTGACTTCACTCCATTCAAACAGATGCAGCTCCAGTTTGAGGAAGCCTCTTGGCTCGGTAAAAAGCCTGTGCCGTCCTGGGCTTGGTCATTGTACAAAGCTAATTTGTCCTCATCTTTAAGCTTCCTGATAGCAGCAACCAATTAGAGATAAGCTGGAGCCTTGCAGCACTGCAGTGCACCCCCATCCCTCTCTCTCTGTGCTTTGGCTGCATTCACTGAACACCCCGCTCTCTCCTCATAGATATTCTCTTCCTGCCTCCTCGTGCTCTCGGGGTGGGTGCACTAAAGCTGCTGGTTAGACCAGGCTTTGGGTTAGGCTTATGCGGCTGGAGGTCTGCAGAGGCTCCACACTTGTGCAGTGATGCAGTGAGGTGTAGCACAGAGCAAACACTGGACAAACCCCTTTAAAAGATTCATGTTCCTGTGGGTGGCAGGGGATAGAGATGTCCTGCTCTTTCCTCTGCAGCTTCAGTCTGTTGGGGCTCAGCTGCACGTGGCATTATTTTAGGGCATTATTTTAGTACACATCATAATCTGAAACAAACACCACAGCTCATACAGTTCATGCATTTATGTCACTAAAAATGTGCTGTTTCAAAAGTGTGTTTTTCTGCTGTCTGAGTGAGCATATGTCTGATGATTCGTTGGAGCCTTGATTTGTCCCTCTGTGCTCCACCTGCTTCTTCACAGAGAAACATCTGGAAACATCTGTGTCCTCCTCATCCCATCTCATCCTTTTAATTCTCCATCAGAGCCGCCCGCCCCTCTGTCTGTCCACTCTTGTATGTATATACTCGTATTGATGTTTGTGTAGGACTGCTTCATCTATAAAGGTTATATTGGGGTTAAATGTGTAAAGATTTATAAAGACGTTTTGTAGCATTTTCTGCTTGCAAATCACCTTGAGATCCAGTCCACAGTGCACAGTGTGAACCAGTCTATTTTGTATTTGAAAGAAGAATATAAATACCTGTTAAATTAATAATAACTACAGGAATCACATGCATTTCTAAACATATTTGTATAAACTAATGGACCAGTAGGTATTACACACTCAAGCATAAGATTATTTCATTACAAAGGATGTCACAGCCTTTTTGATCTGCTAATTGTGCCCCTTACATTTTTTGCATCTCTTTTGATTACTCTTACAGCCCGAGAGTTCTTAATAACATAAAATAAAATAAAATAATTAACATGAGGGCTTAGGACTTATTTAAGACTTATTTTAACTTTTTCAGTTCTAATTCTTCTCATTGTCCTATTTACAGGAGAGAAAAGAGGAGACTGCTCTCAAATTAACCACTTCCCAGAAGATGCAGACTTTGACCACGATGGGGCCGAGTACGTCCTGCGTAAGTCACTGCCTCCTTTGTTTATTTCACTGCAAAAACTATAATGATTTGAGACGTGTGCTTTTCTCACCCAACTGACAAAACCATGGCTAGAAAAAAGGTGTAATGTACTGAAACAAGTAAAATATTTGGATCCATCAAGTAAATAAATTTACTTCAAACTACTTCAAACTTTTCCTAGTTTGGTCCTGATTTGATCCTGGTTTAGTCCTTCTGTAGACTCCTGGTCTAGTCCTGATATAATTCAGGTTTAGTTCCAGCCATCTTGATGTGTGTTCAATTGAGTCTGAGTGCAGCCTCAAGATTTATATTCTTAATTAAAGCAGACCTATTATGCAAAATCGACTTTTTAGA
Organism: Odontamblyopus rebecca; assembly: GCA_030686955.1. NCBI lineage: Eukaryota > Metazoa > Chordata > Actinopteri > Gobiiformes > Gobiidae > Odontamblyopus > Odontamblyopus rebecca. The sequence goes on from CM060657.1 coordinate 31,870,556, forward strand.
GAGTTTAACAATGTTATATTTGTTTCTCTTTCTCATTTAGCCTCTTAAAGTTGTATTAGAGTTTGAGTAATTTTTTATCACTTATTTTCAAGACACCATATTGCCTATCAATCCCTGTTTTCACCACCACCAGTACATGCCCACTGCTCTGTACTTTCTTTGTTCTCTATTTTTATTTTCTTAATTGTCATACATGTAGGATTTGGCAGCGTTGTGTAGTTATTTCGGCATTTTAAAATATCCACAACTTGTTTGTGTGATGTGTAGTTGTGCATAGGAGATGCCAACAGCTGCACGGCTTTTTGTTGTGATGTAACGTTTATGTCAACTCCCATTGGACACCACATTTCTATAATGCAGAAGTATATATTGAATATTGCGATAAAAAATGTGCAAATTATAACATAATGATCCATGTCAGAGAATATAGCTACAGTATATAGCAGACACAAGCACAATAGGTCTGCTTTAAATACATTTTATAGCTGTGCTATGTAACTGTTCTGATCTATCTCTCTAATATTATGTGTATTGAATCTGACATGTGCATTAAATAAAATGCATATGTTTTTATTGCAGTCCACAGTAACGCAATGTGACCAATCTAGAAGCTAGAAATGGTAGAGTGTGCTCCTTTGCCTCTTAGTTGCAGTGCAAAGTTTTGTATTGTTGCATTTTATATTTTGTGTTGTGATCCGCACACAGACGCTGTGAGAGGGGAGTAGTGTCCTAGTTCATGCTTCGTGCCCTACAGTGCTTTTGCACTGCTCTGCTCTGCCTCATGTTTGCCTGGTGAAAACATAAAGAATAGCTGTGTTCTGTTTACAGTGGAGAGGAGGCATTTTGCTGGCATTTAGGTGGCATTTCCCTGCTGTGGCCTACTACATGTCCTAGATGAGAAGACAATGTTAATGTGTATGTGCATATGTGCGTCCCATCCCCCTAAACTTGAAGACAAATGACGTCGTATACCATCTGGATCTGTTTTATAAGGTTTTATTAATAAGTATTTGTGTTGTTTTTATTTATTTTCACTATACTAAAATTTCAAACTTGATTTTGATACTAAATAATAAACACTACCCAATAAAATAAATACTCAATAATACTAATTCCGATAGCACAATGGTAATGGTTCTTTTTAATATTTATGAACTTAATGCAGCTTTTTGACAATTCTCTGATAACAGACAATATACTCAGTTTATATAATGAGGACCACAACTTTATTATCTTAAGATTTAAAGCATGTTCACACTTGCGCTCACACCACTTTGTTGCTCAATAAATAGTAGTAGCCTGAGAGGTGAAGAGAAGAGGCATGATGCTGAAGTTCTAACGCAGGAGAAGTTTATTTATCGTTTAATAATGCAGGCTAAGATAATAAGGACTCAGCTGGCAGTGAGCGTCCTAGATATAGCCCCAAAATGGAAGTTCTCTAACACACTTCAAATTGGGACTAAACCTGGACCAGACACTGACTAAACCAGGACTTGAACAGGGCCGAACCAATTCTAAATCAGGACTAAGCCACAATCAAACCAGGACCAAACCAGGACTAAACCAGGACCAGGATTAAATTGTCTGTCTTCTTCTTTCCCAGGCGTGGTTCGTGCCTCCAACATTTTCCCGATCCTCAGTGCGATTCTGCTGCTGATGGGCGGAGTCTGCATCGCAGCCAGTCGCTTCTACAAAAGCAAACGAAACATCATCCTGGGAGCGGGGATACTGTTTGTAGCAGCAGGTAACTCCACTACAACAGAATTCGTACTTTAATCTAATAATTACTATAATCTAATAATCAACTAAACTGAAGTTTTAAAAGTTGTCACAAATATTTGAGGTGTGGTATTTGAACATTCTCAGGTTTCGTTCTGTCACGGCAGTGTGAACATGCCTGTGGTCTGGAGAGTATTTTGCATGTAGTTTTATGTATTGTTTGTACTGTTTGTCCCTGTTGTTTGGGCAGATCTGACAGTTAAAGTGCATACTCTCACTCGTCATGGTCCTCGTGTTAAACCTGTGTTTATGGGTCTGTGGCTGATGTATGTCCCCTCTGTGTTTCAGGCCTGAGTAATATCATTGGTGTGATTGTGTACATCTCTGCGGCGCTGGGAGACATTTCTCCGAAGAAGGACGAGGATAAGAAGTGGCAGTACTCGTATGGCTGGTCCTTTTACTTTGGGGGGCTGTCCTTTATCATGGCCGAGATGGTGGGGGTCTTAGCCGTCAACATTTACATTGAGAAAAACAAAGAGCTGCGCTGCCGCTCACGCACCGACATCTTTAAGAGCACCACCCACGCCATGCTGCGCCTGCCCAGCTATCGCTTCAGACGCCGCTCGCGCTCCTCGTCACGCTCCACAGACCCCTCCCGCTCCAGAGACCCCTCCCCTGTGGGAGGAGGAGGGAAGAATTTTGGGTTACCACCGTCCGCCCTGTTGTCCCAGGGCCCCATCTCTGTGTCCACACTGCCAAACCCTCACTCACGCTCACACACGGCTCTGGCCGGAGGAGACATCTCACTCTACACGCTGTCTCGAGACCCCAAACTGGGCGGGCTGCCCCCCATGTATGGGACAGTGGACAGGGCCACACTGTACCAGCTGCACAACTGTTTCCCTAAAGATGGGGGTGGGGGCGGAGTCATGATGAGTGGCACGCTGCCCTCGCTCAAGTCACACAACCCCGCCAACTCCACCAACTCCAACGCACCCATGCCCAACTCAGTGGGCTCGGGACCCCCGCCCTTCACAGCGTCCACAGAGCGAGGGATGGGCACACTGGACAGGCTCAAGGGAGACAGGGAGAGCAACTCCAACACGCTCAACAGGAAGACCACCCCAGTGTAGACCCCCAGGACAGAGGATCATCCATGTTCACTGATCCACTGGAGTAATAACTGAGCGATAATAACAACAACAACAAACCCTCACAAGAAAACTATTTTGATATTTTAACATGCTAGAAAAGGATTTATTTTGTTAATGATCAAACGTGATGAAGCTTGGGCTACGACAAAGATGTTCACTTACCTTCTGTGCAGTTTCTCATTTACGCTACAGTCATTACTAGTGTAAATTGTTGTTGTGATTATTCTGCGCGTTATTACATGCTAACGATAATGCAAAGTTAGTAGTAAGAAAGTCTTATTTTGATGTTTCTCTTTTCGTTCATGACTTTAACTGTGAATCTCCATGCAGAGCCACTGGAGCTGTTGCGTCTTAAGCATGACTGTACATGTGGCAGGTGCGTGCGAGCCTGAACTAGTATAATTTTAAACTATATTGCGTACTTTTCATTCATGTCAGATGTGAATATTATGTAAATTGTCTTCCAATACTGAATTTAAACAAATGCAACAATAACGCAAGCAAATGAGACTTTTTCTGAGTTAACCTTTTCTATTTGTTAGTCTAATTTCAATGTTAACAGTAGTATTGTAGCTCTAGTATGTTAAAATGTTTGTTCTTGGGCATTAACACAACTTTGGACTAAAGAAGATGCAGAGAAAACACATTTGTACAGTTAAATCAGGTAAAGGTTGCTGCCTGAAAAGAAAATATTTTTTACGGGTCGTTCCCAAACAATGAGATGCAAACCATTTCAGTGGCAAAAATACATATGTGTATAGACAGACTTTGTAATAGAGCTTCTGTAAGTACATTGTCTAGCGTTGTGTTTGGGGACCACTGTTAAAATGGGAAATGGGAGATTTATGTAGCTGATCCTTGTCACACGACCAAATCCTTACCTTTTTCACTGTGCTTCCCTTATGTTGTGACTGAACTCTCTCCATTGATGAGAATGTAACTCGCCCTCCTCTGTCTTCACCGTCTACCGTCCGAAATCCGTCCGGAGCGACTGCCGACGCACAACAAAAGGAAAAAGAACAAAACAACAAGATGCTTCCAGGATTTTATTTTTCCTTTTCTTTGATTTTGACAAAAGAATAATAATGTGACACCACTGCGCACAGAGCATTTATGTGGGCAATATACATAGTATGTAGTTAAGAATAGATCTATCTAGGCCAATGACTATGATTTATCTAAATGTGTGATAAACACTGTATTGCACGAAGTTTATAAAAAAAACAATAGCAGACCACATACGCTGCTGTCATTCATTCCTCTTTTTTAAGCATTTAAATGTTATTGGTCAAAGTTGGTGAAACAAAATCTATCGTCACAAATTATACATTTTTATATAAAACTTTTCCACCTTCAAGGCACTTTTACATGAAGGAATCACTCATCCATTCACACACACATTCATACAGCAGTGTACTCAAACAGAGGTGTTTAAGTCGAGAAAGTAAACCTTCGGATCATTGGACGCTGTACCAGTCGCAATAATCTGGTCCATGTTACATTAATTTAATCACAGGTTTGTGTTGCTTAAAGAACATTCTTACTATGAGTGGACTCGCCGCTCCACAGATTTGGCCTTTAACTTGGCCTCGTTGTGTCACCTGCTTGTCACGATAGAGCAGGGGTGTCTGAACTATTTTCATCATATATTTCATCACATATTAAAACACAGAGCAGTGTGAGGGCCGATCGAGGGTCATAGACTGGTGGTCAAAACAGTGAGTAATTCAAATCTGTGCTTTTACGTTTGAATGACCCTCCAGACCTTTGTTCACGCTTAGACCCTCAAAAGGACAATAAATTTGCTTGATCAAGGTAGATTTCAAAAACATGCAGTAAAAAGTACTACTTGCAGTAGTTTGTGCCAATTCACCTGGAAGCCTGAAGGAAAAAATAACTGGTCTGAGAGCCACATTTGCCTGTGATAGAGATAGATACTGTATGTTTAATGACATGCAGTGGAACATTCCAGGCAAAGCATCACTATGGAGACAAGTAGGTAGCATAGCCTCCACCAGAAAAGTTACAGAATGCACTTTTAAATAATGGTTTCTTTTTAGGACCTGTGTAGCAATACCTTTACCTGGAGTATTCCACAGTGCAGCATTAAGATTATCGATTATCTCCATAGAGACAAGCGGATGACACCACCAGTTTTTTTTTTGTTTGTTTTTTTTTTTGTTATTTAAAAAATTTAATCAAGCAATGCAGGACAGAGTTTAATGCCATATTGTTAAACATTTCCACGGGAGAAGCAGTGGCAGTGGAAAAAAGTGACCTGTAACTTACTAACAGTGTTATTCCTGATTAGAGTGTTGCTTTTGTACATCCTGACAGAGCAGAGAATGACTTTGACCTTCAGAGACTCCCCTAACCGGGGCAGATGGTTGTCCTGACCACTGTGACCATCTGTAGTGCATAAATATTTATACTAACACTGCATTGGAAGTGAGATTCCATAAACAGTTACTAAAATTGGGGGAGCTTCTTAATGAGAGGCTGTTAAATGCCACTCGCTCTTGGGGATTAGTTATTTGAAGTGCGGCTTCCTGTTATTATCATACCTCATGTGACTGAGGAGCGGCGGAGGCGCGGCGGAGGCGCACTCTGGAGACCCGGACATCCACCACAACGTGCCGACAGGTCAGGCCCGACCCGCACCTGCTACCAGGACAGTCCTAAAGGTGGGTGCGAGTGCTCAGTTAGGGTGCTTAGGCTACCTGTGTGCATTTACAATAGTTTTAAGACATTTTGTACTTACTTAGTTTTGGTTACTCATTCTTCTCTTGTTGGAGTCTAGTGATAAAGGAACAACTTCATTATAACAATTAAACGTTTTGAACATTTGTGCTCCTTCTGACCTAATTTAGTTTTTCTTTGGCTGAGGTAGGATCATAGCTTTTGAAAACTGATTTTGCGCATTACTCCACTTAATTTTAGGCCTTATCATTTAATCACATGTTACATCCAGACAGTTTCTCTTTTCAGACCCACATTTTTGGCTACAGTACCTGACCAGTAGTTTATATAAGGGGCCCATTCTTTGCTATTAGTGGTAACACATTAGGAGGGTTTACACAGTTTTCTGGGCGTGTCTCTTCTGGGAATAATCGCTCAATCTGGATTTTCTCTCGGAATTCTGAGCGAGCTCCTGGGCCTGGTTTGCAAGCCAAGAGTGATTTTGCTTTGAAGTAGCCTATAGTGTTGGATTAATGCCAGAAATACGCACAGGTAGCCTAAATAGAAAGGGTTTACACAAAGATAGATTTATTCAATAGAAACCACTGCACTTCATATGTTTTTTTTTCTTTATTTTTTATGAAAATGTATCATAAATCGCACAAATGAAAGTACAGTAGGCGTATATGCCGATAAGGATGTAGTAATCTTTATTCTTTTTACATTTAAAGTTCCCATATTACAGTTTAGTTGTGCTTTGTTTCATTCACACGTTTGTTTTCGGCATATTTAGGATGATTTCTTTCAAACAGAAAACAACCTGTTCCACCTTGTGATGTCACGCGGTAATACAAGAAGTGCTCCACAGTGTTTTACATAAACCTTCACAAAAAACATTTGGATCATTTCAGACCTGTGGAATTTCCATTCTCGACTGGACTAAAAGTAAAAGTAGCTGTTAATTTGAAGACTACCACCTGATGACAAAGTATAAACACGATTTATCACGCAGGCACCCGCTTTGTGACAGGCGCACCGTTCACCACCCGTCACATCGCACTTTACTCCCTGGTGAAGTGGCCTCTCTCCACACCCGCAGACAAACCCACTGGGTATTGTTCATTTACAAATGTTTAATTGGTAAAACTCCGTCATATCTCAGCTCATTCCTGCACATCCACAGCTCCAGACACACACTGCGCTCCAACAAATATATGACCCTGGTCGTCCCTAAAGCCCGTTTTCTGCAGCAAGTGAAGCTTAGTTTGTTTTTACCCCGTCAACTTTTAAAAGCTCCATCCAGAGTATTTTACAGGATCATTGCATGCGCTGTTAACACTTTTATATCTTTAATCTGCAAACGCTTCACTGTCTCATGTTTCTATTCACTGTTTCGATGGATGTGTGAGTGTGTTCTGATTGTGCTGTTTTATTCTGCTTCTTGGCCAGGTCATCAATGCAAATGAGAAGGTGTTCTCAGTTGACTTATGTGGTAAAATACTGAATAAAAAAAATATAAAATAAAATAAAGGGTTACTCAAGCATGTGCTGTGAATTAAACAAAACACAACTCCAGGTATATTTTTGATGAGGTAATGGCATTATAACATGGCTGAAACACGGCTAAAAGCTCACAAGAGTGTTTTATTTGCATAATATAATACTTTAAATGTGCGCTACACTTTTGTTGGGTGTGCACCATAGACTGTATATATGATAAACTAGGATTAAACCAGAACTAAATATATATATGATGTGCACCTATTTGCGTCGATGTGGATTGTTTTAAAGCAATAACAGAATCAAAATGTTCCACTGTGGCATTAAAAATATCTACCTTACATTTATTCAATTACAGGTGGTTTATGGCTGGAATATATGCACTGAAAACATACATGTTTATTGTGGGCAGCGTCGCTTCAGCACGGATCTGACCTGTAACTTGACCTACACCTGCTTGTCTCTACTGAGAACTTAAATGCCATATGGGATAATATCTGCATGGAGACAAGCAGGTGGCGGCGCTCCCATCTGAACACAGAGCCTCTTTAAATGTATAAAAGGGAAGGCATGCCAGGCTATGTTATATGAATTAAGTAAATCTATTGCATTAAACAGAAATAGAATAGAAATCAGTCAAAATAGTCGTTAGTAGGGATGATGTTAATTCATTGCAAGTGAATTAATTGAAGCGTAACATCTTATTCTGCTGGTAACTGGTCCACCTGTAGTTTACATCTATCCAAACATGTTCTGAAAGGTGAATCTTTTGTATTATTTATTAGTTTGTCAGTTCATATTTCAGCCTTTCTGTCAATTCTTCTGGACACGCTTAAAATACGAACAAATTACAGATCTAACTGCAACCACCACGTTTGTCAGAAAACTCACAATTTGATATTTTTCTCAAATCGTGCAGCCCTATTTTATATTCAGATGTACTATAATGTATGTTGTTTTTCATGGCCGTAAAGTGGAAGAGAGTTTGAGTAGTGGACGGGGCACAGGGGATGACGGAAGGCCCATCGGGGGCATAGCTGGAATTCAAGGATAGAGTTTCTCCACCTCTGCACTAAACACACCGCGATGAGCTCGGGCCTAATTATAGTGTCGTGGGTTGGACGGGGGGGACGGGGCGCTTTGGTCACGTAGTGGAGGGGTGAAAATGGGTGAATGTCAAATTTGAATGCAGTCACCGAGACCACAGACAAGCCAGTGATTAATGGGAAAACATTTTATTATTGAGCAAAACAGAGCAGTTTTGTGACACACTACAAAACGATATCAAATGTTCACTTTTGGCGTATGTACAAAGATGAGCTTACAAAGTGAGTTCATTCCCCAAGCTATACAAAATGGGATCATTCATTACTTCCATTCATCAAAGAGACTCATTCGCACAATAAAGGTGCACTATGTACGCCACCCGCTTGTCTCCATGGAGATGTTATTACTTTGCCTGCAATGTTCGACAGTGTGGCATTAAAACATATCCATCTTGCTCTGTTACAGGTGTTTTTATTGCAAAGAAACACTTGAAAAACATTGATTCTTACTGTGGTTCAACTCTCCATAGATCCGACTCGGTGGTGTCACAGTCTCCATGGAGATGTATACGTTGAATATCACACTTTGGGACATTCCAGGGAAAGCAACACAAGATGGTGGACTGGACTTCTACCAGAAAAGTTTCATAGTGCATCTTTAACACACAAGTAATAAATAAAACTAGCTTAGTCAAGTGGCTTATTACTTGTTAAACTTTATAAAACATAGTATGGTGCTGCATACATCAACATTTCAGTGAAGCAGGAGGCAACAGCAAAGAGCAGTCAGCATGCCTACGTCTATTTCAGTCATAAAACACATAGCTCAGTGTTTAGAAAGCAGAGGCGCTCAAAGGACTGCAGCACAGTTAAAATAGTGAGCGTACCACACATCATTGTCCCTTGTTATGAGAAGCACGATGCTTAATTTTGTACCAGAATGAATAGGCTGGGTTCATGTGGCATCACATTTTAAACTGTCTGTTTATATGTTGAGGTGAAGGACGGGTTAGAAATCTATGGCAAAATTAAAAATGTTTTGTCCTGGTTTATGGTTGGTTTACAACTCTTTAATTACTGGACATATATACACTGGCATAAAGTGCAATGTCCTCTCTGTCAGTAATAATTTAAGACATTTTATTCTTCCTGTGATATTTACTCACAAAGGTGAGATTGTTGACAGCTGAAAGGACTTTGAGCCATAAGATTAATATGCTGAGTTTGTGGAGTCTCTAATAAACAAATAATTATAAAGTTTAACATTTATGGATTGTGGCAGTGGCACATTTCTTGCAAAAACAATAACTGAGCTATAGACTATATAACTAGGCTATATAACTATAGACTTATATAGGCCCTTGCCCTCCATTCAAATTAGACAGTGAACACAACCAACTTCTCCAGAGCACCTTTGCAAAAGATATTTACATTGTCCTGAACTGGCAGGGTGTTGTCATCAGTAAATGTCAGGATAGTCGTTCTGAACCCACTCAAATGATCAGACTTAAACTGACATTTCATACAAGACATTTTTGTACTGCTACTCCATTAAGACCTAAGACAATTTTTACATGACATATTGACACAGAATGAGAAAGTGCACAGTCACACTGCAAAAACGGATGTCTAGATAAGTTCAAATGACTTGATCTTATTTGTTCAATGTTCATTTCAACAGAACTTCTGATTTATTTATGATCATGGTTTCAATACTTTACAGTACAAGCTGAAGGGTTTTTTTGCATGACAAGTCCAGAATTATATCTCTGTATTTTTTATACAGATGTGTATCAGTCTGGTCCTCACGCCCTCCACTGCATCTCAAGCCCAGACAAATGTGCAATCAGATTATTTTTCTTCAGTGACACGTGTGAAAGGAGCTCACACAAAAAGATCTCACTTTAGATTAACAGTTTAGTGCTTCACTCATTGATTCTGCAGAAATCGGACACAGACTGGACATTTGTGTGTCCCTGATTGGCTAATCCACCTGTCAATCATATCCACCTGAAAACAGGGAGAGTTCAGTGGTGACCAGACTCACGTCTTTGTAAAGTATTGGAGAAATGTGCATCCTGGATCCCAGGCAGGGTGTTTTTGACAATATGCTCAGAAATATTTCCTGACAATTACAAATATATTTTCTTATTTCAAGATAAATGATCTTGCAGCCCGTCAGAAATAAATTGAAACCACTGAATTATTCTACGCCACGTAAACAATTAAAACCTAAATGACTGAAAATAAAGGTTCATATTCTGAATTAAAGTCATTGAAAAGGTGTACTATGTAACTTTTCTGGTGAAGGGTCACCACCTACTTGTCTCCATAGAGATGTTATTCTTTTTCAAGTAATATTCCATAGTTTGGCATTAACCTTGTGTATCTCCATAAAGACAAACGGTGACGTCACTGGGCCAAGTTACAGGTCAGATCTGTGGAAAGCCCCGTTCACAGTAAGAATGCATGTTTTTTGACATCTGTAACTGACTCGATACAAGGTAACTTTAATGCCATACTGTGAAACATTCACAGCTCATCTGTAACCTCCACATGCAGGTGATGGACCCTCCCACCAGAAAATGACATCACCTTCAAATAAGGTTATAGAGATATTTTGGCTGTGCATTTTCTCATTCACTTTTAGACGATATAAAACGGGATGTTGTTAGGCGCTAAGTGGCACCACTGTCCTTATGAGGGAAACATTTTTGCCAGGGGCTGTTGGGGAGAGAGAGGAGGATGAAGAGGATCCCCCCGAAGATGAGGATGGCTCCGGCCGACCCCACACACGCCACAGACCAGGAGAGCTTGTGGCTGGTGGGAATGGAGTGGTCACTGGCCACTAAAGCCAAGACAGACTGGTGAAAGATCAGCACTGACAGTAGAACCAGCACCCCTGAGGAAAGAGAGGCGTGTTTTTTTCATGATATCCAAACTACATTTCTGTGACAGAGTAACTAAATAATAAGAGACTGAGGATGTCCAACACAGTACAGGACCTAAAGACAGGAGCTCTCATGTTGGTTGTATTGTCCATTCAAATCTGGCTATGTTTCACCTCACATCAAGAAGGTTCCTGGTTCAACTCCTGAACCTTTCTGTGTGGTTTTTGCATGTTTCTTCCCGTGTCTAGGTGGGTTTCTTCTGGGTGCTCCAATTTTCCCATAAACCCAAGATATGCACAATATAATATAATGCACAATCCTGCAGCTGAGGTAGACCTGAATAAATTACAGGCACATTTAAGCTTATTTCTGATGCATAAATATGATCTAACTATTGCTGATTAATAATAAAAGTTGACCTAATTTTTGTCTGTATCACCAGTCACTAGTTCAAGTAAAAGTAAAATGTCCATTGAAAACAACAACAACCAGGAAACATGTAGTAAGTAAAAGACTTAATATAGCAGATCAGTAATGGTTCAGTAATGGTTTTCTTAAGCAGTAAATATAGATATTTTCTGTGCAGATCAAACAGGGGGACAGTCTACCTGAGAGGATGAAGCAGAACGCAGCTGGTTTGAGGAAGAAGGACACTCCTTTGCTGAGGGACATGCCGATGCAGATGGAGCCCATCACCATCATGGTCAGACTGAGCAGAGCCAGGACCGCGGCCGCCAGGTTCAGGTCTAACACACACAGCACATCATCTTATGCTCTTATGCTCTCACTTACACACAGGCTCTACTTTCTAAGCATATAATTCTTATACAATCCACTTTATTCTATATACAACACTATTAACAAAGCAATATTGCATCATTTGATATTTTACAACCATTTTTCCCACTATACATTTTTGTTTCAGAAGGAATCAGAACATTCTAGGTGTTATTGTCATTCTTTCTATATCATAATGGCTTGATTTTTCAGTAAAACTAGTATTTCTTGGTCACCACAACTGCCCTAGTGTAAATTTATTGAAAACATGGCGACCAATGTGCTACTAAACACTCACATGTATGTCATGTTCACAAGTGGGTTAAGTGTCTTGTTCAAGGACATTACAGTAATAGACACTGGTCAAAGCTGGATATTTCTTTTGAAAATACAGCAGAATCAATGCATGAAAACCAGTGCTACATCATTGTGTTTTAAAATCTGAAAGCTTTAGATGGATGGAGTTTTTTTTTTTCAGTTTAGATCATCTTGTATCTGAGAAAGATCACTGGGTAATTAAAATGTGATCAAACATGATAATGCATGTTTGTTGATTCTGGAAGTTGAAGCCAGACTAGCAGAGAAACAGCTGATGTTCGGGGAGCCCCCTCTGGATGCACACATGATGTCCCCATTTATCAAAGAGAGAATTATTGTTGCTCCACCACAGGGGCGGAGTAAAAGTGTAATGGGCCAGAGCATGCACAAACCTCCTGCATGTGAGCATCATGATTACAGTGTGGTGTGGTGGGAAGGCACAACAGCTCGTACAGATCTAGGCTTTTAAAAGTCACTAGTTTTTAATCAGTCCATAGAACAGTCAACCAAAAACTGTCTTAGTTGGAGTATTTTATTTAGATTAACAGCATAAAAGGAGTGAGTAAGCTAAAGATTTGGTATTTTTTTGGTATTTATATGTAAAAAGGCAGATTAAACTCACAAATAAAATGATTCACAAGTTTAATCTGTCTTTGTTTCCTAGTATTTTTTTCTGCATAAATGTTTTTACATGAACTCCTGTGTCCTGAATGCAAACTGGGTCAGAGACATAGCGATACATGACCGTTCTGAGAGCTTTTGCCATGATCCCATCTTAAGTCGACTAAATGATAGGCAGAACATGTCTGAAGTCAACCAAGTTAGTTGATTTTAGTTGACTACAGCCTTAACAGGTAGGATTATTAGCTCACTTCTGTTTGTTGTCTTTTTAAAGATGACTGCGTTCTCTCCAGACGTGAAGAACTTGAAATAGGTGCAGTTGGATTCTAAGACACACACACACATCACAAAATGAGACTAGGGCAGAGCAGTATATTGTGATTCACAAAATGTTCTCTTGAATGCAGCTCTGTGCTCAAACAAAGACACTTCCTATTGATCCGCCTCGTCAGTGCCTGAGTGAGTGACAGATTTGATGAGTAGAGTGTGAATTTCCAGACCAAATACACAAAGTTCACTTGAATCATGATAAAATTGAAATCGTGATCTGGCTTCAGGAAAACCATTATATAGTTGTTTTTTTAACTATGACTAAAAACTCACCTCCTCTCTGTGGCATTTAATATTAGCTAGACTGGATATCTTGGTGTTTTATTGTACTTTTCTTATGTATCCTGTTTTTTCACTGAAGCATTTTGATCAGCTCAAGTTGCTTTAAATGTGTGTGTTAAATAAAAAACTTGAATTGCATTGACCTGAGACCTGAGGATGGCTACTGGTTATTGTGAAGCTCCTATGTATCTCTGCTCTCTGTCCTTCCAGGCATCACTCCTATTTATAACCCAGTGTGGAGCTTTAGCTGCAATACCCAGAGACAGGCTGCACATGCACATATGGTGCCCAGCACAGAGCGATGGCACCTCAGCAAGAGAGGCAACAAGCAGAGACGGGGGAGTAGAAAAGGGAGAGAGCGAGGGTGGTGGGGGTTAGAGACGATTGGACAGGGAGAAAGGGACAGAGAGAGGAGGGTAGGAGGTGTAACAGAGACAGAAAGGGGAAGAGAGGAGCAATGAGAGAGGGTAGAGGGAGAGAGGGACAGAGGGACAGAGAGACAGAGAGGGAGAGGGGTAAAAGAGGAAGAGAGGGAGAGGGGTAAAAGAGGAAGAGAGGAGGCAGTAGACGTACTAACTGAGGAACATGAGCCAGTGCACCGGTACTGATATGACTGTAGAGTCTCATGTACGGGTATGGGGCCCGTTCCAGACTAAACAGACCCTTCCAGAGGTGAGTAGAAGTGTTCACTGGGCTCAGCTAATGCAGCATTGGAGCAGCTTCAGTCCCTTCAGTCCCTCATCTACCCTCTCTATATTTAGACAAAAACTGTGAAGTAGTCAGATTCCACTTGGCTTCACAAGGACTCACTGATGACCCAACGACTAAATCTCACGTGGTCCGAGATTGCGTCCTGGTCCATCTCTGCAGTATCTGAACATGTTCTCGTGTTTCTCTCCTCATCAGGAGAGAGGATGGTGGTGCGGGGAGAACAGGCCTGATATCAGCCGACCACACTGAGCTCAGGACCAGAGCCAGTGAATATCATGAGCTTCTGTGTCCACACTGTGTGGGATTCCAGTGTGGACAGCCTGACAGAGGCAGATAGTAGCACCTCCAACTGTAGCATTCTGCATAAATGTTTATGTGAGTGCAGCAGCGAGAGCGCAGACAGCACAGACAAATTAGTGTGAGAAACAATAGTGATGCATCATTCCACATGATGTGGTCCAGACTGCACTGGGTACACATCTGTGTACGACTGTGGCACAGGAGCTGACATCAGGCTGTGGGTAAGGCTGACTGTGTTTTTACCTTCACTCTCCACTGTTTATCTGGAAAATGGGCCATAGTCTCACTGAATAGTTGTAGAGCACAGACTCATAGCCTAAAGAACAGTTTTCACAGATGGAAGTCTCTTCACCTGCCTGTCTTCTGCTCAGCCCAGCGCAGAGGACTTAATGAAGGGAAAACTTGTGCATTAGAAACACTTGATTAAACTTCAGATGCTGTGGAGCGAACAGCACTGCTAACATAGAGCCGTCTGACGCCACATGGCATGTGTCTAAATGATGCATGATGTTATTACTACAGAATGGGACTTGAAACACATGTAGTGTTGTGGTCATTCATTGTTAATGTGGTGTTAATGACCTGAATATGTTCCTCAGTACAATCTTTCTTTAAAGTCCACACATTATCCATAGGATGACCTAGATACACAAGGATGCAGCTGCTACACATCCTCTTTGTGCTCCTTTATAATTGAGTTAAATAAGATTAGAAGATAAGATAAGATAAGAAGATATATAAGATATAAGTGAGTTAAATATATATATAAATAAATGGCCCAGCAGTTACAGACTGTGAGTATTTGCACAGCTGTAGCTGCAACTCTCCAGTGCATTCAAAAACCTATCCCATCGACAGGAGACACACACAGAAGGAGGGCAGGAGGGGTCTCACCTCCGGGCAGCTCGGGAGGCCCACAGCTCGTCCTCTCAGGGTCGATGTCAGACACCCAGAGTGTGCGGATGCAGCCCTTCCACAGGCCGTAATGGGCCATCTGACACGTCTGGTTCCCACTCAAAGTCTTTGGCTGGGACAGCTCCGCCCAGAACTCTGTGCCCATGCCCAGCACCGTGAGGGTCACCCCGATGAGTGCCACGAAAAAGGCCAGTTTGATCTTTCCCTCCATGCTGTCACTCATCTTGTGGCTCCGCCTCTGTGTCCTGCCACTTTTCATCCCCCCCAAACCCCCAGCTGTGCCCGGCCCCGCCACCCCGATGCGCCCATCCTCGTCCTGCTGCACAAAGAAGTTGGACCACATGTCAACCTGCGATGGGCCCCGAAAAGGCCAAGGGCTAGGCACCAGAGAAACTTTGTGCTAAAACAATCAAGTCTCTAAGTGTAGAGAATTGAAAAGGACAGCCTATAAAGGGTAATGCTAAATTGGGTTTGTGAGGAGAGCAGACGTCTGTTTCCTGTCCAGATGCCTGAAACAGAGCAGATCAAACACAGATGAAAAGAAAGCTGGAACTTCAAACACTTTTTTATCAGAACACATTTATTTTCTGTGCTGTATCACTGCCTCTGCATTTTTGCATAAGACTCTACAACACTTTTAACAGCCCAGATAAGCCACTCTGTATTTTGTTTCCTTGAAAGGGCTTGAGATGGACAACAACTGCTCAGGCCTGGAGGGTTTGTGTGGGGTCAAGGTGACAGAGGAGCCCTATGGACTACCCGGGACCACCCATCATGTCTGTCCCAGAGGAGCTGACAACAGGGGCAGGTACACTATCTATGGCTTTAGATACATATCCCTTTTGATCTGAGGGGATAGCAGCTCCACAAATACCTCCCTGTGATGCATTACATGTACCGACCGCCACTGGGAAACTCAGGCTCTGCTCGGCTTTTCCAGCTACAGGCACTGGCACTGTGGGCTTATGAAGTCGTTCCAAACATTTCCCAAACGCATGTGAAGGGGTTCAGTACACTGCAAAAACTATATCTGGCTTTAGTTAAAATGACACACATTTCTCTTATAGTTCAGGAGGAAAATATATTGAATACGTGCAATAATAAGCGTAAAGCTCTTCCCATACTGGCAAATCATTAAAAGTACACATAACGTACATAGAGAACCTTTTTCTCCATGAAGACGTCAAAGCTTAGCCTATAATGTTCCACAGTATGGCATTAAACTTCTAAGTCTCTGTGGAACCAAGTGGTAGATGCCACCAAGCCAAACTTCAGGTCAGATCTGTGGAGAGGCAATCCTGCTCACAGTAGGAATATACTGTTTGTTTTATTTTGCATTAAAAGTGTTTTTGGCACTTGGTACTTAGTCTTCTATCGATTTATCTAATGCCATACTGTGGGACATTCCAGGCAAAGCAATACGATTTCCATGAGGACAAGCAGGTGACGGACTCACCAGAAAAGTTCAAAAGATAAAACATTTTAAAACAACCAAAATAATCTAAGTTTATCAAGTAAAGAAATGCCTTGTCAAAACTACTCAAATTAATATAATTATACTGAATTCATATCACTTCATCTAATCTCGATATTGTTTTGGCAGTGTAGGCATTGAGCACCAACATGGGTTTAAATTGGACGGGTGATAATTTAGGGCTGACCTCTGGGGCTGCAGTAATTATCCGGCCGATATACAGGTCACACAGCGGGTGGGGGATAAGACTGTGGTTGGCTCAGGGAGAAAAGTGGCACCAACACAAGACCCACAGCTGAGAGATCTCTTCATTCAGTTTGTGTGTGGTGACAGGACCCTCCTACCCCCCTTCACTCACTCCTAACCCACCCCCTCACCCACCCCAAACCACGCAACCGAGACTGTTTGTAGCTACACATGCTACCATAACAACTAGCTTTGCCATTAATTGAATTTGAATGAAACAAGATCCAATCATTTCAAATAGTCCAACACCAGCTCGGGTGATTTAGAGGTCAGACTTTGCAGGAAGATTTTGTTATTTAGATAGATCAGCTTTTTGTCAATTATTGCAGCTATTAGTTAGTTCATGTCAAGGAAATATGTACTATTTCCCATGCAACTGGTATGTATGCACGTATAGTCACATGATTTTTTTCCAGTTATCGGCACCATTTTGAAGACTTTAACCATTTAAAGTATATAGTAAGAATAGAATTTGTTATTAAAAGTTGTTATTGCTATTAATTAATCAGTCAAATACTTTACTTTTCAACTCCAAGTCACCTTTCCTATGTGAAAAATGCCATTGCATCACATCACACCTACTGTTAGTGCAGTTACCTCTATTTACACTCATGCTGTTGCGAGATGATTACTGATACAGCTACTATTGCTATTGTAAACTCTGAATGCACTTCAATAACAATATAAGGTTTAAAAAAGTAGTTTTCTGCAAAGTTTGTAGGCTTTATTCAACTCAAGTCACTACTATTGAAACTCTATTGTTTTGCTCTTGTCTTTATGGAAATGTCCTTCCATTGAAAATATTAAATCCGGGATTATATGAGGTTAAAATAATATTAACCTATTTAGAAAACTTGAACATAATACGTTTTCTTCCATAATGTAGATGTGTTGAGTGTTAATAGAGGTCAGTTTACTTCTCTGGCAATGCATGCAGGTCTCAGAGCTCCCAGCAATGCAAAAATGTCACAAAGCTGATATCCAAAATGAAGTTACATGATAACCAATACTAGATTTTCACTTTGACAAACCCTTACTGGGAACTTTTCCTTAAAATATTTACTGTACTTGCCTAGATGGGTTTAGTATCGGAGTGCTTAATCTAGTTCTGTCATCGCAGCATTGCACACATTAGTCATATTACACACTTTAACCAATGGATTTTAACAAACTGGTTTAGCTTCGACACTTCAAGACGGACCAGAGCTATGTGCAGTCCATGCATATGTGCATGAGTCTGTCCCTGTAGAACTTAATCATACACACAGTGAATTTGAACAAAACATCTGCTACTGGTTTCCTCATTGTTATAAACAGGAAAGCAAAACAAGCACTCGTCAATACACTTTTTAAAGCAGAGAAGATAGAACCTGACCTGGATTGGTGTACGGTGCTCAGTTCTGAAGGAAGAGACGCTTGAAACTTAATCAGAAGGAGCGCTGTGACGGCCGAGCAAGCAAGCGAGCGACGAGGGGGAGAGAGAGGGACGTATGGGGGGAGGGAGTGTAAGGGTAAGAGGAGGGGGTGACAGGGGAGGGGGCTCACGTCTGGTTGGTCCAAACAGCACAGACGGAGGAGCGTGTGTGTCTCTCCGGACCCCATATGATCGGGACGGGACGTGTTTAAAAATCTTGTATAAATCACAGGAGGGTGCTGCAGGGTGGCCCACACATGACGCGACGAGCGGCCAACGCTATCCAAACCATGTCTGTGTCTGTAACCCTCGCTGCTGTGGGGCTATTTTGGACAGGCACCTGTTAATGACATTAAGTAAGGGAGAAGGAGGAGTGTGTGTGTGTGTGTGTGTGTGTGTGTGTGTGGTGTGGGCAGCAAAAACTGTATACACACTAGGGCTATCAAAGGTGTTGAAAATCAGATACTAATTGATACTAAAACTAGTTATTGTAACTAGACACTAAAAAGTCACACTGATAGGACAGAAATGAACCTTTCCTGAATATCTTTAGATGATCTTGAGCTGCATCAGAACAAGTATAAGAGCACATAGGCCTGTATACGCCTGTTGGAGCACTATGGCCACCTGGATGACTGAGGGAGTACACAGATATAAGACGATAAGATGATAATGTAAATGAAAGTACTTTTATTTAATGACAAAATTCACGTTTCATCGTCTAAAGAAAGTGTGTTCCATCATAGGATCGGAATCGATATTGAGATCCTATTCCTTAGTATTAAAATCGAGTTTGAAATTTTAGTATCGTGCCAACATTAATGCAGACTTAATTCATGAGGACCTGCCTCTGTTATGGAGACAAAAATCAGGTCCTCGTGACTTAAATTACAATCAAGATCAGTACATGATTTAATGTTCAGTAGTGACAGTTTGGTTAAGGTTAGGATCAGTCTCCAGGAAATTAATTTAAGTCAATATAATGTCTCCAAGAAGCATGGAAACCATACGTGTGTGTGTGTGTGTGTATGTGTGTGTGTGTGTGTGTGTGTGTGTGTGTGTATGTGTGTGTGTGGTGTGGGCAGCAAAAACTGTATTCACACTAGGGCTGTCGAAGGTGTCGAAAATCAGATACTAATTGATACTAAAACTAGTTATTGTAACTAGACACTAAAAAAAGTCACATTCACAGGACAGAAATGAACCTTTCCTGAATATCTTGATGATCTTGAGCTGATTAAGGTTAGGATCAATCTCCAGGAAATTAATTTAAGTCAATATAATGTCTCTAAGAAGCATGGAAACCCTACATGTGTATGTGTGTGTGTGTGTGTGTGTGTGTGTGTGTGTGTGTGTGTGTGTGTGTGTGTGTGTGTGTGTGTGTGTGTGTGTGTGTGTGTGTGTGTGTGTGTGTGCGTGCGTGCGTGCGTGCGTGCGTGCGTGCGTGCGTGTGTGTGTGTGGTGTGGGCAGCAAAAACTGTATTCACACTAGGGCTGTCGAAGGTGTCGAAAATCAGATACTAATTGATGCTAAAACTAGTTATTGTAACTAGACACTAAAAAAAGTCACATTCATAGGACAGAAATGAACCTTTCCTGAATATCTTGATGATCTTGAGCTGATTAAGGTTAGGATCAATCTCCAGGAAATTAATTTAAGTCAATATAATGTCTCTAAGAAGCATGGAAACCCTACATGTGTATGTGTGTGTGTGTGTGTGTGTGTGTGTGTGTGTGTGCATGTGTGTGTGTGTGTGTGTGTGTGTGTGTGTGTGTGTGAGAGGGTCCAGGTTAAGCTTTGCAGACAGTAGAGAGGAAACTTGCAGCCGTGGAGCTGAATGGAAAGTATTACAACTTTAAATGAAAAAAAAAAGTTGGACGCTGTGTTAAATGGCCTCAGTTTGCACGTATCCACTTCAACGTCATGCATAATAAAAAATATAAGAGTTGTTTTCTTTTCCATTCATGGGCTCCATTGGGTGGACTTTTGACTTTTGACCATTTCAAAGATACCATTTGTTAAGTTCTATAGCAACGCTTCATCCCTCTGAAACATATGGATAGAAAGTGCAGTTTGTAATAATCAAATACTCAAGTCCACTCAAGTTATTCACAAAAAAATACTTGAAATTTACTACAACTGCACAAATAGTCAAATCTAATATACGAAAGTGCAAGACGGTCGGTGTAACAAGTATAGAGTTAGAGTATTATTATAAAGGTGTAACATGTGGAAGGTCCAATACCCACTTCCACTTCCACTCTCTAAGGATAAGTTTTTTCTTTGCCTGGAATGTTTCGCAGTATGGCAGTATGGCAGGGGCGGGCCATTATTTTTTCCATGGGGCCACATGAGAAGGCCGAGCCAAATCAGTTCTTCATAAAATTAATTGCATTTCTTGATAAAAAGCAGTAAATAGCATTGTTTTGACAAGCTGGTTAGACTGGTTTATGTTATGACTAAGCAATGAAAAATGAGATGTCTGCTAACAGCAAGAATAGGTTTGCATGGTAATTTGAGCAATAAAACACTCTAGATAAACATGATTAATGCCATGAGTAAATGCTACTCCCTACTAAATATCACAGTCCAAGATTGGCTGTTGGGCTGCTGCAAATATTATATTTAAAGGTCCTACATTACGGAAGATGGACTCTTGTGAGCTTTTAGATCCACAAGGGAAATTATTTGGACACAGTAGCTCACACGTCACAATATAATACAATAAAAGAGTAAAAAATATAAATGGTAATAATAAATTCAGTCCATTTTATTCATGTTAGAATGCTGTTTCCTCCGCTACGCTATTTTCTGATTGATGTTATTATGTTGTTTCCTCGTTAAAACAGACCTGGAGTTGTGTTTTGTTTCATTCACGCATATTTGAGGAATCATTTACAGTTAGTCTATGTCTCCAAAGCTCAAAATGCTCTGTTCCAACATGTGATGTCTTAAAGCATAAGTATTTAAGTTAAGAGTTTACCTTTTGTTCAGTAGAGATTGTCAGTACCAGAGCTGGAATTATCCAAACGATTCTAGTGAAGGTGTGTGGAGTTTATAAACACAGTGGAGCACTTCCTGTACATTTGAGAGAAGAACTCAGCCTAAATATGCAGAATTTGTGTGCTAAACATGTGAATGAAACAAAACACAACTCCAAGTATGTTTTAACGAGGAAACAACATAATAACATTGATCAGAAAATAGCGTAATATGGGCCCTTTAGATATCACAACCGTTGTCTTATTCTAATGTGAACACCACAGTATTAATGTTTAATTACGTAACGACAATTCATTGCGTTCAGTTTTATTTGAAACTATTTCACTGCGGTGATAAAAATGATTGTGTTAATTAGAAGTATAAGCTATATCAGGTCAGACGGTGGTAACTGGTGGGGTGGAGTGTTTCAGTGTCCCTGGGATCTCTATACTTCAGCAGTTTATTTTACATCTGAGCAGCACAGGGGGGAGGATGGGGGCAGGAGGGGTGAAGGGGTTACAGGGGGGAGATGTAAACTAAAAGTAAATCAGACTGAGACAGGTGAGAGTGAGGGAGGGGGAGATAGAGGAGAAAGAGTGAAGGGGGTGAGATGGATAGTAAGATGTGGTATAAAAGGCCCCATATTACTCATATTTTCTCATCTACTGTGTGTTATCATGCTGTTTCCTCATCAAAAACATGTTTTGTTTCATTCAGGCATGTTTTAACACACACCCAACATATTTAGGCTAACAAAGAACACACACCCAAGTGCTCCACTGTGTTTTTAAACTCCATACACCTTCATGAGAATAATTTGGATAATGTCTCCTGAACTAAAAGTAAAAGATAGCTGTTAGCTTGAAAACTACGTTGTAAAAATTAAAAAAAAATCTAGTCAAGTTAAGATGTAAAATGATCTGCCAGTGGAAATAGACTTTTGATGCTTAAAATATGAAAATGCATCTCGCTACACTTAAAATAAGAAAAAACAACAACTTTTTGCACTTAAAATAAGAAACAAAATTGAATGTTGCTTGAATTAAGAGAAAAACACTTATTCCACTGGCAGATCATTTTACTTGTCAAGTTAAATCTACTGAAATAAAGTAAAATGTTCTTAATTTAAGTCATTTTAACTTACCTAGATATTGTTTTTTTCCATTGTACCACTTGATGACATTATAAGGTGTAACAGAGCACAGAAAAAGAATAAAGGGTTACTCAAACATGTGCGAAGGAAACAAACCGCAACTCTGAGTATGTTTTTGACGAGGTACCAGATTTCTACCATGGTTTAAAGCTCAAGAGTCAACAATGGATAGTTTTTTTTTTTTGTTTTTTTTTACTGTTTTTAACTTCTTAGCCTGAAATCATATTATGAAATTATGAATTGCATCACTGTAAATAGGCACAGAACATTATTAACAGTATTCGGGGCATATAGTATCATTCTAACCTATCACACTCCCCCCAGCAATGGATACTTATAGTTGAACTCCGGCATGTTTGAAGCTAAAGTCCGTTGCTAGAGGTGGTAATTCTGTCAGAAGCCAAAAAACAGCACAGATTAGTGTTGCCTCGGCGGAGATCTCACTGTGGCAGTGAGTCTGTTAAGACAACAAACTAGTGTAGTGATGGGGGCAAGTTCTTAACTTCCACATAAAACACCAATTAGCACTGAAGAAGTTTAACAGCACTTTCTAACCCATCTTACAACAGCCACGAGTCAAGACCTTATCGTCGACTTCAGTGGCGGCGACCAGCTCGAGCCTCCAGAAGCAACAAGTGAGGATCGACTACTGACGGTGAAGAAGAGAAACTGAAAGCTGTTGAAAGAAAATGGTTCGGGAATGTATTTTTTAGCGTTTTTTTTTTGTTTTTGTTTTTTTAAATCACTCATAAATGGGATTAAAAACGACATCGGCAGTCGAGTCTTTTGGGCTTTCGCATGCGCAGTGGGAAAACAACAGAGGTAAGGCTAAGGTTGCTTATAAAGTTGTTTTATAACATTTCCAGACACTGATGAGTGAACCAGGCAGAGCGTTTTGTTTGTTAGACTTGTGGCTGTTGTTAGATGCGTTAGAAAGTGGAGTTCAGCTTCTTCAGTGTGAAGCAAATTGGTGTTTAAGAATTTGCCCAATTCACTGTTGCCTTGACAGACTCACTGCCACAGTGAGATCTCCGCTGAGGCAACACTGATCTGTGCTGTTTTTTGGCTTCTGACAGTATTTGACCACCTCTAGCAATGGACTTTAGCTTCAAACGTGCCGGAGTTCCCCTTTAAGTGCTTTGCAAAGTAAGATTTGGTCTTGAAAATGAGACATTGAAGTGAACCTGTATAAAGGATTAATTTGCTCTTTAGAAGTGAGACTGGCTTCATTTAAAACAGTGAAAATATACTCAAGCACTTATTAACTCGTTTCCGTTTTCCTGTGTGGGGTGACTGGCAGAGAGAGGGAGCTGAGTGTGGGAGGGGACAGCGATAGAAAGGTGAGAGAGAAAACGAGAGGAAGTATTTGTGAAGAGAAGCCACTTGTTGACTCTTGGACAGCGATGATAAATGAAACCATCCGGAGAAGCGCCAGTGCTGCTCAACTAAACACACCTGCCCATGAGTTCAAACGACTTTGTGTGTAATTTCACATCTTCTCCGAGCAGCTTCATCTGAGGAGATTGATAGGACGAGTCACGGATGCTCTGAGGCCATCAATAATGTACAGTGTGCTGATGCAAACGGGCTCACATCAGTCACCCACGCGCCTGTCACAGCTCCAGAGCACATATGTGTTTTTATGGACCCTCCTGTGGCACACTGGACTGGACAACAGTAACCGGGGGCGCTCACAGCTGACTTTTAGTATGGTCAAGAAGGAAAAATAGTGCAAGTCCCAGTCCTGGATATGGGCCTTCAAATAAAAATAATAACAAATCAATCTGCAAATGTATGAAATTATTATGCAAATTATAATTCCTATTAAAGGTAAAAGTTATATTACACTATTTTCTGATCTATAATATGTTTTTCTTCCTCATCACAAACATACCTGGAGTTTTGTTTGGTTTCATTCACACATTTTTAACACACAAACCCTGGATATTTTAGGCAGAGTTTTTGTCTCAAACAGAAAACGCACTGTTCCACCTTGTGATGAAACGTATGAATACAGGAAGTGCTCCGCTCGGCCTTTAAACTCCATGCACCTTCACTTGAATCAAATGGATGATTTCAGCCCTGGATTTGCCCATCTCTACTGAACAAAAGGTAAAAAGAGCTGTTAATTTGAATACATCAGGAGGTGGAACAGAGCGTTTGTGCTTTGGAGATGTAGACAGGATTACTCAAACACAAATGTGAATGAAACGAAACACAACTCCGTATGTTTTTGACGAGGTAACAACATTACACTGATCTGACCAAGATTTTAAAACTTATGTCAGGTTACTCATCTTTTTTCAGATTTATTATCTACTTACTACTTCTGAGACTGCTTAATTCCACTCTAGAGCTATATTATTTTTAAGATAACTTGTCAAGTAAAATGATCTCTCAAAGCAGTGAGATAATTTCACTACTTTTAAGTCATTTTCTGATAGATTTAAGTGTTTTTTTCAGTGTACAGCATGGCGTAAAGATGTATTTTGTGTAATATAGGACTTTAAAAAAGATTAAATAAGGTGTAGCATAATCCTGATGGTTCCGTTTCTCCTTGGGCAGCCATTGTCGAATAAGGTCCAAACTAGATTTGACACATTTTATTGAAGGGATAGAATAGTAAACTGCTCCAATAAAGTATTTTATTGTAATTAAGTTCTGTAGTATCTTTATAAAACAGAACATTGTTATTAGGCTATGTTTTTCCCTATAAGTCAGTAGTTTCTCAGTTAGGAGGAGGACAGTGGGGTCGGCTGTGCCTCCATGGCTAAAATAAGGGTCACTAGGAGAAAAAGCAGTGTCCTCGGCTTTGGGGGATCCGTTTTGTTTAATTGCTGACTTGACTTTGAATTTGCATATACTTTACACTGTCGACATTAAACGCACCTTGGGCTCTTCTGCTGCAGTGCACTTTCTTTGTGAATGAGATCAATGCTGAGAAGGTGCCCAGAATGACAATGACCATCACCCCAGTCTGAACTCTCCACTAGGGGGCGTCCTGCACTGCAGTATCAGCCCTTAGGAGGGTAAAAGCTCTCAGCAGCGCGATCTGCTCCTCCGTAATAATAGAGGCAGGGGTCTGTTACATTTACATCTGATCTAAGGCTCAGGAGGACGGCTGTGGCCCCAGGGACAGTCACGGGGTTCATTTGTACTTATTTCACTATTATTAAAGATGCATTGTGTAACTTATCTGGTGCTTTCTTTCCTGACTTCATGGAGACATTTACCTGTAATATTCCAGTTTTATAGCTAAGAAATACTGAATTTAAAAACATTCATTCTTACTCTGAGCAGGGTCTGCACAGATCTGACCTAAAACTGGTTTATGTCATGAATAATAACAAAATAATAAAATGTATTAAGATAAAGCTATGACATTAAACACATCTAACTTCTTTATTGAAACAGGTACTCTTCACCAGACAAGTTACACAATGCACCTTTAAGTGGCACTTACATCTAGGCCTACTTTTATTATATCATAACACTGAACTGACATATGAACCATACTAATTCTGTAAAATAAAAAAGCATATTTACTCATTGACAAGTTACAGAACCAAAGCAATATTGCTTGAGCTATTATTTTGAAACAACTCCCCCTTATGGTCATAAGCACTAATTGCAATATATTAATATATCAATATTTCCCAGTAAAATTAATTCTCAAAATCCAAGAACAAGAAACAGTGAGGTATTAGTCACATGTTTATTTGGTCTTGTAAAAGAAGCGAGATGTTGCACAAGAAACAACCGGGTTCAACACATCTTACATCTCAGATTGGTTGAGAAATTAGAAAAAAGAAAATTATGACAGCCTAATGCAGAATAAATCACAACCTATTGACATCTCTGCGTGTACAAATGGGGCAAACAAAGGGGCAATTGAAATTTATGCCGTTTGAAATTTCCTCATTAAATAACTTTAAGGCTTTAGGTAATGACAACCTTTAGTACCAATCTTTTACTGTTCGATTTTCCATACTGTGGTTCTCAAATTTACACTGGGCTTAACTGCGGACACAATACTAACAACTTAATATGTTAAAAGCTTTTCAGGAATAGAAAAAATACAGAAAAAACAATAGGGTAATAGTAGAGATGCCACAAACAGTATTGAAGTAACAGTTGACATTCAAATATTCAGTCCAATTACGTTTTAACATTTCGATCGTTCAGCCTGTTGACAGTAGTCTGCCAAAAGCAAAGAAACAAAGAAATTATTTAAACATAGAAAAAGCCCATGTCTTTGTGATGGCAAATGGATATTACAGCTACAGTATCTACATTTGAAGACCAAACAAAATGCCTCATCCTTTTCAACATTCTCACATTTCTGTCTCAAATAACCCCTCATGTTTATTGTTCCCTCTTGTTGCCTCTGTCCAGTTACGGCTTCACACTAAAATACATAAAACAGATTAACTCCATGGTGATACAAACCTGTAAGTGTGGCACCCTATCCCACCCCAAATGACATCACTGTGCCAAAGTATAAAAATTGTTGACCCCCACCCTCGATTTCACACACACACTGCAAAAATCTTTGACGCTCCTGCCCCCACAACTTCAAAAACTTTTAATTTCGTTTCCAGAATTTCATGTACTCACTGACTGGATTTCAGCCTTAAATTTTGTTACCAAATCGCATAAAAGGGCTTGTTTGGAAACGGGCAGTGTGCTCCCCTCCCTCCCCTCGTCTGGAGCCTCTTCTACCAGAAGTCTCGGCGGTGATATGCGTCTGGATCGCAGTATTTGGTCACCACCACCCTGTTGGCAAACTTCCTTCCCGTCAGTCCCTGCATGGCCTTCTGGGAGTCGAAAACTGAGGTGAACTCCACAAAGATCTACAAAACAAAGGGATCATTATTATAAAATAAATTGATCAAGAGAGCAGCTTAATAATTGGAATAACAACAGTGATTTTGGCACGTCAACGTTCTGATTTTTTGTGCTTAAATGTATTATTTTGTTGCATGTTAAAACAGCCGTGAAAACTTCAAAGACCTTAATCCAGTTTCTGGGCAAACGTTATATTACTGTTATTAAACATCTTTTTAATCAAATTTTTTCTTTGGAATATATGAGAAACTGTCATTTGGTCATGTAACAGCAAAGAGGGGAAAGCTACATTTAATCCCATACTGTGGAAGATTCACAGACATGATGCCATCCCCTACCACAAAAATATATCAAGAATGACTTTTTTAGTAGAAAATACCACATGCCACCTTTCACTTTCACTGTAAACAGCAACAACATGACTTAATAATCGTGTAGTTCTATCTCTAACAGAAATGTGACAGGGGTCTTGTACCTTGCCGGTCCCAGGTACTTCCAGGCCATCCACAGGTCGCGGGATCTCGATGCTCTTGACTTGGCCGTACTTGCTGCACTCATCCCTGACGTCCTCCACGATCTCCTCGTACTCCTCGTCGTCGATCAGCTCTTCGGGGGCCACCATGTTCATCAGACAGAGCACCTCTGTGGGCAGACCTCCCATCTGTGTCACCGAGCTGTTCAGGCCTGGCACCTGCAGTGTGACGGGGGTCTGGTTTATGGTGGTCTGGAGACAGGCACAAGGGGCGTGAGGGAATTATTAACACTGCACATCAACAAGAGGTGGGAAATACTTAGTCACATATTTATATTATTTGGGATATATGCAAAATTAAATGTATATTTTAAAAAGTCAAACTTTTAAAAAACTTGTTAAAACTCAAATCCCTCAAACTACGTTATAGTGGCATTTCTCCAGATTTGTGGTTAATTCTATGGTTCAAATACTTTTAGTGCAACAAGACATTGATTATAGTCATCGGAATAATAACAAATTACTGCTTTCAGGTTCAGTGTCACTAGGTCCAAGCACAAACAGGTCATGATTTCTACTTCTGCGGATCACTTGAGCTATAATTGGCTAGCCTTAGTCATGCTGAGTGAGTGACCAATCATGAACCATCAGAAGAAGCAGATTAACTACCTCTTCCAAGAATATATTCACCACTTCACTGAAGGACTGAACAAATTTCCCTACAGCAGGGGTGCCCAAACTTTTTTCATTTAGGGCCACATATTAAAACACAGAGCAGTGTGAGGGCCGATCGGGTGTCATAGACTGATGATCAAAACAGTGAGTAATTCAAATCTGTGCATTTATAACAGGTTTGAATGACCCTCCAGACCTTTGTTCAGGCTTAGACTCTCAGAAGGACACACTACATTTGCTTGATCAAGGTAGATTTCAAAAACATGCAGTAAAAAGTACTACTTGTGGTAGTATGGGCCAATTAACCTGGAAGCCTGAGGGCCAAAAACAATTGGTCTTAGGGCCACATTTGGCCCCCGGGCCATAGTTTGGACATGCCTGCCCTACAGGGACAATAAAGTGTACCTTAACTTAGCCTTGGATTTGTTTTCAGTGTCATCTCTTGACAAAGCACCTGTGGAAGTAAAAGCTTTTTACTTCTAGTCCATTTCACTCACCAAACTGGCATTCTTGGAGCCCACACTGGCTCTTTGCACCAAGAGCTTCTTGTCTCCGAGCTGCATGCCATTCAGCCCAGCAATGGCCTGTGGATGATTTGTACAATTCAAAGAAACACCTTTAGACACTTTGTATTCGGGAGGTTCTGGAGTCATGGATGAATGGCTTTGATAACGTTTGAATCCACATTTAACGGGGTTACCTGGTCATTAAGGTTGACGTCAACATATTCACAAAACGCATATCCCTTGGAAAGGCCAGTGGCACTGTCCTTCACAAGATTGAAGGCCTTTAGAGGGCCAAATGAAGTCAATAACTCCTTCACCTAGACAGAATGGGAAGAAACGCATATCTAAAAACAACACTTCGGGCTCGACAAAACGCCAAAAAGACGCATGAAGTTTTACTTCAGTGTATTTGTTTTTTTTCCACTGGATCCAAAAATCAGATTATAGTTTCTTTACTGCAGGTCCTAAGAAAATATGATCTTCTCTATAGGAAATGTCAGATTTTTGAAAATTTCAACATTGCATTGACAGTGTTAAACATTTTAATATTTATTGAGCAATAGGCTGAATGGGTTTGACATTAGTCATCCAACACTGTTGCTCTAGGTGTGTGTGGTAGGTTTGTCTGTCTTTGAGTACAAGAGTATTCCACCAACAAGTGAGTGCTGTGGGAAGAACATTTTCTACATGTTTCCTTTAGGCCATGTCTCTCTCATCCAATAATTGTCCAGATACCAAAGATGTGAGCCATACACAAACCTGCCTCCCTAGGGCAGCTCAGTCTGGGAGATCCTAGAAGCACATTTCGATTGGCTCTGGTACCCAGGACAGTTCACCTTGGTCGTTCTTATTTGTAATAGCAGAATCCATTTCCGTGCTTCAGGGGTCTGCTACATCAGCAGCTGCCGACATCCAAACTGTATTTTTTATAAATAAAATTGTACCTGATTTATATAAAGGCCGTTCTGTGAATTCATGTTTGGAGCGTTAAGAGACATGGGTAAAGCTTTGGTTTAGTCAGATTTTTCACTGGAAATGTGGCTTTTTGATGTTTGCTAGAGTTTGCATTCTCTTACGCAATGTGCAGCGCAATGCTGTGTAGCTCCTTTTTATCTTTAGTGGACCTGGAGACAAAAAGGGCTAGACACCTTTGGAAAGTAGTACCTCACATGGGCCACATCAGGCCCCTCAAACAGACCAGTAAGGTTCACTTCAAACCTCACGAACCCCCGCAAACCGAGGAAAACATGGTTAACCCCAAACAAGACCACCCTGTACCACGCTAATCGAAACGGTTTTAGGCTTTCGTTTGTTTCTCCGCGCTTTGCGTAAGTATGGATAAAGTACAGTACCACGTGCAGGTACCGACCTGGTCATCATTCAGATAATTGGGCAAACCACCAATGAAGAGCTTGTGGGCTGAGTCCGGAACCACTGTTGACACAACACCTGCCAGACCAATAATTGTGAATTTCTTTGTCATTATTAGGGTAAAACTTAAAAAACCAAAAATGAATCATTATATGATTAGTACCTGGTACATAAACACTGGGGTTTTCACTAACACCAGGCAGGGGCTGGTAGTCATGAGGACGCCGAATCTTCAGACTCTGACCTTGAAAGATGATGCCATCAAACGCCATCGCCTGCGTGGTTTCATCCACTGAACGGAACTACAAAAATACAAAATATGGGGAAAAAAATTGTAAGAAACTATTATATAGACAAAGCAAAGATAACTTTTCATTTCTGAATTTAACTTAAAAGTAAAAACACAGGACAGTCTAAACACAAT
This sequence comes from Odontamblyopus rebecca, assembly GCA_030686955.1. NCBI lineage: Eukaryota > Metazoa > Chordata > Actinopteri > Gobiiformes > Gobiidae > Odontamblyopus > Odontamblyopus rebecca. Next base: position 31,901,365 of record CM060657.1, read on the forward strand.
TAAGTGGAATCTTTGTGTTCCACAATATAAAACCTACCTCAAGAAAGGCAAAATTTTTGTCTTGGTTGATCTGTACAGCAAGGACTGGGTTTCCAGGAGCCTGGGTGAGACCACCAAGACGCATTTGGGCATTGAAGAAGTCCATCATAGACTCCTGCAAAAAAGTTAAATGTTATATGCAAAGAAAATAATTATGGTCGCTTTTACACCTAAAGTCTCATGTTTACCTCAGTGATGCCAAAAGGGATGTTGCCCACATAAAGACGCCGGGCCTGCCTTGTCATCTGGCTGCCCACAACTGGCACAGGGGTGGGGGCCACGGTCAGCCCATCCGGAGTCATGGTTGGTAAGAGTGCAGTGGCAGGAATCTGTCCCGCAGCTGAAATAGAACAGAATTTAATGTATATTAATAACTCTGGTACAGTGGAGGAATTAACATTTATGTAGTATAATACTGACACAGAAACGAAGACTTACCCTGCATGGCTTTGTACTGCATGGGTGTAATGTGTTCAAAACCAGGAGGTGGAACATCCCAGTACTTCTTGATCTTCTTTTTCTTCTCACGATGAGGTGAGCGACTATTAGTGGGAAAAAATGAATAAAAAGGAAATACGAATTTATACATAATCCAAGTTTAAAACTGAATGTATAAACATGATATTGTCCTTCCCAAATATGACATACCTTTTAAGTTTCAAATCATCTGTTTAGGTAAAATTCATACATTATGAACACTGCACAACTGGGTTTTCTGGTTGAAATTTCATTGTGCTGTAAATCGATATAGCTACTTTGTGTGACGTTACAAACCCAAGTTAATTTGCTGTTATTACCTTCCAGCATTGTCCTGAGGAAAGCTGGATGGTGAGCTGAAATGACATTGGAAGGATTTCACGTTTATCTCAACAAGTAGGGGGTACTGTGCTAAAAATAAGAATTTACACTCAATAATTTGTCAAGAGCTGGTCATAGCAAAGCTCTGAACGTTTGGAGCAGTATGAGACGTGCTTATAATGAAATAGTTTTGAGAAACAAACCTGCGTCTGTGTCTGCGCTCTTTGCTGTCCCCTCTGCGGTCCCGGCTGCGTCTGTCCCGGTCTCTGCTTCTGCGTTTCCGGTCTCTGCTGCGGCTGCGGGAGGAAGAGCGCCGGTGGTGCCTGTTCTCTTTGTCCCGTTCAGCTGCAGGAGAAAAAAAAAACATGTTTGAGGAAAAACTATCATGGCTCATTATTGCAGTCACGTGTTGTGCGGACAGAATAGATGAACACAAACGAGTTTAGCACCGTAACAATGCAGAGGTGATGCCAGAAATCAAAACAACAGTGCTCAGAAATAAGATGCACAATTTATACAGCACAGAATCTGGTAATGATATAATGTGTGGCTCATTCATGCAACGGACACCTCTGCGCCGCGCCACGACATAAACACAACAGAAGTGGCAAACATAACACAACATGGATGCCAATATAGCATATGTTTTGGGGTCATAACACTGTTATAAAAACGATCGTGCACATCGCTTACCTTGTTTGTTTTCGGAAAGCTGTCTTTCAAATTCGTCAAACTCCGACATCTCGGCGGTTGCTCCGCTGGCGCTAACTAGCCTGAGCTAGCAACAAAGTGTGCACTTAAAACAGGTCCTTTCGATTTTGAAGTGGCCAAAAAGCTTTGAATATTTGACACCTTACTCACAGTTTTAAGAAAAGCCCAAAGCAGCACTGATCAGCAGGGTGGTACTTTGTTCCAGTAAAAGCGTGTTGGTGTGCAGATAAAGAAACGTGTTCGCCCCGTTAGCTGCTAACAGGCTAGCTGTAGCAAAGTCCAGAGCAGGCCCGAGCCAAAGAGCCGCGAGCCAAAGAGCCGCACAATGAATGAGAGCCTCTGTGCTCACATATGTATCCCCAAACCGCTGGCCGACCAACGATGCATTGAATATTGGAACCAAGAGCATGCATCAATTGATTTTTAAAGGATAGAAAATAACAATAAAGAAATCGGTATGCCCGCTTTTTGCCTCGTCTCCCTGATACTCCGTGACACCGGAAGTTGAACTCGTCTTCCGGTACAGAAAACTCTTAACTCATACTGGATCTTACAAAAATCTATATACTTTATTTAGTATACAACATACAGACAGACTCAAACGCAGCACAGACCACAAAATAAAACACATTTATGTAATTTCGTTTGCGTCCACTTTTGATATAAATTTGGCGCCATCTCCCATCATCTGGGAATAGAGCTTTTTAAAGTGTACGATATTAAGATGTATCTTCTATTTTGTTTTTACATTTAACGATGCACTCTGTAACTTTACTGATGGAGGATCCACCATCTGCTCATCTCTACAGAGAACCTCAGATTAATTTTGTGTGTGTGTGCCACTCTACAGACCTGACCTGTAAATTGGCCTAGTGGTACCAGGTGCTTGTTTGCCATACTGGAACTGTATAGGAAGGTTACATAGTGACCCTTTGACCAACCAAAAATGTTTAAAGTAACTGTACTTTCTAAATTGTATTCAACTCCTTTTGTTATTTACTAAATACATAAAAAAAACACAATACCCATACATTTCACAGCGTATTTTAATATTTCAGTCTGAATCATTGTAAAAAATAGTTTGATGAGTAAAATTCTTAATCTTTTGTAAATCACAAATTGTGATGAAACATAGAATTTGTTGGAATAAGTAAGAGCAACAACTTTCCACACTACAAGTAACAAACAGTACATGATTTAATGTGCAAGTAAAAATAAAATACATTTTCTCCTTAATTATTTGGACAAGACCTAATAAGGTACAGATCACAATATACATATTTGTGCATGCTTTTTGTAATGAACATAACAACAACAACGTCACCATTAGTTTAGTTTTACTACTAAAACTACTTAAAATGTGTTTATACAAATTTAGTAGATGAAATGGTACACTTCAAGTATTACAAAGAACCTACAAATATTGCAAAGGGCTAAATCACTAGGTAAGTGACAAAAACAATGATACAGCAATACAAAATATAAAAAGTTAAAATATACAGGAAGAGTAACAAAACCCTCTAACAGCACTAACTTCAGTTTCTAAACCTGTATGAGATGGGCAGGAGCAGGTTATTCTTCTTCAGGGCTTGTACTCTGCACAGTGTCTCCTCGTCCAGAGCAGCATAGCAGCGTCGCGCATAGTCCAATAGTTTCTCTTTGGACGAGTCAAATTCCCCCACCTCGGCCAGTTTTTCAGGGGCTACTAGAAGTAGTTCTGCTATTGGGGTGGTGGAAGCCACTGTGTTGCGATCTACACCATGGATCTCAAAGGCCTTGGTCATATTCTTAAGCCTCTGGTAAGTAAGAAGAATCTTTTTGTAACGAAACAAGACTCCAGCAGCATCTTTCACTATACAGTAGAAAACAGAGAGACAGCTTTAAAATAGTGAAGCAGAGTTTGTGATTTGAGCTTTGTGCTTAAGTTTAACCTCTCTGTCGTTCTCGTCCACTTCTCATCACTCGTCTTTTTTTCAGCTGTGGTTGGTTAAAATTGATGTCGTCTGGTATCATGTCTTCCCCTGATATCAGCTCCTCATCCTCCACAAATGCCTCCTGGTCCAGATATTTAGAAGACTCTCCCAAAAGAGAAATGGAATCTGTTGAGACACAAAAACACTCAATGACACATATTATATGTGTTTATTTCTACAAACTTCATCCACAAAGCTTCACCTGTAACATTATTGTGTGCACTGATGGAGGGCCTTGTGTTGTTGATGTTTGCACTGCTTCCTCCAGGCGTGACACTAGAAGTGCTTTGTCCTTGCAGTAGCGCTTGAGATTGTGAGTTGAACAGGGCATTCATGGAGGCGAGTTGGTTAGTTATTTGATTTGCAACATGATTCTTGGACCCCATCAGCGAAGCAGGACCAGGTCTCCGGGGAATAAACTGACGTGCTTGAAAATGTGGTGAGTCTGTCTTCTGTTGCTCTGTAAAGAAGAAAATATAAAAAAGATGATCACAACTAATCAAATGAATCGATTAGTTAAATAATAAAAGTATATTTCTTACCCATGGGGCGCTCATCATTTTTTCTTCCTCTCCAGTTATAGCGTACAGAGTCATAGCCTACAGAGGGAAAACATTATTATAAAGTAATAATTTAAAATTTCTAGTTTTTTGCATAGTCCTTTATTCCTTACCATTACTGTACTGTCTCTGGCTCTGATCTGGCTCTGTGTTCTTTGTGGAAGAGATGAATCGATCCAACTGGCATCGCAGGAAGTCCCTCTCCTCTTCCAAATCCTCAATACGTTTTTGCAGCCAAGAGTTTTTCTCCAGAGAGATCTGAAGCTGAGTCCGCAGGTTTGTTATTAATATGTAAGAGTTACTGACTTGAGATGGTCCAACCGAGGAAGGAGATTCTGGAAAAAACAACAACTTTGTCTTAAAATATAATAATAATATATTTCTAAGTGACTTAATTAAAGTACTACTTGCCTTCAAAACTCTGTTCACTGTCATTGAAAAATCCAGGTTGCTCAAAGTTATTCTCTTCATAAGGCATGGAAAATGAGGCTTCAATTTTAGGAACTATAAAACAAAAAAACACAATAAAAAGATGAGTGCAAGTATTACAGAAAACGTAACTTAGAACAGATATTAAAGTTGTCATTAGTATTAACCTTGCATGTTGAGTGAGTTTGGATGCTCCTTGGACGCAGATGTTGAATTATCTGTCCTGGCTCCGTTTTCCATCTCAAAGAAACAGAAAAACTCTTACAAAACCTTGTTACTGTGTAATATTTTACTGTGCGGCCAGAGTGAGACTTCTAGTACAGTTCAGTACATCCCCAAAAACCACGGTACACAAGATGAGCAATAACTTATTAAAACAAAATCAATACATTCTGCGAAAATCATAAACATAAAATATCAAAAGGTGTTAAAATAAACAAATATAATAATTTACATATTCTATGCAAATGCGTGCTTTAAGAGATTTGAAACTCGTCTTATCATATGAAAGTTCACGTTACATGTTACTACGTTTTATAGCACAGGCTTTGATCTCTAAAAATATGTAAACAAGTCATTTCAAAGCAAGAGAAAGCGTGCTAGCTCTGCGTGCTACTAGCATCTGTTAGCCCGAACTGGAGCTAGCTGGATTTTTTTCAGAGAAAATCTAATTACGATCCCTTTCTGAGAAATGTCTCAGCTTTAAAGGACTACGATTGTAAATAAACCAGTTTCTCATATGATTCATAAGGTATACACAAATCGGTACTTACCACTTTGTGTTTGTAATAACTTATCCACAGACATGTAATAAGGCGTTATTACTCTGTCATAGCTCACTTTCTCGGCTTTATCCTCTGGCCTACAAGCTAACAATAACAATTAGCGTTTTTCTCCCAGCAGGCGCACGTCATTTCCGTATTTATGCCAAACAAACCCTAAATATGAACATACAAATTATGTTCATTTTTATCATAATATTTCACCGATATACATATTATAAGACAGGGTACATTAAGTTTAGTTAGACAGAAATAACCTCTGTACAACACTTATTTTAATAGATCCATGCAACAGTAGCGTTAATCGCGTCTCAAACTGCGGTATTATGGGGTTCCCTGGATCATGTGTAAAGGGCCCTCTAAAATGGTAAAACATTTAGACTAATCTTATAATTTGACAATGCCAATAAATATTAACACTAACAATAATTCCCACTGCACACTGAACTCCAACATTAGAAGGTCACTATAAGGTAGACCTGGTGTTTGATTTGCAGATTGCAATTATTGTAAAGTCTCTTAGGAGGCTCTTTGGAGCAGAGTTTAGGCAACAGATTAAAATAGAGTGACCAGATGTCCCTATTTGCTCGGGGCAGTCCCAGTTTTGAGACCTGTGTCCCCTGACCCAGCAGATTTATCAAAACCAACCAATCATTGTCTCAAATTGCTCCAAGCAATGTCCCAGGTGTCCCTATTTTTAACCACTTTGTTACCTGCCGACAAAAAAGAGGCATAAATTGTCATCTTTTGTCAAGCTGCTTAAAATGACCAAATTTCCAAAGAAAATGTGACTATACTTGCTCACATGGTCTCTGCATAACAATTTTCCCTAATTACGCACTAGTTTCACAGTTTTATTATTACCCACCATCAAAAAAATGTGGATGTCCCATTTTTTTTATTCTGTAAATCTGGTCACCCTAAATTATTGTAAAGTCTCATAGGTTAAGAGTTTGTTCCTTGGAGCAGAGTTTAAGCAATAGACTAAACTAGCCTTTAATCGTTTAATTTCAACAGGAGTGTGTGTGTGTGTGTGTGTGTTTGTGTGTGTGTTTCTTTTACTCTGCAGGGATCAAGTGTGCAGTATTTGTGCAGCAGCTTCCTGGGAACAATGCAGGACAGGTAAATCAGGTTCAGGTGAGACGGTGTCAGGTTTCAATGTCATTAGTTTAACTGATTCAAATACTTCATCTGCATAACATCTATTCAACACTTTACAAGGCTAAGAAAGACACAACTCCCTTGGGTAAGGTGCAGATATTTCTTCTAACTTAATTTACTACACTTGCCTTTATAGAGTTTACAGCTTTGTTAAAATGTACTATTAAAATTGCTGCTTGTTGACGTCCTCTGAAAGCAGGTGTGGCCCTTGAAACAGACCTATTCAAAGCACTGTTCCCTAGTAGCTTAGTATAAACCTTTTTTTCTTTGTTCTTTTTGTTTTTCCTGTAGTGATGGCACCAAAAACTGAGGGTTTATCCCACTGTAAGCTGGCCCTGGTGTTTGCTGTCCTCACGGATTTGCTTGGAGCCGTGACTCTTCTCACTGGAGTTTTTGCCCCGTTGGAGATACAAGGGCAGGACTTTGGGGATTTGATGGTGTACTCTGGAGCTCTGCTGGTGCTCATGTCTCTGGCCGGATGGGTGATCTGGTACAGTGGCAACATAGAAGGCCTCGCAACCCAAAAGGAGCACGGGGGTGCAGTGGGGGGAGCTGTGGACCGCCTCGCCCGCTCCCTCAGCCACAAAATGCGGCTCCCCAGAACCCGCAGCAGCCCCCCATGAGAAGAACCAGGACCCCATCCTCAGTATGAAAGGATATTAGCATACCTCAATCTGTGGACTATTTTCCAACTGACCTAAATAATGTTCTTATTTCAATGTCTGACTGTGATACAGTGAATTTCAGGATGGGTCACATCACCTGCCTGGAAAAATAAAGTTAAACCCATATTTTTAAAGATTCTCCTCTGATATGTCTGTTTAGATGGTTATGTTACTGTGGAAGATGTAGATGATATAAATGAAGAGTCGTGGTCCTCATCCGGGCCAAATAAGAATCAGGTTTGTGGAATTTTGTGGACGTTTGAGTTAGGATGCTTGTTTTTCTGTTTTCAGTGCCAGAAACACAACAGAACTGGCTTACATGCCTCTATTTAGTCTAATATTCTGGCTAAAAAGATATATACTGTGGCTTTAAGTGCCTTTTTGTCTATTTTTGTCCTCATTTGGGATAGTCCTTGTTTAGAACTATTGAAACAATTGTCTAGTTCTATTTTAGACTTGGTTTAGCCCTAGTTTGAACCTGGAACCTGTTAAAAACCTGTCTTAGATCTGGTGGTACCAAGGAAATGTGTGACATAATTGAATATATAGAAGACACAAGTATTAAGTACAATAACTGTAAGTTCTGGTTCAACTTTGAAAATCATTTGTTTGTGTTTAAGCTGCTCTGGGCATTACACGTAATGGCGGTTCTCACGCAAAATATTGTGATATTCTGAATTCATATTGGCCACACATATTACAGCATCCTTACTCCTGAGTGACTTTGCCCTTTCCACCCCCTTTTGTGCACCTCCACAAAAATAACCTCTGACATACGTAGAGATATACATTTTTATTAGCTTTATCTGTTTTTCATTGTTGCATTTGATATGTTGTAGTCACTTACAAAAATAAAAGGCTAAAGATATTTACTAACAACATTGTTTTTTTTGTTTGTTTTTTTTTTACATTGGGCTTAGAACCTATATTAATTTAAGACCTTCTTTGCAAGAAGAATAGGACCAGTACAGAGATACATTATAAAGATTTCTTCTTTTTTTACTAGAAACCACCATCAGACATACATTAAATTAAGCAGTTGACAACATAAATCACATATTGAGAATACTGCATGCTGGAACAGAGCTAATAAACAAAAGCTGCACCTGCAGAAAAAAATACCTGAATAATATTTCTGATTGTCTAAATGATCCATGCCCATTCATTTCACATTCACTGCAACATATATTCTAAAAATCATACTAGGTTTCAGAAAATTCCATGATTGAAACCCTACATAATACACTTGGTTAAAAGGACAAAATAAAATCAAATTTAAATAGTGAATACTGACCAGCTCCTTGTTAATTATTCCAAAAACACCAGATTTACCAAAGCAAGTGCATCTTATGAGGTAAACAAATAAAATAATGTTATTTTTATAAACTGTCATACGAGATGTTTTTATTGTTTAATGAAGATGGCTCAATGAAGCACCAACTCAGAAGTTCTTGCAGGTTTTGATTTTCCAAAAGTGCGTCAGAGGTTAAAGGGCAGGGGGAGGCACTGAGGCAGAGGAAATTTGCCAGATGATCATGTGACTGCGTTCAGACCGCTGGGGTGAGCTTTGGACCACTTCATCTGATTCCTCATTTGCATCGTCACCTAAATTTAATAAAGTGAGTAAGCTGGAACAAACAATGACCTTACAGCTACTGTGATTTGTATTTAGTTTGTGACTGACCAATTCTGAAGTTGATGTATCCTTCGCCTCCGCTGATAATCAGTTGAGACGGAGTGACCGCGCTGTTGTCAGGAGAGGGCATCAAACAAGCTGTGGATTTCAAATGAGCGTGTGTAAGACAAAAAGTGCGGTGGGAGGATGTTAAAAGGTTTCAAAAGTATAAGATTCAAAGCCTTCTCATGGGAGCGATGATGAATTAGCATAGTAGGCCCCACAGCTGGACAGCCACTCTGGACTTTTCTAGAAAGTACAGATCGCCCTGACTAATGGAAAGAAAAGTATCAAAGTGTCCGGTAACCAGGCTGAAATGCGTTGGGTCTCAGGTTCATAGAGACATACCATAACTAGTTAAGGTATTTAACAAATTTCACATTATTTTACTGGTTAAAAGTGCTTGATATGGCATCGGTAGCTCAGTTAGTAAGAGTGTTTTTCCATTGATCAGAAGGTTGGCGGTTCTAATCCCGCTCTTGACATAAATATCAGATCCACAGGTTGGCAGTGCGATTCCAGGTCCCACAGATGAACGCTGTCGTTGTATCTTTGGGCAAGACACTTAACCCACCTTGCCCCTAGAGTCTGTGTACACTGGTGATGAGTGTGTGTGAGAAAGGGTGAGTGGTTCCTTGATGTAAAGTGCTCTGAGCGCCTTGAAGGAAAAGCGCTTTACAAAACGTGACCATCTATAAGCAACATGAACCCAAACCCATAACATTAATAGAAAACCAGTAGGATAAAACAAAAGCGATAAGGCTTTAAATTAAAACATTATGTACAATTAATAAATCAAGGTAGAAATGGATGCAATAGGTACTTACATGGAGCAGGGATGATAAACCTGACGGCTTGCCTGTGTCCATGGTAACAGAGCTGAGTCGAGGCGATGGAGCAGTAGGGAATAGAAACCGCTTCTGACGCTGGAAAGATTACGATAAAAACTAAACTTCTGCTCATTTATAACCATGTAACAGCCATGTGTCTAATGACAGCAAACCTACTTATAGATAAGGGTATGGAGACTATAGCGCCACCTCCTGTCCCAATCCAGAGCCGACCAGAGATGATGGACAGAGATGAGATTTGAAGAGGTGAGAGTGTGAGGAAGGCAGGACCTGAGCAGAAAGATGATTTTGGGTTAGGATTTTTTATTTATTTATTTTTTTTTACGTTTTTGCATTTTGTGCAATAGCAAGAACCCACATATAAGCATGTCTGTCATGATAATTACAATATTGATTTATATACTTAAATAAATGAGAGACTTAACAATATTTCCAAGGCTCAAGCATTATCCTGTATTGGGGATCTTGTCTTTGTTCTAATGTGAAAGTTTGTTTTGTATTGTTGGTAGTACTTTAACTCATTATAGGTACTAACTGATACTGGTAAGTGTTTCATTTTGCTATTTATTTATTTATTGCACCTCTTGCTTTATTCATAATATGGTTTATTAAGAAATTAGTTGAGAAATCTTGCTAGAATTGTCCTTCTTTAGGATTATTGTGTCAACGGGATAAAGCTGTTCTCAATATTAATATTTCTTGGATAATTCTGTAGCGTTTACCTCTTAGTATGCTAATTACACTCTGGCAACACTTGGACTTTGCAATAAATTGTTCCTAAAAAATTGGTTTCTGTGACGTGTTACCTATAAGTAAAAATGCTGTGTATAGAAAACAACATTAAAGGCACCTAGAGTTTTAAGGACCAGGGCAGAAAAGTCCACTTCTTGTAACGGTCGCCCAGTGGTCCAGTCGTAGAGCCGGAGGATTGGGTCGAGTCTGCAGGCGGTCCACACTCCGCTGCCCCCCGCACACAGGAACCGCACCTGCTGCTCACTGCGCTCTGACACCATAAAAACGTGCTGGAAGTGCAAAAAATAGGACAAACAATGAAGAGATTAAGGCAAAATTAGGGCTGTCAAAAAAAAAAAATCAATACAAAAAACTAGTAACTAAAAACTAGATGCACATTTAAGCATCGATGCTGCAGAAATCACATACGTATGACAGTGTTGGGCCTTTCCTGAATAAGTTTAGAATCAACTTGCTCTATATTTTATCTACTATAATGCCACACAATAAGATTAAACAAACTATAGCAGTATTTGACATTTCAATGTGTTAATGTGGTATCGAAAATGGTAAAAAAAAACAAAAAAACAAAACAAAGCCTTTCCCTTGGTTTTGAAATGGAGTTTAAAATATTACAATAGCGACTACAACACTAATAAACTGTATCTTTATCAATGTTTTACCTCAGTTTTCCTGTTTTCAATGTCCACCACATGGACTTTATTCCAGTATCCCACCCACATGCGTCCAGCTTTTGCAAGACAGCATCGGATGGGCTGCAGTGGAGTGGATCCAAGAGACATTACTGCGTTAGATGAGAGGTCCCAGCCGCCTTCAGAACATCACAAAAACATTCAATTATTAGGCCAGACAACGCGGTATGAAACTGTCATGGGAAAACAGAAAGTAGTACCTGGGGTGGGTGAAAAAAAACCTAAAGTGCCGTCAGCTAAACCTGCGATGACTTGATTCTGCGTAAACCTACAGGAACAGATCGATATAATGAAAGTTAAAAGCGTTCAAGTCACAAAAGCAGCAGATGTATAATGAAAATGGCATTACGTGAGTGAATGTACAGCCTCTGAAAATGAGATGGTCTGTAGACAGCGCCTCCTGTTGAACGAGGCTGAGTGCACCAGAACACTGTGACAGAAAAAGACACACACATATTTGAGGAATGTGTTAGAAGCGTTTACTTTATCAGCTGATTTTACCTTCCTTCCTGAGTTCCAATCCACACAGTTCCTGGATTGTCACCTGAAGAAAAACAATGGGAACAATGGGGTGATGAAACCACGCATTTTTTCCTCACAATATGTTTATGAATTGTACATTTTAACAAGTTTCCAACCTTTTTTCCCATGTGAACTACTTCAACTCAATAAAAACAAAGGGTGATAGCTCCTTATGCTTTGAGGATACTTCTTGCTACTTACTTAGGTCTTACTAGTACATCCAGTAACAGTTTGTACCAAGGACATTTCAATATTACTTCCCTCTTAATCCTGTGCTAATAGTACCTAATCGTTTGTGTTCAACATGTTCGTAATAGCACAATCATTAACTACACAAAGAAAAACTCCATCTATGATTGACACAATAATATAACTGTGCCAAAAACAGTAATCAAACTGGCATTGGCATAACAAAATCACATATTGCTCTTGTATTTGTCATAAAAAACAAAAAACAAACAGGAAACTATTGAAACTTTGCAGCTGACTGTCACCAACATTCCCTGGGGGTGTGAAGTGAAGTGAAGAAAGCACGACTCTGTTAGAAGTCCTCAAGTTAAACTTAATCCGAGCTTTATTTTAACACAATCTAACCAGAAAGAGCTGACTTGGTTGGAACTACAACATGTGAGTTGATTTGTGCTGTTATGTGTGTTAGTATTTCACAGGTAAAATGACAGTCCTGAAAAGTAGTTGTTTAAATCCTTTTTGTATTTTTTAGACTATATAAAAAAAAAAGTTTTGTTTGTTTGTTTGTGTGCATTGTATCACTGCAAAGTATCAATACTATTCAAAAAAATATGCAACATGGAGTGACAGACAATTATTAATATAAAAAATGAACTAAATCTATAGGAAACATATAGGAAACAGTAGATTTAGCAGGAGGACTATGTTAGCACTGACCGACAGGGGGCACAGCACAGATGCAGAGGGCGGGAGATGTGGGAGGGAGTGTGAACTGGTCCAGGACTGTGTTGGGTCGGGCCGGGTCTATCACTGTGATCTCACTGTTAGAGGCCGGTCCGGATATGACCCACACGGAGCACTGACAGAACAGACGGGACCAGAGACCATGTTTTCAAAGATGAAGGACACAAAACAACAAATTACCACCCCTGGCTGAGTTAGTATGTGTATGTAATTAGAGGTACAGGTTAGTACAGGTAATATTTACTGGACATAATTACAAACTTACAGAAGCTTCTCCTGAGACCTCAGGTGGCACGGCTGCTGCACAGTTCAGCTACAAAAAGAACATGTAGAAAATAGATCTTAGTCAAAATGGCAATAGAAACAAACATAGGCCTGACAGAAAGCAGGGTAATCCCAGTCAATCAATTTTTAAATACATATCATCATTAAAAACAAACAAATGCAACAAATAAATAGCAGAATGAACCAATAATTAGGCATAGAAGTGATTTATTCTTCCCTCTACATCTCATATCTTATCGTATTCCAGTAAAATGGCAAAAAACTCCACACTATTGCAGAAGAAACTATACAGACAATAAATATTGAGCCCCAAAAATTATATATTCCATCTTACATATATTAAATGATAAGTCAATATAAGAATTAAACATATTCCTATTCCTTCTCCTACAATCCTGAAATCTGAAAGCAGCAGTGGTCTCCAACTTAAGTGTTTCAAATGCAGACCAAATTTCCACTCAAACATATGAACCGCACAGTATTTGTCTTTCTTTGTCTTTCATTATAACTGGCTCATTTATACAGTTGTAGAAAAGGAAGGAACAAGTGCACCCTTATTTTTAATTATCTGGCAAATCCCATTGACTCTCCATCAACTTTAGTTAAAAGTTTTATTTCAAATGACCTCAGTGATTCTTCATCTTAGTTTGCAGTTTGCATATCTACAGTTTGACATGTATTAAAAGGTACTATATTACACACAATTGATTCTTATGAGCTTTAAGCCATGTTAGAATGTTACCTCCTCAAAAACATACCTGAAGATGTGTTTTGTTGAGTAATCATCATTTTATTATTACTCATCTCCAAAGCTCAAAATGCTCTGTTCTACCTTCTGATGAAATGTAATGATAGTTTTCATGTTAACAGCTACCTATTACCTTTTGTTCAGTATTTTTTTTTCCCACTGTGCGATTAATAAAGTATCCTGTCTTATCGTCTTGTCTTATTAATGTGCCTGATCAGTAAAACATAATTCTAGTAATTGTGGCCAAATCAGCAGCCAGTGTGTCCTGATTCTCTGATAGTTTCTTTGTCTTTCACTCTTAAAAATTACTTAAATGTACATTTTTGGTTAGGGGTCCATCACCTGCTTGTTTCTATGGATAAGTAGTTGCTTTGTCTGGAATGTTCCACAGTATGACATTAAACAGCTGTACCGTAAAGTTATTAAATTACAGGTGGTTTTATAACTCAAAAATCCCTACAAAAACAGGCATTCTGATTGTGAGCGGGGTCGCCTCTCCACAGATCTGACCTGTAACTTGGTCTGGTTTGGTCTCCATGAATATGAAAAGGTTTAATGTGATACTGTGAAAGATTCCCTATGAACTAACATCAAGGACCATAATGTCCACCCTCCTGTGGGCTCACCACCTGCAGAGGGGTTCATAGGGGGGGTCAGGTGCTATGAGTATTGGGCAGCAAGCTGCCCCCGCGACCCAGCCGGATTAAGCGGGAGAAGATGGATGGATGGACTGTGAAAGATTCCTGACAAAGCAATAACATGTCCATGGAGAAAAGCATTAGATGGTCCCTACATCAGAAAAGTTACACACACACACTTTAAATGTGCATATCTTTAATGTCCGGCTAATCAGGATGCAAAATATTCCAACACACCTTTGCAGTTGAATCCCGCTGATCGAGAAGTCTGAGCTTTACTAAAACAGGGATATCTTTGGGCTCAGGAACAGGCTCCTGTGATTCCTAAAGTTTTGAAGATGTAATAAAAATGATTAGATAAAGACTGGATATTTGTGCGAAAGACAAATGCCGTGTGTGAGTAAACCACCTGAGTGTTGGCCAGAGGAACACTCCAGCCGTGAATCTGACGTTTTCCCAGTTTTCCCCAAATGTGAGAACGGATTTCCTTGTAATGTTCTCTCCTCCTGACTTGAGGTGATAAAGCTTGAGATGTCGACCTAGACAGAAGGATACTTGGGTCACACAGATACATTTGCAAAAGTAAAACATACAGAATTACAACAATAATGACTTACTCTGCCTTGACTGGACTAGCAGCCTGACGCGGTGCAGAAGGGAAGGGGGAGTTTGCTTTAGGATACGCTGAAGACGGAGGTGGAATCAGGGGTTCCTTGGAGAGGCCAAGAAGGCGATTGAACCTAAAAAAGAAGATAAAATGATCTTTATTATTATTTTTAAATCACATCACAAGTTGTTTTTTTTAAATAATAATACAAAGGTGTCGAATTCAGAAAATAAATTACATACTTTTTCCAAACACTTGAGCTTTTATCACCTGTTAACCTCTCCACTCTTGAAGCTCTAAAAGAAGAAAAAAGTAGGTTTTATTCACATCACCAAAAGCACAATTGAAATTACAAAAGAATATTTAAGGATACATACAAAATGCTGCAGACTGATTATTTATAACAAGTGATTTTGATCTGATATAAAATAATAATGTTCAATCTGATACCGATACCAATGAGTTTCGTATTAAAATCCATTTTACCTTGGTGTCTACAGATATTATCTTTATCATTATTATTTGCAGATAAAATAAAATGTAAAAAAAAATGTTAGTAATAAAATTATGAAAAATTTATAAAAAAAAAAAAAAACTCTTCTGAGAGATGTTCACATGTAATTTTACATGAGAATCTTGATGTAGTGATGTAGTTTTGGTTTCCGCTCATCACTTATTTCACCTGACAGTTTGGCTTCGTCTCATGGCCTCCTGCAGCTCAACCAGTCGCTGCTTGTACTGGTTTTTCTCCATGACGACTCGAGCCATTTCAGAACGAGAGAAGTGACGCACGGATGCCGGCTCAGAGGCCTGGAGAGAAAACAGGTTTAGTAAGTGAGGAATTATGAGGTAATTACGGGTCCTGTACGAGATACCAGTGCCTTACATCTGAATCTGGGGACTGAAAAGCTTCCAGGTCCACTTTGAGTCTGTAAAGAGTCCATAGTTTACAATTGGTCAGAATTTTAGGGTAGAAAGTGTTTTTTATCTTTTAAAAACTTTGGTATTTCTATGATATCTCTGTAATTACTGGGCCTATACAAACAAATCAACTGGCAACAGCTGAAAGAGCTTTTATGTCACAAGATCAGTAATAAAAATAAAGCGTTACCTTCTGATCTCTTCTTCTTTTTCTTTGAGTCGATTGTCTAAACGTGCCACTGTTTCCTGAAGAGAGCTGAGTTCCAGACGAAGAGCCGAACGGTCGTCAGTCAGCTCCACCACTCGAGATATTAAAGACTTACGGGCTGCGTCTACAAGCTCACTGCAACCATGCAACCATAAATTAGCAATAAATGTATTATTAGACATTATAAATAGTGAAACGTGGTAACACTTGATAATAACTACACTTTAATTAGCACAAACAAAGATTTACTTCATAATAAACAAATACTTTATTAATAATGTTTCAGGCTTAGTAAATGTTTAATAAATAGCATGTTAATAGAACGGGGCCCATAGTATTTTTTGACCAAACACAACTCACTGGGTGACTTTCAGTTCCTCATATTTTGAAAGAATCTCTTCAAACTGGTCTGCAGCACCTGCACACAAAGAAGAAGCGACAGAAGTATTAAACCACAGTATGAACCATTTTTAACAAACTGAAGTGATGGTGATAAAGGGAAGTTCATTTTGATGCTGTAGCCTGGCACTTGCTCATTATAAATATCCATCCATCCATCTTCTCCCGCTTAATCCGGCTGGGTCACGGGGGCAGCTTGCTGCCCAATACTCATAGCACCTGACCCCCCCTATGAACCCCTCTGCAGGTGGTGAGCCCACAGGAGGGTGGACAACATGGTCCTTGATGTTAGTTCATAGGGGTGCGGGCATGTTTTAGGTTGATGGGGAAACCAGAGTACCCGGAGGAAACCCATCCAGACACGGGGAGGAACATGCAAACTCCACACAGGGCCGGGCGACCAGGGGATCGAACCCGCAACCTTCTTGCTCTGAGTGTTGCCACTCAGCCACCGTGCTGCCGTCATTATAAATAATTCCTCACAAACAGGAAACGCTCAAATTACTCATACTACTACTAATTTGAAGTGTGTAGTAGACTATGTAGCAAAATGAAATATGTTCAACCTTTATATTAAGTATATTTGGGTGGGAAAGTAGATGATGTATCAGACACTGCATGAATATGAACTGCTAAACTATGTGCATTAGAGTTTAACAACATGTAGAAATCTAAACTACTTCTACTAAGGTTAACAGGCTTTAAACATAATAAGACCAGATATTTAGTTGGAGAACTAAAAACTAGCAGAACAAATATTGACAATACAAAAAATACTTGTAATAGATGTTTGTAGTATTGCCATAAAATACAGAAGTAACTAATATTTAATCTTTTGTGATTAGTGGGATAAGTGACATTTATACTAAAAATGGATTACATAAAATACTTCAAACATAGATTGCTTGTGCTACCATAGTCTCAGTATAAAACTTGTGGGAGTCACTGGGTACATTTACGAGTAAAAATCCAGTAAATCTAGACTAGAATGATCAGATAACCCAATAATCCAATCTTTCGTGTGTGTTTACATGTACTAAAGAAATGTAATCATAAAAACACCTGGTGACCTGTGTAATTTAATCAACAATTTCTTTAAAAAGAACTCTTTGAACTTTTCCCACATTAGTTTGCCCCCTTTTTGTAGTTTTCCTTGTCAAAACTCTCATCAGATATAACTGGTTATAGTTACATGTGCACTTTTTAAATTCTAATTCTGATCATGGTTCCTCTGATGAATTTACTTTTGCAGTTGACATGTCATTTAAGCAATCGAAAATGTGCATAAATCAAATAATCAGATGTCAGTATACATAGCCATGGAGCCACATAAACCGGTAATGCGTCTATTTTATTCTATTCTTATTGTTTTCGTTGGTCACCTCTGACACTAGCCCCTTGGTCCACACTCTCCAGATAGTCGCGGCTCAGCTCCGACAGCTCAGAGAAGACAGAGTCGGTGTTTCGCAGCTCAAACTCCAGCTCTTCGTCCTCAGACTCTTCCTCCTCGTCTTCCTCGATTATCTCTCCGCTTGACGCCTGCTGCTCTTTGGGATCACTCTCCTCTTCTTTCTCTTGCTCTTTCCTGATCTCATCTTCCAAAGTGGCTTCAAATGCGTCGCCCGGTTCTTCTTCTAGATTAACAGGGATGCTGATCCTGATCATGAGGGGAAAGCAAATGAAAACTGTTATGTTTAACTTGTTCCACTCTTCTACACTGAAAAATAACATATCCTAGCATATTAGGATGAAACTAATTTTAAACTTGTTACTATTAATAATTTTAATAATTTATTTATATCTGAAACTTAGAGCGCTTTTTTGTGCACTCAAAGACACTTTACAAACAAATAGCAAGTGACACTGTAGAAAATCATGGGGGGGATGCCAGGTTGAACAGGCGGCTTTTTATTTACTAATGTATCTAGCAGAATTTAGCAGAACATCTAGGTATAAATTATTGGTCTGTTTATCTTTTTTTTTTTTTTTAACAAATATTAATGCCAACATATATTTATTTTCTTATTTCAAAATTTCTCTCCACTATTAACTGTATTGCCCTTAATAATTCTAACATTTTACTCAACTGGTGCATAACTTTTGCTTAAAATAAATAAAATGTAAAAGTCCTCCAATAACTAAATATTTTTATCAATTCAAAACAATACTTAACTTTGGATATTCCTTTCTGCAGTGAAATTATCCACATTTAAGTATAATTTTATGACATTACGTTACCTGGACCGCACGCCTCCATGTAACTGTGCCAGCTCAGGGGTGGAGGTGATGATGTCGTTGATGAACTGGTCTGCGTCCGCTTTCACTGCGGATTTCACGAGGCTCTGTCCCTCTTTGGGCTTCACCTCCTCCAACATCGGAGGACCGGAGTTTGAATGGGGGCGTCGAAAGAGCTGCTAAAAGACATACAGAGAGCAAGTCAATATCGCCTTGAATACAAATGCAGCAGTAGTGTAGTAATTTCATTGATTATTTTTGGTTAAATCAACAATTACGTGAACCCTGTGAGGTAAATGCAATTGTGATTTGGGCTATGCTAAAATAAAATGAACTGAAAAAACATGCTTGACTAAAATATTAAAATATACTCTTTATTTATTAAGTCATGAAATAGTTACCTTATCATTGTGATTGGACTCTGTGAGGGCATTGGTGAATGTCTTCTCAGCATTCTTTGGGTGTACATGATTCCTAAAAAAGAGGGAACATTTTGAAACATAGATAATAAATGTGATAAGATTTAATGTTGTATCTCGATTTATCAAAATGTAACGATAATGCTATCGAAGTAAAAAATGTTTTGTGCTGACCAGATTGTGAAACACGCCCTGCATTAGTAATGTGTAATCATGGAGATATGTAAATATTCTGAGGACTCATATTGTGAATAAAAGGCACGGAGAGACGGTGGTCGGAGAGAGAGTCCCGGTACCCAGCAGAGTACCGGCGTGGGACGAGCTGTAGCGAGCGCCACGTTCTCTCCCGTGCACGTAAAATCCAAGACTTGTCTCAGGCTATTTCTTCTGAACCTTGGTGATTTAATCCACAATTGGTTGGAGGTTTATTTTGATAACAACTGTTGATTCTACACTGTTTGTGTATTATTCCCTAACAATAATGTATTACTGTACAATTGAAAACATCAATAATATTAAAAAACAACCTTAAAGGAGACTCTCTTTCCGATTCTTTCCTCCTGTCCAGCATCTCACGATATGTGCAAGTCAGCTGAAGATAAAAAGAAGAGTTACTTGTTAAATTCAGCACATTTTTCGGCTAAAGAATGTTTTTAATGGTGTCTGACCTTGGTGTGTGAGTGCCGTAGTGTACTCAATTCTCTACTGAGATGTGTCTTTTGTTCATCCAAAGCTACCACTGCGAGAAACAAATGTAACATAAGATAAATATGCCATTGTTAGAGCAACAATCACAGTTAATTACTGTAAAGCAAAATTTTGGTCTTCTTCGAGGTCATTTCGACTTTAGTCATGGTTTATACATGTTTTTAGATACAGTTTTGATTTACTAGCACCATAAAGTCAAACCATGTAACTTTTTAGAGGTGAAAATGCCATACTGTGGAATATTATAACCAAAGGAACAACATGTACATGGAGACAAGCAGCAAGAAGCAGGAGGAGGTGCTCTTCAAGGTCAATAAGGTTTGTGGAGATGTTCAGAGTAAGGATGCATGTTATGTTCTTATCAATCAGTGCAATAAAAATATAAATAAAAAACATGCTTTTATTTCAGTTTTTTTTATAAAAAAAAAAAGAAGTAAAAAGTTACATGGTGGCACTTTAAATTAAGTTTCAGAGCCTCTAGACCTGATCCATCCAATCAAAATAACCAATTCAGGCCGTACTTTAGTTCCCGTATTAAGTTACTCACACTGATCAGCTTGCTCTCGCGCCTTGTTTTCCAGCTGCCTCTCTCTCCTCTCGCGCTCCTTGTCTCTCAGCCTCATGGCTCTGCGCTCTTGTTCCATTTGGTCATCCAGCTCCAGAAATCTCTAAAGAAAAAATCATGTAGTTTTGTGTGCATATTGTTCATTTAAAAGTGGCTGTACTAAATTTTCCATATATTTCAGCAAAATTAATCATGCTAGAGGACAGATCTAGTGTAAAAGCAGCTCTTGAGGTTGTGAAAGTTGTGAAAAGTCCTTATAAGCTCATGGTGAATAATTAGGACACTTGGAATGCTTAAGGTAAGTGATGAATTACTTTAGACCACTGCAGACGGTATAAAATGATCTACTTCTGTTTTTAACCGTTAAATCACAAAATCTAATAATGCCTAACCCTTACCTCTTGGCTCTCTTTGCGTAGTGTTTTTTCAGTTTGATATCTCTCAAGCAGATCCTCCTTTTCAGCCTTTTCCCGATTGGCCTCCTCCTCTCGGTCTCTGAGCTGTGATCTGCAGTTGCCCAAACCCTCCAGGACCCAAACAAATATGGGCACGAGGGACTCCACCACACCTTCTCCATGGAGCTCAATCACCGTCTTCAAAACAAAACAAAAAAACAGAAACATCTTAAAATATTAGAATAATCTGGAGGTTGTGTTAAAATTCTAATCTAGAGTGTGAGAATGACCCATTCCCAGTATAGCATACTTTACACAATCTTTTATTTATAAAAAAAAATGCCAAATGGAAAAAAAAAAGAATGTTAAAGTTGATATTAGTGTAAGGCTCATTTACAAATTATTTAACCACAGCCTTTTAATCTAACCCTTTAATTAGAACTTGCTGAACATCATAGAAAAATGTCAGGCAGCCATGTCATAGAAACATTAGCCACAAAGATTAGAAAAAGGTAAGTACAGCATTTGCTGGAACATTACTGATGAATCCATCTACTACAATTTAGTGCCAGAATACATTTGAGGAGATCCATATTCCAGTAATTTGCATATTAAAATTCTAAATTGATTTGATCACCAAGATGTATAACAGTTAAGGCTTGGCGACTCAATCATTATCTCAATCCAGGGTTTCAGAGTGATAAAGAATAAGCCTTGTTGCCATAGACAATTTAAAGCAAAATGTTGTGTCTTTTGAATGGTGAAAAATCACCTAAAATGGAGGAAGATGAAACCCACATATACAGGACTGTACTTCCCAGCCTACAGAATGTTGTGTTGGCATAACAAATCTACAAATAGTTGCAAATGGCGACAAACCGATGTTTTACCTGCAGTTCTGCATACAGTTTCCCAGCCTCTTCACTGACGATGTTGGGGTCCAGTTCCACCTCTCCAGACCCACACAGGACTCTCTCATTATACTCCATCATCTTAGCTTTAAATAAATATTAATAGTTTGGTTGTACCAGCTTATCCTGTGCAAAGAGGTGTATTTCCAACTAATAAAGCATGTTTGTAGTTATTTTCTGTAGCCTCCGACTTGCAGCCTTGTGTCTTCTTGCATGTATGATCTCATGCAATACTTTATAGTCCATCCTGATAAGAGATAAGAGAAAAAGGCACTTGCATTTGTAAACTTTAATGATACGTATGATACAACAGTCTTTATAAAATGTGTGATATACAGAAATACAATTAAATCTATTATTTTTTCAAAATCTGACACACTGGTTTGCCTTTGTCCAGCAATAAGCTCCTAAATGGTCATATGTCTTTTATTATTAGGGACTATACAGTTTGTAGTTAAGTTTAAGGCACAGAAATTGGAGAATGTGAATCTATTTAAATGAAGTTAGTTATTATTTACTTATTATATCAGATTTTCTAGTGATAAGATGATTTAATGCTAAGTAGGAATAGCAAAACAACTTTATTTTAGTTTTAGTGTTAAAGTTAAAGAACTCTGTGTTATCTTAAGGTGAAGGAAGCAACAAATGAGCAGATTTGACGCTCTTTAACCGCAGTAACTTTACCATTTAACCAGTTAAAACGTAAACACTGTAAAATTGGACACAATCGCTTTGACAGCTTGCATAAATAAGTAAAGCTAGCGTTAAATTACTCCTTGTACGTCTAGATAAAAAACTAACCTTTAAAGCATTGACTTAAACACCTGTGTGATCCATTAAAAGCTCTTAAACTCACCTAAGTGATTTTCTCCTTTGTTAAGCTGCTGAACCGATGAGATTTGTTTATTTTCGTTTTAAAAGAACATTTCATTTCCACATAAGCGACTCGGTGGAAGGAGGCGGGTTCTTACGCGGCTCTGGTTTTGACGGACACACAAAAGGACCAATCAGAGGCCGTGGGTGACGCCTCCAGCCAATCAGAGCTGTGTGTAGGCGGGACTTAAGCAGTTTGTTTTCGGAAGTAGAAAAAAAACTTTGCTGAAACTTGAACAGCGACACGTGATCAGGAGACAGTCAGGTGATCTGTCAGATACCTGTTGAAATGCCTCACATACCTGCGGATTACACTTGACCATAGACTGTACCTGACCCAGCTGATTTGTACATTTCTCAATATAACTCCTATAACAGCTCAGGCTGTTTGCTTTGCTGCGAATAAGTGGAGTTGAGTTACAGTCATGCAGTGCAACAGGTGCTTGTATTTGTATTTTTTAAAGGGACAATACATATTCAAAGACCATGCTAGAGACAAACATGTACTTGTAAATATGCAGGACTGTAGCCAAAGCTAATTTCCATCCTTAGACCCCTGCTGGATCAAGACAGGGGCAGGGAGTTTGTTTATTTCATTTATAAAGTATAAAAAGACAGTGTTACAACATCAAACATACAAGAAATGAATGAAAATGAGCAAAAAGAAGAGTAATCTTATGTTATATCCTTTCTTTTCCCTTTTCCAGACAATATACCAACACTGATAGTTACTTTAAAACATGTCACATCAGTACAATTCATTTCAGTCACAATTATTAATCAGTTACAAACAAAAATCTTCACTTTTATGCACAACTCATAAAACATAGTCCAATGAGGTTCATTTGGTCTTCCGATAATTTATGTTATTAGGTTCTTTTAGAAAAAGAACTTAATATCATAATTCTTAAAACATGACAAAAGCCTACAATACCCCCTCTCACATGCATCTCTCACTCATATACTATAAAACACACTCGTACGATATTAGTATTAAAATATACAGGTCAGATACATGGATACACTCTCACTACTGCAGGGTTTATTTGTGAATGAAACAAAATACTATACTAAATACTATATATACTTCAGGTATGTATTTGATGCGAAAACAATATGGGCCTTTTAAAAAATCTCTGAAATTTGGTTTTAAAAGAACTAAGCAAATAAAAACAATTTAAAAATGAAAAATTAAAACGCATTTTACATATCTAATTTAACAGTGTCGGTAATACAACTTCTCACCAGTAGAGGGAGACATACTATGGGCATATACTGGTATTCTTTCTCTTGGCCTTTCGACAATTTATGCTAGTTATCCTCATATAAAAAGTACAAACGTGATGATTAATGTGCAGACACTGATCTCAAGGGCAAAAAGAATTAATCAACCTCTGGTAAATGTGCATTTCTTGGTGTTTTAGTAGTAGTACAAGAATTTTTTTTTGTATAATCAACAACAATACATCAACAGGTGAGTGCCAAACGTTATTGCTAATTAACTAAATGACTAGCTAGCGACGATGTAATAACAAAATTCGATATGTCTAGCTAAAACTATTTGTACACAAGTAGAACAAGGCAATTATTAGGCTTAGTCACTGAGTTATCTGTCCAAGAAATAAGTGGAAAGATTGAAAATTAATTTGACTGATCAGGAAAAATGTCCAAACGCATGGTTTTATGCTACCTATAGGGTGACCAGACGTCCCTATTTACCGGGGACAGTCCCAGTTTTGAGCTCTGTGTCCCTTGTCCCAGCAGATTTATCCAAAACCAGCGATTTATCCCAGTTTTATCAAGAAATGTCCCTATTTTTGACTAATTTGATCTAAACCAGGTTTAAAGCAGGACTAAACTAAAACTAATCCAGGACTACACCAGGTTTATCAAGAAATGTCTCAGGTGTCCCTGTTTTTGACCAATTTGATCTAAACCAGGACTACATCAGGTCTAAACCAGGACTAAAACAAGACTATTACAGTTTTGAGTAAAGAGGAGCATAAAAAGTCATTTGTTTTGCCAAAATACAGAAACGCGTGTTTGCAAATGACCATAAAACAGAAAAATGCAGTGGTTTAAAACCATCAGATTATGACTGACATGAATGCACAATTTTATTTATACCAACCATCCCAACCTGAGTGTTTTTCATTTTAGAATTTTAAAAATCTGTTCACTCTATACTAACATTTACAATAGTTTAGTTTTTAATTAATCACGGTCCAGTTAGAGGGTGAAATAGTTTGATTAATGCCAAGAAACGTGTCTGGTTTACCTGACTAAATCTTGCTTTTATTGATTACAGGTGGGTTGATGGTAAAAAAGGTTGACACTCCATAGCTCTGACTTGTAACTTGGCCTGGTGGCACCTGCTTGTCTGCACTGAGATAGATATTTTTAATGCAATACTGTGGAACATTCCAAGCAAACCAATAACATCTCCATAGAGACTAGTAAGTAGCTTGAAAAGTTACATATTTTACCTAAATATTGCTCACATATAAACGTTATATAAATTATAGAAAACACAGAACATTTCTAAACCGTAACCTTCTTTGTAACAGTCCCACTCTCCACCATCAGCACTTCTTTCCCTTCTCCTCTTTGTTGACACGTCATTCGCTCTCTGTGTTTTTTCAGGAGATAAAATACCACCACACTTCCCACTGTGACGAAGCTGAGAGCCAGGATCACCAGTCCCAGTGCGAGCAGGTGAGAGACCCCGTCCATGGTCTGGTTTGTCTGGTCCCAAATCCCCACAGCGATGCAACTGAAGCTGATGAGGGTGCCCCAAAATCCAAACGCCAGCATGCAAGAGCCACAGGACAGCTCCACCCCTCCAGTGACCACGGTAATGCCCGCCACCGAGACCACCCCCTCAGGTAGAGTCACAGTTTCTGCTTTGGGGTCGTAGGTAACAGTTGAGGAGGGCGGGTCAGCTTCTAAATAGGCAGGGTTTAGGATCTCCATTAAAGCTTTTGAGTAGTTGTGGATTTTGGTGTTAAGATGTTAAAAGTCTGCAGCACCCTCTAGAAAACAAAAAATATATTAAAACATTTAATGAGAACTATACTCTAGTTGTAAAATAGCTCCATGGAGATTATTCCGAAATATGGTCTTAACTGTATATTTCAGTGGAATGATGCTGCGTTTTTTTAACCTCCAGAAAGTTACATATCACTTAAAGGATTATGGTAATATCATAGACACAATAAATCTGAACTTATTATTAGAAATAATTTTATTAACAGCAATATTGTGCTGTATTATGACTCATGCTCTGGATCTGTGTATTGTTGTAAAATTGATACCCGAATCTGTGAATTTGTAGAATGTCTTTATCACTCTTCAGTCTTCACAACAATTTTATGCTTATTGTTCGCTCAACAGAACATACAACAGGCCCAATAAATAAAAGAAAACTAAAACTAAAAGAAACCAAATGTTGGCGTGTGGTGAAAACATGATCCAATTTGCTATCCAAACTCATAAAGATCTGGGATCTCATTTTAGTGAACATACAAACAAATCACAAACTTCGCAACATTGACAATGTTTGAACCGGCCTGCTTATTTCTTTATCACGCTTTCTTTTTTTAAATCACAAACTTTATCTGGGAAGTCACATACGTAACATTTTTGTTTGTACGGACGCATTATAGCTAAGATCCTGAAATTGGTCAGATTGAGGTATTACAAAATGCTCAAAATGTGTAATATTTTTATGGTGCTGCCCTTACAATAGACCTGCATTTTTAGTTACCCTACAATTACTAAGGGTTTTAATTAAGACTGTAACATAAAACATAAATTACACATGTAACAAAATTGAAAATAATCACTTACCAATGCTGTGGAGTGAGGGGCTCTGTTTGTAAAACTTGTTTGAGTCCTACAGAACTAAATACTTGCTGTCCCAGTCCTCTGCAGCTCTGTGTTTGAGTGAAAGACTGTGCAGTTTTGGGACAATGGGCGTAGGTATGGGAGCCTAGGCACTGCTGCCATCAGATATGCCATGGTTTAGGCCTTCCAAGATGGAGGACACAATTGTCAAGATTGTGACCAGGGTTTGTTTGTTCCTCTCCTTCCTCGTGTTAAGAAGGATGCTCTCATCTGTCATTAACCACCATTATGAGCCATTACCAGATATTTATCTAGGAACTACTCCCATCCTGTTTGGCTCTCCTTTTCAGTGTAAAACACAAACATCACCAGTTTAGGTCTTGTTTTGATTAGGATTGTGTTGTTCATTCCTCAGATTCTTTCTTGTGTATTTCTTAAGCATTTTGACATTCAAAATGGCTGCAAGATTAATTGCAAAAAAACAGAAACAGAAGACCTTTTAGATCACAGGTGTCAAACATGCGGCCCGGGGGCCAGATCCGGCCCTCCAAGACCTTTAATCTGGCCCTCAGCTGATTTTCTATTAAAATACTTAAATTTTTTAATTTTCTGCGCTGCTTTGCATAGCATCTCCAGCACTTCTGTGCGCGGCCGACTCCCACCAGAGCAGCACAAATGAAGACTCGCCTCTTTTCAAACGCTCTTAAAGGACGATCGTTTTGACTGTTGACCGTGACACCCTCATCAGCAAAATGTCAAAAATAAGAAAAGTGGAGCTGAGTGCAGGATTTTCCAAGAAAAATTGACTAATTCTTATTTGTTCGGAGGTGAATGGGAAATCTGTGCTTGGTGTGTTTGCAACAAGTGGCGGTGCTCAAGGAATAACATCTTAAACACCACTACGAGACACTGCGAAAAATACAATAACTTGAACGGAGAATTGAAAAGACAGAAGATAAACGAATTATTGCTGAAACTGAAGAAAGAGCCGTCTGTTTTCACCCGGAGCCAAGAGGTTCGTGATGCTACTGTGAAAGCAACCTAACCTAGCATAATATTATAATATTTTGTAAAATAAAATAAAATAAAAAATATTTCTGTAATAGATTTGCATTTCTCTGCACAAATATTTGGACTTATTGCTATTTTTGGGGTATATATGCTATGAGTTTTCTGATCCGGCCCCTTTGGGATCAAAGTAGGTTGTATACGGCCCCCGGACCAAAATGAGTTTGACACCCCTGTTTTAGATATTCTGAAATTGTGCACTGTGATATGAACTAATCACAATGCTGCAAAAATAATAAACCTTCAACAATGGCATGTATTAATTTAATAATCTATCATTAATTGTTGTTACATAATTTGCCTTTGACGTTTTGAGTGGAGCAGTGAGATTTCTGCCAGTGCTTAGGTAGAAATATCAAACAGGTGTAGTTTACCTTTAGATCCAGACAAATGAGACGCTGTTAATAAGTGAATAGATAAATAGTAGTTTAGACTTGTTGATTAAACAAGGATTTAACTTTCTAGAACAGAGCGCTTTTGTAAATCGTGGTTTTCTGACACGTTAGGGGATTTGATTTGGGATTTTTCATTAAACTTCTGTTTCTGTACTATGTAACTTTACCACAAGAAAACAGCTTGTCTCTACGGATATGTTATTGCTTTGCTTAAAATGGAAGCAAGCAGGTGACATTATATATTTTTTATTTAGCAAAACTCCTCTTCCTCTTCCTCCTCCTCAAAAAAAAAGATAAGTATAATGCCATACATATAGGTAAACCATAGACTATAATAACATCAGCATAGATACATTTCACATGTTTATAGAGGTCTGAACAGGGTTAGTTTTATACAAAAAAAACCATGGAGACAATAGATTTTTAATAATTTAATCATTTTAAATAAATTATGCCTTACAATAAGGCTATAATAATGAATCAAATTGTAATTAAGATTTAGTCATCTCTAATTGTCAATAGTATTCTGGCATAATTTTAAACAAGAGCTCTGCTACCAATCCTGTCAGTAAAAGTGTTTTGGAGTTCAGACTTGGAGGAAGAAATACGACTATTATAGTATTAAATAGAAAGTGTTAGAAGTCAGTTTTGTTTAGGCTTTGTTTAGGCAAGTAATATTATGTGACAAAATAAAAAAATCTAAATTGAGATAGTTCAATATGGATAAAAAAACACACTATTTTTTGGCATATTTTTCAGCTCTATTCTGTGCGGTTTGCTAATTGCACTAACATAACATTAAAGCGATCATGTAGCCCAACTTCCCTCCCATAATCCATAATAACTAATAGTCCAAATTGTCCTAAATTAGCCTAAGATCTCCAGTTGACTCTTCTGCTGGACTCTAGTGTCCTGAAAACCTAAGTCTGAGAGGGTATAGGTCAGATGTCAGGGATTGTGTAGGTGGAGGGTAATTCTATTGGACGTGGGAGTCACAGGTGGGTAATTGGATGTTGAAGTGGGTGGGACAGGCTGGGCAGGACTAATCCGATGAACGAGGACGGGAGATGTTTATGGAGCTATAGAAGAAAAACAGATGATGAAAACGTAATCCTCAAACATGTGTAAGAGAAGCAACTGTACTTTATCCAGTAATACCTATAATACTCCCTATAATTGTTTTTCAAGGCATTTGCCAAACACGCCACATTGACATATTTTACTATAGTAAATACAGTATCTGTGAGTTTTGAAGTGAATCACAAGTGATTTCTACAACAATTAACAATTTAAAAACAAATAATGATATCTTTTAAATTCTGAAAGTTCTGCAAATATAAACGAGGAAAGTGGAAACCAACTGAATAGAGTTTGTGGGGAAAAGTTGGTGGAACAGTGCACTGCAACTTTTCTGGTCTAGGAGCTGCCTTGTCTCCATGATGTTATTGCTTTGCTTAGAATGCTGGAACTTATCTGTGGACAGGCAGGCCCACTCACAGTCAGGATACAAGACGGTATTTTCTTGGCATTAAAAACATCTGTAATTGAACAAATGCCAGATAAATACGTTTCACTAGCAAGGACCACGCCAGCAACACATGTGCAAAGCGAAAAGCTTCGCACATTATTATATTGAGACGAGGCAGGTCCGCTGGGTTGAGACTCAGGGTGGGGGTTCAGTCTCAATCTTCACATGGCCCACCAGGAACGGGACCCCCCTCGTAGGCGTCTTATGTCTGGAAGAGAACAGATAGGGATTGGGAGGGTGTGGTCGAGTTATTCAGGACAAACTGGGTTGCCGGAATAGGCTGCTACAAATAGGCTTCTGGGAAATTGAGGTGTGGTAGAAGTGAGCTGTGGATTGCTGGAGAGGAGTCGAGGGCAGTTGAGGCGTGGTCCTGCTCCTGAACCTAAGTTAATCATATTAACTACATTTAATGCCATTTTGTAGAACAAATTAATACATCCCCATGGAGCAGGTGATGACCGTCCTCTAGAAAAGTTACATAGTGCACCTTTAAGTGGCGTTATGTACCTAAACCAGTTGTATTCAGACTAATAATGGGATCAATAAAGGGTTGAGAGAGGGGATAGGTGGGTACATTTGTAGGTCGCGCTGGGTGGGTCGACAAGCCTGAGCAGGTGGTGGTCTAAAATTAGCAGCCGCTGGTCACTAAACCTATTGGAAAGCCGCTACTGCCTCACACAGTGCTGGGGTCAAATGAGGGAAAAGACATATCAAATTATGTGTAAAATCCCTCAGTCGTCCAGGTAGAATCCATGGCAAAAAAAGAAATTCAATTGTCAACTGGACAAAAGGAAAAAATAAATAAATAAAACAATCCAGTTAAGAAATTGAATTTCTCCTTTCACCATATATCAAATTAGTTATATTAGTAATAGTATTCAACTGTTATACTTGCAATGTATTAAGGTCAAAGTGATATTAAAAAAAAAATACAGGAAATAAGCAAATAGAGCAGTGGGTCTCAAACTTTTCATATGAAGTACCACCTAAGGTAATAATCTTGCTTTCTGAGTACCTACAGCAAGCTATGTTTAAAGTAGTTTTAATTAATGATAAGGACAAAAACATGAAGAGATTTGCTTCTAAATTTTAATTTTTTTATTTATTTCAGGGACAGTGCATATTAATAAACATTTCTGTAAATATGCCAGGGTTAGCCAAAAGGTTAGCCTTTTTTTCACCTGCAGTCCCCAGACAGATGGTAAAAGCCACCCTACAAGACCAAGAGTAGGATTAAAAGTGTGCAACACAATATTACAGTTGCAATAAATATAGTAAGCTAAAATGTACAATGTAGACACAACAGATCAGCAGTCAGACAAACAACAGACAGGTACATGAACACACACAAACAAACACACACACATACAAACACAGGGCAAGATGGTTTCATCTGTTTTTACAATTAAGACAATTAAGATTTATCATCCATGTTCAATTAATGGTAATGATCTGAGGCACTAGCATTTATACTAAATCAAAGAAATACTCTAATGACCCAAAGTAACACCAGAAAAAGCTTGTACCACAGGTTTAGAAACACTGACATAGCCTTACATTGGAGAAAAATCCTAAAATGACCTGTTACTATCATAAGAAAATTAATCTAACTGTGTTGTTGCTCTTTACTACAGTACATTAGACAGTGAGTGTATTTGTATACAGGGGTCTGACTGGTAAAATTGTCTAGGTGAATATTTCAGTCAAAGCTCAGCCACCTTAAATCCCGTATTAACAGAATTAGCCCCGTTGTTGATGGTTGGTTGGGCAGCTTATCCTTACTGTCTTGTCTTGTTGAGGAAGACGCTTGATGCGCAGCCATTTTCAGCCTACATATAGCACAGGTAAGTTACCACAACAACCGAATCCACATTTTTGAGACAAGTAAAGTGAACTGAAGTCTAAATATAATCTTTTCTTCTTTTTTTTTGGCTGTAGGATTACAAGATTACAATTGTAAAGTACAAAGTGACAAACAGGATCTCGCGGCAAAGGAGGGCCAAATTACAGGAAGAAAAACTCAAGTGGCAAATCCTTGAGTTTTGCTGGAACTGATACAAATCTCATTGAGAAATATAAATAAACAACAATGGGAAATAGCACAAGTAGCGCACTATCAAAGGAGATCCTGGAGGACTTAAAGCTCACCACCAAATTCACTGAAAACGAAATCTGCCAGTGGTACGAAAACTTCCAGAAGCAATGTCCGACTGGCCGCATCACGCCGGAAGAGTTTGAACAAATCTACTCACGATTTTTCCCAGAGAGCGACGCCAAAAGCTACGCCCGGCACGTTTTTCGTTCTTTCGACACCAACGATGACGGAACCTTGGATTTCAAAGAGTACATCATTGCTTTGCACATGACCTCCACCGGGAAGACCACGCGCAAACTGGAGTGGGCCTTCTCCCTGTTCGATGTGGACAAAAATGGATACATCAACAAGACTGAAGTCACAGAAATCTGCCAGGTAAATACATAAAGTCGAGAAAATGATTGCAAATATGCTTTTCCAACTTTTGTTTCACTGTTAATCTAGATATTTTTCTTCTATGTTCTTAATCGTATTGTGTAAGTGTCAAAAACTAGTCTCGACTTTCCTGTTGCCTTCATATTTGTGTTTGTTTGGTCCTGGTTTGAGCCCAGTTTAATTCTGATACAGACTTGGTTTGGTCCTGTTCTAGTACTGTTTAGCCCTGATCTATTTCAGGTTTAGTCCAGGTTTAGTCTCAGTTTTGATGTAATGTAAGTGTGAATGCATCCTCAGTGTCTTCTTGTGAGATTCTCCAAGATAAAAGGATTAAAAAGGCCTTATTGTTTGTAGTTAAGTACATTAAGTAAGTTAAGTCTGTAAGAGTACAATTTCTCCAACAGTTTGAGAGACAAACTAGTATTATATATGAGGACATGCCCCAGAACAGCCATGTCTTATATTCCAGACTACCGTACTTGGTTATAGCCTGCTAATAAAGTGTACTTAATGTCCTGGTTTAATCCTAACTCTGATTTGTTAGGATTAATTAAATGCATGTTTTTCTTTACTCAAATTCTTGTTCCAAACTTTAATTTCTTCTGTTTAAGGCAAATGATATAGAATTGTAAGAGGTTTAGACAGATCAGCAGAGAATCCAGCTGGCATTGTAATAGGATTTGATTCCTTGCCAACTGTCTTAAATCCATATGCGCCGTGTTTACGATGACTCCATAAAATAGCTACATTTTAAAGTGAAATATGAAGAAAATATGAATTTAAAGCATTAAAAATAAACTAATAGATAGAATAATCCTGTTTTCCACATTTATCCGGATGTGTATCTAACATCCTCCTAAACCACATCAAAACCAGGACTAAACCAAGACTAGAAGAGGACCTTGACTGGGCCTAAACCAAGATCCAACCAATCTGAACAGGACCTAAAATGAATTAACTTTAAATGTATTGTCTACCATAGAGAAATTTGTCTTAATTTCACCATCATTTGACCCAACATTTCAAAGATTTTGGAATTACTGTAGAACTATATGCACATAAGTAGTTTTATTTTGTATTTTATCACTGTTTATTTTGTATTTTATCACTGTTTATTTACCTTTATTCCTAACATAGCCATCACGCACACCTTTTTATGTAAATATCTCACATTGTCATTTAACCCTTAGTATATTTCAGTCCAGTTCCTCATGTGCGCAGAGTCCTGATCCCAACAGGGCCACAGAAGAGGTTGGGATCTGGGTGTTTGGCTCGGAGCCTGAGTCTTGGCTGTAATCCATGTTAATCTAGGTGTCTTAAATGTGCCTCTAAAGTGGGATGCACTTTAACCTGAAATGCACAGTCTTTTACACTTACTTTGAATCCCTTTCCCCTATACACATGCACACACATCATTTATTCTATACAGTTTTTACGAGAGGTTCAAAAAGCTTTAACCTGATGCTTTGGTTTGAATATTTATTACTAATTACTTTTTCTTGGATAATTTCAGTTCTTCTAATGAATAAAATCAAGTTGCATAGCTAAACAAAAGGTGTGATCACAGTTGCATACACACCACATCAAAATTGGGACTAATCCAAGAACTAAACCTGTTCAAAACCAGGACTAGAAAAGACTAGAAAACTGGGTCAATATGAGGATCAAACCAGGTCTGAACCAGGAACAAACTAGGAAACTCTAAAATACATACTAATACTATAATAATTCTGATTATTTGGTGATTAAGACCCCTGTGGCTGTATGTAAATGAATGATATTGTATGCTATAGTACACTGACTGTGTTGTGCCCAATCTGTCACAGGCCATCTTTAAGCTGATCCCGAAAGAAGAGCAGATAAAGCTACCTGAGGATGAGAACACACCAGAGAAGAGGGCTAACAAGCTCTGGGCTTTCTTTGAAAAGAAAGACAATGGTAAGAAGAGGGTAGGGCTGGGAAACGATTGGAGTTTTAGTCAAGATCAAGATTCAGGGATTTCTAATTGTCATTGATTTTTAATTGAGATGTCCACAGCCACTGTCAGTAAAAACATGTGGTTTGAAGCAGAGTTCAGACTTGCAAGGAAGAAATTTTATTGTTTTTTGTGTCAAATGGCAACGACTAAAACTCTGTATTGTTTAGGTTCAGGAAATTAATATTGAAAGGTATTTAAAAATGTTTATAAGACCAAACTTTAATAGCAATTGTAACCTAGCTGTATAAGAGAGTCTCATTTTACAGTTGTGTTCAGGCGACATTATTCTACCATTAGTTTAACACTGAGCTGAAGGGAAGTCAGCTGGTATCTATGGGCATTATTTCTTTCTAAAACAGTTAACCTCCTATAGAGTTATACAGATCTTGCCCGTAAATATGAAAATGATAAATTATGTTAAATCATCTGCTAATCTGGTTAGGAAATTGCACTTGGATGTGTCTAGGTCTTTCCTTGTAGGCAGATTCAGAATCTTTTGAATGATGAAAAGTCGTCCAAATGGTGCCTACAACAGGAACTGGAAACACATTAAAAGTGTAAAGTAAAGAAATATTATTTAAGTCAGAAATGTCCACTTTCTGCTTGTCTGCAAGGAGAAATGTTTGCTTTGCAGAATGTTCCAGAGTATTTCGCAGTGTACATGTACTGTATGTCCACGTGCCCATGACAGATTGCTTTGTTCTTGTTTTCTTCCGCTTTATATTAAATGAAGATAAGTTAAATGTAAGCCGCTGGTGGTACCTCTGCAGCATCTGTTGGTCCATCCTGTAGATTATACATGTCAGTATCAGATCTGAGGCTTAGCAACAATACAATACCACCTGGTGATCACTCTCTGTTATGTCACGCAGGCTTTATAATGCGCTGCAATGTTCTGCAGATACAAGACCTTAGGTGACTTGGATTGTCCCTTGCATGTTTGAGTATAATACAGGCAGATAAGACAATATATCTTACAAGTATTAAGTCTTACGCATCCTTCTTTAAGACTATAGGGTATAGGTGGTGGTCAAGTTTTAGAATTTGATGATAGAGGACAGGGGAGACACACTGTTTTTGGAAGAAATATCCTAAAACATTATTATTTATTAGGTATTTGCTCCACAAACTAACCATATTAACCTTATGACTTTAAGTATATTGAACCGATAACATTTGTGGTTGAATAATGGTGCCACTTTCTGAAACTATTGTGGGAAAGAAAATCGCGTTTGTTTATTCATGCAGAGAAATGATTAAACGTTGTGTCAGTTTTTGTTTCATGTGGATTAGCCCAGTAATTACAGAGATATTAAGTATAAACCAGGTCAAGAAATCTGCAATCTGTCAATTAAACAGCATATTTATAGAACAGGATTAGAATAATAATTGTGACCTTTTATTACTATTGGGATTCATTTGTGATGTTGTGAGAACCGCCCAATAAAATGTTCCATACTGTGCTTTCTTCCAGAGCGTCTGGCTGAAGGAGAGTTCATCAAAGGAGTAATCGAAAATGAAAATGCTATGCGTCTCATCCACTACGAACCAATCAAAGAATAGAAGATTTTCTGTTATGGATTATTTCCCTTGTTTCCCTCAGCCCATGTCATGTAAATAAACCCTCAATTTGATGTCCTTTTTCAACAATTATACAGAGATTTTTAAATATTTGAATTAGAGGCCTAGTTTATGAGTCAAAACAGGTGATAATGAATAATTATTTGATACAAAAACATTATACAGCATTGTGCTACTGGCATTTATAGGCAAAATTACAAAATATAATTTGTAAATAAATGTTGCTGAGTTTTCTGGTCATACGATGGTGTCTGTTGTTTAGCTTTGTACCGGTTTTTAACACTATTGAAAGTAATACTATCTTAGTGAATGCAAACACATCATTATGTATTTATAAGTAAAACGGTTCTATTTGTTCTGTAATTTCACCAGTGCTGAGAAATGTAACAGACTTAAATAAAGCCTTTCTTTCAATTAAAATGTGTTTCTTGTCTTTTGAAATCTTTACTGATTTCTCACTGGGAAAAAAAAAATCTAGGCAAGTTAAAATGAATTAAATTAAGCACATTTTACTTTATTTAAGTAGATTCATCTTGACAAGTAAAATTATCTGCCAGTGGAATAAGTGTTTTTTTGCCATTCAAACAACATTTGATATTACTTATTTTAAGTGCAAAACTTTTCTTATTTTAAGTGCAGCAAGATGTATTTTCATATTTTAAGCACAAAAATCTTATTGCACTGGCAGATCATTTTACTTGTCAAGTGAAATTTACTCAAATCATGGTAAAATTCTCTTAATCCAAGTCATTTTAGCTTGACTAGATTTTTTTTTTTTTTACAGTGCTTAAAAGTGTGCTATGTAACTTTTCTGTTGATTTTGTCTCCCTGGAGATGTTAAAGCTTCACAGTATGGCATTAAATCATTAATCAGATAAATTCAATGGTTTTATTAGCAAAAAGAAACATTCATTCTTACTGTGAGGGGGATCACCTCTGCACAGGCCTGGTGGCTTCACCTGCTTGTCCTTATGGAGACTGATACGTTTAATGCCATTCTCTGGAACATTCTTGGCAAAGTAATAACATCTCCAAGGAGACAAACAGGTGGCAGTTCCTCACCAGAAAAGGTACATGGTGCACTTTAACTCGTAAGTAAATTTTACTCATATTGCTTCTCTGTTCAGTCAGAATCCGACACATTTAAAGTATTTTTACCAGTACATTTAAATCTTACGAACCCTGTAAATATGTTCTGAAAGCATCTAATTCTTGTATTACTTATACGTAGGTACTGTACCTGATTTTTTACCATCTTAGAACGGCAAAAACAGATCTAGTACATTTTGCAGCAGTCCAAAGTTATTTCTCACTTACTTTATCTACTCCGAACATCCCATATATTCATGACAGTGAGTTTACTCTTAGAGACCAGAGTGGAGTTTTGACATAGGGACAATGCTGACAACCACTGGCATGCTAAACACGCACCTCCTGATTCTCTGATCAAGAGGTGCTTATACAATATATCTGTACTGAGACAAGAAAAGTTTTGCTCAGATTTTTCTCAGAAAAAAATTGAGTAGAGGTTCTCTAGGTAGTTGACATTGCAGTATTTTCCAAAATCTTGAGCTTTATAGGCATTATGGCCTGAATCTTAGTTTGAAATATACTGTATGTTCCACATCTAATGCCTGGGATCCAGCATTAACACTTTACGAAGATCCACGTTTGATCGGATTTATCTCTTTGAATTCAGAGATGTGATTGACAGGTGGATTAGCCAATCAGGGACATGTATTATTATGTACTTGAAAATGAATATGGCTGCTTATGAGGAAACAGAAAGGAAAACATATCACAGAGGACAGTAAAACATTGCAGAATTTGAGAATCAATGAGCAAAGCACTAAACTATGTTCTGAGGTGAGTTAAATTTTATTTATAAATATTTGGTGACCAATGAAATCCTGTATTTCACTTGCGTCACTAAAAAACCCCAAAAACAAACCCTGATCTGATTGCACCTCGCTCCAGGCGTAATGGAGAGTCATGGGGACCACACACTGATATTCTTCTGTATACAAAACACAGATAGCTATCATTCTGAACTTAGAAAGAAAACAACATACCAATAAGGAACACTTAGAACACATCAGATTGCAATGTGAAAATAAATCAGTGTCTTAGGAACAAAAGATGCCATCTCTTTTAAGGGAAATGAACATCAGGTGCACTAGAGTGTCAACAATGAAAACAACCATCAGACGTCGCCAGGTTGCTCCAGGAGTGATGCCCTTACACAGATCTCATTAGGAGCATTTTACAACATTGTCAAACATGTTTGCAAGCATGTGAGGGGCGCACACGATATTGAGAAGCATTTTGAGTCACAGAAATAAAATGTGGTCAAAATGGACTAGCCTGCCACATTATTATTTCACTTGGATTGTCAGGGTGTCTATAAAATTAAACCCTCTGTAGGCTGTAAATGTTATTTCCTTTAAAAGAGGAAGCATCTTTTTGTTCATAAGGCATTGCCCTGTTCATATTTGCATAGACATCCAGTATATTTTTTTCACATTGAGATCTGATGTGTTTTCAAAGTGTTCATTTATTTTTTTGAGCAGTGTATGTAAACTGCATTTGTTGTTTTTCCTAAATATTTTTTTACAACCTTTGTTTTGACCTCTCACCCTCTGCCCCTCGGCCTCCCCTTCATCTTCACCCAGGCAACATCTTCTTCAGTCCAGTTCAGGATTACACATAATCTTCTGTTCGACATCGGTGTGTAGACTTTTCAAATCTCTGTAATCTTACCATCTCCACGACTGTAGCATCTGCACTGTGTTTATTGTACACTTTCAGACAAACAAAGTGTCTATGGAAAGTCATGCAAACATGGTATTGTGTGACGTCTGTGACATGACAATACAGTGTGCTCTAAAGGCAACACAGAAATGTAGGACGTAAAAAAAATCATGCAGTATACATCATAATAAATAAATAACACATGATTGCATTCACATCGCATCATTTTAGTTTAAACTCACGCTTTAGTGTGAATGGTCAGAATATTATGAAATGCACAGGTTTGGGCCTGCTTGTGGCTAATATTCGTAATTATTTGATCTGTTTATTGTATTTGTAGTACCTTGAGAGTTGAAGAGAAAAGACATGAGGCTGGAGTTCTAACGCTGGATAACTGAATTGAATTTCCTTCCGGGTCAATAAAGTATTTATCTCTCTGTCTAGGATAAGTTCACTGGGCATCAGTACAGGACCCAGCACTCGGTGACATGAACCCTCAAGACATTATGATAGTGTGGGTCATTTGTTCTAGTGCTAGGAATGTCATTTCTCTTAACACAGGAATAAGTTAAATGTGGAGCTCAAGGAATGTCCAAATGTAAAACAGTTTAAAAAAATGTTTAAAGAAATTACTTTGTCACACTATACGAATGAAGAAGCTTCTTTTTGAGATACTTATTGTTATTGTTGGTTTGAAAGGAACTATCTAATGTTTGCTGTGGCTGATCAGTACAGTATTATTTAAATGTGAACGAGGATTTAGGTCTGTAAAGTTGCTTGGTTAAGTTCTACTGAAAGACTAACAGGAAGTGAAAAAGGACTATTTCTAATTTTGGAGAAGGGGTGGGATTTAATAAGTCTTTTTTACTTCTTCCCACTCCTTTTTGAGCATGCATATAAACACATTTGATCGTTCTTGTTTCAATTTTTTATTTATTTTTTCTCTTCTTTCTTTTTGTTTCTTGTATTTGGAGTTTGCATGTCTGTACATATGATTTTGAGTACTATGCTCGAAATAAACCATAACCAAAAAAACATAGTCCATATGAAACAAAAGCCACATCTTCTTTGCCAATTCATTTGATGTATCTCCATTGAAATTAGCATTTCAAAATATCCAAAAGTACTCAAAACGGCATCCATACATTCACTGCTACAAATCTGGATCATATAGTAGTATATGTTCCACTGCTCCACCACGAGGCACTGACAAATACCCAGATAACACATGCACTTGTGTCCAGTCTATGTGGTACATGCATAAGCTTTACATTTGATATTGAAATGTTTTGAGGACCAGTTTGTTGAGCACTTTCATTGAAAACTGTAAAACGTCTGCATTAGTCCAGCAGCAGAGTCTTCGTATTAGTAAATGATTAAATTATTAACAGGGAGAGTCAATTCGCTCCATTGCCCCCTCCATCTCGTCCATCTCTCTCTCACAGTCCTCACAGCCTTCAGGTCCACATCCTCCCACTAAGACCAGTGTGGGGACATCACCGTTTTCCACTCCCACCGCGTTCCCGTTGGGCGCCCAGGCCACGTCCATCATCCCATCCGGGCACTGTAAAAGGCCGCTGACGGAGTAGAGCCCGCCCCCTGGCACCACGTCGTCATAGGCCGGGGCACGAGCTGCAGATCGAGCCTCCTCCAAGCGAAGTCTCTGTCTGCGGCGCATTTCGATGATGGTTTTGGTGTAGGAGTTCAGAGTGACCACAGCCGCACCCATGCAGCAGCTGAAGGACACCCAGGCCAGGCTGTAACAAGAGGACAAGAAGGTGTGGATGGAGGATAGTGTAAGATACTGAGGAATAGGGCTGCACATTTTGGGGGAAAAAAACTCAAATTTTAAGTTTTCATGTTTCATGCCACTATGTTTATTCTCAGCATGATTTAAACATGCCCAGTAGCAGTAATGTTTATGTGAAAATAAGTGTAAATGTGAACTAAAACAATAATCATACACATTTCATAAGGTCTATACTATAAAGTCAGGATTGCTTGAGATGAGAAGGAACCTACATGTTTAAAAAACCCAGATACCAAAGTTATGTAGTGACGCGTTACTGTGAAAGGAGTTCAGTTATGGGAAAGTCTTGAAAAATAAATCAAAGAATCAAGTACAATGACGGCATTTAAAAAACACAATAAATCCGGTGCATTGTCTATGTATGAAAAAGAAAACTTGTTGTTGTGCATTAAGGGGAAGATTTCTCTTTGCAATTGATTAATAACTGTGACTGAAATGAAATGTACTTATTTGAAATGTTTCACAGCTATTATTGATGTGTCTAGAAAAAGGAAAAGGGGTCAGATAACATAAGATTACTCTTCTTTCAGCTCCTTTTCATTTATTTCTTGTATGTTTGATATTCTGACACTGTTAATGTAATTTTATACTTTATGAATGAAAAAAAAGATGGATTAGGGCTGAAACAAGTTAATCATTTACTAATTTAGCAATGGCGGTACGGTGGCTGTGGGTAGGACTCACAGCATCTCAAGTATTTCAGCCGTTGTGATTTGATAACACCAAAGATATAAATTGTGTTATTGCGCAGCTCTAATGCGTAAAACTGTATTAGTCACACCTACGCAAAGGACCAGCCGTAGTCCCAGGACTGAGGTCTCCAGTCTTTAGGCCCCACAATGACGGTCATCTGAAACACGGTGGTGTACATCATATGAGCCACCATCCCCAGCAGACCTGCAGAGCACCACACAAGAAGGAGCCACCTGAATATCACCATAGTTACTTAAAGAGGCACTTTGTAACTTTTCTGGTGGGAAGTAATGCCACCTGTTGGTCTCCTTGCTTTACATTGACTCAGTATGGCATTAGACTTAAATTAAACAATACTCAACCTTAATTCTTACTGAGTGGGATCGCTTTTCCACAGATGTAACCTGTAAAATGGTGGTGGCATCTGCTTGTCTCTGCTTGTGATAACTAATTTAAATGCCATGCTGTGGAACATTCCAGGTAAAGTCGATGTAATCCCTCATTTTGCCAGGTGAAATACTAAGATATCCATAAAGACAAGCTGTTGGCGTACTTCACAACAGAAAGGTTACATACTGCACCTTTACAATATTGACAACATTTCCATTTGCTCACCTGACAACACTGTACAAATTGCAGCAAATGCGTTTATTTTGAGCGAGTGCATTTCTTTATGAGAGCACAGGACTTCCAGCCACATCAGTAAGAAACCCATTCCCAAAAGGCCGATGTAGGTGAACTCCGAGACCATAGACAGCCACAGCACACCTGAACAAGCCACAAGCATGTGTTAGAATAATCATAATAATCATCATCATCGTCATAATCATAATAATGCATTGGTTTTCTATAATGTTTTTGCAGACGCCCAAAGCCGCTTTATATTTTCATGCATTATTCATTCACACAGAAACATTGTCAATGACACTAAGCCGGGTTAGGCCTGGTTTGGATAAAAAAAAGTGAAAAACAGTGGAGCAGCAGTGGCTCTAATGCAAACTGTTTTTGCGCCCTGAGGCAAGACACTTCATCCACAATGCATTATTATTATGAGCCTGTCTCACCTTGTGTATCTCCAGGAGTTAAATCTATAAAACTGCGACATTTTTCTCCTGTCAACAAAAAACACATAATTCATTAATTTCAATAATTTGTTTAATAATGGTTTTATAAACAATAGTCTTATTAGCTCTAAAATTGCATAAGGAAAAAGTTAAATCATAATTAAATCATGATAATAATTAAATATGTTGTTATAAAAGAGCAGAACTAGTTACTTTTAAACAGATTGCAGTGGTCCAAAGTTATTTCAAGCACCCTAATTACTGATCACAAGGAATATAAGCTCTTTCAGAGACCAGAGCAGCACATGCTAACACGCACTTCCTGATTATCACACAATAAACTGTTTCATAATTATGGTAGAGCACACAGCAGATTTATTTTTAACTTTAAGAGCTGCTCATGTCTGTACTGGGGCAAGACCAATTTCGCTCAAATACATGATAAAAAATTGGGCATAGGGCCTTTAAATAGTTTGTAACCCTTAATCATCCTTAATTAACTAGTAATAAACTTTTTGTTCATTATGTATTAAGTCTTTCTTCATGCTGAGGCTAATTAAGGTGCATTTTTTATGAGTGTAACCTTTGTAGTAACTGTTTATGTCCTCACCGTCGTTGAGTTTCTCGCAGCTCTCCCAGAAGCCCGTGTGGAAGTATCTGAAGGCGTACTTGTCCTCTCCGGTCTCCCAGATGTAGCTCACAGCGTTGGCCAGCTGCCTCTGCTTGATCCGGGCCAGCTCCTCCTTCCGGGCCGGGGACAGGGTGCGGTTGTAGGGGTTCTGGGTCGGACTCTCTGGCGAAAAACATGAAATAATCTTAACATGCCTCTCTTAACATAGAAGAACAAGTTTACTCAGCAGGTCATTCATATTATTCATCCGTACATTGATCAAACACTGCCCTGTTGTAGCTGTTTAAAGGGCTTGTACTGAATGTTTTTCTGTGGATTTCCCCAGTGCAGATATATTGTGTAAGCAGCTCTTGAGGTCAAAATAAGTCAACTCTGTGTCTGCATCTAATTATAAAGTTTTTTGCATTGTTTTATAATCACGTAGTGCACAGTTAGCATCCTAGTTTTTGTGATGATGGCAAACATTCTCCTCTAAAACTCAATTATGAATGAAAAATTTAGATGCTCTAAGGCAAGTAAGGAATAACTTTGAAACACTGCAAATCTTTTAAAATGTACTAGTCCTGTTTTTTTTGTTTTTTGTTTGTTTGTTTGTTTGTTTGTTTGTTTTACATTTTTAAGACCATAACAATCAGGTACAGCACCTTTAACTTTTAGGGTTAGGGTTCAGATGACACTGCATTCTATCCATGGGATTCAGAATGATAAAACATTACGGAAAAAATATTGTATCTTTGCAAATATCATGCAGTCAATATGAAACGGCCTTTTTAAATCAGCACATTGTAGAATCGGAGCAGAATAGTGCATAGGCTGGAGCTGCCCTCACCTCCTGCTCTAATCCCAAACCTTAATTGAGTTCACAATTTGGGAAAGGTATGAGCAAAAAGGGATTAAAGAGCTGTTACACTTGGGACATTGAGTTTTTATGACCCAAAAGTCAGACCATATCAGAGCTTATTACTTTTTTGTTATTTGGCATTATAAAACAAGGCCAAAATCCATCACCCATCACCTTTGGGTGTTAATTGTATTTTATTAATTTAACTTCGTAGGTCAGAGTCAAGTCAGAGCAAGTTCTCTTTTTCAATAATTATCTGGTAGTTCGGCCACAGTGTTGATTTTTAAGAGTGCATTCACGGCAGCACCAAAATTAGGACTGAAGTGAGAATACAGCTAAATCTAACTCAGGATCAGGCCAGGACTAAACCAGGACCAGAACAGGACCAAACCAAAGTCTACATCAGGACTAAACCGGGCTCTAGTCTGGAATGAAATAAGTGCATTTTTAATTTTAATTACAATTTGAATGCAACATGAGACAAAACAATGCACAAACTAACACTGTAACAGAAGCACACGTGGGTTTTAAGTCTTGGAAAGTTTGTAGTGATTCTGACTGAGAAAAGTGTCACCAGGACAAAACTAAGACTAATTCTGGACTAAACAAGATCTGAACCAGGTCTCAAACTACCCATACCCCAACATGTATGCAATTATACCTAATAAGAAAATGTAAAGACTAAAGACTAGACGTGCATACACCACATCAAAACTGGGTCTAAACTATTGATTTATGGTGCCCTGTTTAGTCCTGGTCTAGTCCAGATTTTGTTCCGGGTTTAGTCAGTTGAGTCCTAATTTTGGTGTTGTGTATGTGCAAATGTGAATATACTCTAAATATGGAATACACCAGGACGAGAACAGGACCAAACCAAGAAATTTAAATTTGGACTTAACCGGGACTAAACCAGAACCAAATGTTGTGAATGTTACGTGTGGGTGCGTACCTGTCGTGTAAGGCTCGCTGTTGTTCTGTCCACAGTTCTTCATCTTGACGGGCGACAGACACAGAGGCTTCACCACTTTATGGGTCCCCTCGCACCAATAGGACGTGCACAGAGCGAGGATGGACAGAGCCAGAGCCAGAGAGGTGAGGGTGAGGGAGAGGAGGGAGCGGGCACGCCGAGACATACGCTCCAACATGGCCAACACAGGTGAGCAGACAAGCCACAAACTAATACTAATACTACTATAAATAAGAACTATATAAGTGTCTGTTATGCACTAGTGTCTGCTGTGCTTTTGTATAAATATATTTGATTTTTTTATCTAAATAACTGTCAAATAACGGTATGGTTAATTTATAATATTACACAAGCAGAAGTAAAAGGTAGTGACCTGAATAATTACACATCATTTTACATTTTGAATATAACATTTGGCATTTTGAAACGACTGGCCATAAAAAGCAAAAAATCATATCTGACAAATTTTCATATAGTCAGCATAAAGCATTTTTCACTTACTGACTTACTAACAGGGGGAAATACTCCATGAAGTAAAAATACAGCAAAAAAGTATGGAATAATAGTCTTAGAAGTACTTATTTTTCAAAGGTTTCAAAAAGTTGCTCTTCAAAATGTAACTGATTACTTCAGTAAGTAGCGTACTGTTACTTAAAATAGTTACTCTTGTGACTGAATACTTCCTAAATCTTTACTCAAGTTACTTAAAATAATAATAATTTGGTAAGTAAAAGTAACTGGATGTTCAGTTTTGATCTAGCTACTCTAGATTAACGTATGCCGACATCTCCTAGTACAAGACAAGGCCCAGGGGCGAGACAAGAGCGGGTCGGCCGAAAACACATGGAGGAGACAGGAGCAGAGCTACAGATAAAGCCAAAAGTATGAGACAGATGTTTCGGGAGGGT
This sequence comes from Odontamblyopus rebecca, assembly GCA_030686955.1. Lineage (NCBI taxonomy): Eukaryota > Metazoa > Chordata > Actinopteri > Gobiiformes > Gobiidae > Odontamblyopus > Odontamblyopus rebecca. Next base: position 31,946,352 of record CM060657.1, read on the forward strand.
TTAGGACCAGCTGAACCACCAGGTTTAAATGAACCGCGGGGGCTGTATATGATGTAACAGCAGATAAAACAGAGGGCAAAATTATACTGTCAAGTCAGAGTAATTAAAGCAATGGAGGAGGAAGAGGAGGATAGAGAGATTGGGGCACTGCAAAACAGACAGATGGGGGCAAAAAAGTGAACAAGAGCGGATTTAGGCTGACCACGAGCTATGCCAAAGGAGATACAGTGGGATTGGAGGAACTTGTACTTTGGCCACACGGCTGTAGTGTATGATCTAAATACTGGACTTTAAATGATGCTGAAATGAAGCTAATGTAGGCAAAGAGTTTGAATACATTTATGAAAAGATGGTGAAATATAACGTGCCACTATTACACATTTTACTTTTTAAATCAAGCTTGTATACTTGTTTTATATAGGAGATTTAATGTAAATATAAAAGAATGGTGTAATAGGACATTTAATTAAATTAATGATTAATCACTGCCAAACAAGTCAAGATATTTGCTTGGAATGGTTGAATATTTGAACAGCAAAATAGGAAAATAATACACTTTTTTGTAAAATTTTGCTTATGTTAAAAACACAAAATACTCTGTATTACTATCCACATGTTGACACTAGGATTTTAGTAGGGCATAAATCTTCGAAACATTTAAACCTGACCATGCTGCTCAGCGTAAACTAGTCAGGCAGGCTTTAATTATTTGGGTTAACACTGATATTGCTTTTTGATGAAAGGATGGCTAAAGCGCACATATAAATGAAAATCTTCTGTGGTAATCCCAGTCACTGTGCTATAATCTGTTTATGTTAGGTGTGTTCTAGTGTGAGGGACTGCAGCTGTCTGTCCATGCTCTCCCAGTGACCACCGCCTCTGCAACACAAAAGCATTAAACACACATCACTTTCTCACATAAAAATACGGCATCACAACATGCTATAAGATTATCATTATCATTTTTTAATACAGATGGGAGACATCTGAAATTAATGCTGTTAAAATGCAGATTTTTGTAATACAGTGAGTTCTTGGGTCTAGTCAGTAAGAGAAATTATTAGGTTCAGCATTTGTGCATTTACCTTTTAGATATTTCATGGCAAAGTGCTTAATTATAACTGGATCTTGCTCCCCCATCTGGGTGTCTGACATCATTACAGTCAAAAAACTCACAAATTGCTCCCTGTTGGGCTCAGTTAAAGGTGAACTCTGAAACCTTTCTGGGGAAGGGTCTGCTACCTTCTTGTTCCTGTGGAGGATGTTAATGCTTTGCCTGACGTGTTTCATAATGTGGCATTAAACTTATCTATCTCCTCGGAGACAAACGGGTGACAACATCAGACCAAGTTGCAGGTCAGATCTGTAGAGAGACGGCCCAGTCCCAGTAAGAATGCATGTCTTTGAGGAATAAAAACTTGTGCAGTTTAATAAATGCAAGATAGATATGTTTAATGCCATACTCTGGAACATTCCAGACTATGGCATATGTTTACATGGGTTTCATATGACATAACACCAAATGGAAGGAGGTGTAATTATTTTCCATCTGGAGATTTACATTTTCAGTCCCTCTGCTTTTTACTTTTGGCATTAGAGACCCAACATTTCACCAAGTATCACTCCTGCCTACGTCTGTTGAGCATGTTCAAGGTCAATAACACAGTATAGGGGTGAGCAATATAGGCAAAATATATTATTTTTAAATGTCCTTATGACTGTATAAACTCCAAAATGTACCAAATGTCTGATATAGTTGTCAGGGGATGTCTTTAATGTTTTAAATTATAGATGATATATATATTTTTTTGCTTTAATTATGAAAATAATATGCAATCAATGGGGTAAACTGGGCTTTCCCCCATAATTTTAAGTATTATACAGGGTAAAATAAACAAACAAACAAACAAAAAGAACTTGCTTAAATAAAAAATAGGTAGAAATTGTTGTTTACATGTATTTGGAAACGATTAATAAGAAAATAAGAAAACTGATGTGAAAGTAAAAGCAGCAAGACAGCCAATATTAGGAAGTAACATACACTCACCATGTTTATCCTGTGTCAAAATTATTGAAGAAAAAAATTATTCTAAAAGCAGTCCATAAAATACAGCTTCCCTATTTGGCCACTCTTGATCGAAAAATGAAAAATCACTAATTCCTTAAATATTTTATCTCCTCATGGCTCCCATTGGTCCTCCGCGTGGTTGGTTGAGCATCAATGACCTCTACCTCTGGAGATGCACTTTAATCTTTCAGTTCAAGAGTCACAAGAGGAGTGAACTCAGCAGCAGAGCTTCACGCAGCAAACTACCAACCACCAATACTCTCTTTCTCTCTTTTCTGTCTTCCTTAGGTCGCTAACCCACCCTGAACAGTGTAATCCCTCTAAATCCATCTGCATTGCCCCCCCCCGCTTCTCATGCCAGGCAGTTTTCATGCATAGTTCATACACACTAAAAGCAGAGGTGGTGTAGCACTCACAGTTATGTCTACTTCATAAAATTGTACTTCTAAGCTATTTTCAGAAAGCATACTTGCACTGTTTGAGTAATATTTGACAGTGTAACTTACTTGAGTACACATTTTGGTTACTCTTCCCACTGGGAATAAGTCTATAAGTGAAAAAACATGGATTTATTGCACTGCTCCACCAGATATTTAGTTTTCTCCATGTGGCCTATATCTTTTGAAAATACCAGATTTTGTGCATAATTCAATGTTTTATGCTCCAGTTACATTGACTTCAAATTACAAAACAAATGTTACATACATCAGGTAACTGCTTTGTACTTATAGTTGAGTAATATTATTTCAGGGCAATGGTAATCTTATTTAGCACAATTTTTAACTACTTCACCCACTTCTGAGTAAAAATGTATGAGGTTTAACACCGTGCGTGGGCTTTTTCTGGTGCTACTCGTGGTCCACAGCAGTTTCAGACTCTATTTTAATTACATGTAATTTCTCTCAAGCTTCAGTCCTGCATTTTGTGCAAGAAATTGTGGGAAAAAGTCACATAAGTAAAATCAAAATGTACTGTAATGTAAGTAATACTCTTTTCACAATGCAAAAATCAGTTTACAATAATTTATTTACATAAATCTATATACATAAAAATGTAATGAAGGTTTGTCAAAAAAAAAAGAAAATTATAAAGAACACAGTGTTATTTAAGAAAAAAGGAATATTTATAAATAGATAAGAAAACTGCTATCCCCAGGCTTGAGATTTACAATAATGTAGAACCAGCTTTCCATCACTGCCAAAACACTGCAAGAGAAAGAAATAATAAGGCCGAGGCAAGCAGAATATCACATATGTCAAATACAAGCATAACACACAGATATAAGGTGTTTTTTTATTTCATTATTTACTGCAGTATCTATCTATCTATCTATCTATCTATCTATCTATCTATCAATCAAGTATCAATAGAAAAAAGACAATTTGTTGCATGATAAATATTAGATCAATAATACTACTCACATCAAAAAGGACTCCTACTTCCTGATCTGGCGATGGTGCAAATGATTGGTTAACATAAATTAACTGAAAAACAAAAAGAATAATGAATTAGTTGTGTTAACATTTCACACAAGAATGAGGGAATTCTGTGATAAAATTAGCTGCTAAAGATTCAAAGGGCCATTGGTTTATGGTTAACATCTCCGGAATTACTAAACTGTCCATTCATTCATTCATACAACCAAGAGCTTTAAATTTCAGAATGTGAACGCAACCCAGACATTTCCCAATAATGATTACGTGAAAAAGTTGTCTTACCAGCTGTTCATTGGCATCGAACTTGAGGAAACGGGCGATAAATTGTGAAAGAGACTGCACTGTCCTTCCCCTGTCCACAGACCATTTCTTTGTTTTCATAATCGGAGTGTCTCCTACGGCTTTCAACAGGACGTCAACTGTGGAAAGAACAGACAGGTTAAATTAAAAAGTGGATTATGAAGGCACATCCTATTCACTTCATACTGTTATTGTTGGTCCCAAAACTGCTAAATTAGGATTAAACTGGATGTACACCAGATGTAAACTACATGTCCCCATTTTCATCCTCAGGACTGAATCAAATGCTAAATTACATAAAATAAAAAATTAATAAACTGCAATCTGAAGAAGCAATACCTTTTTCCAACCATTGCCATAAGTAATACTGTCTTGGAAAATAAAACAACAAAACAAAATGTACAGTGGGCAAAAGTGATTAGTCTAGACCTGTACATGTTAGTATTTTAGGTACAATGTTGTATTCCAACATTATTCTAATACAGAAACGTAAACTAAGCGTGACCAGACGTCCCTATTTACTTGGGAGAGTTTTGACCCCTGTGTCCCCTGTCCCAGCAGATTTACACAAAAACAGTGATTTGTCTCAGTTTATACAAGGAATGTCCCAGGTGTCCCTATTTTTACCAATTTGACACCTGTAACAGTAAAGAGAGGCATAAATTGTCATTTGTTTGGGCAACATACAGAAAAGTTGCTTAAAAATGACCAAAACACAAGAAAATGTGACTATACTAACTCATATATTACTCGTGAATTACTTATTTATGTACACGTTTCACAATTTTCTTATTACTAACCACCACAAACCGGGGTAGTCCCAGTTTTTGATATTGCAAATCTGGTCACCCTAGACAAAATATATAAACAATGTTTGATAAAATTGTGTTAGCACTAGCATTAGCAGGGTTGGACAGCATAGGCGGGACTTAAGTTGTAATTTCAAAAGCTGATTGGCTGAACAGAATCCGAACAGTCTTTTGATTGGCTTAACTCATTGTCAATCATCTCATTCCCGGAAGTGCCTAGAAATCACATAAAAAACGGTGCGGAATCGCTATTAAACATGGTGCGGTTGAATTTAAACATTTGTACGCACTTTTTTTCTTCTCATCGTTGGTCGCAGCGTCGTTAACAGCTGGTTGTGCTTCGTCTTTTGGTGTTTCTGGTGGAGATTCCGCATTGTCAGACATCTTCAGGTGACGACGGTGGGGTGAATAATAAACCCGCCCACTGTAGCTTTCCGATTATCACAAAGATTCTTCTATTGGTCCAAAAATCCATCAATCTAAAAATACTGTAATCTCATTGGCTATGGGCATTGTAGTAGGCGGGGTTTGTTAAGGACGTTTGTGAGCCCTGCGTCCTTTCAGCTACAGTTCATATTTTTGGTAAGTTTCGTTTTGGTTTCTGTGTTTTCACTGTCGCAGACATATAGTATCCTGTTATGTTTATCACTAAAGAGTAATGTATTATATTTTGTTCACTTGCATGCATTTTAAACAATTAAGAAGTGCACTCGTTTCTTTTAGATAATATTCAACTTGAATGAACTGATCCGGCTTGCACCTGCTTTTTATCTCTAAAAAGACAGCACCAGTAAGTTACGTGTGTCTGTTTGCATACGTTTTATTTAGTTTATTTGGCTGACATTTTCAAAGCTAACTTAATTTCAAGAGGCACAGTTTTGCACATATATTTCGTGTGTTTTGTTTTGCAGTGGCTACAATTGGTAGACTCTCCACTAAAGATTCAGTGCTCTTCCTTTGTGACATGCAAGAGAAGTTCAGGCCAAACATTTTTCAGTTTACCAACATTGTCAGTAACGCTGCCAGGTTACTCCAGGTTGGTGATATTAAAATCCACGATGTCATTGCCTCAACTCTTTAATAGTGCTTTGATTAATCTGTCATAATCTCCATGTAGGCCAGTCGGGTATTGGGTATTCCTCCTATTCTGACAGAGCAGTACCCTAAAGGGCTGGGACCCACAGTACCTGAACTTGGAGCAGAGGACTTGACCGCTCATGCCAAGACATCTTTCACCATGATGATCGAGGCAGTTGAGAAGCAGCTGCAGGAACTGGGGAACCCCAAACAGGCCATCCTCTGTGGAATAGAGACTCATGCTTGTATCGCGGTAATTTAAAACAAACACTTTGTTAAATAGCTTTGTTACTGCATTGTAATTATCAGATGGGTGAAACAGGTCGAGTGAGTTGTGTAATTTTTTTTTGCAACAACCACTGTAAATGACCATGACCTTGCTCTTCAGATTTGAGTCAATACTTATATAATATTTTATCTTTGACTTGTATTTTGCTATGCATGACTCCTATAATGATTACTCAAATGTTTGCGCACAACAACCAAAGCATATGCATATTTTGTGAAGTTTGACAACAATAATAAGGTATTGATTCTCTTATTATTAGTGCACAGCATATGACCTGCTTGAAAAGGGGATGGAGGTTCACATTGTAGCAGATGCAGTCTCATCCAGAAGGTTTGTATGTTTATATGTAGTTTCACAATGTGATGAGCTAATACTGTGTTTTTGTTTTATGTTATAACTCATGTTTATTTCTGCAGTCAAACAGATAGACTTTTTGCCCTCTCTCGTCTGAAGCAGAGCGGAGCTTTCCTCACCACGACAGAAGCAGTTCTGCTGCAGCTTGTTCAAGATGCAAAACACCCTAATTTCAAAGAGGTAAAAAGGCTGTAGTAAAATAGTATATACTCCTCTTACAGGAGGTAGAGGGTCTGCCACCTGTCTCCAGGAAGGTGACGTTACTTTGCAAGTTCTACAATATGGCATTAAACTTATCTCCATGGAGACATGCAGGTGACTGCACAAAGCTTAGTGAATACCATGTATTATTTTCAGCAATATAAACACCCGTAATTGAATAAATGCAAGGAAACATTCAATCATTCAAGGAAAAGCAGTTTCCATAGAGACAAGCAGGTGCCTGACCCTCCACCAGAAAAGTTTTAGTTATAGTCATACTTGCACAAACACTACATAAAACAGGACCAAACCAAATTAGGACTAACCTTCATTCGGACCAAACCAGGACAAGTGCATCACTTAAGTAGTACAATGGGCTTAACTGTGTTTGTTGACATAAATTTTTCTTCTTTTGTCAGATCCAGAAGCTGATGGCCCATCCCTCTCCTGACACAGGCCTCCTCACTTTCTTCAGTGGTCTTTAGAAAGTTTGTTTTTACTGTAATTAAAAGAAATGAATAAGTGCTTTAATAAACCACAGCTGCTACTTTCACCGTGTGTCTTGTTTTGACTGTATCACTTTGAAATGGGGAATAATTGTTCCTTTTTGTTCTGGTGTTGCACAGTCTTGTTGCTAGTCCTCCATACTTCTGGAGAAACCCCACGAGGCGGGAGCAAAGGGTGATGTCACTGGAGGGGAGGAGTGTGTGATGTAATTCTGTACGGCCGAAAGGGAGGGGAAGGAGAGAGGGGAAGAAAAAGGAAGCAGTTCGATAGGATTTTGTGTTTATTTTTCCAAAGTTATTCAAACATTTTCAAAACTATGGCATGAATGGGATATCTTAGAGCGAAGGAGAGGTTTTAAGAAGCAGACCAAACGCAACTGTGTGTACTGGTGTGCACAACTAATGACAACATCAAATATTAATACTTTTCAGGCCTGTAGCCTCGACTGACAACTGAGAGGTAAGCAAACAACTTTCTGGCCTTTAAAATACAAAATACAGTTCATTTTTGCTCCTAATTTGTTGTACATTATTGATTTTAATGCATGATAATGACAGTATTGCTTGGATTTTCATACTGTACATAGGCTCAAAGTTCAGGAGCAGTGGCTTTCACTATTACGTTTCACAGTAAAGGAATTCCCTTAAATGCACTTAATTTGAGTTCATAATAAACTTTGCCTCTCTTTGGTCTAGATCCTTGGTTGAACTCATATATAATGTCATCAGAACTGGACTCTAGCCTCACCAGCATAGACTGGCTACCCCAACTGGGAATCAGTAGCCTGCGCTCAGGGAAGGAGAGAGGAGCAGGAGGGGGTGAAGTGAAGAAGAGAGAGAAAGGGCGCGAGGGCAGAGAGTTCATACCTCCTGTACCCGATCTTTCTCACTCAAACTCCAAAGGGAAACCTCCACATAGTTATGCCACTCTTATTGCCATGGCCATAGCAGCAGCCCCCGAGAGGAAGCTGAGTCTGAACGACATCTACACCTGGATCAGCGACACTTTTCCATATTACAACCGAGCAGGACGTGGATGGAAAGTGAGTGTACACCACACATGGCTCTTAGCTGAAATCACAATTATACATTGACAAATAGATCACATCAAAATTGGGACTAAATTCTGAACTAACCTGAACTAGTCAAAACTAAACCAGGACTAAACCAGGTCTATCATCAGTACTAAACTGGGCTCAAACTGGGTCCCAGTGAGGGCAAATGTTAATGCAGGTTAAATGATTACTTCACTACAGTCAAAATGTACTCTTTGAGAAAGCATAGATGATATATTTTATATCGAGGGTAATTGTTTTCAAAGCCACTGTAGTTTAAGCATGTGATTTTGCTCCAGATTTTGTTTTGCAGAACAAACACTCATATTCTCAACAGAAATTACTAATCTTTTTTATTATCGAATAGAGCAATAATTTAGGCCAGAATTATATATCCATTTTTACTTAAATAAAAGTGAACTTATGATATAATTTGACACAAAAGCATATACAAATTTCCAAACTATTATTAACAGTAACCCTTGAAACTAAATAAAGACAGTATCTTAAGGTGAGATACAAGACACCTCAAGACAATTATTTAAATCACATGTAGGTGTTGTTGCTTATAAAGAATTGGTTTAATTCTGAAAATAACCCCAAAAGGTTACTTGGACGATAGTTTCAGTCGTCTTATCTTTTGTGTTCACAGAACTCCATCCGCCATAATCTCTCTCTTAACAAATGCTTCAGGAAAGTTCCTCGGCCACAGAACGACCCTGGAAAGGTACAAGAAAGATCCTCAAAAATAAATCTTATTTTGGAAAAAATAAAGAATAATCATAAATTGTGCCTTGAACAGGGCTCATACTGGACCATGGATGGACCAACAGAGATGTCACAGATGAGAGCTCCTAAACGACCCTATCCTGCAGCAGAAGAAGAGGAGGTCTGTTCACACGCACATGTACATCCTACACAATTTTAAAAAATCAAATTATGATTTTTGTGAAATTTCTTTGCAATTAGATTTACATGTACAAAAAGTGAGATTTTGTTTACGATGCAGACTTTTATAATTGGACTTATTATATTGTGCAGTCCAGTCACACATTTTACACATTGTTATTACATAATGTAGTTATTTATTTTAAAACCATTTAATCTGACCTGTTACAGGCTGGAGATAACCAATCAGACCATGGACTGTCCCCAAGTCCTCATCAAACCTCATACATGGACCACCACCTTCCCAACACGCCACTGAGCGCCATTCAGCTGCCGTCTCCCCGATCGGACACTCTGTCTCCTCCTCCGTGCAAGGTTAGACTGAAAACCAAAGCCACTGCATTTATTTAAATGTGCATTATGTCGCCTTTCAGGTGGAAGGTCTGGCGCCCGCTCATGTTCATGGAAATATTATAATTGCATGGAATGTTCCACAGTGTAGTATTTAACTTTTCCAACAACGTGTCCAAAGCCACTTCACCCACGTTGCCTTTGAATGTGTCGTGTGAGTCCTGGGGGTGGTCAGAGGGGCTGATGGTCAGTCTGCCCCAGGGCAGCTGTGGCTACAGTAGTTACCACCACAGAATATGGAGTCAATGAATTATACACAGTCGTGTAAAGCCTCTTTTGAGTGTCCAAAAAAGCGCTGTACAAATCAAATGGAAATATCTACATGAAAAAAACAGATAACACCACAGGACCAATGCATCAGTGCGATATCGGATTTCAGCACCGACATTGAAAAGTTTGGATTGGATATTGGCTTGTCTCAGGGTTTTAAACTAGTATTTTTGTGTATCTTTATGTTTGTGTCTAAAGGAGATAAATATTATATTTTTAGTCTCTGCCCGATTATCGGTTGACATCACGTATTGGCAGATACTTAAAGCCAAAGTATCGACATTGGTATTGGAAGAAATGTTTTTCAAGGGATTTCTGAGCACCTGTAATTAAATAAATGCAAGATACATAACATAACATTTATTCCATACTGTGGAACATTCCAGGCATGGCAGTAACATAAATCACCTTTAAATCTAATCTAAATATAAAACTTTTGCATAATATTACATAAAAGGTTACTATCTTGTAAATAATGTTTATTTCTTTCTTTTTAGCAACCATCGCCCTACATGAGCAGTTCTGTTTCAAACGTCACGGTCTCACATCCATCCGTCTCTACTGTGTCCAGTCTTCCTCAGATCCACCTTTCTTCTCCTGTGACCTCTTTTTCCCCTTCTCATCAAACTGCCCCAATCTTCTCCATGACTCCTCTTCAAAACTGCACTGTGGCTCCATCTCTTTCTACCATTTCTTTTTCTGATCATTCAGTCCCTGTCTCCATCCCGTCTTTCTCTCAGCCTGCACCCACCCACCCCGCTGCATCTGTGGCGCCCCCTGTTGTGGTGTCTTCAGCTGTGGGGGGTTCATCTACAGTCACTTTGAACCCCACTGATGTCCCACTGCGTTTTACCTTCGATGAGTTGAACCTCCCGGACTTATACGCATCTTTCAAATCGCTGGTCAAGACGATGAGAGACAGAGGCGGCTCACAATGTAAGTACTTTAATGTTGTTAATAAGACTTCGCTGCAAAATACAGTGTGGAAGCATTGATATTGCAGTATTGGAAATAAATATAGAACATAGAAGCTGTGCTGTTTTTGGAAAGTAAAATGGACAAAAAGGCAGATTCTGTTTCTGATTTTCTTTATTAAGTTTGACATTAGACTTGTGTTGGCCTTGGTTTAGTTTTGTTAAGGTATATATAAGCTATATTACACACATTTGATTCTTGTGCGTTAAGCTTTGTTGTTACCTCATTAAAAACTTAGCCGGAGTTGTGTTTTGTTTCATTCACATATGTTGAAGTTATCCGTTATTACTGGTCTGTCTACATTTCCAAAGCTCAGAATGCTCTGTTCCACCTTGTGATGTCATGTAGTGGTAACAACGACCTGAGATTAGCACGTCCTGGAGTGTATGGAGTTAAAAAACACAGTGGAGCTCCTCCCGTATTAGAAAATCGTGTAATATGAATTAAAATATCACAATAATATCAGTATAGCAATAGAAAACATATTTATGTAATATCGCATCTTTTTCTCATATCGTGCAGCCCCGATTGTAATTATACTGATGTCACAATAGCTCATTTTTGTGCTTTTTTTGAGACATCATGATTTCAACTTTTACATCTATTGACACCATGTTCAAACAAAAGTAAAATGCTTAAATCCTTTTTCTTCTCCTGTTGTCTAATACATTATCATTCCTGTTGCATGTGACCAGTTTTCTGAAAGTAAATGTTCAGAATCATAGTGCATCTTGCAACTTTTTGGTGGAGGTCTGCTGGCTGCTTGTCCAAATGGAGATGTTATTAGTCTGTTTTGAATGTGCCGCAGTGCAACACTATACTATACAATACAATACTATACCATACTATACTATACTATACTATACTATACTATACTATACTATACTATACTATACTATACTATACTATACTATACTATACCATACTATACTATACTATACTATACTATACTATACTATACTATACTATACTATACTATACTATACTATACTATACTACATATCTATACTGTATATCTGTTTAGCATTTTTGTTACAACTGCTTTAATTGCTCAACTCATCATCAATCAAAATCCTGTTTTTACTGTGAGCGACATGTGACTTGGCATCTTGTCTCCAAGACGATAGATAAGCTTAATTCCACTGTGGAACATTCTGCCTAAGCATTAATTAATATCTTCATAGAGACAAGTAAAAGTTACGTAATTTAATATGACAGAAACAGCCACAGAAAATGTTATAACTCATTCTTATATAGTATAGATTATATTGAAATTTCTTGCAATTAGTTCATGAGTTTATTGTGACCTGAATAACCACAGTGATCAGTTAACCACATGATCTTGGCCTCCCTAATTATACTGTCATTACTGTCATACTGTTTTATCATTCAAACCATATGTCATATAATTTGGGCCATATTATCCTTTACAATACTTGGGACTGTTGTTTTGGAGATATGCAAAATTAAAATATTGCATATATTGCCAATGATGAAAAAACAGTTCATTCACTTTTTGAATGATATTTCAACCTCAAGAAAGAATCACAATTAAAGCCCCACCATGTATGAATCAGCCAAAAAAATAGAAATAAAGCCATTTAGTTCACATTGGATTTCAAGAGAAATATGGTCATTTGTGTCAATATCTCTCTCACTGAACTCTTTACATTCTTTACTTTGCAGCAGATTTTGTTCTTCCGGGCAATGATACAACTCCGCTTCACACTCCGACCCTGCCCCTGTCTCCTCACCCTGTCCCACTACAGCCTGCGCCCACAGGGCCCCGGGGCCCAGCGCAGACGGCGCCATCTTCTGAGGGCCGCACACAATGTAGTAAGTTTAGCCTTATTTTTTACAGATACCAGTAGTAACCAAAATATCAACTCAAAATCACAAGTACAAATTGCAGAAGTAGCATTTTTATGGGCAGTAGACGGTAGAGCCCCACAATGCACTGCAAATCAAAATCACAATTTGAATTTCCACAAAGGCCAAATGGCAGAGGTAGCAATGATTTAGGGAATAAAATGTCCTCTGTCCAAGTTTAGCAGTTTATAATTCAGTCAAATGTTGGTTGTGAATTTGTTTACAATGTGTGCACTTTGAACAGAATCCTACTTTTTAAACATACTACTTTTTATTGCATCTAATTGCAATAAAAAAAATAGAGAGATAGATTATAATAGAAAGGCAGTGAAGTTGGACTAAGTTTCACGGTCCCATCTGTTCCAGCAGGAGTGCCCGCAGACTGGTTTAGTAACACTGATTCTCTGAAGGAGAGTTTTCGTATTGCTAGCAGCCTGGACTGGGCCAACATAGACCTCACTGGTCATCCAGGTTTGTCCAATTCAGCCCACACTTTTTACATCATTAGATATTCTCAACTGTAAGTATAAAATGGATTGTGGCCTAAAATGTGTATTTTCTGTTTTTAGACTTGCTGGAGAGTATGCGGCAGGCGGAGCTTTGTGATTGGGCGCTGGACCCCACGCTCTTCACTTCTCTCTGTGACTCTTTAAACCGCTTCTTCACTCAAAAAGGAATGATCAACAGTGGGAGTAACTCTCCTCTGGCGCTGGGTTCAAATGCCTCTCAAGTGCCACCATTTTCCACTCACCCGACCCCCACCCTGGCCAGCCTCACCCACCCTGCTCCCCTCCCCTTCTCCCCTATGGCCCCCAACGGATCTCAGCCGCCCCGGAGACCTGTGCACATGCAGCCTCAGCAGAGACCCCAGTTCATCGCTCCTGCAAACACAAATCGTACGTTCATATATTCTTCTGAATTTCAGACTGACTTTTGTTCAAGAAATGCTTTTGCTTTGTGTTTCAGCTGGAGTCCAGCCTCAGTCCCTCGGCCCAAGGCCTCGCCCACCTCTAAAGGGTCTGCATAGCAACAGTGAGGAGATCCAGGATGACTTTGACTGGGACTCTTTGATTCTTTGACCCTCTGAGCCTGTACTGCCGTTCTCTTCCCGCTCCTCAGCTTCTGAGTTCATGCTTGGGGCGGATGTTCTCAACTGAAGCTGCATTTCACGCTACTGCTGTAGCTACACTTCTTTGATATCATTTTAAAGTTACTTCATTTGCAAATTTGCTTTTGGATTTTGAGTTTGAATTTTTTTTAAATGTACACCAACATTTTACTGTAGACCAACATTACAAAGTACAAAAGCATTAAACCAGTCAAACATATCTTGTGTTTTTTATTTCATAAATTTCTTTTGATTTTTTTTTTTCCATTTTACGTTTTTAAATGTGAATGTTCACAGTCAACACCACAAAAAATTCAACCTTACTCAATAAAAGATTTTCATGATATAAAATGACAAATTTGTCTAAATTAAAAGAACAGCATGGAGCATGTTAAGTCCCTGTTTCTTTTTCTTCCATTCATTGAATAATCTGAAGGAGCTTCATTGGCTCTTCCTGTTACAGGAGATGAAACACAAGGACAGTGGAGACACCTGAAACCAGGGCCTAAATGAAATGAGACTAAACCAATGCTTTTGATTAAAGAAAATGGACAATTGGCAGAGAAATGTATGACCCTTATAATACCTCATAATCTCATTTCAATACAAGTGACATTTAAAATAATGGATGTTTTCTCCTCTCCACTGCAGAAATCAGACACAAAATGAAGACAGATATTGATACATATACACAGAAACAGGCCTTAGCACAGCGCATACTTGCACGCTAACAAATGAGCATTCTTTTTTCATTCATTCAAAGCACACATTCAGAATCCTCAGTCATTTTGTCTCCAGAATCAGACCACAGATTTCAGGGCTTTCTTTAGTTTATACAATAATCAGGACACAAAAGCATTTGATTTGAATGGCATCACTTGTTAGAATTTCTTCTTGTTCGTTTTTCCCAAAATGGAAAATAAATTACATTTAACATTAAATTAAAAGTGTATTTTATGAAACCATGTGACCATGTTATGCCTATCATGTGTTGAGTCCATAGTATCCGTCTGGTTTGCACTTCAGTGCTCGTCTGTCTCCAGAGGAAGAGTAAGTGCAACAGTTTGTGTTCAGTTTGTTAGTGGCTTTGTCCTCTTCCTCATGTCCCTAAGTGCAGAAATAACAGAATCTGCTGATATCCTTTGCTCTTACCTTCATAGCGTACTGGACTGAAAAAACTAATTATACAGAAATGAATTAAAACTAAATAAATATTATTTCTCAATGAAAAATAACAAATAGTGAAATGAAAGGAACAAAATAAATTTGTCTTGAAATTAAATGCTTTTAAAGAAAACTGAAATTACAAAATGTTTCCACTGAAACATAAAGATGAAATTTTTGGACACATTGTGAGATTGGGACACTAGGGGGCAGCAGGTGTGACAGGTTCAGGTGAAAGTGGTGACACATCCTCAAAGAAGAAAAGGATTGGTGCTGGCTCCTGCTGTTCCTCCGCCGCCCACAGACCCTCCTCCCCCCATTACTCCCCCCGCCGCGGGCCCTCCCAAAATCAGCTGTGGCGCCGCTCCAGGGCCCAGCAGACCCGAGCCAGGGGGCGCCATCGGAGACAGGCTGCTGTAAGGCATCCCTAGAGGGCTGGCCTGCATCATGCCCAGCCCCATGCCCGGAGCACCCATTCCCATGGGACCCATGCCCAGGCCGGGCTGCACCATGCCCAGCATGGGGTTAGGAGGCACAGGGCTGGTGCGGAGCGCGCTCAGGCCGATGGTGGAGGGCTGCGGGGAGATGGAGGTCAGTGACGGGGCAACGCCAAAAGGGTTTGAGGCGGCAGGCGTAGGAGACACCCCCCGACTGGAAATCGTACTGCCCGGAGTAACGGCCATCCCAGGAGCTGGAGAGGAGCCTGGAAATGTAGAAGGTTTTTCATTTTAATGTTTTGTTTTTCATTTTTCATTCTGCACTCTTTTCTCTAATTTAATGTCTCTCTCCCTTTTTAATTTTATGATGATTATTTATGTTGTGATTTGTTTGTATTGTGATTTTAATGTATTTCTTCTTCTGTAAAGCACTTTGAATTACTTTGTGTAAGAATTGTGCTGTACAAATAAACTTGCCTTGAAGACACAAGAGTAAAGCTTTACTTTATTATAAAGGATTTTTACTGGTCAAGCTGTTATTTCACCTGTGTTCTGGAGGAAGGGGTTGTGTGCTGAGGAGGAGGAGATGGAAGGAGGCGGCGGCTGCTTAGGTTTGGGTTTAGACGACACAAGTGAATCTAGATCCACCAGGGCAGCGTTGGGCCCCAAAAAGGACTCTGGGGTTTTCCGAACAGGAAGTGAAGATCCCAGAGACGAAAGGTCGAATGGCACCGGTGAACCTGTGCTGTCACAGGCAGCTGCTGAGGACCCCCGTCGCTCAGGATCACCTGAAGAATACACAGCTTTAAATATATTTACAATATATTAATACAGTAGAGTTAAATACACGAGGTTACATGGAAAACTAATGAACTACAATACAAAGATCTAATGTGGAACATCTCTTCTTCATGAGGTTAGACCCTGGGAAGAGGAGCGCTGGTGGATGATCATGGAGCGTGTGGATGTACCTGTGCCATTAGTGTGTTGGGCAGTGCCACTCCAGAGGTCAGAGGTCACAGGGTCAGAGGTAGGGACAGGCCCGTCTCTTGCCCAGGGGTCTACGGGCCCCCCGGAGGAGGAGGTGCTGGGTGGCACCGAGGGGCCCCATGGGTCAGCACTGGGGGTAGTCACAGCTACAGGGAGGGGGAGACGCAGGGGAGGGTTAACACAACACATTACAGGTACAATGAAAATAAGGAGTGACCGGGAAGCTTGGATGGTTCGACAGTGCTGCTCTCTGTTGGCTCTTGGGTCAGAATTATTCTGAATAAAAAAACTTTAAGAGGCAAAACAGAGGCAGAAGTTCACTGTCACACACAAAGCCCCGTTTGACCCACACCGAGTCCTGGGCAGGAACAAGAGGTTCAAATGTTTGGGTTCAGACACACAAGGAAAGTGGCTTGAGCATGCGTTTGTCAACACAAACCGAACGTTTGTGAATGGATGAACTGAATTACACATGTGAAAATGAAACTACAGCGAAGATGATTTTAATGCCTTAATTCGCAGCAGGACAGACTTCTCCTCTTCCCCCCAAACACACAGCCCCAGTGACCGGGTCTTACCTGAACCTCCCCACGGGTCCACATTGTTCACTCTGTTGGACGCCTCTCCCCAGGGGTCAGGAGGGGGCGCTACGGCGGGGGCTCCTCCGCCCCAAGGGTCTGTGTTTGTGGGGGAGGTGGGAGAGGCCACAGCCCATGGGTCTGGGGCAGGTGCTCCCCAGGGGTTGGAGGCGGCTGGGGGGCAGAGAGAGGGGGGAGGGGAGGGGGCAGCAGAGCCCACAGGAGCAGCAGCAGCAGCAGCTCCCCAGGGGTCCACAGCGCTCAGCTCCATCAGCGCACTCTGCTCATGATAACAGAAGAGGTGCATTTAACAAGACGATGGTTTGTAAATGGTTCTGTTTTCTGCCACGGGTCACACACCTCTTCACTCTTGGGCTTTTCCCTCTTGCTCTCTTCAATGGCCATCTGCAGTCTCAGGTCATCACCTCTGCGCAGACGCTCCTCCTGCCAATCACACACACCATGAACAAGAACGACCAAAATGGAAACATGTTTCAAGGAATTTCAATCAGCAGATGAACTGTGAACACATCTAATGATCAGTGATAAATCACAAACTAAAACTAATACTGCTTGGTCACACACTGGAATAAAACCTCATTTATCACACAGACAAAGAGGAAAAGACAATGAATCATTGAGTTTGACTTAAAACATGCCACTTAAGAGGACACAGAGGGTAAAATGCCATTGTGGCTCATTGTAAATATTTGTCATGCAGACTTTGAACTTCTGATTGATTGATTAATAAGAAGAAATTTTTTTGTTTCCAGGATTCACTTTTGTAACTTGTAACAGTAAATTTGATCTTGATGGAAAAAGACATGACAAATACGGCCTTCTTGATTGCTTTAGAGTTCAAATTGAAGAGACAGGCCTTGGGCACCCCGTCTGCCCCTGACCTGTTGGTGCATCTCTTGGCTGAGGGAGATTGCATATCGGAGCTCTGCGTCCTCCAGAGGGTCCGCGCTCGTCTGAGGGAGTTCAGGGTTAAATAACATTAGGTGAAGATAGATTTTTATAAACCCTTCTGGTTTTTGCACATAAAATACCTGCAGGAAGTTAAGATATTTGTTCTTTACTCACTGGCAAATGCAACAAACCATCCACACCACATCCAAATTCACGTTATTATTATTTTGAAGCCTATTAAATGTAATGGGATATTCGATACCAGCCTGTGCACAGCAATTCTTATCACTTTCTGGAAAGATCTGCACTGGACTGGACTGGTTTTATTCTCATCTTTTAGACAGAAGCTTTGTGGTCACCGACACAACTTTACCTCCTCCTCTACTGCTTGTGATGCAGCATTTTAGGTCCTGTTTTATTCTTTATTTACTGTATTTTTTTCAGGGTTTGGGTGGTTCCTGTGAGTTATATTTGACATGTTTCACACTGACAGCCCACAGACCATATATATGAATTGTACATGAATCAAAAATGAAAAAAACAAATCGTTATTAGTTTTTTCATTTTGGTTTTATAGACAAATAATTAAGAAAAGAGTTGGTTTTACGTTTTCTTATTTCTGGTTCTATATTGAAAAATGAATGAAAGAATAATACACGGATTCTTCTCTATTGGGTTGTTTTTGTTACTATAACTTCTGTAACTTGCCTTTCAAGATGCAATGTTGGTTCTTAGTCTCTGATTTTATGAAATAAATTTCCCCCAAAAAGTGTGACTTATATATGTTTTTTTCTTCTTCATTATGCATTTTTTGGCTGGTGCGGCTTGTACTCCGGTGCGACAGAATAATGTAGTCAGAATAATGGTATATGTTTTTATATGCTCAAATGTATTTCATTGCTATGCCGACTACACACAAATATACCTCCTACTGAAAGCAAACAGCCCGAGACGTCTGCTGTGTTGGAGTGAATCAATGATATGAACAGTTGGGAGTTCCAAATCTGAAATAATCCTAATTAATCCTCTGCAATCAGTCCCTCTGCCCTCTTTACTCAAGTTTCCCCACCAGCACAGCTAGAAACCTAAATGTCAGTGTCTTGTGAATGCATCAAAATGGCCCAAACATCATTTTAATTCTTATCCCTGTTTATATTCCTCTCAGTGGTCGTCTTTGTTTACCTGCTCTGCCTCTTCTTTACTCATAGCCAAAGCCAACTGCAGCTGTAGGTCCTCCTCTCCGGAGCTCTGGGGCCAGGCCTGTTCTGGATCTGCCCCTCCAGAGTGGGACCCCAACGACAGACTGCCCCCTACACCGGGCGCCGATGGAGCTGAAGAGGCTGGAGCACAAACAAAGGAATGTTAACATGACCAAGTTCACGTATGTTATCTAAATTTTGTTATTTTGCCGTGTTTAACAGATTCAGTTGAGGCCACGGTGGCACAGGCCTCCTTATTTGATCTGAGTATTTGAATTTCATACAATTATAGGAAGCCACTCACAGCTCTAATGCATGTTTTCAGAGTATTTGTTTAGCTATTTAAAAACCTATTATTGAATAAATGCAAATTCAACTTTAATGAAATACTGTGGGACAATCCAGAAAAACTAAAAACACAAACAGGTGACATACCCTCAGCAGAAAAGTTAAATAGTGTATCTTTAATTACCTTTCTAGGTCAGGGGCTTAACAGTATTTTATTTTTATACATTCATTAGAAGAAGCAAATGGTCATTTTAAGCTTGTTTTTAAAGGTGGACTATGTAACTTTTCTGGCAGGTCTTCAGTCACTGGTATATCTTAAAAGAAGTGGTGTTGCTTTGCCTAAATGTTTCACAGTTTGGAATTGGTCTTATCCATTTTGTATTCAATTGTTGTTGTTTTTATTACTCAAAACAGCCTTAAAAATATTATCAGAGACATTTTCATGGAGTCAAGCGGGTAGCAGGCGCTTCACTAGAAATATTTTACAGCACATCTTTAAAGTATGGTGGAGAAAATAAGAATTGCCACTGTAGATTCCTGTATGTGTCCTGTATGGTTGGGACAGTCTTAAATGTCCTTACCACTCGAGGTCTGTGCCATCTTTTCTTTGGTTTTGAGGGCATGGATTCGCTCTTCTCTTAATCGCTCTTCATCTTTCAAAAGTGTCACTAGCTGTTTAGCCTTTTCTCTCACATTTACGCCCTGAAAAAAAAGAAAAATAATACATTATAAGTTTATGTTTAAGCATTATAAAACTTTCCAAGTACAAACAGATCTAAATCATGACTTTATCAGGCCAAAAATAGAACTAAAAATGGTCTAAAATGAGACTAAACCATGAATTACATGATTCTAAACCCAAAAAAGGACAAAACAATTACTCAAACTGCAAAGGGGTCCTGCGTACAACTGTTGGAGAAACATTGATTTAATTTAGTTGAAAGCACTGCCCTCTGCCTGTCATACAGAGCACGGCACATACACATTGCTCCAAGTTAATCTACATGTAATACCAAAACTTGCGTCACCTGAATTAGTTTGAAAAACCTAAACAGTAATAATACAGGTCCTTTAAATTAAGACCATCAATTCTTTGGTTGTTTAACGTATTTGCACAGTGGGTCAGAGTCCCTGCCTGAGCCCTGACTTTTTGCATTCCTGAGCAGACAACTTTTTTTTAATATAGATTCTGTAGTGTGGTCTAATACCTCTGTCTATGTACTGGAAGTCTTAGAGGGTCCATGAGGAAACTCCCTCTAAACCAGGGCTAAACCAGGGCTAAACCAGGGCTAAACCAGGGCTAAACCAGGGCTAAACCAGGGCTAAACCAGGGCTAAACCAGGGCTAAACCAGGGCTAAACCAGGACTAAACCAGGGCTAAACCAGGGCTAAACCAGGGCTAAACCAGGTGTAAACCAGGCGTAAACCAGGTGTAAACCAGGCCTAAACCAGGTGTAAACCAGGGCTAAACCAGGGCTAAACCAGGGCTAAACCAAGTGTAAACCAGGACTAAACCAGGACTAAACCAGGACTAAACCAGGACTAAACCAGGACTAAACCAGGGCTACACCATGACTAAACCAAGACTAAATGAGGAGAAAAACAAGAGTAAATCAGGACAAAATCAGAACCAAATCGGGACTTAACTCTGTTACTGTTACTTCACATCTCTGTGTTCTGAAAGTCTGCTCTGTGTACTGAAAGTCTGCACTCCAGCTATAAAAAGAACTAAACCAGGACTAAACCAGGACTAAAGTCTGTTAACTCGTCCTTTTTGTCATTTTCATGTTTATGTACTGAAAGTCTTTGAGGGTCTGCACTCACAAAAGGACTAAACCAGATTAAGCCAAGATTAAACCATGATTAAACCAGGTCTCAAGTCTGTTACCTGGTCCTTGCCGTCTCTGTCTATGTACTGAAAGTCTTTGAGGGTCTGCACTGCGTAGATGTTTTCTCGACACTGTTGTGCAACGCGTTCTGAACCCGTCTTGATGAGGTACTCCATGAGGGTCATCGCCTACAGGAACAAAACAACCACTCACTGAAAATGCAAATGCCTGTAGCATCAGCTGTTTCCTGTCAGACTCTCGCTTTGAGAAGCCCACACAGTTCAAAACAACAGAAGCTTTGCACCAGTTTAGATGCAAGTCAAAACTGTGATTCTCATTTGTGAACTGCGTTTACTATGGTCGATGCAACAGGAAATTAGGATTTCAGCTGTCTGCCTTGAAGGGGAACTCCAGCACGTTTGAAGCTAAAGTCCATTGCTAGAGGTGGTTGAATAATGTCAGAAGCAAAAAACCAGCAAAGGTCAGTGTTGGTAGTGAGACTGTCAAGGCAACAAACTAGTGTAGTGATGGGGGCAAGTTCTTAGCCTCCACGTAAAATGCCAATTTACACACTGGAGAAGCTTAACACCACTTTAACCCATCTTACAAAAGCCACGAGTCTAACAAACAAAACGCTCTGCGTGGTTCACTCATTAGTGTCTGGAAATGTTATTAAACAACTTTATAAGCAGCCTTAGCCTTACCTCTATTGATTTCCCACTGCGCATGTGAAAGCCCAAAAGACTCGACTGCCGATATTGTTTCTAATCCCATTTATTCACAAGTGAATTATATTTTTTGAAAAATGCTTAAAAAAATAGATTCCCAAACCATTTTCTTTGAACAACTCTCAGTTTCTCTTCTTCACCGTCAGTAGTCGATCTTCACTTGTTGCTTCTGGCGGCTCAAGCCTCTCGCCGCTGCTGGAGTCGGCGATCGAGTCTTTTGGGCTTTCTCATGCACAGTGAGAAATCGACAGAGGTAAGGCTAAGGCTACTTATAAAGTTGTTTTATAATGTTTCCAGACACTAATGAGTGAACCAGGCAGAGCGTTTTGTTTGGTAGACACGTGGCTGTTGTAAGATGGGTTTAAGTGGTATTAAGCTTCTCCTGTGCAAATTGGCATTTTACGTGGAAGTTAAGAACTTGTCCCCATCACTACACTAGTTTGTTGCCTTGACAGACTCACTGCCACAGTGAGATCTCCACCGAGGCAACACTGATCTGTGCCGTTTTTTAGCTTCTGACAGTATTCGACCGCCTCTAGCAATAGACTTTAGCTTCAAACGTGCCGGAGTTCCCCTTTAACCCTTTACAGTGTAGTTGCCAATCTCACACCTAACAGTGCAGCCCAAGGCTCAAACTACACTGTAAAGGGTGAGGTTAACAACTACACTGTAAAGGGTTAAAGCTCCAGATTTTAATGCCATTTAAAGAAAACTTTATTTTTTTGTTTCAACATCAATATGCATAAGGATTAAACAACAGGGAGCTATGAGTTACAGTTGTAATGCACCGATGTAGAGTCTAAAACAGCACAACAGCAGTGGAGATCTGTCTGTCTGTCACATTTGGTTTTGAGCCAAGAATCTAAACTCAACAATACTATACAAAATGACACCAGCTAATTTAGCATTTAGACCTTTTGTTCTGTTATTTTTCCCGTGTCTCTGTTTTGTCTCTAAAATTTGCTATGAATAAAGCAGATTCAGACTCGGCCGCTCTCACCTTGTAGACGTGTCTCCAGTTCTTGCCGTGGTCATTGAGTCTCTTCCACACCATACTCATGATTTCAGAGAAGGCCACTACATTGTACGTCAGATCTGCAATCTCCGACATCAGAGAGCTGCTCGGGCCCCATGGGTCATTGGACGTGGCCTCTCGAACCTGAGGACAAAGAAGGAATAAATGAATTACTTTGACTAGTCCTGTCAGTATTAGGCCTGTGACGATAAACACTAGATCGATTTATCATTCAATGTTAGATCGAACAATACTTTTTGGGGGTCAACGTGGGCACTCTTTCTTTGTACTACTTAGAAAATCTTAGTTATTTTTCTGTACTACATTGAGATACAGTGAGAAGGTTGAATTATTAACTTCTATGGCTCAATAAAATACAGACTAATTACATACAGGTTGCATTCAGCCATTTATTTTTAACAATACTGTTTATATTAATATTATTATTGTATATTGTTCATTTAGAAAGTGTAAATATGTAAAGATTATAGCCAAAAAGGTTACCGGTAGTTTCCATTTTCAGGTTGATGCCAAACGGTCTACAGAACAAGGAAAAGTCTACGCCACCGAGATAATAACCATAAAGCAGGATTAACTCACCTAAATTAATCATAATGCAAATGAAACAGCAATAAATAAGGTGGACAATGAAGGTCACTTCATTCTGTCTTTCAACAGTGTCTTTCAACAGCTCAAATATTATTGGAAGACAGAAAAGCGACATTTCCGACTATTGTATTAACAACTGGAGAAACGAGCAGATAAAGGACTTCCGATACCATGATATTTAAACAACAAAATGTCACTTTCAACATTAAATAGTAGCACTTCCTTTTATATTATTATCTGGTCATATATCTGTGTAATCCCCATGGGCGAGTCCTAGTGTATGTGGTTTTATACTTTTTAGTATCGATATTTGCTCAAATGAGTGCTTCTTTTAGTTTTCATTGATAAGTATCTGATTCTCTATATTTTTGACAGTCCTATCCCAAATAAAATAACATTGTTTAAATTAAATTCAAATTAAAAGATGTTTAGACAGAATAATTTAGGCTCATAATTAATATTTGTTAGACACTGTTCCCATGTTGCTGTACAAATCAAATCAGTAGAAAAAAATGGAGCCATAACAGAAACTGATAATATAATAATAATAATAATAATGGAAAATGACTAGGTTGTCTCAAATGTTATCAGATGACAAAGGTCTGAGGAAAAGACTGATAAGGAGAATTAGATTATCACGGATTATATTTGGCAATACTGTACGGGTCTTTAACCCAGGACTAAACCAAGACTAAATCAGGAAAAGAACAGGACAAGAACCATAACAAACCAGGACTAAAGGACAAAAAACAGGACAAGAACCAGACTAAACCAGGAATAAACGACGACTAAACCAGGACAAGAACAGGACAAGAACCGGAATAAACCAGGACTAAACCAGGACAAAACAAGGACAAGAACTGGAATAAACCAGGACTAAACCAGGACTAAACCAGGACTAAACCAAGGACTAAACCAAGGACTAAACCAAGGACTAAACCAAGGACTAAACCAGGACAAAACAAGGACAAGAACTGGAATAAACCAGGACTAAACCAGGACTAAACCAGGACTAAACCAGGACTAAGCCAGGACTAAGCCAGGACTAAGACAGGACTAAACAAGTACAAGAACTAGAATAAAACAGGACTAGACCAAGACTAAACCAGGACAAGAACCGGAATAAACCAGGATTAAGCCAGGATTAAGCCAGGACTAAACCAGGACTAAACCAGGACTAAACCAGGACTAAGCCAGGACTAAGCCAGGACTAAGCCAGGACCTATACCAGGACCTAAGCCAGGACTAAGCCAGGACTAAGCCAGGACTAAGCCAGGACTAAGCCAGGACTAAGCCAGGACTAAACCAGGACTAAACCAGGACTAAGCCAGGACTAAACAAGTACAAGAACTAGAATAAAACAGGACTAGACCAAGACTAAACCAGGACAAGAACCGGAATAAACCAGGACTAAGCCAGGACTAAACCAGGACTAAACAAGTACAAGAACCAGAATAAACCAGGATTAAGCCAGGACTAAACCAGGACTAAACCAGGACTAAGACAGGACTAAACCAGCACTAAACCAGGACCTAAGCCAGGACCTAAGCCAGGACTAAGCCAGGACTAAGCCAGGACTAAAACTACCAGGCTGAGAAAGACTAAACCAAACCAAAATGAAACTTAATCAGAACAAAACCAGGACTAAATAACAGTCCTGATTTAGTCCGGATATACAATACAATACATCAAATCTAAAGATGTGTTCACACTTGCACACACCGCATTAAAATTGAGCCTAAACTGGGACTAAACCAGGAATAAAGCAGGGCCAAACAAAGTCTACATCAGGATTTAACAGCGCTCAAGTGGGGACGCACCATAAATTAGACCCGGAAGGTGTCATGTCAGATTAAAACATTAAGAACATGTTCACAGAATCACAAATTAAAGTGCTGGTTTTAACAAGTACAACATGAACGAAAATAAAAAGAAAAGAAAATAACCTTGATTTCTGCCTCTGAATAGTTGTGGACGATGTTCTTTACTTGTCGCCGTAGCGATGAGGTCGACATGGCAACCGTCTGACCGAGAAATCCTTTTGCAATCTAAACAAAAGAGAAAGAAAAGATTTAGGATTATAAAACAGCACAACAGCACAGTGGCTGAGTGGCAACACTCAGGCCTCACAGCAAGAAGGTTGTGGGTTCGATCCGCGGGTCGCCCGGGCCTTTCTGTGTGGAGTTTGCATGTTCTCCCCGTGTCTGGATGGGTTTTCTCCGGGTACTCCGGTTTCCCCCATCAACCCAAAACATGCCCGCACCCCTATGAACTAACATCAAGGACCATGACATCCACCCTCCTGTGGGCTCACCACCTGCAGAGGGGTTCATAAAGGGGGGGGTCAGGTGCTATGAGGATTGGGCAGCAAGCTGCCCCCGCGACCCAGCCGGATTAAGCGGGAGAAGATGGAAAACAGCACAAATTTGACAGAAAAAGTAAAACAAGTGGAGTTTTTTGGCACCATTAAATAATTATTAGTATTTTTTTGGTCATTTTTGGTTCTGATTAAAACATACACACAAATATGTTTACTATTAATATTCACTGATCTTTAATGTCTTTGTCATGTGTGATGGACTGAATGTTATTGTGCCTATGTCCTGTTTCTTGGGACTATGGATGAAAATGAGCCTGCACGGGAACCTCACACATTTACATGCTGTACTAACACATGTTGATTAATGTGCGCCGTCCCATATTTAATAAATAAACACAAACATAAACATTATTCCTTATGTAGATCGGTCTAGGCTATTCACGCTTACGTCACAAACCAGGAAGACATTTGGAAAGATGCGATTACGACTTCCGGCGGGGTTTGTTCGCTGACAAAATGTAAGAAAAATTAGAAAATGTCCCAGTTTTCTTCATCTACATGTCACTGTAGCATTCCGTTATGTTCGGCTAATCAACAATTACAGCCATATCTCAGTTTTCATCATTTCCCCACTAACGCACAACTCCGAGCACACTGGGTACATGCGATTAGAAGAGAAGAGGGTGCTGAATTTAAGATTATTCCAGCACATACGTATGCAGTCTTCATTTTACCACTGATCACATTTACTTCAGTGGGTTTTATCACAGTCGGTTGAGCCCAGAGTCGGGAACTACACCGGAAGTCGTCATCGCATGTTTCCAAAGTCTTCCTGGTTTGTGACGCAAGTGTGAACAGAGACTATACTAAAGGACATTTTTGGGGGCAGTTGATATTTCGCAGCGACGTTAAGCTGGGATTGCTCTACATGTATCTCTAAAGGTGAAATATTCATCAGTTACAATGGTGACATAATGCACACATTAGCAAACACTGACAAAAAAGTTTTAAAAAATCATGACAAAAATACAAAATGAATGTAAACAGCGCATTTTCAGTAGCTTGTGATCAATACGTGCATCCATGGACCTGTTTAAGTGCTTGATTTTCAACAAAAAAGGTGAGAGTAACTGAAAAACTGTCTAACACTAACCTGAGACTGTAATTTTATGTGTAAGAGACTCGTATAAGCGCACAAATCATCTCACCTGTCGTGGTTCCAGCTGCGTCAGTTTTTTATGGTCAGATTGTGTTAAAATAAGGATCAGATTTAAGTCTAATTTGAGTAACAGAGCTTCAGACAGTAGTGCTTTCAGTTAGCGTCACACCCCCGGGGCATGTTGATAACACCAACTGTAAAGTATCAGTTGATTGATTTTCTCCACTGTCAAATGAACCAGTTCGACCTTAGTCATGAGCAAAGAAGGAAAGAAAAGTGTATTGAGTACAGTAAGTAGAGCTGAAGAATTATAATTTCTTTGACAAATATTATTAAATGTGAGATTTTAAGAGTAACATTGGGAGAACACTGAATATGAACTGCTAAACTAATACGAGAATCACACACATTTCAGACATGTTTGTAGATAGATCTAAACTACAGGGCTCCAAAGTGGAATATTATTTTATCAAGAATAGTTAGAGCTTTAAAGGGCCCATATTGCACTATTTTCTGATATAATTTATAGTTGTTTCCTTATCACAAACATGCCAGGGGCTGTGTTTCGTTTCATTCACACATATTAAACACATAAACCCTGCATATTTTGGCTGAGTTCTTCTCTAAAACTGTTCCACCTGGTGATGTGGTAATACCGCAAAAGTAAAAGGTATTTTTTAACTTGAAAACTACCAGAACATGACTTCATAAGGTGGAACAGAACATTTTGAGCTTTGGGGATACAGTTAGTTACTCAAACATGTGTGAATGAAACAAAACAGCTCCAGGTATGTCTCTGAGGAGGTGACCATGGCTCAAAGTAGCTTATTAACATTTAATAAACTGCTAAACTATTAACAGTTTAGAGATATTAATCATTATAATTTGAATACTATGAATTTGTACCATATTTAAACAACTTTTATAGTATCGTACCTTGTTATCAGTTACAAAAATGATCTAGAAGAAAATAATAAAAAATGAAAATAAGTAACTTTTCTGAACATTCTGGTGAAACATTGGCAATTATCACAATTATACAAAATGACCCAAGAACAATTATTGTCAAATCCTTCTAAACACGTTTACTGTCCCATCCCTTATTGTGACACCCCTAAGTGGCAGAGAAGAGGCGAGTGTCTTATGCACCTGTTACACAACGACTGAGCAGAAGAAGGTTGTGTCCTCTCGGTGTCTCTCAGTTCCTTTTAAAGCACTCATTTATGGACTGGTCGTCTGCTCACGGTGCCCACTTCTTCCTGTGGCAACATCGAGTCCCCAAAACCTCGAGCACGAAATGATAAAAACTGAAGAGAGAAAGAGAATGAAAGATTATTGATAAGTGAACAGAGTAAGCATTGAGTAGAAAACACATGAGCCAGTAATGAATGCATTGCATTGCCAAGTGTTTAATATAAACACTGTGTATTTATATTACATTTATTATTTTAGTTTTCAGCTCACAGTGTTCACCCCCAGGACAATCTGTTTAATTGTTATTGAAACAAAGACCCAGTCATTTCTAAACTTCAGTCACCTTGAGTCTATTTAAATTTAACTTATTAAAAGTGTGTCTTCTCATATGTTCATTACATTACCATGTGCTTTGTTTATAATAATTTGAGGTATATTTGAGGTACATCCTGTTAAACAGGATAGATCAAGAGTATGCATTGACAATATTTATGCTGAGGAAAATATATGAAAGCTTTTTTAAGTTGTTTTCAATGGGACAAAATAAAATTGAAATTGAAAATTGAAATCAGAAATTGTGATCAATCATTAAGAGGAGAAAAAATTTTTTATTTCTTTGGCAAAATGCCTTATCTAGAGATAATTACACCCATAATGACACAGACAGCTACATGGTAATGTTATGGGTGACTGAGCTAGAATAACGTGTTGCCCAATTGGGCACCAGCTTAAGGCAATCATTGCAAAAGTCAGTTTAGAAGTCGATGAGCTCTATGCCAAAGTTCATGCAGTCATGATGATAAGAAAGGCACATGTAACCTGCATCTTCTAATGATCAGACAATACTAACTTGTTTGCATTACATTGCTCCTGCCATATAAATTATGTCCAAGTTTACACAGGGACTGGCTTCTGGTTACGCTTCCACCAAAAATGGAAATCCCACAGTTACCAAATATTTACTGATAATTAATAAATGGCTTGAACAACTGAGTACAAAGACAACTCAGATAAGTTTCAGCAGCATTTTGCACTGATAATTTCACCAATTAACCGAATCAAGTCAAATATTAAATAAATAGCACATTCCCATTGGTTGATTACTTTGTTATAGTAATTTATGTGGCTTGTGAGTCCAGCCAAAATACAAAATACAGACAAGCCTCACATCGTTAGACCTAAACCTCCACCCTGTTCAAGCCGATAACAAACCACACAAGGGGCAAACAACCATGAGAGATCACATCCAGCTATAGAGATTTCAGTCAAAAAAGACCAGACCATTACTTATCGTGGGGACTTTTTCGCTGTACCAGAGTGAAACTTGTTATTTCCCTGAACTACAAAAAGATTTGAGCTGTAGATGGTTAAATAAATAACTTATATCTCATTATAGATATACTGCAGCTCATGTTTTAATAATATTACAGTAGGCCTACATTTAGAATAATCTTTTTTTGGGGGGGAGGGGTGTTCTTTCAGTGCTTCAATATTATCATTACACATCTAAATTTTTTCAACAAACACTAACAAAATGTGTTGTTGTGACAGGCCTAGTTTACATCAGATCCCAAGCTATTAAGCAGCAGGACTTAACTTTACTAGTAATAAAACCAGATATAAACTTAAGTCAAAAGTTTTAGATAATTTCAGGTCTCACCCAGAGGAAAAAACAGGTGCAAAAGGGGATTACACCAGGTCTAAAATTGGTATCAACCAGATGGATTTCAATAGTTCAGAATCTGTGTACGGCCATGTCTGGTCACACCTCACTAAATGACAGCCACAGTAGCCTTGGCCAAACAGCAATGAACGACAGCGAAATGCAAGGATAAACTAACTTATACAGAGAGGAATAATTGTGCAATTAAAAGTTCAAACCCTACTTTACAATATATTACTAAAATAAGTAAACATGAACAGATAACCATGTAAAGACCAAGTACATCTGGCTGTCAACTCTGCTAGTCCTTCTCGCAACCACCATCCACACCTAAGCTAAACATTTTTGCTAAGTTAGCACTAAGGAAATCAGTCAAAATAAAATATAAAAAGTGTAAGATCGGTTACAGTGGGTACCATATTTATTGAAACCAAAAGCGACACTGATTACCAAATGAATACAGCGATACTTGGTCATTTATAAGCTATAATTCACAAACTTGTAGCTTCAGAGGTAGGCTAGCTTTGCATTAGCTCGCTGCTGCTATTTCGCAAATACCACGGGCGCTGCGCGACGGAACACGCTTTCGGAAACACTGGGGCTAACTCATAACAATGCGACATAGACTCTCTAAAATAACAAGCAACAGTGTCAAACTTACGGATAAACAGATCTCTAAATAAATCCAAATGAAGTTGTGACTGACCCTCTGTAGCTTGTGCCGAGGAGATGGCCGAATTTCCGCTTCCGTTCCCAGCACAGGAAAGACCGCACCCCCTGCACTTGTTTTGGTGCGACCAGGAGGAGAAGGGCCACATGCATCTGGGGACGGGGCCCATGGAGCTAATAAAGGTCCTATGTTACACGAAATTAATTCTAAATGACTTTTAAGCCATGACAGAATGGTGTCACCTCCTCCAAAACACACCTGGAGTTGTGCTGTATTTCATTCACACATGTCTGTGTAATCCTGTATTATTAGTCTGTCTGCATCTCCAAACCTCAAAATGCTCTGCTCCACCTTGTGATGCTAAGGTGGTACTTTTCACATACTTTTTATTTTATTTGATTTTATTTTTTTTTACATTTTTTCATTGTGGCACTGTCTTCCTTTGACCTCTTGTTTTTAGTTGAGATTTTATTTTGACTTGTACATATGCATTTATAAATTTATGCCTTATATGACACCTGTTTCTTCCTATCTTTTTGCTGCATTACATACAAATGTATTATTACCATATATATTTTTATTATATTCTTTGTTATTATATTATAGTGTGATGAGTGAGCTACTGTGTCTAAATAATTTCCCCAATAAAGTTTGTCTAAGTCTAATTCTAGGACTGAACTCATCCAAATGATTCTAGTGAAGGTGCGTGGAGTTTAAAAACACAGTGGAGTATTTCCTATGGCCTACCACATGACATCACAAGGTGGAATGGAGTTTTCTGTTTAAGAGGAGAAATTCGCAGGGTTTGTATATTGTATATAAACATGTGTGAATGAAAAAAAACACAACTTCAGGTATGTTTCTGATGTGGAAACAACATTATAACATAGATCAGAAAATAGAGTAAATTGGACCCTTTAAAATAACACAGGACCTGGCATCCGGGCCAGTTCATCTGGGAGAACACAGGGTACTGCTCCATGTTAATTTGGGAGTCATAATAGTAAACAATTATATACATTACATAAACATAATTAAAAGTTAAAGGTGCACCGTGTAACATTTTTAGTCGAGTGGAGGGTTGTGCCACCAAGATTTTTGTTTAATTTTATTTATTTATTTATTTTTCCTGATAGCAATAAGCACCTCACATCTGTTAGGTTAATTGAAAAACATAATTGAATGGTTGAATACATAAGTTAGTTAGCCTAAGTTAGTATTGAGAGCACAAAATATTCTCCACCAGAAAAGTTACATAGTGCACCTTTAACATTCATAAAAGGTTTACTTCCCAGTTATTCTGGATTTACACTGCTGTTGATTTACTTTTGATTAGCTTGTCTTACATCTTGCCTCGTTCTTAAATTTTTTTTTTTTTTTTTTTGTCTGTGTGACAGCCAAATTGTTTGCTCAAATGTTATCATGATGGCTGTGATAATAATTATTCATGTTTTTCAGATTCCTGGAGATTTTTTCCCATTCAAACATAAGACTTTTATAAACATCCAACCCGCTCTTCAGTTGAGTAGCTTTTTTTTTTTTTTTAATCTATTATTCAAATCCACATGTAGCCCTGCAGCACTCCTTATCTGTTTTGTTCTTGATATAATATTTGGTTTTTAATTGATAATTGCTATGACGGTGCTGTGGCGTTCTCAAATCCTAATGTTGCTGCTCATTTTGCCCACAGAGAGGCGCCCCTGGTCTGAGATGAAGTGGTCCGAGCCCAGTGCAGCTCATGGTAAGCCCCTCAGATCAGGACAGAGTGACAGCTGGTATCCATGTGTTGTGTCCGTGTGTTGTGTCCGTGTGTTGTGTCCATGTGTTGTGTGCGTAGACATGATTCCCGTCTCTCCTTCATGTCATCCTTTTATCTCTATCTTGTCCGTTGGGAACATACAAAGGAAATCCAGCACAGACTTTGTGACACTGCGTTGGAAAATCTAATCTCTTAACCCACAGGTGATTAAGCAGCCACGAAAGTCTATTTTAAAAGGTGCTGCTTATGTCACTGTTAATCTTCATACTTTTTATTATGATCATTACTTTTCCTCCCTCAGAACCTGCCACTCATGAGGCCTTAACTGTTCGACTAACGCGCACATATGCAAACACAGCGGTAGTATGCAAACACTGTGCTACGGTCATTGAGTTTATTCAAAACCGGTACTGAGCACTGCCTTCAGATTAAAGGGCCCATATTACACGATTTTCTCATCTGTTATGATGTTGGTTCATCATCAAAACGTACCTGTTGTTTTGTTTTGTTTTATTTGCACATGTTTAAGACACACTCTGCATATTCAAACACAAAACCCCTTTCCATACGTCTTCACTAGAATCATTTGGACAATTTCAGCCCTGGAATTGCCGATCTCTACCAAACTAAAGGTGTGTACCAACATGAAAACTACCATTACGTGAGCATTTTGAGCTTTGGAGATGTGGACAGACTAATAATAAAGGATTACTCAAACATATGTGAGACAAAACACAACTCCAGGAGTGTTTTTAGGAGGTAACAACAGTTTAAAGTGCAAAAGAGTCAAATGAATAAAGATACTTATTTAGTTGATCAGCATCGATATCTCAAGATGCTGTATCAATACATCACCATGAGCATTTTTTCTACATTTAACAAAACAAGATGTAGCAGCTTTACAATTTGGTAGTTTATTTAGAGAAAGTAAACATACCAGTATGAAATAGTGTTACGGTACTAAAATTTCAAACTCGATTTTGATACTAAGGAATAGACTTGACCATAGACACCACAAGGATAGTAAAAAAACACTCTTGATTTAGACACTACAGTTAACACTAAACCATAGTACTTTTTTTTATATTACCATGTGGCCTTATATCTGTATAATCCCGTCCAGGTAGTGGTCCATGAGCGTATACTACAGTAGTCTTTATGCTCTTAAACTTGTTCTGATACAAATCAAGATCATTCTAAAGATGAAAAGTTTTCTGTCCTATGAATGACATTTTTTAAAAGAATCAATACCTACTAAATCCTGCTAAGTATCTAGTCTTGATACTATCGATTAGTATCTGATTTTCGATACTTTGACAACCCTAGTATGAAACGGTGTCGGGATATTCACTGTTTTGATTATTATATATTTACTGTTGAGAATAACTGACATTTTATTGGGCCTGAAGTGTAACTAAATAGGCAGGTTATGCAAGTTCCCACATGTCCCGCTGTCATCGGTGCATGTTCGATGTCTCTAAATGCACCCAACATGGATCCAACTGTGCAGAGATTGTCTGGGAGCTTTGTACACATACTGACATGGCATAGTGTGCGTTTTCCGGCACTGAGTGTCGCTCCTCCAGGGACCAGAGGAAGCTGCTTTTGTTGTGGATGTGGGAGCAGGTTGTCACAGCAGAGTCTCCCTGTGGAGCTGTACAAACATGCGGGTCCACGGGTCACGTCTGGACTCAGGATCAGCGCAGAAACTTGAGTGGGCTGGACGTTGCGATAGCAGCCAGTGTTTGTGTTATGTAACTCACAAAGATCAAGTCAATAATAGAGTCTGTACTCAACACTCGAGACCAGAGAAAGTGCTCGACGTGCAAAGTGTTCAGATGGTGGATAAAAGTATGTATTTAGAGCTGGGCAACATGACAGAAAATGATCACAATCATTTCTCCCTCATATTGATCTATCTTGATTATCGATAAAAAAAATAAATGACTTTTAATATTTGATACTTGCTGATGTCGTCAACACTCCCTGGTGGTGTGATGCTAACTGAAGGCACTGATTTATCTGAGGCTTATTAGGCTTTTTTATTATAACATGATCATAAAGACCATAAAGAACTGACTTAGTTGGAACTACAACAGATACACATTTTCAGGGGCCTGACAACCGGCTCTTGAAAATGTATTTAAATCCAATTTGTTTGTTTTTTTTTCTTAAGTTTTCTTAACAACCTTTTGGCCGTGTTTACTAGATGTGCCAATAGATCAATAGAGATACATGTAGAACACCCCCAGCGTGATCTCACTGTATCAATACAATTTATGAAGACGAGGAAGATCTTTTAAATAAATAAGTAGGACAGTTACTTAAAAATGTGCAAACCACATGCTTTTACTGACAAAGGATTGGCTGTAGACCTATGGTGACCAGACGTCCCTATTCACCCGGGACAGTCCCAGTTTTTAGCCCTGTGTCCCCTGGCCCCACAGATTTATCCAAAACCAATAATTTGTGCCAGTTTTATACAAAAATGTCCCAGCTGTCCCTATTTTTACCTATTTTCACCTTTTTGATCCCTGCCAACAGTAAAGAGAAGCATACATGGTCATTTGTTTAGGTAAAATACAGAAAAGCTGCTTAAAAATGACCATAACAGGAAAAAAATGTCTGTTCGTTAATTCCGCACTTGTTTTATTATTCATTATTACCAACCAAACAAACCGGGAATGTCCCAGGTTTTTATTTTAAAATTCTGGTCACCCTATGTAGACCTTAATTAAAAATGACTGCATCTCGATTAAACTTTGATTAATTGCACACTATTATAATTATTATTGTATCTATGTATTTATATGTTACCTATATGTTTTAAGAGGGTCCTTTTGGAAAGAATCTGTGCTGTAAAAACAGTTACTGCTGCTACATGTCTGTCTATAAAAAGGGTCTATAAAATCCTAGAACCAGATCAAGGCAGAAGCTCATAAAGACGCTCTAAAGAGGCTCATTAAACATGTGATGATCATGGCCCATAATTCACAGAATAATCTAATATTATGTCATACAATATAATGCCTGGTTAAATTATCTATAGTCTGTTCAAATCTGATTGAGTTTTAACAGCTTTATTCAGACATTCACTAGTGAAGGGGGAACATTTTCCTGACATCTGCAAATTACAGAAGGTCAGTGAAGAAACAGCAATTATAACAGTATAACAATATAAATATATTACATTTGATTTAGCAGTAGCAGTTGGTCTTAGAGTAGTAGTAGTAGTAGTAGTAGTAGTAGTAGTAGTAGTAGTAGTAGTAGTAGTAGTAGTAGTAGTACTGTTGGATTTGTGTTATGTTTGTGTGTATTTTTTCTATGAAAGTGTGTGCTTTATAAATAAAGTTTGATGGATTGATTGGTGGTAGTAGTAGTAGTAGTAGTAGTAGTAGTAGTAGTAGTAGTAGTAATAGTAGTAGTAGTAATAGTACTAATAGTAGTAGGAGGGGGAGCAGCAGCAGTAGCAGTAGAGTTAATAGTAGTGGTAATAATAGCAGCAACAGTAATAGCAGTAGGGGCAATATTTGGAGTTAGAGTAGTAGTATTAGTAGTAGTAGTGGTAGTAGTATATAAAATGTGACCATTTATCATTTAGTAATAGTAGCAGTAGTTGCTGTAGTAGTAGTAGAGGCAATAGTGGTAGTAGTAGTACAGTAGAAGTAGTAGTAGTAGTAGTAGTAGTAGCAGCAGCAGCAGCAATAGTAGTAGTAGGAGTAGTAGTAGCAGCAGTAGGGGCAGTCGTTAGAGTAGTAATAGCAGTAGTAGCAGTAGTAGGGGCAGTAGTTAGAGGAGGAGTAGTAGTAGTAGTAGCAGCAGTAGGGGCAGTAGGGGCAGTAGGGGCAGTCGTTAGAGTAGTAATAGCAGTAGTAGTAGTAGCAGCAGCAGTAGGGGCAGTAGTTAGAGGAGTAGTTGTAGTAGTGGTAGTAGTAGCAGCAGTAGGGGCAGTAGGGGCAGTAGTTAGAGTAGTAGTAGTAGTAGTAGTAGCAGCAGCAGTAGGGGCAGTAGTTAGAGGAGTAGTTGTAGTAGTGGTAGTAGTAGCAGCAGTAGGGGCAGTAGGGGCAGTAGTTAGAGTAGTAGTAGTAGTAGTAGTAGTAGCAGCAGCAGCAGTAGGGGCAGTAGGGGCAGTAGTAGTAGTAGTAGTTGTGTTAGTATCATTGTGCAATGGCGTGTCTTATGCGCGGCATGTTTAACTGTCCACTTTAATCTCATTAAGATTCAGGGATCAGGATTATTGCTTGTTGGCCGATTCCAGTCATTCCTGCATACCGCTGATTAGAAGAGGAATTTCAGACACCGAGGAAGGAATTCGATACACGGAGGCGGAGTAGTGCAGGAAGCGTGATTGACAGCTGTGCAGCCACCTGAGTCAGTAATACGACTCAAATGAATGACAGATTGAAAACGTAAGGACATTATCAGAGCGAGAGAGAGAGGTTTGACATGCCAGCGGAGTGGGGCGCACATGTCTGCCTCCCTCACTCACGGAGGCACAGAGAGGTTTGGCATCGGGTTAGGAAAAGAGACAGAGTGAGTGAGTGATAGAGAGAGACAGAGGGAGAGAAGGGGGAGGGCAAGAGAGAAGGGGGCAAGAGAGAGAGTCATAGTGAAAAAGAGATCGAAAGAGGAGGAGAGAACGAGATTCATAGTAAGAGAGCGGGAGTGAAAGAAAAGAGAGAGAAGGGGGAGAAAGGGGGGTGCGAGAGAGCGTGTGAGAGTGAGAAAGAGATAGAGAGAAAGAGGGGACAAAGAGGGGAGACAAGAGGGGAAAGAATGATACTAAGAGAGGGGAGGGAAAGAAGAGAGAAAGATGAAAGAAAGAGAGAGGGAGAGACAGATATGAAGGGAACAAGGGAGGAGAGAGACAGAGAGGGGGAGTGAGAAAGAGAGAGAGAAGGAGGGAAATAGGGGACCAAAGAGAGGAGACGAGAGGGGGAAGTGATAGAGAGTGGAGAGAGACAAAGAGAGGGGGGAGAGTGAGAAAGAGAGAGGAAGAGACAAAGATGAAGGGAAAGGGAGCGGAAAGAGACAGAGGGGGGAGTGAGAATGAGAGAAAGAGTGAGAGAGGAGGAGGGAAAGGAGAGAGAAAAGGAAAGAGGGAGGAGAGCAACAGAGAGGGGAGTGAAAGAGGGAAAGAGCGGGACAAAAGAGGGGAGACAAGAGGGGGAAAGACTGATAGTAAGAGAGGGGGAGGGAAAGAAGAGAGTGAAAAGGAAAGAGGGAGGTTAGAGACAGAGAGAGGGGGAGGGGAGGTGAGAAAGGGAGAGGGAGAGACAGGTGAAGGGAAAGAGGGAGGAGAGAGGGGGTGAGAAAGAGAGAAAGATGACAGGAAAGAGGGAGGGGAGAGACAGAGAGCTGGGAGTGAGAAAGAAAGAGAGAGAAGAAGGGAAAGAGAGGAGACAAGAGGGGAGACAAGAGGGGGAAAGACTGATAGTAAGAGAGGGGGAGGGAAAGAAGAGAGAGAAAGAGTGAGAGAGAGAGAAAGAAGAGAAGGACAGAGAGGGAGGAGAGAGTCAGAGAGAGGGGAGTGAAAAAAGAGAAGGAGGGAAAGAGGGGAGAAAAGAGGGGGAAAACTGATAGTAAGAGAGGGAAAGAAGAGAGAGAAAGAGTGAAAGAAAGAAAGATGAAGAGAAAGGGGGAGGAGAGAGACAGAGAGAGGGGGGAGTGAGAAAGAGAGATTGG
Source organism: Odontamblyopus rebecca (assembly GCA_030686955.1). Taxonomy (NCBI): domain Eukaryota; kingdom Metazoa; phylum Chordata; class Actinopteri; order Gobiiformes; family Gobiidae; genus Odontamblyopus; species Odontamblyopus rebecca. The sequence continues at coordinate 31,984,167 of CM060657.1, forward strand.
GAGAGAGAGAAAGAAGAGAAGGGCAGAGAGGGGGAGCGAGAGTTATAATGAGTGAGAGAGAGAGAAGAGATTGAAAGAGAGGGGACAGAGAGACGAGAGAGAAAGAGCGAGAGAGAGAGAGAGAGACTGAAGAGAAGGACAGAGCGGGAGGGGGAGCGAGAGAGAGGGATAGTGCGAGCGAGAGAGAAGCGAGGGGACAGAGAGACGGAGTGAAAGACGAGAGGGAGGGACAGTGGTCAGGCTCAGTCCCAGAGGAGAGCCACTCACAACTGAATATCTAGGCCCTCAGTAAACATATCTAAGTTGATTCACAGCTGCTCCACTGGTGCATGGGACCAGAGGGTTTCACGCAGCGCACAGCAAGACACTTTTACTACCACCACTTCCTTTACATGCACAGAATCTGAACATGGCAGTAAGTATTTTATTCTGCTACAAATCTGTCATTACTTTGCATATTTTTGTCACGTGACTAAAGCTGAACGAATTTGGAGAAATTGAAATTGATATTGAAATTGAAATTGATATTGAATTGTGACTTTTCAAAGCAGTTTTGCAATTATGTAATGTGAAGTTTCTGTATTTTCATTTATTTGGATTTACAAATGAAACCCAAGCAGGAGCATTTCACATTTGAGAGAAATATGAACTAAATACAAGAATCATGCATTTCAGAACATGTTTGCAGAGGTCTAAACTACAGGGTGGTTTTACAGATAATAAAATGGGATATTTTATTGTTGCAGAGTAATCGTGCGATTGTATATCTGCCTGTGCAATTTCCTTATTGTGATTTGATTGCAATTCATTAATATGCAGACAAAATATGCAGTTTTGCTATAGCAACACATGGCTTGACAGTTTCTGCTCACTTTGATCCATTCTGGAGGTGTTCACTGACTTCTGAAAGCTACTGTAATTCTGCACTTTGCAAAGCCTGATCTGAAGTATCATATTTAGTGTTAATACTTTGAATGCGATAATTGTTTTAGCCCCTGCTTAAACCGTGCACAGATATTTTCATGACTTACTTCTTTGGCAACGACTATTATCTAATGGGGGTTTGTTCATAAGCGCTTCCAGTGTCAAAAACATGGCTGGTACGGATGGTCTGTGGATTAAAAGTTGAAATCAATTTGACTCTAACACAGAGATAAGTCAGGGGGATATGGCCTAAAGTGTATATTAAGATGCCATGTAATTGCAATACACTTTTAGGCTCTGTAACTCGTCATATCCCATGTATTCTGCTTTCATTACATACAAAGTCATTAGCATTGTTTTAATATTTGCAGAGCCTCCACACAGTAGAGGCACAGATGCAAAATAGTGCTTTATAAAATCATATCTAACCTCATAAATATACTGATATTTACTGCAGTTGACTGTTATACTTCCTGTTAACTTCCTGTTCATTTTAATATTTGTATTTGTCAGACGTAATGCACATAAAACAGTGACTGAAAATGATTAAAAGGAAGGAAATATGTTGTGTGCAAAGTTTAATAGTTGCTTAACATTTATATTAATTTGTACTTTCTCATTTGTAAATTGCATACCACATAATATACAGTTTTATACTATAATACACCTCCATAAATCATGACCAAAGACTTAATTCTTTATGAACAAATAGTTTTAAGAATTGATGCAAACAAATATATATATATATATTAAGAATGAAGGTTTAATGAAGAGAGTAGGGTCAGGAGTTGGCGTTGTAACATATTTGTTCTTTATGAATTAAGTCGATGTTTTACTAAATTTAATTAAAGTGTAATAAAGTGTTCCCTTGCACAATTGCTCCTAAGTTTCCACTGCAGATTAGATGGAGGTGAACTTGTACCAAATACCACAGGTCTCATTGTGATGTAATGACCTTATTGAATCATCATTAAACCTGGCTGTATCTTAAACCCTCTTATGCAACAGTGCACGCAGAGCCCCCATGTAAAAATACATCTTGCAGCGATCGTATCTTTTGTGTTAAGCTATAGTACAGGCCCCATCCGTGTTGACAGCCCTCCTAATTTTCAGGGATCTTCTTCAAAGACACTGGTTGCACACATGATGGAACAGGCTGAGTGACAGTGACAAATGTGAGGAGATAAGACAATGTGCTAATGCTCCACCATCAGAACTGCCTCAGAGCAGGTTTCATATGCGCATATTTACGGGTCAATAATAAGTGAAACCAAAGTTTGTGTCCATGGAGATGTTAGAGCTTTGGCTGGACTGTTTTACACTGCATTATACTTAGTTACAAGTCAGATCTGTGGAGAATGCGTGTCTTTCCATGGATTTTCAAGTAATAAAAACACTAATTGAATAAATGTGATCAATCAGTTTAATTCAATACTGTGGCACATTCCAGAGAAAGCAATAACATCTCCATGGAGACAAGCAGATGTGGAGCCGTCACCAGAAAAGTTACAGAGTGTAAACTTCTAAATACACGATGTTCACGATTGAAACATACAATAACTTCGGTTGTTCAGGTCGGTTCATTTACAGATTTCAACATTTTATAGGAATTTCACAATTAAAAACAATTTAAAAACACGTCAAGCTTTGAATTGTTACTGAAAGTTTGACTACGCAGTTATAATTTGTGAATGGAAAAAGTCAGTCTTCTTCAATTGCAAGTTTTGTATGTTAAATCTTTAATCGTAATGTCTAAAGAGTTATAATCATAAACAGTTATAGTTATAAACAGTACTGTATTCATTATTTAAGTGATTAAACAGAGGTTCTAAACTTTTCACACCAAGTATCACCTAAAATCATATTCAATTTTCCAAGTTTATTCAGAGAATATCTAAAGCCAGACTACATTAGGTCTAATTAGGGTTAAACATGGTTTGCAAAATTGATTTTTTTTTTTTTTTTTGAAACATTGTGCAGCCCTAGACTGAACCATGTATCACAGAGTTCAATAACAATTAACCCAAAGTGGACAAAAAGGTATATAGATTTGTCTCTAATCATAACAAATACTGAAATTACTGTCCCACGTACCACAGTTTGAAGAATCAAGACCTAAACCAGGTCTGAAATGAGACTAAACCATAAGATAAGATCGTTCTACATAATGATTAACCTAAAGAGGACAAAAATGTATAGATTTGTCTGTAATAACAAATACTGAAATTACAGATAGGTCCACATAAGCCAGTTTAAGAAACACTGGCTTGGAAAAACCATGACCTAAACCAGGTCTAAAATGAGACCATGGACAAAGTAAAACCATGGATAAAGTGGTTCTATATAATGAGGCAGCCCACATACCACAGTTTGAAAAACATTGCTCAGAAGAACAACAACTTCCCTGACAGTATTTAAGGCAACAGGTGGTCCTCCAAATGTAGCTCAGATCCTGGCTCCATCCAGTGCGGTTATCATTTACATCACCACGCTCTCCATTTGGCCACTGTGACCCACTCATCATGTGCACCCATAACACAGTGACACCTCTCATCAATAAGCTCTTTGTCCTCAGGTTACCGAAACCCAGAACCTGACAGAGAATCACCGAAATATTTAAGATGCTACTATTTTCATGGCACGCACAAATACTGGTGTCAGGTGAATGTTTGATCAGGTGTCGGTTGCAGGTAGTGATGGGACTTTCACCTCTTTAATGGGGTCAGGGAGCAAAATTTTTGGATCTGTTCATTTAACCCTATAAAGCATTAAATAAACCATTAAATAGTTGACAGAAAATTCCTATTCTTTCCATTCATTCCAAGCCTTTATTGGTCCCTCTGAACAAACAAACAAAAACATTTTCAAACATAATTTTCCATATATGAGTTTCAATTTGTATCATATTTGATACATCAGGTCACAGTGCTCAATGATTCTTGTTTTCTTGAACAAACAAAAACATAATAAAATACAAGCAAATCCAACACATTTGTAATTCCAAACAAACAAGAGCTCCGCCAGCGGGGCAAAATACGCCCGTACTTTGAATTATTGTATATAGAATTAAGTTAGAATTTGTCAAACCTAGTTAAAGATGAATTGTTGGTGCAGTTTGGAAGTTTGACATTCCTAGGTGAGACGGTTGTCGAGTTAGAGCGCGGACAAGAAATTGTCCACAGACAGACGGACAGACGGACAGACAGACGGACGGATAATCAATAGGGAAATCTGGCTCTTGCATTAGGAGTATCAGTATGACATCATCACATTCTAGAATCGGAATTTGCCTCTTCATGAAGACAAAGCTTCAAAGACTTCAAAGTTTTGAAGTCTTCATGAAAACAAAGCTTCAAAGACTTCAAAGCTTTGAAGTGTCCACAGACAGACAGACGGACAGCGCCATACCATATCTTACAACGGGCGCATAATAATTCAAAGTACGGGCGTATTTTGCCCTGCTGGCGGAGCTCTTGTTTACACCTAAGGTCACATGAGATATTCTTAAAGCAGCACTATGTAACTTTTTTGGTACACAACTTCAAGCGGGTAAATGAGAAGGGGAAACAACTGTAACATGGGGTGTGTTCTCTCTCCCTGGCTGTTCTCTCTCTACACCAACTCACTGACATCCACCCACAACTCTGTATCTTTATTCAAATATGCTGATGACACAACAATAATTGGACTCATCTCTGACAATAATGAAAGTCATTACCGTAAGCAGATTTCTCATGTAGCCTCCTGGTGTCAAAGTAACAACTTGCTCCTCAATACATCTAAAACAAAGGAACTCATAATTGATTTTGCACGCTCCCCTTCACAGAAAACACCAATCACAATTGATAACAAAACGATCACCACTACAGAGACCGTCAAATTCCTTGGTACCCACATCAATTACTCACTAAAATGGAAACAGCATTCAAACGAAACATACAAAAAAGCCAATAAAAGACTGTTTTTCCTCAGACAATTGAAAAAATTCAGAATCAGACACAACATCCTTCTCCACTTTTACACAGCAATAATTGAAAGCGTTCTCACTTCATCAATAATAGTCTGGTTCGGTAATTTGGACTCACATTCACAAAACAAACTTCAGCGTATTGTAAACAAATCATCTAAAATCATTGGTCACACTCTCCCCTCCATAGACACACTTTATCATAGACGCATCACACAGAGAGCCAAAAGAATCACCTCAGACCCCACACATCCTGCCAATAATCTGTTCAAACTCCTGCCCTCTGGGAGGCGCTACAGGTCCATCATATCCAAATCTGTCAGATTCAAGAATAGTTTCTTTCCCGCTGCCATTCGGAGTCTAAACCAATCCTGTTCATAACTGGATATTTATCTGTTGTGTGTGTTGTATCATGCAAGTGTGTTGTAAATTTGTTTTGTTCTGCAACAGACACAGAAGATGTGAGCATTTCTTGCTGTACTGGAAACAAATTCCACCAACTTGTTGTGTGGCCATTAATAAATGATTCTGATTCTGATTCTGATGGTTAAAAGTCTGAAAAGTAAATTTTGCATGATCTTTAACTACATTTGATTTGACCATAAAAGTGACATAGTGCACCTTTAATGAACTGAGAATTGGTCATTACCTCGACTTTGCACCGGTGCTGCTGCTGGATATCTTTGTTTCTGCGAGTTGCGTAGTTGTGTATCAGTCGAAGGTCTGAGTTGAAGTGAGTTTCTCAGGACCTGTGTCGCCCTTATATACTTATAGAACCCTTTATAAGAGACTCTTGATGATGTCACAAAGAAATAGAATGTCTGACGGAACGTGTTGCCAGGTGACGCCAGGTGAATCTTTCCTTATATGGACATGAGTGCGTTGCCATAGTTACACAAAGCTAAATGTCAATAATTACATTGGAAGTGTCTGAATGTCCATCCTAGGCCCTAAACCCCAAACACTACACTGACCTGCACTCTTTAGTGAACTCTATAGAACCTCATTCACTGAGGTCCAGACGCAGTTCACGACTTTGAGGTCACATGTGTATTAGACCTCAATTAGTCTTGATTTAGACCATATTTAAAACTGGTGTAGACCTGGTTTAGACCTAGTTTAGTCCTGGTTTACTTTTGGTTTAGATCTGGGTCAGACTTTTAGTAATTAGACATGGTTTAGCCCTATATTAGTCCTGGTTTAGACCTGGATTAGTCCTGGTTTAGTCCTGGCTTAGACCTGATTTTGTCACTGTATTTCTCCAGGTTTAGTCCTGTACAGTATATTAGACCTGATTTAGTCCTGGTTAAGACTTAAACAATGGTTTTGTCCTCTAGTGGTCCTGTTTTAGACCTGGTTCAGATCGGGTTTAGACCTAGTTTAGACCTGATTTAGTTTTGGTATAGACCTAGTTCAGATCTGGCTTAGCCCTATATTAGTCCTGGTTTAGACCTGGTTTAAATCTGTATTAGTCCTGTATTAGAACTGTATTAGAACCCCTCGGAGGAATAAGATGGACTCGCAGCCCTGACTTTGAACTACACTAAATGTGAACTGTGCCTGAGTGAACTGTGGTAGTAGTTATTACCCCACAGAAGTAAAATTCCCCCCTCTTTAAGCAGGGCTCTACAGTGCGCCCATTTCACTCGCATTTGCGAGTAAATATTTTGTCGTGCGAACGTGGTAAACAAAACAGGCGCACATGTGCGAGTGCTTCTGCAGCCACAATAAGGAGAACTGTGCACAGACGTAACGTGACGAGTTAAACGTTCTACATGTGTCAAATATTAGGGGCAAACTCACACGAGGACTTTAGAATCGTGCCCAAGCCTGGATCGCACCTAAAGCGCGGCACGCCCAGCGCGAGCGCGAACCCAGCATACGAGCTCCGCGTGTGGCCGATATCACTGATGGAACAAACTCAGCTTCAAAACACACCCACGCCCCCTTAACCGAGGAGTAGCACCGCAGCAGGACCCACACCTGCCCCACCACTCAGTAGACACCCCCGTGCCGCTGGTATATAGAATTAAGTTAGAATTTGTCAAACCTAGTTAAAGATGAATTGTTGGTGCAGTTTGGAAGATTCCAATACTGGCGTTCTATGGCACATACCGGTAAGCACAATAAGGCAGTTCACTACCAATATAACAACAAGTGTGAAAAAACCTGAAGTCGCATAAAATTGATACCACTGACCTACAGCATGGATCGATACAAAAATATACAATAAAATACACAAATACAGTATACCTTATATATATATATATATCGGCGCATGCCCCATATGTTTTGCCTCTTCATGAAGACAAAGCTTCAAAGACTTCAAAGCTTTGAAGTGTCCACAGACGGACAGACGGACAGCGCCATACCATAATACGTCCCGTCTTACAACGGGCGTATAAAAAGTGCCACCATAATATAGTAATGAGAACCACCAATGGAGCAGGCTGGGTGGAAGTCGGGAAAACATAACATTTCAGTTATTTTTAGTTATTTTGCGGTGCACTGCATGTATTTGATTGTATACATCAGGTTTTCAGGGCTAATCACCAAACTGTGAGGAAGGCTAAAATTTGATTAATTAAAACAGTCCAGTTCTATGCAAAATAATTTGTAAAAATGTTGTAAAAACTGACACCCGAATGACCGTCGGATCAGTACGAGTATTGGAACTGAAGAAGATGATTTAGTGCGTCATCAGTTTTTTCCCTAATCCTGTAATCGAGGATAAGTATCTTAAATACCTTATGCACTACTGTTGTGTCATTGGGCAAAACACTTCACCCACCCTACCTATGTAAGGTCTTGGTGTATCACTGATCGATGGTGGTCGACAGCTGCACTTCTGCTCAGCCCCGGAGCAGCTGGAGCTTACCTGCAATTGAACAATAAAAACCTAAAGGGCATTTTAATTATAATGTATGGAGACTGTTTGTTTTGGGAGGAGAATGAACACAGCAGTGGCATCGTTTTTGATTAGATTTGACTCTGTTGTGTGATTTGCCCCACAGGTGGCTGCAGCCCAGGAGTTGGATGAGCTCTGTTACCTTTCAGCTCAGTCCATGTCCAGTCTGAAGGTGTCCGAACACTTCCGTGTGATCAAACTGCTCGGCGAAGGCTCTTACGGCAAAGTGATGCTCGCCGTGCACAAGAAAAGAGGTCAGTGCACAGTGCAAGTTTATCATTTATCAAGTGGATTAAAGGTAACAAGCTTTTTATACCAGTTTTACTACTAAATTATGTACATCAGATGGTCCGGCCAATATAAGGAACTGGCCATAACACCATAAGAACACAAATTTATCTGAGCCCAGAAGCTAAGCAGGGTCAGGTCTGGTTACAAATGGGATGAGAGACCGTTGGGAATACCAGATATAGTAGTGGCAGTGATTGTAGTGCATGCTGTTATCGTGTCCTTGGGCAAGACACTTCATCCACCTTGCCTCCATTGTCTATGTACACAAAGAATGAAAGCGAATGCAGAAGAATAGTTACAGTCCAGCAGGAATATGAGGCCTGAATATCGGGCATTTTACAGCCAGGATACAGACATAATGTTTAGGTTAGTTACAAGTCTAAATATAAAAGATATGTACATGTTTGCAGACACTCGTGGCTTAGGGACAGTTTTAGTGGCGAGTAATGAAATCATTCTTGAATTTTAGTTTAGTTTTGATCACTGAAATGTTGCGAAAGGTTATATTACATAGAAAGTAGGTCCAGCGTTTAAGGTTAAGATACATTTTATTGTCCACATAGAGAAATGTGTCCTCTGTATTTGACTCATACCATTAACATGCACTTTCCCACCCAAAAAACAACAAAGAAATATAGAAATGTAGAGAAATGTAAAAGAAATGTATATATTTTGGTCGTGGTAAACTTGGGGACACAGGGAGAACACGCAAACTCAATGATTCAGACCAAATCAACCAAAACACACAGGTACAATCCCCCAGAGAAGATAGTCCTGACTCCCACTGCTTTGAAGAATGGGTCAAACGCAGAGGACTAATTCTCTGGGGGACAATAAAATGTATCTTAACCTTAAACCCTGGACCTACTTTCTATGTAATCTAACTTTTCGCAACATTTCAGTGATCAAAACTAAACAAAAATTCAAGAATGATTTCAATTACTGTCCACTAAAACTGTCCCTAAGCCATGAGTGTCTGCAAACGTGCAAATGTTTTATATTTATAGACTTGTCATTAGCCTAAATATTATGTCTATATCCTGGCTGTAAAAATGCCCGATATTCAGGCCTCATATTCCTGGAAGATTTCGTCCGTGTGGCAGGAGGAGCAGCCGTATAAAGTGAAGACAGCAGGGCCTTTTAAGAGTGTTCACTTAACCTTTGGCACTTGAGTGGCTCTAATGAAGCGTTGGGGGGATTCAGTTGCCGAGGGGCTGTAACGTAGTAGGTCCAGAGGGGAAGTTATATTTGTTCACAGTGTCAATGATTGAATAGCTCTGACATATCTCCATGAGTTACATAACCGTGTATACGTTAAATGAAAGCTAAAAAAAACAGGTATTTTCACTGCTAAAATATTACAAAATCATTTCCACATTGTTTTGGAGTTTTAATTGTACATTTTTTTATTGAGGCAAAGGCAGTTTACAGCTTAAATTGGACAATATCAGTAGAACTCAATGTTTTCGTATGTAAAAAATGAATCATAGAACAGAAAACAAGTGGAGGTACATGTATATGAAATGCATGAAGGAGGTTGTTTCTCACATAGACACAGACAACAGAAATCAGTAAAGGGTTGCCACACTTTCTGAAATAGCAGAAACAAATATCTTATTCTCTCCAAATGTAAAGTATTGGAAAGATCCCGAAGGCAAAGGACGTTTATTTGAATAGCACAGTTCATACATAAAGTAATTCAAAGTGCTTTACAGAATCAGAAAGACATTAAAACACAATACAAGCAAATCGAAACATATAATCACAATAGAATGAACATTAAAAAAGAAGAGAAAAGAGTGCAGAATAAACTTAGACCGACTTTACTGATCCACGAGGGAAATTATTTGAACACAGTAGCTCACACATCATATTATATTACAGTAACAAAGAGTAAAAAACTGGAGACTGGTGTCAATAAGACATACATGATATAAATATATGTACAATGAGTAAAAAGCAGATATTGTAATATAAATACAGTATATGACGGTAAATAGCCATAGCCAGATTTTAGAGCTTGGCCCTGTTCTTAAGTTTTAAAAAGGTATTACAATTACAAGTGAACATGGTTTATTATAGTGCCTAAACCTACAGATATAGTACACATACGGTATATTTTTCTCAGTTTATGGACAGACTCATGTGAAAGCTCAGAACCTGCAGAATTCACTCAGAGGCTGCACTAGCACTTCATGTGGTTTAGGTTGTATCTGGGGACACACAGTAGATATGTCATGTTTATGAAATTTAGAATATAACTCTTTAAAGGAGACATACATTGCAAAAATCAACTCTTATGATCTTTCAACCATGTCATATGTCATTGTATTTTGATCGATTTGTGCATGTTTAAGTGATCTAAGACTTAGATTTAGACAAACTTTGATCCACAAGGGAAATTATTTGGACACACTATCTCATACATTACAATAAATACAATAAAAAAGAGCAAAAATATGAACATAATAAATTCAAGTAGCAATAAGAGCAAGAGATTGGTACAAAATAAGGCATAATTCAAATGTATATGTGCAAGTAACAAATAATATATAGTATAAATATAGTAATACAAAATATATCTCAGTATATAGAGGTTGTAAGGAGAAAGTGGTTGACATGACATACGTTTATCTATTACATAAGGGTGAGTATGATGCAGTTGGAGTATGGTATTGCATCCTGATCTGCCATCTGGGGACATTAGGGGACACCATTTTTGCTCATTAGCCAGGCACATCTAATGCGTACAACCCGGGAATTATATGTGGGTCCACAAATAAATAAATACTAGCTACATTTTCCATATCAGAAGTGCGAAAAGCCGATACTGGATATATCCTTTGCTTCTTCTCCTCAGGGTCTCCAATGGCTCTTAAGTTCTTCCCTCAGGAGACCACGACTCTGGCATCGTTTCTGCGCGAGTACAACCTGTCCCTGTCTTACTGCACCCACCCCTCCCTCACCCGGGCGCTGGGCATCTTCTTCTCCACCCCGGACTACTACGTGTTCGCTCAACAGGCCGGGCTCTACGGCGACCTCTACAGTGTCATCGTGTCAGAGGTCAGTATGTGTGAGGGAGCTGCTAACGTCTTCATTTACGCTGACTTTTCATGTCACAGTACAGTTCACGTGTCTTTATAGAGGTGTTGCTTTGCCTAAAATAGTCCACAGTAGGGCATTAAAAGGCCCATATTATGCTATTTTATTATCTATGTTATATTGTTGTTTCCTCATCACAAACACAAACATATAAGGGTCAATGACGTATAAGGATTTTCAACAGGCAAACTTTAAAATATAAAAAATATTAATTTCTGTTGGACTTTTTCAAATATTTACAGTGTCAGGTGCATAAATCTGTGTTTAACATTTATATTAAGCATTTGTAGTGTTTTTATGCACATAAATTGGCTACGACCTTAAAAAAATGCCATGTGGTGTGACTGAGAATAAAAATGTCACGGAGAATAACCTTAAAATTGTTTTATTTTCTAAAACATGGTTGGGATATTAATCTAAGTTCTGAGTAATATGATATGCATATTGATATTTTCTTTTGCTATCCAATATAACAGTCACCTGCTTGTGTTTAATGAACAAACTACTGCCCTGTAAAATGCATCAAATGAAGAAAAATGCCTAAAGAACCATTCACCCAAGTCGACTTTGTCTGTTATTAAAACTCCAGCCATAGAATTACTGCTGTTATTAGTCGCACCACATGATGCACGGTCGCACCACATGACATTTTAACACTTTAAGTACAAAAAACATGCAGAATAACTCATGATTTCTGAAAAAAATATTTGGTTCCATGGAGGTCAGAAGTGCTACAGAAATGTGGTGAATTATTATGAAATTTGAACCTTTTAACTGAGGAAATTGCAACTGGACAGAAAATTTAGGAGTCATTGACCCGTATATGCATATTTAGGCTTTGTTCTCTCAACTTTTAGTTCTCTCAAACTAAAAACACGCTGTTCCACCTTGTGATGTCATGTGGTAATACAGGAAATGCTCCTCTGTGTTTCTAAACTGCACAGACCTTCACTAAAGTCATCTGGATGATCTCATTTCCGATCTCTACTGAACTAAAAGTACAAGGTGGCTGTTAACAGCTGTTAACTACTGCAAAATGACATCACAAGGTGGAACAGAGCATTTTGAGCTTTTGAGATGTAGACAGACATTAGAGAGTTACTCAAACATGTGAATGAAACAAAACACAACTCCACGTTTGGGCACTGAAAAGTTACCTAAAAAACATAAATATTGTTGCTGTGCTACTGCTGAAACCTGTTAAAATATTGGTCAAAAGCTCAAATTATAGCAACTACAATTAAAACAGGTGATGAGCCCACTCCTGTGGGCTCACCACCTGCAGAGGGGTTCATAGGGGGGGTCAGGTGCTATGAGTATTGGGCAGCCCAGCTGCCCCGCGACCCAGCTGGATTAAGCGGGAGAAGATGGATGGATGGATGGATGGACAATTAAAAAGGAAAAATATAAATTCATTTATGTAGATAATTAGAGAGATTATTCGATTTTTTAGGGCATGGTGTGTAATCGGGGCAGATATAATAAGTAAACATAGTACAACAATAGTAGAAAAAGCTGTTTAGTTGTTTTGGCTCAGTGTACGACCTGACCTCCCCAGTGTAATGTCACGATTTCCAACCAGAAAGTAACATTTGAACCCTAAAAATATTGCCAGACCGTGAAAAAATGTATTTCAGCTCATTTTTATATACAAAGATCTTAGTCAAATCAGTCGTCTAACCTTTCATAGGCACTTTAAAGGTTTGTAGTTCAAATCTAGTGTCTGGTTTGGCATTCGGTTGTTGTGTTTCCGTATGTATGATGTATTTAGATATATATGTATGTTTGTATGATGTATTTAGATATATATGTATGTTTGTATGATATATTTAGATATATATGTATGTTTGTATGATGTATTTAGATATATATGTATGTTTGTATGATGTATTTAGATATATATGTATGTTTGTATGTATCTATTTAGATATATATGTATGTTTGTATGTAGATATGTATGTTTGAATGTGAAGTGTGGTGGTGATCTGAGAGGCAGAGGCCCGAGGTGCAAAATACCTGCCATGTTTTTGTTCCTCTGTCCTGGGGCAGCAGAGAAGTGGTTGAGGAGTGAATGTTCAGTATACTGGACCCTTGAGACTATTAAAGGAGCTGTTTCAATTTGAACACTTATTTTCTAGTGGGGGTGGGTGATGCTGATAGAAAATATGTCTCACTTTTTTCAGCAATCTCAAGATATTTTGGCAATCCAACAGAAATTAAAGTTAGTATCAGATGTATGTGTAAAATTACCCACAAAAATACAGAAATATCTTTTTATACCATTGATCAAAAGCTTCAGACATGACTTTGTCCCGTCTTTGTTCACTTTTTTGACTTTATCGTGATATAGTCTTTTTATAAATCATATACTATAATATATAACATCTATAATATAACAGCATTCACAGTGGTTTTGATTGTTTTAGATATTTCCCACCTCTGTTTTCTTAACATCTTTAAGACACACATGGATTTTAATAATAATATCCTCCTGAGCCCCGGCCCATTCATTTGATCAAAAAAAATAAAAATTAAGGAATTTAAAGGGAGTCTAAAAACTTTTTGAGGCAACTGTAGAAGCTTGTCAAAATTAAAATGAACCAAATCTAAATGCTAAGGTGTTCATTTACCTCCAAATAGAGAGAAAATCACAAAAATATATATGTTGCAATACACTTTTTTTCTTCAGGTCCCAGGAGGATATAATAGTGCTTTGGATTTTATATAGTGCCTTTCACAACAAAGCACCTTACACGTCATTATTCATTCACTCCACACCTCGTATTCACTACTGTAGCACAATTGCCCCAGGTAAGACTGCACCACCAGCCCCTTCCAGCTCCACCAGTTGCTCACACATCAAGCTCTATATTTATCAGGTAGTTTTACTTGTACGTGACTATCATTTTGCTGTACCAGTAACTTTTACTTTCAACGCGTCCTCCACCGTGCTGCTGCTAAGTCCAGTGGAATATACTGTATCAGCTGATAAGACTGTGCCCTCTCATGTTGAAGTGGAGCTGCCAGTAACTTAAAAGCTGCGCGATAAGCCGCCCTTTTCCCCACTGCAGCGAGTGGAGAGAATGTGGGTTAGAGCAGGGACTTCCAGATCAGCTGTTTGTGACGCAGAACATCAGAGCAGATTTACAGCGCTTATACAGGTGTACGGGTAATGAGCCTCCAGTGTTTTTGAATCAGACAAAAATATCCCACATGTGTCTGTTTTCATGATGATGCAAATGTATCCTGGCTCAAAGGCTACACAGGGTTAGCTGTGACTATTTTAATGGTCCACAAAGTTCCCCTTATATTCCAAATGTTTTTTTCCAATTCAAGCAATAGAATCACTCTTTTAAAAAGCCTTAAAATATTTGACAGAAAATCTTTATCTTTTCATCATTGTCTCATACTTCAGAAATATAATATTTAAAGTTTTGAAAACTTTAGAAAATTTAAACTTGCCTGCTCAGTATATAAGGTCTTAAAGGGATTTGCCCCACCACCTTTGGGTGAATTCATTATGCCCAATTCCAGAACCAGTGGGAGGGATACAAGAGCCTTTACTAGAGGCGACTGTGTGAAACCTTATAGACGCACAACATTCAGTCAGCAGGTGTTATCAGTTAAGGGAACAGAAATCTGGAACAACATCCCAGCTGCAATAAGAGACTCTACCACTTTCAGTGCTTTTAAATCCAATCTGAAACGATTGCTTAAGAGAAATCAGATCTGTGATCACTGATGTTATGCTTCTATGTCAATGTCAGTTTGTATATCATTATTGTGTCTTATTGTGCTGTTTTTACCATGTTTGTCTATAGTGCGAAGTTGTTTTATGTTTGTATGTCTCTGTCTCTCTGACCTGCCAGGGACTACAGATGTAAAGTAGCCTTTGGGCTAATTCTGGCGTATTTACATATTTACATTTAAGTATATGTTCATGAATATGCATTGTCCCTTTTAAATTAAAAAAAAAGTAATAGAAATGTGCATTTCAATCTATAAGGCAAGGCAAGTTTATTTGTCTAGCACAATTCGTACACAAAGTAATTGAAAGTGCTTTACAGAATAAGAAATACATTAAAATCACAATACAAACAAATCAAAACATAAATAATCATCACAAAATGTTAAAATAGAGATGGGATATTAAATCAGAAAGAATTAGAGAGAAGAAAAGAGTGCGGAATAAAAAATGAAAACCTTTCAGTCAGGAACCACAAGGTCAGTGAGGCTTCTATGGAAAAATAATGATAAAATAATGAAAAAAAAAAGATAAATACAGTTTGTGTACTTTCCAAACTCATCCTGGTGCAATAACATTTGAGAGAAGATTGAAATATGGACAGCCAAACTAATAAAACAGTGTCATACTTAACAAAACATATTTGTTGAGGCCTAATCTGCTGAGTTAACTCATTTTAGACATAATAAGACCTTGTGGAGACGGGACATAGTGTTGCTGTTTCCAGAAAGCCTCCATTTATTGATCAACATGACCCTTTTCTGTTGAAAATCAAACACCTAAACTTTACCATGAAAACAAATATTGATCACAAGCTCAGGTTAAATCTCTCATGCATTTCTTTCTGAGGTTTTGGACCATCTAAAAAACCTTTTTGTAATATGTACATTGCAGAAGAAATATTGATTCTGTCAACTGGACAAAAGTTTTAGGATGTTTTGAGCTGTGATATGTCTTTACTCCAAAACTTTTGTCCAGTTGACAGAATTTAATCTTTTTTTTCCTTTGGATCATACTTGGAAGACTGCGGGAGTACACAGACATATTGTGTGCATTGTGTCACCATGGTAACTGCTAAACATTCTGACACTGAACATACATGCCATTACTCCCCAGTGCGATATCGCTGCAAAATATAAATCCCCGCAGACTTTGCAATCATACATATTGTGATTAGATTGCAATGAATCTATTTGCTCTAATAATCTAATATGTAAAGTTTTTGTTCTGCACATTTTGTTCATTATACAAACATGTTTTTGCAGGTCGGTTTGGAGGAGGAGCGTATTCAGGGGGTCATGGCCCAGCTGAGCGGCGCTGTCACTCACCTCCACTCTCTCGGCTTCGTCCACCGCGACATTAAACCCGAAAACATCTTCCTCTGTGACAGCTCGTGCAAATGGGTTAAACTGGGCGACTTTGGCCTGGCCCGTGCTGTGGGATCCACTGTCCGGGCCGTGTGGTACGAATCCCCGTTCTGCACCCCGGAAGTGGAACCGGCGAAGGAGGCGGAGAAGGAGTTTGAGCAGAGGAAAGAAGAAGGCACGGAAGATGAGATGGAAGACATATGGATCACGGTTGAACCCTGTATTGATAGCTGGGCTTTGGGGGTGCTAACCTACTGCCTGCTCACTGGTTGTTTCCCGTGGGAGGAAAGCACACTCGACGACCGCGGTTATAGAAGATACAAGCAGTGGTTTGAGACGGAGAAGGAGAGAGCTCATGACAAAACAGACTGCTACACAATCATGGAGCAGCATTACAAGAATAACCCACCCCCCTCACAGTTCAGGGGCATCAGTCCTCTCGCTATGGCCCTGTTTAAAGAGCTGCTAACCCCAGACCCTAAAGAGCGCGGTAACCCGGAGGAGATCCTGAGCTACTTGGGCGGTCCCTGGCTCCAAGACAGTGAGAGGGAGCAGAGGACGAAGGCAGAGGAGGCACAGAAAGAGGCTCAGAAGATCAGAGACACTGCAGGTCTGAAGGAGGAGCTGCTCAGGGAGGGCAAAGGAGAGAGATAAACCTGTACTGTATTTGTATAAGATCTTATGTACACTGAAAAAAGGACTTGCTATTGGGAACACTATTGTACAGCTAAAGATAAGAGGTTTTGACTTAGATCAGTAAAATTATCTGCCAGTTTAATTGGTGTTTTTTGATTCTAAAATGTGATGCTGTCATATTCCCAGATGGACAAAAGCGCTAATATATTGATAACACTGTACTTTGTTATGATATATCTAAATAGATAGACTGATGTATCAGGTGGCTGATATAGTGGGCATATATTTGGATTTTTACCACACTGGCCTTAAATTTCCAGCACAGGGAGATATTTTTCTGCCTAAAAACGCACACAAAGCTTTATTGAAACACTTTAATAAGAAGAGAAAACTGCACCAAATATGACTACACAGTTCTCTTATGGGTTTGGGATAAAAAGGGCTGTGGGTGAATTTGTTGTCAATTTAAATTGCACAATTTGGGGAAAATAATGAACAATGGCTCTACATATCAGCTCAAAAAACATCGGCAGATCTTTTTCGGCATTGGTTCCTCTGGATTCTAAACAATCGGGATTGACAATATCAGTCGATCTCTAAGTATTTCTATAACTGATTAGACCCTAAAACTCGCTGTATAGCAACAAAAATCTTCATTTTATCAATATTTATTTTAGTTGCCTCCATCTGTACTAAATAATTTAGATGTCATCTAAAACCAAGCAAAAAAGATGCATTTTTTTCTGCCAATGCTAGAGCTTCCAGTGCCATATGTTATTATTATTACAAGTGTAACAAGATTTATTTGTAATTTTGTTGGAAGATAATTTCTTATATCAAATCATTTTTACTTACCTGAATATTACATTAACCCATACTGGCAAATTTGCTTTCTTATTTACAGCTAATTCAGTCAGAAATCACATCAGATTGAAAATACTTTGAAATAATATTCAGAATTTTAGTATTAAGTATTTTAAGTGATGTTTGATATAACGTTTTCATAGTGTAAATGTTTGATTTTGGTGCATAATTTAGACTGACCTGTCCATAAGGTGCTGCTGTATATTCATATTTTTATAAGTCGTGTTTATATTGTATCGTATGTATATAAATCCATGTATGTGTGCACGTGATTTATTAAAAAGACTGTTCATATTTATAGTGTGAAGTATCTATTAAATACTTCCAATGGCGGTGTAATCGAAACACTCTTTATCTAAATGTTATCCATGCCTCAAAATACACTGACAGTGAGTGGTTATGGGCGGATTGGAGAGGCATTAAAACTCTGTGGTGTCAAAGCAGATCTCGTTTCACCGTCCCTGCCGCCACTGCAAGATCCACCCCACCGCAGTATGGCCCCGATGCAACTCAGTACATCCACACACCACAAAGGCCATGCACGCTAGCTTTAACTAAGATGTTATCAACTCTTCTTGATCTGTTTAGAAACTCTGGATTTAAATGAACTTTCTGGTGGAGCGTTCGCCACCTGCTTGTTTCCATGCACATGTTATTGCTTTAGGTAGTTAAATTATTTTCTTTAGTCAGTTAACATAATCATTAATCATATTACAATGATTTAGCGCAAAAATATGCAACACTACAGACCAAAGGGGTTTAGGCTGAAGTTTTAACACTTATTTTGCCAAATCCTATTAACATATAGAATAGATACAAGACGACAGAACTATTTACAGAAAAAAAATAAAATAAAATAAAATAATCTTTTATGAATGCGGGAAAAAAGTTCCACAGTAAAGCTCAAAACATATGGAAACAATTAGTCGCAATAACAGACCAAGTTACAGGTCAGATCTGTGGAGAGGTGGCCCTGCTCGCACTTAAATTCATGATATTGAGTACATACAAATGAGATGAGTTTAATGCCGTCCTGGGGAACATTCTGAGAAAGCAATGACATCTCCAAGGAGACAATCAGGTGACAGACGCGTCACCAGGAAAGTTACATAGTGCACCTTTAACCTGCTTGGTTTTTTCACCGTGTTCTGGACAATAGTTACTACGACAGACGATATAAAGACAAGGACTAAGGGAGTGTGATGTCGCCTGCTCCAGACCAATGAAGCTCACAGAGGCTAGCAGTTATGGGGTGAATAGACTGGTGTTTTTATTTCACTATTTTGTCCATAAATCAATTTCTATTCCTAATCTGGAACTCGGCAACAAATAGGCTCTATTCACGCTTACGTCACAAACCAGGAAGACGTTTGGAAACATGCGATGACGACTTCCGGTGTAGTTCCCGACACTGAGCTCAACCGACTGTGATAAAACCATTTGAAGTAAATATGATCAGCGGTAAAATGAAGACTATATACGTTATATGTTTGGAATCATCTTGAATTTGGTGCCCTCGTCTCTTCTTCTGAGTTGTGCGTCAGTGGAGAAATGATGAAAACTGAGGTGTGGTTGTAATAGTTGATTAGCCGAACATAACGGAACGCTACAATGACATGCAAATGAAGAAAACTGCAACATTTTCTCATCTTTCCTAGATTTTGTCAGACTTCCTACCGCAAACAGAGCCCAAAGGAAGTTGTAATCGCATCTTTCCGTCTTCCTGGTTTGTGACGTAAGCGTGAATAGAGCCTATTTGTTTCAGAGTTTCAGTTTAGGAATAGAAATTGATTTACAGACAAAATAGCGAAATAAAAACACCAGGATCATGCAGAGTGGGTTATTGCGAACATTTTAAGAGAGAGAGGGGTGATGTTTTTCAATGATGAGTCCATTGGAGCCTGAAATGCCCCCATGCTCACTTCCTATTTGGAACATTGCAGCTAGTAGGTTAGGCATTTTAATTTATATTTACTGTCTATAGTTACTACAAAATAGTTCCATAATTGTCAAACAAGTGCAAGTACACATGTTGAAGGACCAATGAAAGTACCAATAGACTAAAGGGAAACTCTGGTGAAACAACAGGTGCAGCATTTCAGAGAAAGCAGATCTAAAAGGGGAATGAACAATTCATCCAGCGCTGGATGTGTTTGACTTCATCTCAATCGACCTAATCCCTTTAATACAGCCTTATGACATTTACTTCAACACACACACAGTGGCTCTGAGTCGGAGTCTCACAAAAGAGTCCAGGGGCTATATACGGCTTTGACTGATGCCAGCGCTGAAACTAAAAGAAAAGCACAAAGGACATATTTCACTTCGAAACGAGGCACTTACCCTAGATCTGTCAAGCAGGTTTAAACGGCTTATTACAGGATCTTTTTGGTTCAGTTTGTGTTTAGATTCTGAAATATGCCATCACAAGATATAGTAAACCAATTTGCGCATTGCTCAGTAGTGTTTTTTTTTTTATTCTGTCAATATTTTACCAGGTAAGTCAATGGGAACATCTTTTAATTTGCATGAAACAGTAAAGTAGGATTGTGGCCTCAGCTGCCCTGGGGTCGAACGATGGAAGTGAGACATCCAATCTGCACCGTCATTAACACACACACCACATTCACACTCGGGAAGGGGGTTGAAGTGTCTTGCCAAAGGACACAATGACAACTCGCACCAGAGCCACTGCTGACCCACTGTGCCACCTGATATGCCTGGCGGTCTCCCATGCCAGTAGTACCCAGGTCCAAGAGTGCTTTGCTTCAGAGATCAGACGAGGTGGAGCAATGATGGATATAGCCACATGTGTTGCACTATTACATTTGAATATACTGCACAAGGATAACTGCGACAGGCCTAGTTGTCACTTGAAATACAGCAGATAGTGTAACCATAAACCTAAACAGATCATGATCCGAAATACAAGTAATTCAAGTCTCGCTCTGAGCAAAGTGACTCCTCTTTTACAAGTTTAATCTGGAGAAGCTCCCACTAAGTAGCAAGCCGCTAATGTGCAGTGTGCCCATGTGTCCCTGTCACTGGCGCTGTGCTAACCTGCGGTAAGGGCCACTCTAGATGTGGTTATAAATAGCAGCAAGAGCCCTCTATTTGCACTGTGCGCCCATAATCACCTCCCTCTGGCCTGTCTACTGGCCCCTGCTGCTTCCTAAGAGACCATCTCTACAGGAGCCTTCTGAACTCTGACCCTCCCTAATGCACTTCTTATCATTGCCTCTGTTTGACTAGAGCGTCATGTTCAGTTTAGCCAATATCGCAGGGTGCTCGAGTGCTTAACATTCCTGCCTCACGTTAAAAAGGGTCTAACTTCGATTCTCAGGGCATTTCTTGTGAGGAGTTTGCATGTTCTCTCCGTGTCCATGCTTGCAGAGGACACGTTTCAAAAGTATTGTCACTCCTCACTGTACACCATGGAAAATTATTTACCTGTCTGGCCAGAACCACACACTTTGACTAAACTTTGCAAATACATGTACATCTGGAGATGTATCCTGTGTTCCCGATTCCAGAGGGCGTGATTGACAGGTGGATCAACCAATCAGAGAGATGTATGCTCCATCTGAGTCAAAAACAAGCATGGCGGTTTACACAAAAAAGGGGAAAAACAACATAAAGCAATGAGATGCAGTGCAGATTTTTAGAGAATCAACAATAGAAGCACCAAATTATTTCTTACCACAGGTAAAAGAAGTGATATATTGTGTTCTGAATGGTATGGAATGAATGGTTTTCAAATAGAAATATCTTCCACATTTGAGACATGTGCTAAAAATTAGCAGCTGTGTTTGGATCGTCTCAAATTTGGTTGGAGAATTTTCACACTGTATTGTTTGGTTCCAGACCCTTCTGGATTCTAACAGAATGTAAAAGGGAGGAGCAAACAGACTGGCCCAGTAGCATTGAAGGGTGGATCAAAAGCAGAGGACAGATTTCAAAAGTACTGCCACTGTAAACAGTGATAAATGATAGCTTGTGCTAGAGTTATATTAAAACATTTGTTTGTGAGAGCTGTGCTAGGGAACAGAGCGCTGGAGTTCTTGGGTGTGGAGTGGATGTGACAAATGGAAAACACATGTTTGAACCACAGAGACAGAGGAGCAGAGGTGCAAATCTGAGAGTTCATCAGGATGACGAGGAGCTTAGAGAAAGAACACTCTAGAAACTACTGCTACAGCACAGCTCTTTATGCATATGGCAGGTTTTTATCATTTTGGGGCTTAATTTTGTGGTGCAATACAATTTTACACCACTTAAGTAGCAGTTTGTTAAGAAAAGGTCAAGTTATGTTGAAAATGAGGTAAATAGTTATAAAACAAACCACTGATGACATCAAACTAGGAGAGCCAGAATTCCTTCCATCCAAATGTTAGGCACAATTTACACACAAGAAACACATTTTTTCAACCCTTAAATAAAGATGTTGGGCATAATAATAACTTGGGTGCACATTAGAGGTGTTTGGGTCTGTGTACTAAATGGTTGCTAAGTAACAGAGTGATGTAATGACTTACAATCAGGAAGTAAATTTCTAAACCTCAAAAATGGCTAAACTGTTGTGCAGTGTGACATGTCTGTGTACTAAACATACAACACAAATGTTCCACACAAATGCAGTGACAAACTCTGCAGTGACATCATGCTGGGGGGTGTTCTACGTGTATCTCTATTGGCAAATGTGCAGCAGTTACCATGGTGACACAATGCACACATCCAACACAGACAAAATCTGTCTGAATACTTAAGGAAAAAATACAAAATGCATTTAAACAACGAATTTTCATGAGTAAATTTTCATGATAAATACAAGCGTTCATGGTCATATTTAATTTTTCAACAAAAAGGTGAGAGCCACATGTGAAAAACTGTAATTTTATATGTGACAGACTTTTTTAAGCGGCACGGTGGCTGAGTGGCAACACTCAGGCCTCACAGCAAGAAGGTTGCGGGTTCAATCCCCGGGTCGCCTGGGCCTTTCTGTGTGGAGTTTGCATGTTCCTCCCTGTGTCTGGATGGGTTTCCTCCGGGTACTCCGGTTTCCCCCATCAACCCAAAACATGCCCGCACCCCTATGAACTAACATCAAGGACCATGTTGTCCACCCTCCTGTGGGCTCACCACCTGCAGAGGGGTTCATAGGGGGGGTCAGGTGCTATGAGTATTGGGCAGCACGCTGCCCCCGTGACCCAGCCGGATTAAGCGGGAGAAGATGGATGGATGGGACTTTTTTAAACACACAAATCATTTCATCTGATGTAGTTCCAACCAAGCTCAGATTAGTTCTAACTTGAGTACCAGAGCTTGTAACAGAGTATTGCTTTCATTTAGTTTCACACCTCCAGGGAATGTTGGTGACATTAGGACCAATAAACATCTTCAGATTTGGGACTGTAAATCTTTTTAAACACATGTGAAGTTCAGTATACCAAAGTACCAGTGAGTGTCCTGCTGAGTGTTAAGAAAAGCTCCTTGGACCTTTAATTCACCTTTTAAGCGCAAATCTAGGACCTGGCTGGACCCCAGAGATCTCCGTGTCCTGACTCGGGTCACGCTGAGCTTGAGCCGTGGTCACTTCACCACTGGTCAGCGCGTCGGATAAATGAGGAGCTCAATATGTGTAAAAAGACATTAGACGTAACAGATATTGGACCAGTACATGACAAAATAAGTGGGCTGCCGTGGGGAAAGAGAGCAGCATAAGCAGAGCCCGAGCTGGAGCCGATACAAGAGACAGATTAATGACAAAATCACAGCAATTCACAAGATCATGTTACTTGGAAACGATAACTTATCCTCAGGTCAGGCAGGTCTGATATTTATTCTACTTACTAGTATTTCTCCATCACCTGCACATTCATTTACTAAGAAAATGTGCTCATGTTGACGGTAAAATACTACAGATTTGACAGAAGCCGATGGTTTTAATTGAAATCGTCAAGTTACAATGGCTTTTTGAACACTTGTAATTGAATAAGTACAAAACAGATCTAAGAGATTTAATGTCATAGTGTGGAACATTTCACATAAAGCAATATCTCCATTAAGCAGGTGGCAGCCTCATCAGAAACGCTATGTGGTGCATTCTCTGTCCTCGTATTACATTAAAGGCTCGTTATGTAACTTTTCTGGAGAGTCCATTATGGAAGATCATTTCTTTCATTAGGTTTTGAATTTTACTGTACATACCACTGAATTTCTCACGTTGCATTTTTTAACTCTGAAAAAGATTATTCTGAATTTTAGTTGCTGAAGTATATATTTTTCCACTATGTTTCAAATTCAAAATAAAAATTTCACCTTTTAAATATTCAGCTGTTTTCAAGCCCTCAAATTCAACAGTCAAAATTCAGCGTGTAAAATTCGCAGTGAAAAAAGTTTGCAGCAATGATCCAAGACGCCAAGGCAGAAGCAATCGATCAAGTGTGCGTGAGGAGGACAGAGGCTGTTTCCTATTGGTCGCTCTCATCTGTGGGCGGGGTTTACAGTTAAGAAGTAAAAGAGATAAGGTTTTAATGACCAATCAGATCACTTCACTGCACCATTTCCTGCTTGTTACTAAGTTAGATCAGATGAT
The DNA here is from genome assembly GCA_030686955.1 of Odontamblyopus rebecca. Taxonomy (NCBI): domain Eukaryota; kingdom Metazoa; phylum Chordata; class Actinopteri; order Gobiiformes; family Gobiidae; genus Odontamblyopus; species Odontamblyopus rebecca. Next base: position 32,008,566 of record CM060657.1, read on the forward strand.
TATGGATCGATTACTTTTGCCTTGCTGTGGATTTTTTTCACTGCGATTTTTACTCTGAATGTTGAATTTGAGGGCTTGAAAATATTTGTGCTGAATATTTAAAAGGTGATTTTTTAATATGGAATTTGAATAACTTTGAAAATGAACACAGCAACTAAAATTCAGAATAAAAATAATTCAAACATGTTTTTTCAGAGTTAGAACATTCAAAGTGAGAAATTTGACGGTATTTAAAACTCAAAATCCGATGAAACTATATTATCTTCCATAGTCCATCACCTTCGTGTTTCTATGGATATGTCATTCCTCTGTTTAGAATGTTCCACAGTATGACATTAAACAGCTCTACCTTACATTTATTACATTTTACAGTTTTATAGCTCAAGAATACCTAGAAAAACAGGCATTTTGTCTATGAGCAGTGTCGCCTCTCCACAGATTTGACCTGTAACTTGGTCTGGTTTGGTCTTCATGAAGATAGAAAGGTTAAAGCCATACTGTGAAACATTCAAAACAAAGTAATAACATGTCTGCTGAGAAAAGCATTTGACAGACCCTCCACCAGAAAAGTTACACAACGCACTTTTAACTTATAAATCTCATAAATCTTACTTAAGCAATAATAAAAGTGACCACTTTTAACAACTCCTCAAGAATATTATATTTAATTATATCCTAAATCTTGAGTAAGCTTTTGGATCCTCTTCCTCCCCTGATGGTGACATATTTGAACCCTATTTTATCATTTTGGTGCATAGGAAGTCGCTTAAAGTGCACTGAGCAAGAGAGTCTATTTAATGCTGTCATATGAGAGGTTAGCTGCCCGTGTCTGTCTGTTTTATGTGATTCAAATAAAGAATAAAAATAAATCACAGGCTTGTAAAACTGAGACGGTCGTAAAAATTAGCAGGACACAAATGTAGGGTCAATGAGAGGGCAGTAGAGGATATGAAGAGGCATGCATGTGCATAACTTTGCACCAATAAACATGTGGAGAGATTATCATGTGTTTACTATCTGGTATGTTTGCCATTACTATTTATGACAGCTTCGATCCGACGTTACGCTAAACCTGCTAATGGTGCTCTGTCCTTGAATAACTTTGGTTTTTCTTAAGTCTTATATACCGTACTGCATTTTTCCAGACTTTTATATTGCCCTTTTCTAGTCTTTTCAGGCTTTGACGGGGATCTTCAGCCTTTATACATACACTATATCACTTTTCATGTGATGCATTGTGTAATTTTCTGGTGGAGGGTCTGTCATATCCTTTTCTCCATGGTTTGTCTGCAATGTTTCACAGTATGGCATTAAACCTTCCTATTTTAATGGAGACCAAAGTAAGCCAAGTTACAGATCAGATCTGTGGAGAGGCGACCCCGCACACAGTCAGAATGGCTGTTTTTAAAGATATTTTTGAGCTATAAAACCACCTGTAACTGAATAAATGTAATTTAGAGCGGTTTAATGTCATACTGTGGAACATTCCAAGCAGAGCATATCCATAGAAAATGACATATCCATAGAAACAAGCGGGTGACTGACCCCCAACCAAAAAGGTACACAGTGCACCTTTAAATTGGCAATGGTGTTAAACTATATCTTGGGTTAAGGTTTTTATTGCTAAAATATTTTAATTGTTACTGTAAGCTGGCTCGCTTCTCCACAGATCAGACCTGTAACCTGGACTTGGTGGAATCGACAGCTTGTCTTCATAAAGATAGATACGTTTAATGCCATGCTGTGGAACATTCTAGGCTGAGCAATAACATCTCCAGGAGACAGGAGGAGACAGGTAAATGGTGCTCAGGTAATAGAGCAGGCACTATGTGTAGAAAACCATAAATCCTCCACAAACCACTTTGAGAAACTTGTAAAACATCTCGCACCATCTGCCTCGGCCTCCTGCTGGTGCCAGAGTCAGGACTAAACTCGTGTGAACATGTGAAACAGACTCTACTCTCACTCTGTTTAACTCCAGGCTCAAAACTGTTTTTAGCTGCATCTGACTGAAAGGTTTTCATTTTCCATTCCGCACTCTTCTCTCTCGTTTAATATCTCTCTGTCTTTTTAATTTTATGTTGATTATTTGTGTTTTGATTTGTTCGTATTGTGATTTTAATGTATTTCTTATTCTGTAAAGCACTTTGAATTACTTTGTGTACGAATTGTGTTATACAAATAAACTTGCCTTGCCTAAAATATGCAAGTATATGGTTTACAAATCATTCATAAAAAAATGAACATTGAGTAGGCCTATTATATTTGACAGTGCCAACAGTAGCTACTTTGAGTACCTGTGTTTTGGTTACTTTTCCCACTGTGAAGCTTTTGTATTTGTATTTGTATTTGTATTTGTATTTGTATTTGTATTTGTATTTGTATTTGTATTTGTATTTGTATTTGTATTTGTATTTGTTTATTTATTAAAGGGACAATGCATATTAAAAGACGAGATAATGTCTTAAGAAACAAACATGTACCTGTAAATATGCAGGATTGTAGCCAACACTAATTTCCATCCTTAGTCCCCTGCTGGACCAAAGTCACATCACCCGCCCACTACATAAAACACACATATGTCACATACGTCACTCACTATAAAACACACTCATACAATGTTAGTATTAAAATGTACAGGTCAGGCATGAACTCTCATTACTTACACATGCAATAACACACAACTAATAAAGTCTTGTTATAAAAATGTTGGTTTTAAATTAGTCTGTCCACATCTCCATATCAAAGATTGTAAATCCCAGGGTTGGATTTGATCCAAATCATTTTAGTGAAGGTGTATGGGGTTTAAAAAACACAGTGGAGAGTGTTTTTAGTTTGAGAAAAGAGCTATGCAGGGTTTGTGTGTTAAACATGCGTGAATGAAACTAACTACAGCTCCAGGTCTGTTTGTGATGAGGAAACATTACTACATAGATATGAAACTAGTGTAATAAGAACACAATAGAAGAAGAATGGTGGATGTGTGGCTTGGCTGTTCCCCTCGTCTCTTTTGCTTACACGGCTCATATCAGTCAAGCTGTCAGCAGACTCCCCCAGATGACCTTGTTAGGGCCCCCCCACACGCTGCTCTGCGTTTAGCCCCGATCTGTCAGGAGGATGATGGGTGTCTCTTCCACCTCCACATGCCCAGGCCCACCCTAAGGTGAGAGCCAGAGAGAGTTTGGTGTATCCCTGACTCCAAAACTATGTGTGGCAATATTTCTATGAGCCAAGAACATGCTGGCAGACTGCAGAGGCGTCAGGTTTCCCCCCTACATCAGGCGGCCGCTGGAGGGCGACGAGAGGAGCGCATCTGCTGTGGCCTTGACCTACAGAGTGTTGGTCGGGTTTCAAACTGTAATAGTCACAGTTTAGTGATAACTTCTTTACTCACTGCGGCTTGTCTCTTTCAAAATTTAGTCTACTGTAATTTTGATCATCCACAGACTGAGACATCCAGCAATAAAATACCCTAAATAAAAAATAATAACCTCAATAACCCAGGTATAGGTGCCAATTAATACTAGGCTTTATTACTACTCTGAAAGGCAGTAAAAGACTTGATGTCTTTGCGAGGGAAATGGAGGCCTATGTAAATGCAATTTTTTTTATAATTCATGTGGCATCAATAAGAAAGTGGTACATTCTAGCCTGAATAAGTAGCTCGTGGGACAGAGTCAAGATACGGTTAATATTTGTGTGTAATGTTGACACATTGATCTGTCAGGGTCTCAGGTTTGACAAGATGATCCAGTTTGACTCAAGATAATTTTGTATCGTTGCAGTTTTCTATTGTTATTGTTATTTTTCACGTGACTCTGGCTGAATGCTCCTGTGCATTTTCTTAAAGTATTTGTGCACTGCGTCCTCTGGCGTAGAGGCAGTGTATTACACCTAGAATATTGGACTCACATTTAACTACAAACATTTAAACATAAAAGGGAATCAGTTTTGACCATAAAAGTAACAAATTAACTTATTTACTTTCATAAATTAATATTCATAAATTATCGACATAGCGCCATCTTGTGGCAGCAGAGCAGCACACAGACAGACCTTTCAGCGCAGAGACTAAACAGTACACGTACAAGTACAGTTACAAGCACAGTGACAGTTTACTAATTTGATATTTTATCGTATTTAAAATAAAAATGAATACAGGAGATTTTGTCTCCACACCAGCCCCAGGGAGAGGTCTTCCTTCTTTTTCTGGCCATAGCAGAGCGCCCCCTTCAGATGTCAGCAGAGGCTGGATCCCTGCCTGAGTGACACCTTCAGTGTCGGGCATCACACACCACAGACCTGTGCTCCTCTCTTTAAAATTTGGGGGCAGAAGTGTGCGCCAATGTCATCTTCAGGTTAAGCTGTGGGCAAACACAACCGAGCACACCGTACCTGCCCCCAAAGAGCACCTCATCACAGTGATTGTGGTCAGGCCCATACTGGACGTCACCAGAACTCATGAATCTCATAAACTCTGAGGAAGAACTGTCAAAAGTCACACTGCAGCCCAACGACGAACAAAAACTGTCCCATGTGGCACTCAAGTGCCAGAGGAGAGTGAGCGCTCAGATGCAGCACCTCTCCTCTTTTTCAGGATCTGGTTGTCCCTGACACAGAGCAGGACTTTTATGAGTCCAAGGGCCTGAACCAGGAGCACATCCAGGAGTTTAGGAGGCAGCTCACATGTTCTGTCTCTGGCAGCATGAAGCCCCACAGTGGATGCTGCACAGTTCAAGGCAACTCTACCATCCAGTCCTGCATGGACATCATCTCCAAATGACTACGCCTTTGGCAGCCGCCACAGCAGGATGACCCAGTCAAGACCAGCCTTAGATCTGCAACCTGGCCTCCAAGATTGTCGCCTTTAAGACCCAGGTATCGGAAGACCAGGAGAACTGCAGTGAATGTGGAGCATCAGCAAAAGCCGTCAGGAGTCCAAGAACTCACCAACACCAGAGGCATCAGACCAAATGTGTTGACTGATGCTTGCCTATGAAACGGGCTGTGAATTTAGGGCTGCTCAAAAGTGCTGCAGTGGTTCAGACAAGAGCCTGAGGAGACAAAGTGACAGGTGCAGAGAGACCTCCGAGATCCAGAGGCAGCTTAACCCCTGTCCAGAGACAGGAGGAGGGTTCAGCTAAGGACAGGACTTTCTTTTCAGAGGAGCGGATACTGTGGGACCAGAAGGAGTGGATTGGCCTCTGGTCCCACAGGATCCGCTCCCTCTGGTCCGGGTGTTGGGCACCAAAGACTTGATTGAAATATAGCAGTTCTCTGGGAATAAGGTCATATTTCCAGAAGTGGTTTAAAGGCAGGACACACTGTTCAAAAGTGCACGTGTCCCACACCTTTGCCAATCATAACAGCATCTGTGTGGTGTTTTTGCTCTATTGCTGCTGTCTTTAAATAAGGAATTTATGGAATTGGTTCATTTTCAACAGGATTCTGTGGTTGAAGTTGGGCAGATCTGCTCACATAATGTTTGAAATGTGCCTTGTCTGTGTCTTATTTGTACTTCTGTGTGACAACTTATAACACTTATAACACTTTAAAAAACGAACCTGGTCTAACCCAATGTTATTGTTACGTCTATGTTAAATAAATTAATAATCAAAAATGAATCCATCTAAGAAAATAAAAATAAATAAAAAATCTTGAATGTATTTTAAAAAATGAAAAGTAAAAGTGAAAAGTAAAAAAAGCCAGATTTCCTTATTGTTTGCACTGAACTTTTATATGAAAGTTCACAAATGTTTAACCTGGTCATTTCTATTAGTAACTAAACCATAACATCTCACACTGCAAAACACGGAATTTTAACATTAATTTTAGTCGCCTCCATCTGTATTAAATATTATTGGTCTATGTGATGGGGACAGGGGCAGTTGGGGCAATGCAATTAAAGCTGCACTATGTAACTTTTCTGTTGTCTGCTGGTCTCCATGGTGATGTTCTTGTTTTGTCTGGAATGCTCCACAGTATGGCATTAAACTTATCAATCTTGTGTTTATTCAGTTATTTTTAGTGTTAGGGAAATGACTTGAAACATGCATGTTTGCTCTGAGCGGGGGTCTCCTCTCCACAGATCTCACCTGTAACCTGTACCTCTGGTGGCATCAGCTGCTTCTCTAAATGAAGTTACTTACGTTTAATGCTAAGGAAAAGTTACATATTGCACCTTTAATCTTAGCTTTTCAGTAAAACAATTGGAAAAAGTCAGTTGTGTGATATTGTGTTACGTAGAGGGAAAAAAACGGATGGGATGGAGAGAGATGGAGGAGGAGCGGAGGAAATGGAAGGAGGAGAGAGGTGAAGACAAAGGACTCATGAAAGCAGTGGACAACAGCACAAACTGTGAGTATAAATTACAACTAAAACTACTCTTCTCCAGCTCATCACTGCTAAGGCGCAATAGAAAACCATTTAATCTGAAGTTAAAGCCTGCACGTTGTCTGCAAAAGTGAATATCTAACATGGGTTTAAATGACTTGAAAATATTGATCTGAAAAAGTGTATTAGGTTAGATAAAAACAAGATTATTTTTTAGTCCAAATACATTTTAACCAATACGAATCTTCTTTTTATACAGTGAAATCTGCAAACAACATTGCTGTCGAAATCAAATTAGTAGAAACATGCACTGACAATCCTCCTGGGGGAACAACACAATACTTAGGAATGAAATATCTCTGTTTTTGGTTTGGCTAACTTTTCGCACTGGTTTGTTATAAAAAAGAAAGGAAAAGAATGTTTTTTTTTAATAAGTTGTATGAACAAAAATCTGCAGAACAATGGACAAAACACAGGAGAGACACAGGAGGGTGGAGACTGTTTAAATAAGACACCAAAACACATTCTTTAGTGGAAACTCATGTCTTGGACACTGAAATTACAATGACATATTATGGGTGGAATGATATGGACTTAGGAGAAAACAAGTTAAAAGATACACTACCAAAAGTCAAAGGTTTGGACACACCTTTTCCCCTTTTATTTTCATGAGTTTTTTCACTGTAGATTCTCACAAAGCATCAAAGCTATGAATGAACACTTTATGGAACATAGTCAACCAAAAAGTGACCTCAAAACCACATTTTTTCCACAGATTTTAGATAGAAAATAGTCATCTTTGTTTTCAGTTGTATCTCTGGTATATTTCTTGACCATGACAAGGCACAATTCTGAAGTGAAACCCATAAGAGTGAAAACTATGAGGAATTTGAATTAAAAAGTATTTTGTTTGTGTTGTGCAGCTTTTTTTCTTTGCTACATCTTCCATATATCTTGCTTCATATATTTGATATTTTGGGTATGAATCTAAAATGTAGAAAGCAGAATAATAATAATAAGCATAAAGGAAAAAACTTTAAATGAGAAGGTGTGTCCAAACTTTTTACTGGTAGTGTATATAATGTACTGCTCTAAAAATTTAAAGGAACACTTTGAAAATGCATCAGATCTCAATATGAAACAAATATATATGTTGGATATCTATACAAATAATGTCTTACAAATAATGGGCAATGTCTTAGGAACAAAAGGATGACACCGTTCTTAAATTTTCAGCCTACAGAGGGCTTTTTTTCACATTGAACTGATTTTCAACGTGTTCCTTAAATTTTTTTGAGTATTATTTATCCTTTTATGGTCAAATTGAAAATAAATTACATGAATTGCCACACATTTGTTTGCCATCTTTTTTGGTAATGATAGGGTTGTTGTTTTTTTTATGTCAGATGCCCTTCCTGTCTATAGGCATGTACTGTATATATGGTCAAAAGAGTATTTTATGACATATTTTCAGTGCATTATTTTAATATAAAGATCTTATTCAGTACATGCACAGGTCACATGAAGTAAATCAAAGCAAAGAAACTTATCCAGGAGTTTCTGGTTTCTTTCTTTTTTTTTGGCCACATTTTGTCAATGCCAAATCTCATCTGATCTCTGAGGCTATGCAGGGTCCGTCCTGATTAGTACTTCGATGGGAGACTGCTGTGAATACCAGATGCCACAGTGGGTCAAAAGTGGCTTTAGTGCATACTGTGAATTTCCCCATTTGCATGAGACCTTTTAATCCAATTAAAAACAAATTAATTTGGAATAAAAGTTAAAGTTGAACTCCGGCATGTTTGAAGCTAAAGTCCATTGCTAGAGGTGGTCGAATTCTGTCAGAAGCCAAAAAACAGCACAGATCAGTGTTGCCTCGGTGGAGATCTCACTGTGGCAGTGAGTCTGTCAAGGCAACAAACTAGTGTAGTGATGGGGGCAAGTTCTTAACTTCCACATAAAACACCAATTTGCTTCACACTGAAGAAGCTTAACACCACTTTAACCCATCTTACAACAGCCACGAGTCTAACAAAGAAAACGCTTTGCCTGGCTCACATATTAGTGGTCCGGTAGCCTTAGCTTTACCTCTGACGATTTCCCACTGCACATGAGAAAGCCTAAAAGACTCGATTGTCGACTCCAGCTGTGGCGAGCGGCTAGAGAAGCAACAAGTGAGAATCGACTACTGACTGTGAAGAAGAAGAGAAACTGAAAGTTGTTCAAAGAAAATAGTTCAGGAATGTATTTTTTTTAGTGTTTAACAAAAAATATAATTGACTTGTAAATAAATGGGATTAGAAATGACATCGGCGATTGAGTCTTTTGGGCTTTCGCATGTGCAGTGGGAAATCAACAGAGGTAAGGCTAAGGCTGCTTATAAAGTTGTTTTATAACATTTCCAGACACTGAGTGAGTCAGACAGAGCGTTTTGTTTGTTGGACTCGTGGCTGTTGTAAGATGGGTTAAAGTGGTGTTGAGCTTCTTCAGTGTGAAGCAAATTGGTGTCTTATGTGGAAGTTAAGAACTTGCCCCCATCAATACACTAGTTTGTTGCCTTGACAGACTCACTGCCACAGTGAGATCTCCGCCTAGAAAACACTGATCTGTGCTGTTTTTTGGCTTCTGACAGTATTCGACCAACTCTAGCAACGGACTTTAGCTTCAAACGTGCCGGAGTTCCCCTTTAATTCTGAATTTAAAAGACCATGTAAACATTTAATTCCTAATGTCCTAGTGTCCTTAGGCAAGACACTTCACCCACCTTGTGTAGTATGAATGTAATGTGTCAGTGAGTAATAGATTAGCAGCTTTATTTCCATACTTTAATCAGTCTAAACCGGGGAGCAATACTAGTTTACCACCACCATGTATAAAGTGTTTCAATCTGTACCATATCCATACATATATATAAATACATAAAAAACATGTTGGCAAATAGTCTTAACTTTTGACTTCTGCAAAGTTCTAGCCAAAGTTGAAACGGCAGTGATTTTTATAAGCGGCGCAATTAACGAAAAGGCAAAGAGTGTGTAAACATGAGGAGAGGATATTGAACAGTTCCTCTCTGTGACTCTCTTCCTCTCTAGACTTCCTCCGGCTCATAAACCTTTGCCCCTCACAAGTCGCGGGAATGGGCGCGCTTCCAGTGGTCCTGCTGCTCTGCGGTTTCCACGGTAACCCCATCCAAACACAAATCATTGGGTTTAATTACGCTCCAGTTGCCGTCCCAGTGTTTGTTTTTTAATGCGGTGAACTGCTTTTCCTTTTACATGTGCTTATTGCTCACCAGTGTTCACAGCTGGGGCCCAGACCGGTAAGACTCTCCCTCCCTCTCACTCTCTCCTTCCTCAAGAGTCGGATTTTAACACGGCAAAAGCGTTAGTTTGACTCACTTGAGCACACACAGTATTGTTTTGATAAAGCTGGCCAATGGGATATATGATTAAAGGAACTCTATGTAGCCTCTCTTTGTAAATTTTGTACATATACTTATTCACTTTATATTATTATTATTTTTATTATTATTTCTATTTTTATTATTATTGTTTATCTTGATTGCATCACACTTTTTTCCTTTTTTGCACTAATCTGTCCTGGAGCTACTGTGACTGTTGAATTTCTCCACTGCGAGATCAATAAAGTCCTATCTTATCTTATCTTATCTTATCTTTTCTTATCTGTGCTCTTAAAGCTTTAATAAAAATCCTACAACCACAACTGAATCTGGGTAACCAGTGCTTTAACTTTGTATTGATTTTACTATTTAACAAAACAACAATTCTAATGGGACATTTTCAGATTATTAAATGTGGTGATCATTACGTCCAGATGGGGGTAAGAGCCAGATTTTCCTATTGATCTCATTGTAATTGGTGATGAAACATCCAAAATATGAAGAGGCAAATGTTGAAGCTGATATTTTCAATCACTGACTAAGAAGTCACTGTTTTACGACATCATTTTTGTGTTTTAACAAAATTAATTTGAACTGCCCCATCTGTATTAAATCATATTGGCCTATAAAATGCTGTGATGTTTTCTAAAACCCAGCAACAGACAAAATAAACAAATAATACAAATAAAATGAAAGGTGCATTGAAACTTTTCTGGTGGAGATGCTTTGGAAATGCTTTTTTTCCCCCTGGAGATGTTATTGCTTTGTCTGGAATGTTACACAATATGGCATTATACTATCTATCTATTCTATCTTCATGGAGACCAAACCAGATCTAGTTACAGGTCAGATCTGTGGAGAGGCACCACCACTCACAGTCAGAATAGCTGTTTATCTAGTACTTTTGAGCAGTACAAACACCTGTAATGAAATAAATGTAAACGTAGAGCCGTTTAATGTCATATTGTGGAACATTTCAGTCAGAGAGTGAGAAACAAGCAGGTGATGGACCCACAACCAAAAAGTTACATGGTGCACTTTAAAAAAAACAACAAAAAAAAGGATAAAAATAAACTCCCATCTCACCCCACTCAAAATTAATCTTGCCAAAATGTCTCAACCTGCATATAGGATCCATACTGTTTTTCTCTATAGACAAAGTGGTATGTATCATTTTGCCTATAGGTTCTGAGCCTCGTATTAAAGCTCAAAACCTCCAGAATTCACTTCCTGAGCTGCAGAGGCTGCACTAGCACTGATTCATGCTGGGCCATAGGCACTGGGTTTAGGTAATGACCATTCAGATCAGAGAGAGTCTTTTTAAATCATCTGCTTTTCAGAAACTGGCAACCCAGGTGTTACATACAGTTCCTTTAAATACAAAATACAGTCAAAGTTTAACCGATAGATGTTTTGATACTTATAGATAACATTAAAAGATTTGAAGGCAGCTCACTGATTCTTTTACTGATAAAAAACACCTTTAAACAAACATAATGTATACATCTTAAGTTGTCAAAATATCCCATGTTACATTTGTTAAATATCTGATCTAAACCCTGTTGTTTGACACACAGGACCCACCCCTGCCGGAGCTTCGTCTTTGGGTAAGTCGTGTCTGAACATGGCGCTTCCAGTATATCATCAGTTTATTGATTCTTATCACAGGTCAGTAGAGTATTGATTATAGACAATTGCCTATAGTATGTTTGGGAGGTTACATTTATAATTACAGTTTCACTTCCTGTTTGGACATGGGCAGCGGACACTTAGACCAGTAAAAATAAATGATTAAAAAGCAACTTTATTTTGTTCAATTAAGGTTTAAACTACCAGAAAAATGTGTTTTTGTTTGTCAGTTGTTCCTGAATTTTAGAATTCAGTGCTGCTTTCTGTATTTTTGTACTTTTCTTTCTTTCTAAATTTGTCTTCCACAAACTTCTACTTACCTGAAACTTTAACAAATATTTACCACAAGTAGGCATCATATACTGCACAAGTAGGACACAAATAAACCATTTGTTGTACAGAATAACTATAATAAAACATATAATTAACTAAAAGAGACTAATGCAAATAACTCATTGCTTTGGACCTTTCCACATTAATTTCCTCTTCTGTGTGTGCAGACTGCAGGGAGGAGATGTATCCCTGCACCAGGATGTACTCTGTTCATCGGCCGATGAAGAAATGTGTCGGAGGCTTCTGTCTCTACAGGTAACACACAGTTTGATTGAGCAGGTAACACACAGTTTGATTAAACGGGTAACACACAGTTTGATTGAGCAGGTAACACACAGTTTGATTAAACAGGTAACACACAGTTTGATTAAACAGGTAACACACAGTTTGATTGAGCAGGTAACACACAGTTTGATTAAACAGGTAACACACAGTTTGATTAAACAGGTAACACACAGTTTGATTGAGCAGGTAACACACAGTTTGATTGAGCAGGTAACACACAGTTTGATTGAGCAGGTAACACACAGTTTGATTAAACAGGTAACACACAGTTTGATTAAACAGGTAACACACAGTTTGATTGAGCAGGTAACACACAGTTTGATTAAACGGGTAACACACAGTTTGATTGAGCAGGTAACACACAGTTTGATTAAACAGGTAACACACAGTTTGATTGAGCAGGTAACACACAGTTTGATTGAGCAGGTAACACACAGTTTGATTAAACGGGTAACACACAGTTTGATTGAGCAGGTAACACACAGTTTGATTGAGCAGGTAACACGCAGTTTGAACACTCATCCACACTTCCCATGTTTAAAAAAGTCCTGTAAACACATCTTTTTAAAACCACCTTTCATTAACTGTCTTATTTCTTTCATTTGCCTTTGTTTGTCTCTTTATTTAAAGCATCTCTGAGTATCTTGAAAAGCGCTATACAAGTGTCATGCATTTATGTATTTATATATTATTATTATTAACATACAAGATACTAATGAATATGCAACACAACTAAAAAAAAAAACTAGTCTAGAACAGCACGATCTATCTAAAATCTTAAAAAACTAAATGAAACAAAAAAAAAAAAACATATTTCCTTTGGGATCTAAAGATTCTAAGTGAGACCACATTGGGGTGAGGGGGAGAAGAGGGTAAAGGGACATTTCCAGGAGCCTGTGATACGAGCCTCATGCTGGTCATTTTAAGTGTGAGGGACTTGTCTATGAGCACAAATCATCTCTCCTGTTGTTTGCCCAACCAGGTCACCTCTTTCTGGTCAGATTGTGTTAAAACAAAGCTCAAATTAAAGTATAACTTGAGTAACAGAGGTTCAGAAAGAGCAACTGTTTCTGTTAGCTTCACACCCTCAGGCATGTTGATGACTTCAGCTGCAAAGTGTCATCAAACGGTATCTTCCGTGTTGTAGAATTTGGTGACGTGATAGATTCAGGGCAGTGGGAGAGTTTCTGTGTCTGTGTGAAATATCCAAACTTATGATCACAAATGTTGAACCTTATGAATCATCATTTGACTGGCCACACAAACGTTAATCTTATGGCTTAAAGTCTTTGAACTGACAACAACGAGCTTGAACTTTTGTTTATTGCTGGTATAGAAGTAATTGCAGAGATATAACCACAAACCAGGTCAACAAATCAGCAACACCAGTGATTTCTGGCCTGTCCTCCAGCTCAGTTTTAAAATTTACAACATTAAAGAATATTATAATATCACATAAACCCAGTCTGTATTGTGTTTCCTCCACAGCCTCCAGCGCATGTACGTGATCAACAATGAGATCTGCACGAGGACCGTGTGCCCACAAGACGAGTACTTAAAAGGTCAGGCCCTCTGCAGCATCTCTATTGTGTCATATTGTGTAACCAAAAAAAGAGGTGGATTCTGTTTTTGGACTCAATATGTTTGCTGATACATTGATAAGAAATATTCTAGACATAATTCAAACCTTCTTCTGCCATGTAGTTTATATTAAGGAATAGGCTCAATACTTGATGCAGAATTTGATACCACAGTAGACACCATGATGATAAAAATATACAATGTTTTAAACAATAGACTGAATCATTAAACAGAAATGTAATCAATTTTGAGGATTTTAATACATTTTCAAAAATGATGAAATGATGAATCATTCAAAAATGATGAACTGTACGTCCCCGTCAGCAGTGTCGTGCATCATCACTGACTTACTTCCCAACAGCGTCCGGTGAGCCCAGTTCTTCCCCGGTTTTGGCTGGAGTCACGAAAATAAAGCGTTTTTCTTCTCAAAACAATATGTGTTCAAAAGAGTGAAACATTTGCATCACAAAACATGAACGGGGAAAAAGTCAGAGCTCATAATCGCTTGGTACTATTTTCTCTCTGCTCATATCACTGCGCTGCCGCCAGGTGAAGCCGCACACGAATCCAACACTTTATCAGTAGTTCAGCAGTGTTTACGTGCTCAGACCGATGACCTCGACGTGAAAGCTACAGTAATAAGTATATAATCTTGTATAAACCATTTAAGAATATATATAAAATGATGCAGACTTGTGATTCTCCAGGCTGGAACAACAAAAATCCAGCTTCAACTTGTCCCACTCTGTCCCTCCTCTCTCTGCCCGTTCTGACTCCATCTGGTGAATTTGGGCATCAGTATATTCGGGTTCATAAAAATCTCCCCTTGGCTCTGTGCTGAAGGTCATGTCTTCATCGTCAGTGTCGTAGTCACACATGTCGTCGTCAACTTTCCGAGCAACAAACACAGTGAAACAGGCGCAGCTTCACCTGGCGGCAACGTGGAGTGATACGACCGGAGAGAAAATAGTGCCAAGCGATTATGAGGTCTGACTTTTTCCCCATTCAAGTTTTGTGATGCAAATGTATCACTCTTTTGAACAAAACTGTTTTGAGAAGAAAAACTTTTTATTTTCATGACTCCAGCCAACTTGCCGGACACATTCATCAGCACCGAAACTGGGGAAGAACTGGGCTCACCGGACGCTGTCAGTAAGTCAGTGTTGATGCACGACACTGCTGACGGGGACGCACAGATTCATGTCAAAAAACCCGAACTATCCCTTTAAAAACTATGAATCTCTATGGTTAAAAATGATGAATCTCTATGGTTAAAAATTATGAATCTCTATGGTTAAAAATTATGAATCTCTATGGTTAAAAATGATGAATCTCTAAGTCCATATTTCCCCCTGCTGCAGCTGAACTGTGCCGGGAGCGCTCCGGGTGGCCCAGACGCACCAAGAGGTCGTCCAATCAGAGGAGGCGTTGTCGCCGTCGTGGCAACCCCAACACCTGGGCAAACAAGGTCTAACGGAGCCTTGAGTCGGGCCATAAAATATGATGTGTATAAGTCTATAAAACCCCCTGTTCACACCCCAGGCACTCCTCTCATATAACACACGCTGTCACTTTTGATTTAATCTGTATTTATCGATTTCACTTAATTGTCTGTGAACATCACGGAGAGCTGGTTTCACATCTACACAGCTGACAGAGGTGGTTTACGATCTACTCAGTCACATTTACGCGAGCACACTTTATACTCACATATCATATTTTTACTTGAGTAACATATTTCACGGTGCAACAATAAACTTACTTGAATAAAAGTTACATCCCGACTGTTTTTCTTTAAAGGTGCATTGCGTAACTCGCTGTGTAAAACGCTTTTCTCCATGGAGATGTTATTTCTTTGTCTGGATTGTTTCACCATACGGTTATTAAACCTTTTTATCTTCATGGAAAACAGACCAAACCAAGTTACAGGGCAGATCTGTGGAGAGGTGACCCCGCTCACAGTCAAAATGTCTGTTTGTTTCGGTATTTTTGAGCAGTAAAATCACCAGTAACTTAATACATGTAAAGCAGAGCTGTTTAATGCCATACTGTGGGACATTTCAGGCAGATCAGTGGCTTATCCATAGAAACAACCAACCAAAAAGTTACACAGTGCACCTTTAAGTTACTTACTTGAGTAGTACACAGCAAAAACTGACTCTCAAAATTGACTCTGAAAATTGACTCTCACAGATTGACTCTCAAAATTGATTGACTCTCAAAATTGACTCTCACAGAATCAATTTTAACATTTTCTCAGGGTTTATCTGTTTTCGAGTTAATTTAACATTTTTGGAAATGTTAATTAAGCAACACTGAAGTTCTTGTTAATCCTGTTTTAAATCAAGAGTCATATTAACGTTTTGTGAGTAAACGGATAACACTTTGTAGGGTTATCCTGCTTTAGGTAAACAACACACGGAGGTGTTTTATTTTTATGCTTTATTTTAATTAATTTAAGATGAAATTGTACAAAACTGGTCCTAACTTGTCTTCTCTCACAGGAGTTTGAAGTGGTGGGTGGGAGGTGTCAAATTCACACTAGGGGAAGTTGAAATAGTTAAAATAACACTTTTTGGGTTAAAAACAACTCTGAAATATTTTGTCCTGAAATTTTAACCCTCCAGTTTTTGCTGTGCAGGTTTTGCAAACTTTTCTTCACAGTTACTTGAGTAATTTTTTTCTGAACCATTTCTTTGTACAAGTACAAGTTTTGGCTCCTCTGCTTATGATTTTTTTTGACACTATTATAGTAACAGACTTTAGCAACTCAGCTGCTCTAGTCATAATTTTACACAAGATTTATAGAAAGTGTTAAAGAACCACTGTGTACTTTTTCTGGTCTGTTACCTGCGAGTCTCCATGAGGCTGTTGCTTTGCTAAAAACGATCTGTCTTACCTATTTCCATGATGACAAGCAGAGGTGCACAGTGTGACTTCGACTCGAGTCTGAATATTTTTAGGACTTGAGACTTGATAAAATAGACTAGGACTTGGGACTCGACTTGGACTTGAAGGTCAATAACTTGGGACTTGAGGCCTGCGACTTGAGAAAAACTTTTAAGTCTGAATTCTTTCTATTCTGACTGTAATGATTCACACTAAGATCTCTATAAATACTTGTATATAAATATACTAGGAGTGTGCATTGCCTTGAATATACAATACATATCATGATATACATGTCACGATTCGATATATGACGATATATCCCGATACTAAAACAATGGATGATATATCGCAATTTATCAATAATTACTTCTAATAATGTTGTCAGTTGCGCCAAACTGTATGAACTATAATTTATCAGCTTTTTTAAATCATGAGAACAGTGAATGCAGCTAATGAATTTTACTGAAAATTATTTTAAAAATCGATTTGAGAATTGTGCAATCTAGAATCACGATATATCACTGAATCGATTTTTTCTTACACCCCTAAAATATACTATGACTTTTTCATTACGATTCATCTTAAAATTCATATAAATTGCAAAAATCAAAGCTACCGTATATTTGGTACTTAAAATGAAGAGTTAAATGACTTGAAGCTCAAAGCAGACGACTCGGACTGGACTTGGACTGGACTTGGACTTGGACTTATGGGCCAGTGACTGGAGACTGGACTTGGACTTGGCCTGTATTCAACTTGGGACTTGACTGGAACTTGAGGTCAAAGACTTGGGAAAACAGACTTGAGACTTGCAAAACAACAATTTGGACCCACAAGCAGCTGACCGATGATTTTGAGCAACAGCAAGAGATGTCCGCTTTAAAGCCTTACTGTGGAGTATTCCAGGCAAAGCAATAACATCACCATGGAGACAAACAGATGGCAGAAAGTTAAGCTACACACAGAATAGCTCATGTTATTGTACTTCTGTATGGAATAAAATGCTCAGTTAACCTTAAATGTGTTTGTTGTTATTGTCGTGCGTCGTTTAAACTGAAACTTTTACCTTGAGGAAGAAATGAAAACGGAAAAAAAGAGTTTAGTAGTTTTACTTTGTTTATCCAGTTCCATTTACAACATGATTTACAAACAGTTATAATCCGAACATCTGGATGAGAAACAAACACTGACAGTAACTTTCTTAGCAGCGGTTAATCTACCCTTAATCATTGCACATCTGTCGCGACATTTCAAACCAGTTTCACAAAATCACAATCGTTCTGAACACTAAATCACACTAAACTGAATATTTCGTCACAAACAGAAACGCACCGGTCGCACACTTCACATCTGAACATGGTTTTTACATTTAGACTTTACAGAGTTTGTACAGAGCAGCTCGTGTTTAGAGCTCATGCTGCCGTAGCTCAAAAGCACTGATGATGTGTTCTAAGGGTAAAGGGTAACGCACTGAAAGAGTCTAATTTTGGAGGATTTTGTGCACTTTAGGGCACAGCCACTTCAGACCTCCATGGACCCTGGGGCAAAATTCTGCCAAGGGGCCCTCCTGACTGGGGGTGGCAAAATTCACGGTTTGATTCGTATTGTGGTTTAAAGTCGTGGTTTTGGGTTCTGTACGGTTCTTGTTTTATTTTGTTATTTATTTTTTAAAATGGTTGCGCAGAATGGTTTAGTCTCGGTTAAATCCTGTTTTTGCTCTGTTTTAGACCTGGTTTAGTCCTGGTTATAGTTCTGGTTTAGTTCTGGTTTTAGTTCTGGTTTAGTACTTGTTTAATCCTGGTTTTAGTTCTGGTTTAATTCTGGTTTTAGTTCTGGTTTAGTTCTGGTTTTAGTTCTGGCTTAAGTCCTGGTTTTAGTTCAGATTTTAGTCCTGGTTTAATACTGGTTTAGTACTGGTTTTAGTTCTGGTTTAGTCCTGGTTTTAGTTCTGGTTTAGTCTTGGTTTTAGTTATGGTTTAGTACTGATTTAGTCCTGGTTTTAGTTCTGGTTTAATACTGGTTTTAGTTCTGGTTTTATTTCCAGTTTAGTCCTGGTTTAGTTTTTGTTTCGTCCTGGTTTTAGTTCTGGTTTAGTCCTGGTATTAGTTCTGGTTTAGTTCTTGTTTAGTCCTGGTTTAGTCTTGGTTTTAGTTCTGGTTTAGTCCTGGTTTTAGTCCTGGTTTAGTATTGGTTTTAGTTCTGGTTTAGTACTTGTTTAATCCTGGTTTTAGTTCTGGTTTAATTCTGGTTTTAGTTCTGGTTTGTTCTGGTTTTAGTTCTGGTTTAGTACTTGTTTAATCCTGGTTTTAGTTCTGGTTTAATTCTGGTTTTAGTTCTGGTTTAGTTCTGGTTTTAGTTCTGTCTTAAGTCCTGGTTTTAGTTCTGGTTATAGTTCTGGTTTAGTCCCGGTTAAATCCTGTTTTAGTCCTTTTTTAGACCTGGTTTTAGTTCAGATTTTAGTCCTGGTTTAATACTAGTTTAGTACTGGTTTTAGTTCTGGTTTAGTCCTGGTTTTAGTTATGGTTTAGTCTTGGTTTTAGTTATGGTTTAGTACTGATTTAGTCCTGGTTTTAGTTCTGGTTTAAAACTGGTTTTAGTTCTGGTTTTATTTCCAGTTTAGTCCTGGTTTAGTTTTTGTTTCGTCCTGGTTTTAGTTCTGGTTTAGTCCTGGTATTAGTTCTGGTTTAGTTCTTGTTTAGTCCTGGTTTTAGTTCTGGTTTAGTCCTGGTTTTAGTTCTGGTTTAGTCCTGGTTTTAGTCCTGGTTTTAGTCCTGGTTTAGTACTGATTTAGTCCTGGTTTTAGTTCTGGTTTAGTCCTGGTTTTAGTCCTGGTTTAGTATTGGTTTTAGTTCTGGTTTAGTACTGATTTAGTCCTGGTTTTAGTCCCGGTTTTAGTCCTGGTTTAGTATTGGTTTTAGTTCTGGTTTAGTACTGATTTAGTCCTGGTTTTAGTTCTGGTTTAGTCCTGGTTTTAGTCCTGGTTTTAGTCCTGGTTTAGTATTGGTTTTAGTTCTGGTTTAGTACTGATTTAGTCCTGGTTTTAGTTCTGGTTTAGTCCTGGTTTTAGTCCCGGTTTTAGTTCTGCATGTACGGCATTCAACTTGTGTAGTTCCTTGGAGAAAAGCAGGTGACACCATCGGGCCAAGTTACATGTCAGATCTGCGGAGAGGAGAGTTGAATTGTATTTCCATTTCACCCAAATGTGTCTTTTCTATTAACAGCTCCTATGTAAAGTGATGATATTGTCTCTTTCCGTGTCTGTTTTCATTTACTCTATGAGGTTTTCTGAGTTTCACTGTTCACTGCTCACTGTATGTCTGTTTGTCTATTTTGAGCTTTAAGGGCCACCGTACAAGTCCAGTTTCTGCATAATAAACTGAAAGAGCAGACACAGAGGAGGTCTTTTGGTCATGATTAATGATGTGACTTTTATGAATGACTTGGCTCTTTTATTTAGAATTTCATAAACACACTTCCACTCGGAGTTTGAACCATTTTAAACAAATCTGATGTTTGATTTTAAACAAATCAAAACAAATTAAACAAATCCGAGCCTTGATCATTTCTCTCTTTGATTAATTTGTTGTTAAAATTAGTTCTCACATTGTCTTATGTCGCATAATTAAATGTAAAAAAAGACATTGTGAAAGACTCTTTGACACGAACAGATCCAAAAGACTAAGACTAAGACTAAGACTAAGACTAAGACTAAGATATATGGTCCACACTTTCTGCTCACACCATATTTGCGAGGAATACTTTCAGGTCCAGAGCCTAATTATGATCATATTATTCTTTCTTTCCATGCATTTGAGCTGTTGTCTTGCCCCAGTACAGATATATTGTATGAGCAGCTCTTGTGATCAAATATATCCACTGTTCCTGGTCTCTGAAAGCTGTAAAAAAAAAAAAAAAAAAGCTTATAAACTCACTGCAGTGAATAATTTGGATGCTCTGAATGCATAATTTAAGTGGGGAATCTTGAAACACCTATTTTTTAAAATGAACTAGCTCTGTTTTTCACCTTTTTAACACCCTAAACATCAGGTACAGTGCCTTTAAACCAGCAGCATTTACAGCATTTACAGTGATATATTTGCTGTTATCATTAGGGCTGCACAGTAATGCAAAAATGTCGCAATTATGGCTAAAGCAATAATCAGTACAGCAAGAAAATGTAAATATCGCAACAAAATTAGAAAGTAAAATCCAACTTTTTCATTTGGTCTTTAGTATATAGTTTTATTTTGACACTTTTCACACATAATTTTAGGCTAGTTGCAGTAATTTAAGTTATTCATTACAATACTGCATTATTGCTATTGCTTTACAAAACAAAGCTATTGAATACTGCATCTTTTTCATATCATGCAGCCCTAGTATTTGTATTTATACACTATTTGTAAGCTAAACCTATGAGTTCCCGTGAGTGGCCACTAGAGGGTTGTAGAGTGCACCATCACCTTAAAACATTGGTACTACTTCATGTTAAGCCAGTGCATAGTCAGTGCTCGGATTAAAAAAACGAACTGCAGCAGTATCTACCTTGTGTTGTATAGTCTGTATAATTCTCTGTACATAAATCAATCATTTATTCATCACACACATTGTATATTACAGTGAGTTTAGATTGTTTTGACAAAGGAAAAGGCTCAATTAAAGGTTCACTACGTAACTGTTGGGTGTAGGGTCTGCAATTTGCTTGTTTCTATTGAATTTTATGTTACACAATACGGCATTAAACTTGGCTAACTCCATGCGGACAAGAACGTGGCTCCACCAGGTCAAATTACAGGTCTGTTCTGTGGAGATGATACAACTCCCAGCGAGAATTGCATGATTTTCACTGTCATTTTGAGCAATAAAAACACCTGTAGCTGAATAAATGAATGCTGGTTGAGTTTAATGCCATACTGTGGGACATTCCGGGCAAAACAAGAGCATCTTCATAGAGACCAGCAGGTTTGCGGACCCTCCACCAAAAAAAAAATCACTGTGAACCTTTAAAGGAAGCTACATGGGTTCAAACAACAAGGTCAACGTTTTCTAGACAAAACAGGGGCTTTCTCACAGCTCAGCAGACGCCTGGGGTAATTAGTGTCAAGTCGACTGAATGCAGAGGGGCAGGACAGCACAGAGCAATGCACATTTGTAGTATCGCGTGTTACCCTGCTTGGCAGAGAAACTCAGGACCCCGAAATGGGGGAAACCATGTTGCATAAGGAAATTCCCACAATGAAAAGGGAAAACAGAAAGACTTCCTCACTTGGGAGGCGCAGAGTCAAAATCTCCCCACAGATCTGCAGACGCCGTAGAGCTGGTGTTCGACGGAGCGAATGAGTTTGAACTGTTTGAATCTAGATCCAGTAAACAGCCTGGTGAGGGAAAAGGTTAGTTATTACTTGGTTGACTTAGAATAGCTCAGATGCTCAATATAATAGTGTAAAAATGCTTGTAAAAAGGTACAACTGGGGTTACATGTGGCATCAAAATCGAATTATTATGAGATATTTGAAGTTATAAGACTATTAAAATGACATTCTAATCATAGTCCCTCTGTTTATATGCCATTTAAATGATATTAAAAGTTCAGAAATCAGATAATACTCAGATTTTCATGTGAATTTAACCATAGCCACTGTATAATAATCAAATAATATGGACAATAATAACAAAAACACTGTGTTAATAGTGCAAAACCAAACTAAAGATATAAACATAAACTCAGAAATACAGTCTTTTCATATGTACCTGTCTCAGTTCCCCCTGTCGCCGGCTGTGTGTTGTGATTGGTGTTTCTGGAAGACGGAGGTGGAGCCAGTTTTCCTCCAGGTGGGGGTGGGAGCAGCCCCAGACCGCCAGAGCTCTGAGGGCGAGATCTCTCCTTCTTCTTTGATTGCTGAAATGATGAATACAAAGAGTTAAAAGCCCGGAAAAATATACTTATAATACCAAACAAATTAAGACCGCATTTTCTTTGAGCCAAAGTCATTATTTTGATTTTATCTTAATTACACTAAGTACCTTTTCATTTCCTTTAAAGCAACATTATCTGATTTTCGAAACGCAAAA
The DNA here is from genome assembly GCA_030686955.1 of Odontamblyopus rebecca. Taxonomy (NCBI): domain Eukaryota; kingdom Metazoa; phylum Chordata; class Actinopteri; order Gobiiformes; family Gobiidae; genus Odontamblyopus; species Odontamblyopus rebecca. The sequence goes on from CM060657.1 coordinate 32,031,088, forward strand.
AGAGGAACTAGGAAGTAGGTATTTAAATCTATCCGACCATTTTCTACCTCACACAAACCCTCGGCACTTATCTAGTATTCACATGCATGCATTTTTGGGCACATTAACTTCAGAATAGCTTTTTAAAGACTATAATTAGATTCAGGCAGCACAGTTCTACTTTTACAATATCCTCAACGCGGAAAAAACTACAAGAATAAAGTTGGGCACTACACTTTAAACTGTAGGCTTCTTCGCACCACTGACACTTCACTTAAAATGACTACATGTATTATTATAAGATCCGCCCATAGCCTGGTTCTGCCAACTATTAAGTGCGTAATAATTACCCCAATATTTAGAGTAATTGTCTGGCCTTCTTTAAATCCCAAATCGAGTTTAGGAGTTGTATCTGGAGCTTGCGCTTGCTTTGTCAGTTCGATGTCTTGTTTGACCCATCTGCAAAAAGAAGCAATGTTAATATGAACCTAAAAATATACTTAAATGATCAAAATTAGCACAGCTTTTGAGACACCCACTTAAAATGGTCCTGAAGAGCAACATTGAAGTCAAATGCATCACCTCTGTCTCCGAAACCAACACCTATGAATGCACTACGGCCTGGGAATAGAAATACTTTTTTAAAGGATGGAAAAAATGACAAAATAAACGCACAATGTTTACAGACATCAGTATTAGCAATTCCCACCGTTTTCATCTTGGATACGAAGCACAAAGTAGCGGCTGGAGTCACTGACTGTTTCCACCGCGATGCCTGGATATTCATCTATTGGTGCCTGTGCAAATAACTCTCCTGGAAAGAAGAAAATCATATCAAACATCAGAAATTTAGATGCAGAGAGTACATGGTGCAATACATTTTTATATCTATGCTGCACTTAGGTTTAAGGAAAGCAAAAAGTAGGGAAAGTCGGCCTCTGGATTTGAAGATAGTATTGGTCAGTGTTAATTCTGTGAGGTATTGAGGGCTGTCACATCCCTCAGTCCTACATGATCAGAGATAATACTCCCTACAATGGAAGCATAGCCAAACTGGACTGGGCTAAACCATCAGTGTCTTGAGGGTTCATGTCTCTGGGTCTGATGGTCAATAAATATTTCCTGCATTTGAAGTCTAGTGTCAAGTCCCTTGTTTCTACTCTCAGGTTACTGCAACTTATTGTACAACAGTCAGGAATGCCTTAGCTGAAGGAGTTTACTTATTGTGCCCAGAGGAAGGCCACCCTGACATGGGGAGAAACATGCAAAGTCCACATAGAAAGGCCTGAACCTTTGAGCTGTGAGGCGAAACTACCCACCACTCAGCCACATTATACCACAAAAATATCACAGTGCACCTATAAGGTCCTGTCTAACAAAGTGACAAAGGCTAAATAAAAAAAAGAATAACTATATTAGTTTTAAGACATATTAAACAGATTATGATTTACTACAGCATATAAAAGACCTCAACTGTGTATCATAGGCCTATGATAGAAAACAATATACAGTTGTGCTCATAAGTTTACAGACCCTGACAGAATTAATGATTTCTTGTCCATGTTTCAGAGAATATGAATGACAACACAAAAACTCTTCTTTCACTCATGATTAGTGCTTGGGGAAAGACATTTATTATTAAACAACTGTGTTTCCTCTTTTTAAATCATAATGAACAGAAACTACACAAATGACCCAGTGACAGTTTGGAGTCTTTTGTGATAGTTGTGGATGTGTTATTTTCTCTGATGGTAAAGCTGCTCATTCTTCTTGGCAAAAGGCTCCAGTTCCTGTAAATTCTTGGGCTCTTGTCTGAACTGCAGCTTGAATCTGCCCAGAGGCTCAGAGATACTGAGGTCAGAAGAGACGAACACTCCAGAACCTTCACTTTATTCTGCTGGAGCCAGTGACAGGTCCACTTGTCTTTGTGTTTGGATCATGATCATGTTGGAATCTCCGAGTACGTCCCATGTGCAGCTTCTGGACCAAGAAATCATCAATTCTGCCAGGGTGTGTAAACTTATGAGCACAACTGTATATGTTTATTTAATTGCTCTATAACATGTCTAAAGAGACAAATGGCACCTAAATGTGTCAAAACAACCCTGTCGCGACTTGTTGGAACAGATGAGTAAGGGCGAGAGGCCGGAGCAGGAGACTACACACTCCGCACCACAGATAAACAGTGGTCAGATGAGTCCTCCGTCTGAGCCGCTCTTACCGGAGATTTTGTCTTCTAGTTTCACATAGGCCACTGTGCCCTTCGCTGTCACACGCATCCGCCCCTGCCAGTCCGGGGCATCCAGCTTCCAGTCTGCAGCCCTGGTACAAAGCACAGGCGGAGGGAGATGGAGAGATGAAGGCCAAGGGCAGGAGGATAGTTACAGGGAACACCAGTTTGAGTTATTCATTATATAACAGACAGATACTTGCAGCATATCTGAGTGGCTGTTGTCTAAATAAGTTTCTAGAAATGATGGATGAATGTGATTTTGAACAATCAGGAGCATATATAAAGTGTTTATATGGGCCCTGAGGAAGGATAAGACGGCACGGGTAAGAACGCATGTGCTTATGCGTATGGACGCATGTTGATTTTAGGATAGCATTTGGATGATGTGACCCCGTATTATCTTTTTAATTTATTTGTGCTCATGTCTTTTGTACATTTTTGTGTTATATTATAGTTTATTGTTTTTCTACTTTATTTTAATCTGTTTTATTTGTTGCATATTTAGTGTTTGTCTACGTTTCACTCCAAGTACCGCAGCAATTTCCTAATGTTGTGATCTGTTCACTCATATGGCAATAAAACCTTTCTGATTCTGATTCCTCTATAAACATTTCATCTGCATTTCCAATATTTACACTGCCCTGCACAAGGATTATAAGTGTAATTTAGCATTCGTGCTATAACCTGGCATCAGCATCTTTCTTCCAGATGGACAATATTAATAAATAAGATGAGATAAATTGCACTTTATTGTCCCTGATAGAGACAGTTTGTTGTCGACTCCAGGACCATACAAAACCGCATAACACATTCAGATTAATTCATGCACAAATAAATAAAAAGGTGTAGATTGCCATAGTCCGAGCCAGTCTCTCCTTTTGATTCACTTGGATTTATAGCGAATAGTTTAAAAATATCTCGACATTTAGCAAACAATGAACGGATAAAAATGAAACGTGACCAAGATGTATCACTGATTCCCACTGAGGCTCCACTGGACCTTTATTACATAACCAATCCTCCTCTTGATAGTAGCTTTATGCGGTCGGCAGTGAGTGGTTAACCAAATGGGCGTCCTGGGAGTCATATTGTTGAGGTCAAATCCACTCTGCTGGTGGGTTAGTAAACATGTTTCAGCTAATGAGTGTCAGACAGCTGTTTAACTCAATAATAAATCATCTTATCAGCACAATAACATACGCCTCTGGTTTATTTAGTCATCTCAAGTGCTTTCTATGTTAAAATATCAATAAATTACAACTTAAAACTAATTTAAATAAACCAAGACTTGCTTGCGGTACCATTATATCATCGTATTTGCTGCAATGTGTCCTTTGAAGATGGTAAACACTGGAAGGTGCAGGCTCCATCTGCACTAAAACAGGCTTCCCTGGTCCCTGCTTGTTCATGAAAGCTTAACACGCAGGTTTAAGCTTTTATGACACGTTTGCATGACCTTGTAAAACGCACTACGTAAACACAGCCCACAAACTACGGTCTTTACGCACAGCCACGTTATCAGGACCGGACCGGAGCTGCTGCTGGAGGTCGCACGGATGGAGGATGCAGACCGGGGATGCGAGCTGGTGCGGCGGGGATGCAGCACTCACCTGACCGCCCGGTTGGATGCCCGTGGCGGGATCCGGTACACGTTCACTTCGGGCTTGACACAGAGCACAGACTCGTACTCAGACTGACCCTCGGACGCCATCTTGCCTGTCTTCAGCGGTGGATAAACGAGCGGGGAGGTATTTGCGCGGATGAGCGGTGGATAACGTGACCATCCGCTGTTACGCACGGTGTCTTCTGATGACACACGAGTTACACTACGATATTAAAAGTCACCGGAAAAGCGAATGAAATATGGCCTTAAATAGCCTAGTTTTATATTTATTTGTTGTATTTATTTAAACTTATAATTATTTAAAAAAAAAATATATATATATATATATATAGAGAGAGAGAGAGAGAGAGAGAGAGAGAGAGAGAGAGAGAGAGAGAGAGAGAGAGAGAGAGAAGCGATGGGCAATTATTTGTTCCATGGGGCCACACGAGAAACAGAAAGCACAAAACCCGTTTAGTCTTAGTTTAGAGGACTAAAACAGGGCTAAACCGGGACTAAACCGGGACTAAACTAGGGCTAAACCAGGACTAAACCAGGGCTAAACCGGGACTAAACCAGGGCTAAACCAGGGCTAAACCGGGACTAAACCGGGACTAAACCAGGGCTAAACCAGGGCTAAACCGGGACTAAACCGGGACTAAACCGGGACTAAACCGGGACTAAACCAGGGCTAAACCGGGACTAAACCAGGGCTAAACCAGGGCTAAACCGGGACTAAACCAGGGCTAAACCGGGACTAAACCGGGACTAAACTAGGGCTAAACCGGGGCTAAACCGGGACTAAACCGGGACTAAACCAGGGCTAAACCGGGACTAAACCAGGGCTAAACCGGGACTAAACCAGGACTAAACCAATGCTAAACCGACTAAACCGGGGCTAAACCGGGACTAAACCGGGACTAAACTAGGAGCTAAACCGGGGCTAAACCGACTAAACCGACTAAACCGGGACTAAACCGGGACTAAACTAGGGCTAAACCAGGACTAAACCAGGGCTAAACCGGGACTAAACCAGGGCTAAACCAGGGCTAAACCGGGACTAAACCAGGGCTAAACCGGGACTAAACCGGGACTAAACCAATACTAAACTAGGGCTAAACCGGGGCTAAACCGGGGCTAAACCGGGACTAAACCAGGGTTAAACCAGGACTAAACCAGGGCTAAACCGGGACTAAACCAGGGCTAAACCAGGGCTAAACCGGGACTAAACCAGGGCTAAACCGGGACTAAACCGGGACTAAACTAGGGCTAAACCGGGGCTAAACCGGGACTAAACCGGGACTAAACCAGGGCTAAACCGGGACTAAACCAGGGCTAAACCAGGACTAAATCGGGGCTAAACCGGGGCTAAACCGGGACTAAACCGGGGCTAAACCGGGACTAAACCAGGGCTAAACCGACTAAACCAGGGCTAAACCAGGGCTAAACCAGGGCTAAACCGGGACTAAACCAGGGCTAAACCGGGACTAAACCAGGCTAAACCGGGACTAAACCGACTAAACCAATGCTAAACCGGGCTAAACCGGGACTAAACCGGGACTAAACTAGGCTAAACCGGGGCTAAACCGACTAAACCGACTAAACTAGGGCTAAACCAGGACTAAACCAGGGCTAAACCGGGACTAAACCAGGGCTAAACCAGGGCTAAACCGGGACTAAACCAGGGCTAAACCGGGACTAAACCGGGACTAAACCAATACTAAACTAGGGCTAAACCGGGGCTAAACCGGGACTAAACCAGGGCTAAACCGGGACTAAACCAGGGCTAAACCAGGACTAAATCGGGGCTAAACCGGGACTAAACCGGGGCTAAACCGGGACTAAACCAGGGTTAACTAGGGCTAACCGGGACTAAACTAGGGCTAAACCAGGACTAAACCAGGGCTAAACCGGGACTAAACCAGGGCTAAACCGGGACTAAACCAGGGCTAAACCAGGACTAAATCGGGGCTAAACCGGGACTAAACCGGGGCTAAACCGGGACTAAACCAGGGCTAAACCAGGGCTAAACCAGGGCTAAATTAGGACTAAACCAGGTCTAAACCGGGTCTAAAACCAGACTAAACCATGGATAAGGTAGTTCTAAATAGTGATTTACTCAAAAGGGAACAAAAACATGAATAGATTTGTCTGTAATACTCAAACTTCCATTGATCAGCCTCTGTTATGCTCTGAGTGAGTGACAGGTGGATTTAACCCATCACAGTGAAGTGTGAAGTCTGAAAAGAAGCAGATAAACTTACTGACAGTTCATAGACCAAATATATGAATCAAAAATAAAAATAAAAAAACCCATAAAAGTTATCAACTTTTTCATTTTGGTTTTAGAGACAAATAATAAAGAAAAGAGTTCTTATTTTTGGTCCTATATTGAAAAACAAAGAAACAAATGATACACGGATTGTTCTCTACTGGGTTGTTTTTATTACTAGAACTTCTATAACTCGCCTTTCAAGATGAAATGTCGGCTCTTGGTCTCTCGCGACTCAATAGTACGAAAAATACGGTACGCACTCCCTGCATTGAACGCATACGGGTCATTAAGAACTTTCCCGCTCACTAATGTTAGTTTAGCATCAGAACTTATTTTATCACACGGCAATAAACTGCTTTACTGCTGACAACATCTCCAGCTCGTGTTACACTTCATGTTAACCACACACAGCTGCACACGCGTCCGCTGTCCGTTTCCCAAATTGTAACATAGGAACAAAATTGTGATGCAATTTCTCCCACAGTGTCACAAAAATACAGTGTAAAACTCGATTTCGATAGTAAGGAATTGACTCAATGCAGATCCCGATAAGAAAAACATTCTTTACTTTGACCATATAGTGGTTGATTTTCCACATTAAATGGTCGTAATTTCTTTTCTATTCCAAAGTGTCCTTATATCTGTGTATTCCCTCAGTGGTCCAGGTCTAAACCAGGTCTAAACCAGGTCTAAACCAGGTCTAAACCAGGTCTAAACCAGGTCTAAACCAGGTCTAATCCAGGTCCATGGGCGTATACTAGTCCATGTTGTTCTGATACAGCTCAAGATTGTTCTAGACATTCAGGAAAGGCTCATTTTTGTGGTGCGAATGTGACTTTTTAGTATCGGTGCCGCTCAAACGGGTCTCTCTAGTTTGGATACCAGTTTCAGCGTCTGCTTTTCGCCCCACACAAACATACCGACTCCTAACAGAACTGGGTCACTGTGACATCCTTGAAAAGTCAGCGGGGGAGTGATGCAACATTGTAATGTGATCTTTATAGGCCAGAGTTTTATTAAAGCGGAGTTATGTAAGAGTGGATCCCTGTGTCACTGGAGCCTAAACCAGGTCACACAAAATCGCTCTAATTTTGGACCTGCGTGAAGTCGCTCCCCCCAAACGCAAACCAACACAAAAAACGGTGTCAATCGTTTGTGCTTCGTTTGTGCTGCAAAAAGTTTTGTTTGTGCTGCTTTAGTTTTGGAGAAATTAACGATTCTTTTACAGGTCAAATTGCCCAAAATCCTCTAAAACGCCCAAAATGGAGTCAGTCGTTTGTGCTTCGTTTGTGCTGCTAAAAGTTTCGTTTGTGCGATTCTGGTTCTTAAGATATTTGCAGTTTTATTTTCGACCAGTGACGTCGTCCAGAACCTCAGAATGTGAAACAGCCTCAAAACAGGAAGAAAATGATAGAAAACGTTTGTATTTCGTTCGTGCTGTGACAATTTTAATTTGTGCGAGTTTATTTCTAAAATTATTCGTTATTATTTCTGCAGTAATTATAGGACGTCATTTCCGCTCAGCTGACGGCAACAAACTTTGCAAAACTAGTGACGATAAACGATCTAAGGCTGTGGAAAAGTCTGTATTATTATATAAAATATGAATGAAAAGCGATTAAGAAAGACTTTTACAGAGTTTTCTACAGCGTGAGATCGTTTATCTGCACTAGTTTTGTGGAGTTCGCCGCCGTCAGCTGAGCGGAAATGACGTCCTATAATTACTGCAGAAATAATAATGAATAATTTTAGAAAACTGCACAAACGAAATACAAACGTTTTCTCTATTTTTCTGCCTGTTTTGAGGCTGTTTAACATTTTGAGGTTCTGAACGACGTCATTGGCCAAAAATAAAACTGCAAATAACTGAAGAACCAGAATGGCACAAATGAAACTTTTGCAGCACAAACGACTGACATAGTTTTTGTGTAGGTTTGCTTTGATGGGGGCGACTTCACGCAGGTTATTTTTGGACACGTGACGCTTTAAAACTGTCACCGCGAGTTTGAGAGCGGCAACTAAAGGATAACATGGCCACAGCTACAACCGCGGAGGCTTAAATTTAATAGTGAATATAAGCAAATCTGAAAACTTTAGAACACTTTACACTCTGAAATAAATGACAGAAAATTAAATAATAATGACTTGGAGTTGTGTTTTGTTTCATTCACACGTTAGACACACAAACCCTTTAGGCTGAGTTTCGTTACTCAGACTGGAAACACTTTGTTCCACCTTGTGATGTCGTTAAGTGGTAATACAGGAAGTGCTCCGCTGGGTTTTCAAACTCCACATGCCTTCACTAGATTCATTTGGATCATTTCAGCCCTGGGTTTGTGGGAGTTTTAGCTTGATTGAAACTGCTTCATTTCTCTGTGCACCGGCATTTTTATATCGTTTTGCATCACGTAAGATCTTTAATTTGGGCCTTTCTGGAAATTATATAATTGAATAATGGATTTAAAAACTGATTTTGTGTATAATTTTCTTTCAAAGATCTGTCCGTTCTTGCACATGAGGAGCCCTGTTTGTCAGATCACGAACCAGGACTAAAACAGGACTAAACCAGGACTGAATCAGGACTAAACCAGGACTGTGCCAAGACTAAAACAGGACTAAACCAGGACTGAACTGGGACAGAACCAGGACTAAACTGGGACTGAACCAGGACTGAACCAGGACTAAACCAAGACTAAACCAGGACTGAACCAGATGCTCTTAAACAAACTTTATTGAACACAAGGAAATTATTTGGACACAGTTCACAGCAAATTATAATAACAAAGGTTGTATAACTGTAGGACTTTATGTCAAAGGTCCAAAACTAAACCAGGACTAAGGACTAAACCAAGTCTATACCAGAACTACACCAGTACTAAACCAGGACTAAACTACACCAGTACTAAACAAGGACTAAACCCGGACTGAACAAGGACTAAACCAGGACAGATCTCAAGTCCATAGTCCGGAGTCTATGGAGCCTGATCTCCAGCCTTTTGAGACTGACTAGGCTCACTCGGACCGGCCTCAGCAGCTCTTTCTCCTTCAGTGAGTTCACGGGGAGGAACCTTCAGACGAGCAGCTTGTCTCGAAGTCGTCCCACACTGGTCAGAGCTGCAGCTTTTCTCTTCAGTCCCTCTTTCTTCACAGTCTTCTGGTTTGTGTCCTGTGTGTGTTCGGTAGTGACTGGAGCGTTCCTGGGATGTTCTAAAGAACTTTTCACACTGGTCACACTCATATAGCTTGTGCCAGAAGTGAATTCTCATGTGTCTATTGAGATGGGATGAGTGAGAGGAACCACATTGGTCACATCTGTGTGGACTCTTCTGTGTGTTTCTAGGCTACTTGATCTTGAAAATGCCTTATCACAAACATCACATCTGTGTGGCCTCTCTCCTGTGTGGACTCTCATATGTTCATGGAGATGACTAGACCGTTTAAATCCAGTCCCACACTGTTCACATTCAAAAGGTCTTTCCCCTGTGTGGATTCTCATATGTTGTTGGAGATGATGAGACAGTTTAAATCCAGTCCCACACTGGTCACATTCAAAAGGTCTTTCCCCTGTGTGGATTCTCATATGTTGTTGGAGATGATGAGACAGTTTAAATCCATTCCCACACTGGTCGCAGCTGTATGGCCTCTCTCCTGTGTGGATTCTCATATGTTGATGGAGATGACTAGACCGTTTAAATCCTTTCCCACACTGGTCACACGTGAACGGCATTCTGTAGCTGGATCTTGCAGCTCTGCATTAGAACAAAGGAAAGGAAGTGTCAAATAAAATAACTTTTTTAAACTGTTCAAATAAAGTAATTCTAACTAAATACACATAAAATCACACATCATATGAACATAAGAATGTTTCACTGTGTGTTTTACAAGCAAGTTCCATTTGGCTGAATGAATCAACTAAGTTTGTTGATTTTAAAGGGTTTTTCTGTCTGTAGCAAAAGATCAAATTAAGGAAACATACAGAGAATTAATTCTAATCCACATGTTTAGCGGATATGACATACGTAAGACACATGAAGACAGAAGCTGGTGGAACAGTGAAACTTTAATTCTGTAAGGACAGAAAAACAGCCGAGTAATCAGGACTGACCGTTAACAACAGTTTACACTGAACTGCTGGAATATGACTATGCACACTAATACTTTAGTAATTATGCAGTTATTTCTAATATTTTCTGTTACAGGTATTGGACAAAAAAACAAGTTCATAAAAATAACCCTTAACTTGACAGTATACAAACCTATTTACATGTGCTGCTCTAAACAATATCTTTTGTCACCAATACTTGAAATTACATATTATAGGCGTACACAGCAGTTAACTACGCATTAATAAACAAAAACATGTCCTAGACATTTACAGAGCCATAAACTGGAGGTGCTAGCGGCAGTTAGCATCTATGCTAGCGGCAGCTAACATATCGTTTATAACAACAAAATAACTTCAAAATACAACTTGGCTTCATAAAACATATTCCTGGTCTTGTATAAACATCCTGTATTGTAAATCACATCGTGCTTGTGCACTTAACCCACCTGTAAACACAGAAGCACTGCTCTGCTGAGTCACTGCGCTGCTTCTGCTGCTGCGCTGAGCTCAGGCCGCGCATTACCGACACCGTCAGGGCTCTACGCTAACTTTTTTTTTTTTTTTTAATTTTAGGAGCACAGAAAAAAAATGGGGGCACAAGTAGGTTTTCGTGTGAACAATTATTACGTACACCAACACCAACACTGAATAAATTTAATACAAAAAAATTAAATAATTATGACTGTACTTTTCCTGCATGATTGCAATGCTTTTATAAATATCCCTTCATTTTATCTGATTAATATGTAGACTTAAAATAAGCCAAACAAACTGTACTGCACTGAAACACTCTGTGGCCCTTTTTGGACCTTCACCCACACTTTAAGAACCTCTTCTTTAAGAAAACTTCCACTGGCACTTTACACAAAACTGTTTCAAAGTGTAAAAAGTGTGCAGGATTTTTAAACCTGTATTTTCAAATTCCTAACTGGAGTTACATTCTCTTAGTGGTTTTACAGTGGTTATTAGCCTCAACACATTTACCAAACCAAAAGCACATTGTGACAAACAGATTTATTTGGCATTTTCTTAGGCAAACTTCAGCCCACATATCACCTGCTCTGTGCTGTAGCTCTGCTCTGAACGGATACGGACATAAAATTAATATTGGCGCATTTGATGTGAGGCGGATGGACAGGTGCGATGTTTAACCTGCCCTGTGATACACACTGGTGCATGAGGGTGCGCGGGCTCCAGCACACAGGTCCCGCACACCGGTACAAGTTTGTTGCCAAAGGCAGTGGCCGGAATGAAATATGACCGCACTCAGTATTCAGACCTTGATCCTGTGACGAGACCGAGTCCAAATGCGCTCGAGTCTGAGACAAGACCAAGACAAAGCTCTCGCTTTGGCAGAGAAGGAAGTCCAGCGGCACGGGGGAATCAACTGATTGGTGGGACAGGTGTGGGTCCTGCTGCGGGGCGCTCCTCGTTTAATGTGGGCGTGGGTGTTTTGAAGCGGAGTTTGTTCGTATGAGTGATATCGCCGCACACGCGGAGCTCGTATGCTGGGGTCGTGCGCGGTCGGAGGTGTTGTGCCCGGGCACGGTTCGGTTGCGCTCGCGCTGGGCAAGCGTGAGGCGCTTTAGGGGCGATCCAGGCTTGGGCAGGTTCCACAGTCCTAGTGTGAGTTTGCCCCTAATGTTTGACACATTTAGAACGTTTAACTCGTCACGTTACGTCTGTGCGCAGTTCTCCTTATTGTGGCTGCAGAAGCACTCGCACTGGTGCGACTGTTTTGATTTCCTCGTTCGCACGACGAAATATTTACTCGCAAATGCGAGTGAAATGGGCGCACTGTAGAGCCCTGGTTTAGACCTAGTTTAGGCCTGGTTTGGACATGACTTAGACCTGGTTTAGTCCTGGTTTAGTTCTGGTTTAGACCTGGCTTAGTTCCGGTTTAGACCTGGTTTAGTCCTGGTTTAGTTCTGGTTTAGACCTGATTTAGACGTGGTTTAGACCTGGTTTAGTCCTGGCTTAGTCCTGGCTTAGTTCTGGTTTAGTTTTGGTTCAGTCCTAGTTTAGACCTGGTTTAGATCTTGTTTAGAACTGGTTTAGTCCTGGCTTAGTTCTGGTTTAGTTTTGGTTTAGTCCTGGTTTAGACCTGGTTTAGACCCGGTTTAGTTTTGGTATAGTCAGGTTGCCTTACAAAAAATGTAATTAAAAAAAACACCTCTAAAATAAAATAATAATAAAACCAGTGCAGCTTTAGTCCCTGCATGAGGTAAAATTATAAAACATGTTTATTTTGTAATTCCAAATCAGCTTAAACGGGCAGAGTCAGAGTCGACCAAAGGACCATATGTGGCCCGGACAATGCCCAGGTCTGATATAGACTATCAAATGTTGAGGTTTAGAGCCTATTATACCACCTTTTCTGTGTAAATATTATATGTGACCATTTACAAACCTCAGATTAAAATAAATAGAAAAATGACCTAATAATCAGCCCTAATAAGATTCAGCATTTAGGCTATTTGTTTATTTTGAGTGAAATTTGAGTAATTTATACAAAGGGTTTTATATTGAGTAATATTTTGTGCACCAGTCAAGCAGTGTATGAAATCAGAGTTTATTTGTAGGTACAGAATAATGCTCCAAAAAGTGGCTTATATATATATCACTAGTATTAGTTTGCTATTAGAGCTTTTCTCAGGTTTCTCATTCTCAGGTGAAGACGTGGGACCGTGTTGAGCTGAAAACATAATAGGGCCCACTCCAGAAACTGTAGTGGTCCTTTTGATGCTGGTTTTACTTCACAACAACCCAAGAAGTCTGAAGGCGTCTCGTAAATCCTCTGTCTCGCACGGCTGTAACAGTAGAAACATCACATCATCACCTGCAGTAGTGTAATAATAATGATATCTCTAATTTATTGCTCATGAAGAAACTTTTACCTGAAGGATGCGGGTCAGTTTCCTGGTCAGACGGATTGAGTTTTGGTGAAGACCTTCCCAGGCCTTGAAGCTTGTCTGGTTTCGAGCCACAAATGTTTGCCAGCAGTAAAAGTAGTCTATAAAACAATCATTTTAGACGTTTTGTTAGAAATTTGGTAGGTAAAGATACTAGGTAAAGTGTTCATTGTGGTTTAGCTCTGGTCTTGCCCTATTGTTTAAGCCTAATGTAGACCTGGTTTAGTTCCTGGGTTAGTCCTGATCTAGTCATGGTTTAGTTCAACTTTAGCCTTGGTTTTGATATTGTGTGTGTCTAAACGCAGCCTTCAATGCACTATGTAAACTGAATGGTCTGTCCCTCCAGCAGGAAAGTGGATCTTTAATCAAAAGTATGTTATTGTACCTTTGTATTTCATGACTGTTACATGCACTCCGGCCCTCTTCAGCATCCTCAGACCTTCTCGTTCCCTACTCTCCTCCAGGTCGCAGAAGTACAGCCGTGAGACGAAGATCCGGAGACGCAGGTTCGGAGTTTTTGTGAGGAACTGTGAGAGTTTGATGGAGCAGTTGACACAAGGGGACCAAGAGCAGAACCAGGTGATGGAGTAACTGAGTCTTCTCTTCTCCTCAGGATCTCCATAGCCCCAAAGACCCGGGCACAGCGCGCTCAGGTAACGCAGGAACAGAATCTGAACGAATGCCACAGATTAGAGGGGGGAAACTGTTTTTAAAATCATATCAACACTGGGGAAAACGATCTAGGTAAGTTAAAACGACTTAAATTAAGAACATTTTACTGTATTTGAGTGGATTCAACTTGACAAGTAAAAAGTGTTTTTCTCTTAATTTAAGCCACATTTGCTTTTGTTTCTTATTTTAAGTGCAAAAAGTTGTTTTTCTAATTGTAAGTACAGCAAGATGTATTTTCATATTTTAAGTACAAAAATTTGTTCCACTGGCAGATTTTACTTGTCAAGTGAAATTTGCTTCAATCATGGTAAAACTTTCCTAATTCAAGTCATCTTAACGGGACTAGATTTTGTTTTGTGTAGTGAAACTCTGTAGTTTTAAAGAAATGCAAAAAGTGCAAAATGAATCTTGTTTGAAAAGAAGTCGGTCGTAGGTGATAAGCACTTTTGTGGTTAAAGGTGCACTACGTAACTTTACTATTTTTAGGTTTGCCAGATGCATGGAGATGTTGCTTAGAATATTCATTAAACAAATCAATCTTGCACTTCAATAACATGTTTTTATTGCTTAAAATTCCTATATTATACAGAATTGACTCATCAAAAACATATCTGGAGTTTTGTTTTGTTTTTGTTTTTTCACTCATTCAATCTCCATTCAAACTCAAAACACTCTGATCCACCTTGTGATGTGATGAAGCGCTAGTTTTCACTTTAACAGCTGCCTTTTACATTTAGTGCAGTAGAAAAAGGCAATTCAAGAGCTGAAATGATTCTAGTGAATGTGTATGGAGTCAAAAAAACAGTGGAGCACTTCCTGTATTACCACAAGACATCACAAGGTGAAACAGTCTTTTCCGTTTGAGCGAAAAACTGAGGCTAAACATGCAGGGTGTGAGTGTTGAATGAAACAAAACACATTCCGGGAAAGTTTTGGAGGAAATGGGTCAGAAAATAGCGTAATCAGGGCCCTTTAAATACACCTTGAATGCATATTACTGTGAATAGGGCCACCTCTCCACAGATCTGACCTGTAACATGTCTTCATCGAGATGGATACATTAAATGCCATACAGTGGAACATCCCAGGCAAAGCAGTAACATTTCTCTGGAGACAAGCTGATGCTACATAGTGCACCTTAAACTAATTTGTGTCACGACTGACAACACATTTAGCACATTTCTGATGGATTACAAAAATGTTATCTTATTATAATTTTCATGCAATCCCAAAAGACAGAGAGAAATTCATTATTGTCATTACTGCACCAATAATAACAATAGCTTTTATGTGCATTGGGGTTTACATTTGAAAAACATCTCGAAGTGCTGGTTAAAATCAACTCTTTCAATCACAAACACGTTTTTCATACAGTGATCTGAGCCCGGTTTGGTACAGACCTCCACGTGGCAGCCGTTGCGGTTGCGGAGGTGTCCAAAGTCAAAGGACAGAGAGTCCGGCCCCACTCGTCTCTTCACCACAAAGCACAGGTACGTCTCGTGTCGACCCTTTGCCCAGCGCATGTTCTTATAATGGTAAATAAACTTTTTCTTTGGTAACAGTACACTGGAACAAACACATTAGACAACATTAGATGATACAATATTCATGGATTAATTTGTAACGTTAAATTTTATTCATTAAATGCGTTCATAAAAGACGAAAATCTAACAAAGACAGTGTTATTAAATGTCCTTTCACTAGCAGGGACCACGCCACAACACTGGAATACGATAAAGATGTTTGTTGACGTTTTTGGACTGAGGAAAGGGCAAAAGACACGGCTGGGAGGGAGGGGGGTCGAGAGCGCTGACACAGACAGTGTTGTCGGGATAGGCCGTATAAATAGGGCTTCTGGGTAATTGAAGGCGTGGTTAAGATAGGCTGTGGTTGACTAGAGAGGAGGGTGAGGCGTGGTCAGTTAATCATATTAACTCCACACATTACACAAAATGGACTCCTGTGAGCTTTAAGCCATGTTATAATGTTGTTACCTCATCAAAAACATACCTGGAGTTGTGTTTGTTCCGTTCACACATGTTTGAGTAAGAATTTATTATTATTAGTCTACATCTCCAAAGCTCAAACTGCTCTGCTCTGTGTCATGAAGTGGTAGTTTTCAAGTTAACAGCTCTTTTTACCTTTAGTTCAGTAGAGATTTGAAATTCTAGGGCTGAAATTATCCAAATTATTCTAATGAAGGTGTAAGGAATTTAACGAGACTGGCTGTTGTGCTGCTGCAAATATTATGCTTAAAGCTCCTACATCACAGAAGATGGACTCTTGTGAGCTTTTAGACTTGGACAAACTTTATTGATCCACAAGGGAAAGTATTTGGACACAGTAGCTCCCACATCACAATATAATATAATAACAAAGAGCAAAGATATAAATGGTAATACTAAATTCAATTCATTTTAGCCATGTTAGAATGCTGTTTCCTCGTCAGAAACATACATGAAGTCGTGTTTTGTTCCGTTCACACATATTTGAGTAAGAATTTATTATTATTAGTCTAATCTCCAAAGCTCAAAATGCTCTGTACCACCTTGTTATGTCAGGAAGTGGAAGTTTTTGGCTTTAGTTCAGTAGAGATTTAAAATTCTAGGGCTGAAATCATCCAAATGATTGTAATGAAGGTGTGTGGAGTTTAAAAACACTTGTTTTACCACATGACATCATAAGGTGAAACAGAGTATTTTCCGTTTGAGAGAAGAACTTTAAAAAAAAAAGGCCTAAATCTGCAGGGTTTGAGTGTTAAACATGTGAATGAAACAAAACACAACTCCAGGTATGTTCATGATGAGGAAACATTATAACATAGATCAGAAAATAGCGCAATATGGGCTCCATTCCATAAAAAACAAAAAAACAAAACTTGTATTCAGAGTTAAATAGGTTTAATGCCATACTTCGGAACATTCCAAAGCAATTCATCACGATAGAAACAAACATGTAGCAGGCCCTCCACTCAACACCAAGTCAAACAGTGCAACTTTAAGTGTTGTATAAGGTTACGGTAAAGTGAATTATTTATTATTAAAGGGACTGTGCCTCTTTAAAAGCACAAACACGTGTACATGAAATATGCCTGACAGACTGAAGGCATTTAACACTTTTAAAATTTAAATCACAATCAGATCTGTGAGCCCAAGATGCACCGTAGATACACTTTTCTATCAAGCAGCTCTAATTTTATCCAATATGTTATTTTTAACTCATCAGCCAGTCTTAGCAGTGAGACTTTTACTGTGCATTTTTCTCAGTCTCACTTTCAGAAGCTGCACTGAAACTCCTTGACCTACTACATGTAAAACCACTATTGTCAAACAGTAGCACCTTATTACATGAAAATAAACTTGACATGCATTGAATAAATTAATAAAAAAAATTGTTTAAAATATGAATAAAAATGTTCTGCAATGAAACAAATCTATTGTACCCACCTGTCGAGTTTGGCAATCATTCTGAAAGCAGCGCCGCAGTGTTGATTGTCAGGGATAAATGGAGGTAAAAATGAGAAAGAGTGAAAGTATGCGATGGGGGGAACTGAAAACATATAGCTCACCTCTAAACATAAACATCCGCCTTTAAACTAAGACAACATCTGGTTGGACAAGACAAATTCAAAAGTTGTAGTGTCATAAATGAGACAAGTGAACCATGCAGCCCCTGCTCACATGAATTTCCCATATTTAGTGTTCAATGTAAACAGTCAACCTCATTTTTGTAGGTTATACTTCTGTGCATAAGAGAAACAAATGCAATATTCCATAACTACAGTATGTGTAACCTACTTTATTAGCTTCACTAGTCTTTTTATGATATAACTTTGGATTAAAATAGAGAAAATGTGTCAAAATAAAAAGTTAATGGTGCACTGTGTAACTTTTCTGGAGGAGGGTCTACATGTTTCTACCTGCTGGTCCATAGACATGTTATTAATTTGCTTTGAATGTTCCATACTATGGCATTAATCGTATTTATCTTTTTTTTTTTATTATACTTTATTTTTTAAGCTTTAAAGAAAAAAAAATTCTATACAAACCATATCCACACAATATGTATAATCCTGTATATGTATAATCCTCCTACACATTTTTATTTTATTTTATTTTTTTATTTTTTTAGAGAATGATAGGGGTAATCGTATTTATCTTAAACATCACCAGGCCAAGTTACGAGCCAGGTCTGAGGAGAGGCCACCCAAATCACAGTGAGAATAAACATATATTTTTGAGCAATAAAGCACCTGTACTGAATAAAAAGTTATATAGATTTAGGTTTAATGCTACACTATGGGACATTCAACAAAAAACAATATAGTTTTAATGGAGACAAGAAGGTGATGGTGACCAAAAAGGTGAAGTAGTGTAAATATTTAATTTGAATTGATTGAAGAAAAAATTGATACTTGTTGTTCCTGGCAATTTTGCAGTATCTGTAACTGTGTTTGCCAAAGATTTGTTGTTTTGAAAATCCAGGCAAAGTCGAGCAGAAGCATTTGCACCTTGACATGTAGTAGTGTGAATGCCACTTTTTGTGTGTCAACTTTTCCACCTGGTAAACTCCCTGCATCCTCGGGGCCCCAAATTAGCTGGAACCGAAAGCATTACGAATCCTTCAAGGTCTTGACACCTATTTTGTCTCTCGTTTGGGTTTTCCCTCTCTGCTGTTTGGAATGGGCCACCTGTGTTCAGGGTCTCTGCCAGACAAGGGTCCAGAATCTGCAGGAACTTAACTTTGACCACTTTATGTCAATTTATTCATTCATTACTATTATTACTTCTCAGTGACTTGTGTACCTAAAGAGGCACGACTACTGTACTTTCTGGCCACTGTACTTAGTAATACAGCATATAACAAAACAATACTTTTATTATAATGTAAATCTGTGTATTATTTGTCCAATTAACCCACAATAACTTCACAAATTAGGTCACAACACAAGTACTGGTAGTAGTTTCACTAAATACTTTCACTTTTACTGAAGTATTTTTGGGTCAGTGCTTTTGACTGCTGTTTTAGTAATAATAATATAATTTTAAAGTCATTTCTTTCTTGAATCTGCTGTTTTGCTATCATTCCCTTCTCTGAGGATACAGCCTACTTTTACCTTGCTGTGTTCTGAGGTCTGTTTTGGTCCAGTGGCAGAGCAGCAGGGCCCTCCGTTCCCATGATTCCCCTCACCCTCTCGTGCACTCTGCGGTTTGGGGAATTCACCGTTTCCCAGGACGGCTGTTTTTGGAGCTCTCTGTGATGCATGTGTGTGTGTGCCCTCCGAAGGAGCACGTCATTAACACAGTCTATAGGTTATACATCATCTGGAACTAATTTCTCTAATTTCTCCTTTGATTATG
Organism: Odontamblyopus rebecca; assembly: GCA_030686955.1. Classification (NCBI taxonomy): domain Eukaryota; kingdom Metazoa; phylum Chordata; class Actinopteri; order Gobiiformes; family Gobiidae; genus Odontamblyopus; species Odontamblyopus rebecca. Next base: position 32,050,227 of record CM060657.1, read on the forward strand.
TGGTGCCCCAACCTTTAGACTGTTTCATATGTGTGTGTCTGCATGCACGGAGCACCCTCCCCTCGTATTACATTACTCCGACAGTGCACAAACTTAATGTCTCTGCACATTTCTTCTTATGTGTCTCCTTCACTTCAGGACTGATGCCAAAGTCTATGTAACCACTTCCCACCCAGCTCTTTGGTCTGACCACAGCTGACCAAGGTCATCGCTCTGCTTTACATGAGCTCCTCTGTGCTGTCAGTGTGTGTGCAGAGGTCCAGCAGGGCCAGACACGGCTGTGCATTTACCCCGAGCTCAGGGGCACAAACCGGGTGTAAGAAACGCCAAGTCATACTTTCCGAAACCCACCCGCCCACGCCCTGCGCAGTGCTCGTATACACACTCACATGCACACACACACACTCACATACACACTCACCATACCGTGCAGACGCACATAACCACAGTCACAAACAGACTGTTTCCAGTGTGTGAACTCACATCTGTTTCCTGACAACAATAATAGGCTCAGATCAAACAGGCATCAGGTGTGACCTGACATTCACTGAGTGTCAAGACTAACACCCACACTTCTATAGTGCTGTAGTGCACGTGCACACGCTATTGTTTTTATAGTTGTCTTTAATTTACTCTGATTAAATAAAGAGCAGTCACATTGAGGTAAAGTCTTACTGTACATCCTGTAGGTTCATCGACACCACAGAGACAGTAAGGTGAGGTGAGGTGGAGGTGTGAGCAGATGTGACAGAGGTCTGTGAACCTGCACAGGGCTCCTATAAACTCACTTAAACCTACAAACCACAGTTTCACATCCGACACCACTTCATAGATTTTAGATTTTATAATGCACTAGTTATTCAAGTTACATCTGCTGACAAAGCAAAAACAGCAAACACTTTATTCCATTCTTCAAAATAAAAAAAAACACACTTTTACAGCACATCTCCAACACTTTTGTCTGAGGGTAGGTATATGCAGCCATGGCACATTTTCAAAGTAATCACAGAGCATTTGGCTTAGAGTAAACAGGTTTTACAGAAAGATTTAAGCATGTGCATGAAAAAGTTCAAATATTTAAGGAATAATAAATATTACAAAAACATAACCACCACAAACATAATAAATAGAAATAAATAACTTAAACATTCTTGAAACAAACACCTTCATGGGTTCCAGCTTCCTGTTAAATGTGACATTTCAAGGACCATTCAAAAGATGAAATTGTATGAAATTGTTAATTGCTATGGCAACACTCCAGAATGTCCATTATTCTGAAACGCGCAGACTTCACTCTTCTCACAGGTCTTTGTAGAACACCTTTGTGAGCGGGTATCCCATGAAACCTCTTTCTGGAGTTTCTAATTCTACCTCTTGGTCGTCGTCCTCCTCTTCGGAATCTTGACCCAGAATCCGAAAACCCAACTTCCCGAAGAACACCTCTCCCACTTTGGAAGGATACGGGACGTGTGCGTAAACTCTGTGAGCTCCAGTCCCTCTCTCTTTCTGCTGCAGACTTTGGACCAGCAGACGACCCAAACCTTCTCGTCTGTACCAGGAGCCGACCACCACTCTGCAGATTCTCCTGATCCCGGGTCTCCTCTCGCTCTCTCTGAAGATGCAGCCCTGGATCTCTCCGTCGCACTCAGCCACCCACACCTGCCCCGCTGCCTCCGCTCGCTCTGGGCTGATCGTCTCTGTTGAACTGCTCTTCTCTTTGGCTCCTAATCTGCGTCTGGGCTAAAACAGAAGAAAAGAGATTATTATTAGGTTGATTTTGTTTCAAAAGGTACAACTGAAGGGCGTCACATATATTGTGTTTTCCTTCAATCCAATGGGCATTTAGAGCTTTATTATTAACATTAAGGAACCACTCACGCATCCAAACATACACGTTATAACATAGTAGGGCTGGGCGATATGGACCAAAAAATATATCTCGATACATTTTGCTATATCTCGATTTACGATATATATCTCGATACCTTTACAGGAAAAAATACAGCCCCCCCAAACTACTGCAAAAACAAAAAAAACAAATTTTATCTGATTATTATTCATTTAGTACTGCACTTAAACACTCTGCACCCCTTTTTGGACCCTCACCCACAGTTTAAGAACCTCTTCTTAAAGAGAACTTCCACTGACACAAAACTGTTTCAAAGTGAATAAAGTGCAGGATTTTTAAACCTGTATTTTCAAATTCCAAACTGGAGTTACATTCTCTTGTTTTAAAGTGGTATTTAGCCTCTGCACATTTACCAAATCAAACGCACATTGTGACAAACGGATTTATTTGGCATTTGGCACAGGCTGCAAAGAGAAGCCCGCACGCTCCCGCACACCGGGATGAGTTTAATGGCAACAGCAGCGGCATTAATGAAAAATGACCGCACTCAGTATTCAGACCTTGAGTCCATGACGAGACCGAGTCCAAATGCGCTCGAGTCCGAGACAAGACCAAGACAAAAGCCAAAGCTCTCGCTTTGTCCAGCGGCACGCGGGTGTCTGTGAGTGGTGGGGCAGGTGTGTGTCCTGCTGCGGGGCGCTCCTCGGTTAAGGGGGCGTGGGTGTGTTTTGAAGCGGAGTTTGTTCGTATAGTGATATCGGCCACACGCGGAGCTCGTACGCTGGGCTCGTGCGCTGGGCTCGTGCGCGGTCGGAGGTGTCATGTGGTTGCGCTCGCGCTGGGACACGTGCATTTAGACAGTTTAACTCGTCACGTTACGTCTGTGCAGCTCCTTATTGTGGCTGCAGAAACACTCGCACAGATGCGCCTGTTTCGTTTTCCACGTTCGCACGACGAAATATTTGCTCGCAAATGCAAGTGAAATGGGCGCACTGCAGAGCCCTGGTGCTAGTCCTGGTTTAGTCCGCGGCCGAGCCCCGGGCTTTGAGGCCGCGTTTAGTCCTGGTTTAGTCCTGGTTTAGTCCTAATCCTGGTTTAGTCCGCGGCAGCTCCGGGCTCCGCGGAGGAGCTCGAGGACAAAAGCAGGAGGCGGAGGCGGCGCGGCACAGAGAAGGCAAAACAAGCGAGCGAAACCAGAAGTAAACAAGCATTATAGCGATATATCGATATGTCAGAATTCATATCGAGTTTCAAAAATATCTCGATATATTTTAAATATCGAGATATCGCCACCCCTATAACATAGTGTATGCAGTCACATCTTTTTTGCTCTAATATAATTTTTTTTACTCACTTTATATGTGAGTAAAAAAATAAATAAAAATGTAGTTTTACTTTCAACTTTTTTAACCTTTTAACATGTTTTTATGCTATACATTGCTGTACTAACTGTGTACAAGTCTCTCCACGGCCTGTCACCACAGTACATCTGTGACATGTTAGTGCCACATGAACCATCTGCACTCTGAGGACCTCAGGAACCGGCCTCCTGCTGGTGCCCAGAGTCAGGACTAAACTCGGTTAGTCAGAGTTTCATATTCATGCAGCTAAAACCTGGAACAGTCTGAACATGTGAGACAGACTCTACTTTGACTCTGTTTAAATCCAGGGTTAATATAGTTCTGTTTAGCTGCAAATGACTGAAAAATTTTCATTTCTCAATCTGCATTCTTCTCTGTAATTTAATGACTCTCTCTCTTTTTAAATATCACGATGATTTATGTTTTGATTTGTTTGTATTGTAATTTTAATGTATTTCTTATTCTATAAAGCACTTTGAATTACTTGTGTACGGATTGTGCCATAGAAATAAACTTGCCTTGCCTCAAATAAGTTTATTGTATCATGTATTTTGTAACAATTCCTGTGCGGTGACCTTGAGTGCTTTGAAAAGTGCCCCAAATACAATGCATAGTTATTAAATAATGAAACATTTCTTTAAGAGATGCCTCCTGGCCCCTGAGTAAGTTTTACTGGACAGTATTATAGGAAAGATCTGAAACAAGGACACACCAAGACACAAAGACAGCAGGCACTCCACACATAAGGGCCACCCAGCTTGGAAAATAAGCAAAAGTTAATGTGGTTAAGATAACATGTGTGCCTATTCAGCAGGAAGTGAGGTCCCAAATCTAAATAATCACAAAAATACTGACCTTTCTTGCTGTAGGCGTCTTTCCACTGATTCGACAGTACGGGTTTGGCAGAGTTTCCTCCTCTGAGTCTCTGTAGGCACTGCCAACATAGTCCCATGACGGCCGACTGCTGCCCAGAACTCCAACCGACCGCGGCATGGTGATCTTTAGAAAGACAATGAGGAGGAAGACTGGGATAGCAAGAGCCAAGATGAACGAGTGAACCAGACAACGCAAGATGGAGGAGAACACAGCCAGAATGAACAGGCAGAGCGGTCGCGTCAGAATATGTAGAATCAGACGGTTTTCATTTCCCTCACAGCCCTCCTGTAAACACAGATTCACAATGAATTAATGTGGGGCTCGGCGTTATGCCAAAACATCTAGATCACACTTTTCTTAGAGCCAAAGCATGATTTTAAATGTACAACAATTCATGTTTTCCTACTACATTTTACATATTTTTAAGAGGTAACTAAAGCCATCTGCTGTTCTGAAAGTTAACTCTTCTCTGTGATTGGTTAAATCCACCTGTCACTCGCTCAGAGCTTGATGGAGGCTGACCAATAGGAGGAGCAGGGGTGAAAAGTGTCCGTTTTGGACCATTAAACAAAAAAACATGGAATTACGATCTGGTGATTTTAACAAAATAGCAACGTCACAAGAAAGAGATAATGATTCAGTTTGTGTCGCCATATTACCAGATTAAAGGTGAATGTATTGATCTATGGAGAATATTGTGATTGTTGTTGTTTCTTAAAATATTAAGTATATTATAAATATAAAATCTATTAAAATGTTATAAAGCAAACATATAAAGTTAAAATTAAACTCACTTTTACTCACTTTTAATGTATAAAGTAAGGATGTAACAATAACCAAAATATCGTGATATTGTATCATCAAAGGTCTCACAATAATATCGTGGACCATCACAATATATCGAATCCCAAGTCTCTTTGCTTAAATGAATAGTTCTGATGCAGAAATAGGTAAAAAACAGAGGGAACTACATTTACCTTTGCTCACTTTCAGTGCAGACATGAAGAAATAACTGTTCTAAGCACTTTTAAATCTTCATTCTTTGGATTAAGTCTTGTGAAGGCATTTTAGAGGAAAAAGTGGCATATTCACAGTTTTCTGAGCCTCCACAAAATATTACAATAAATATCGTAAGGTGGGATGTAGATGGTGAAAATATTGTACAGAGAGATTTGGATATTGTTACATCCCTAATGACAATAAATGTTGTACCAAATGACTGGTCAAAGCATTTTATAATGTCAGTTTTGTTATTATGTAGAATATCGTAATATCGTGAGCTTTACCACGATGTCTCAATAAATATCATACAGTGAGGTTCATACGTGACAATATCGTATGGTAACACTTGGATATCGTTACACCCCTAGTATAAAGTGATATATATATTATTTTACAGTTCACTTTTTATTTTATAGTTGAACCTAAATAAAAAATTTAAGCACGTTTAGTAAAATTTTGATGCCAACTTGCTTTGTCAATATAGTTCTATAATAGATATTTTAGTCCCAAATTGTTTTATGCGATTTACAGTCGCATAAAACAGGCTGTGTTCACACCAAGTTTAGTCCTGTGGTGTGTGAACGCAGACATCATTTACCTAAAGTTAACTCACCTTGATAAGGGCCTTGACCATCTCAATATCTTCCTCCTTCATCCTCCTCATCACCACCTGATCCAACTCCAGTCGAACCATTTTGTTTGTTGAGGTTTGACGACGAATTTATGGGCTCATCATAAACAGTCAAAATGTGGAAAATCTGGAGACAGGAACAGAGAGTTATATCATGAATTCAGGAATAAGTCTACACACGAATTGCCCTACAGTTACAATTTAATGACAGCTGTGTACCTATTGGTTTAACACATGATGGTAATTTAACTTAATATGACTTTCCATAACACAGTTGTTTGTACACTTAATTGTACCACATTTGGACACACTGTGCTCTCTTAAAGGGCAGATTTTATTGATACACTGTCCCTTAAATACAATAAATTAATAAATGTCTGTCATCTAGGCAGGATCCATAGTGTAGTGACTATATGTCAACGAAAACTTACAAACAAAAGCAGTGAGCAAACATAGAACCAAACATAACTCAAAAAATAATCAGCTTTGGGTACCATGTGTATGTGGTTCAGAGATGCATTAACCAAGATTTATTCAAACAACTATACATGTTCAGGCCTTCTTGCTGTCACTTCTGCTGGCAGGTAAAAAAGAAAAAGAAAAGGCCCACCCAGGTGCATTCTGGTCCTGCTTTACCACCCACTTTTATCCCCTAGGTGCCCCGCGGATTAAACCAAAATCAGAAAAGCCTAAGGTAAATAATGGCATGGCACATAATAATAATAATAATAATAATAATAATAATAATCATCATTATCATTATCATAATAATAATAGACAAAACAAAATAGAAAACAAAAACTACAAACTACAAAACAAACAAAAATAATAAACTCATTTTACAATAAGCAAAGAGCTCCTACACACAGCAAAAGAAAAAATCTGTTCTGTCAACTGGACAAAAAAGAAAATTAATAAATAAAAATCCAAATCCTAAACTTCTTTCTTCAACAGACACTCCTAACATCTGAATGGCCCATAAGATTTAATCTGTGAATGCATCAGACCTTAGATAGAGATGGGGTCCTAAATATAAGACAATAATATATTTAATAAATGTATGTGGTCCAGTCCAGTGCTGTCCCAGTTACATGGACAAAACCACAGACTGTAAATGGACCAAACGGTGGGAATCGTGTCATTTAATCCTTGGGGGTTGAGTTGCTGCTGTGCGCTATGGCTACATGGTTTAGCACAGTGTCTATTATTCCGCAGATACGCACCTTTTCACTGCGCCTCTTGTAAATCCATTGTCTTGAACTTTTAATTAAATGTGCACAGCCTTTATAACGCAAATAAGACACGCTATTCCGCACAGGAGCGCAGTCTTTTGCAGCTCGGTCTCTGCATGGATCTTTAAGAGTCCGAGTCTGCTGCACGTTTAAGCAATTTACGTAATTTACGCAATCAACGTGCGCGCCTACGTAAAGCGCTGAGAATGCGGCAGATGCGCACAAACTGCATCAGATCACCTGCACTTTTCATTAAAATGTGAACATATTATTTTTGGTATACATGAAAAGAATTTAGATTCGAAAAAAAGGGAATTAGCTTAATTATTATATTTATATTTATATTTATATTAATTTTATGTTCTCAAATAAATTCTCTTATACCTTTCCTGTTTTAATTAAGAAAGTTGGAATTCTATCTATCCACTATCTCTAAAAGCGTAAACAAAAAACCTATTTTGACATATGAAAGTTTTATATCTATGAATATATGTGTACAAGGTAACAGTGGCATTGCTTAAGTGTTTTTTCTCTTTCTCCAAGTATACCTCCCTCTGGCATCCCATTTGTCATGTCATGCGTTCTGTATATTGTCATATTAATAAAAAAAAAAATGCACAAGCTGCATCTCTGGCAAAACAGTGGAAATCAGATAACTTTTCTAGTCAGATAACCCAATAAAATAATTTTAAAATAACTTCACATTTTACCTTTAATTTGGTCTTTTCCACATGTTTTTCTCCTTTTGCATAATTTCCTTGTCAAACCTTTTACAGGACTAAAATCACATTTTGACAATCTGATAATTTCAGAAATAAGATGATCAGATCTTTTGTTTACATAGTCTGTGTCTTCATTCTAAAACAGAATACACACTTAAGATTAAAAGCTAAATCATAATCAATCCTAAAAAACATGCACCAGGGACTACAGGTGGAAATTAGCTCTAGTGCTACAATCTGACACAATGCATCTCTCCTGTTAAGGTTAATGTATATTGTGCGCTGTCCCTGTCTCATAAATAAACTAAATAGATAAATAAAAATAAATAATAAATCAGAAACACGTGTATTTGTTAGCACTGTATTATTCAGAATCATCAGTATTAATATTTTACATTAACATAGCCTATAACCATGATACAAAGTGTACATTTATACACAAAAATCAATAATAAACAACCTGCCAATGACAGAATAATTTATAGTAATATATTAATTTGCCTATTACAAAGTCCATGTACAGCCTATGTAAATGTATAACATTTCTATTGAGGCCCATGGCGTTTGAACACAGTCTAATATGATGCATGTTCTTCAGGAGGCCACACACTGACTAAAGTGCTAAACACAGACCTGGTTCACATGCAGAGTCAGACCAGTCTATTTCGAGTCTTCTAACATCTGTTTTCCTTCATTAACCGTAGACTCTAGTTCCTTTGAGTCCATTTTTATATTCTCACATTGAATTTCGTTGTTTGTGATTTTCCCGCCTCCTACTGTTTCTAGTCTATTTTCCATGCCACTTGTATTCACCTCAATTATAACAATCTCCTGTCCTCCTTCTAGCTGAAATATGTTTTCCATTGCTCCTTCATGCTGGTTAACTGTGTGACCTGTTGCCTCACTATCTCCCGCATCCCTTTCAATCAGCGCTATCATCTGCATCCCCTCTTCTTGCTCCTGTCCTATCTTTGCCTCCCCTTCCAGTTCAAACACCACCTCCTGTCTGTCGAGGGATCCTAAATCTTGGTTTGACGTGCACGTGAGTTTTAAGCTATTACTGGCTTGCTCTTGGTGAAACTGGGCATCATTCGCAGCAGTGTTCTGGTCCTCGGCGTGAAAATGAAGAACGTATTCTCTTTCATTTCCTTCACCTTGCTTATCGCCGCTTTTTTCGTCACTCCAGTTTTGCAAAAGCGACATTATTCTACCTTTATCGTCTTTCTTGTCGTCTAAATCTTGATCTGTATTGAATTGCAACAAGAGCGATTTACCTTGTTTACCAATGTCTTCACCTATAGACTGGCCCGACCCTTCCCCTTCAAATTGCAGCATATAAGACGCCCCGCCTCCTCCCACGTTCATCGCATCCTTTGTTAAACCTTCATTGTCAAAACATAAAACAAATTCTTTACTTGAGACCTGCTCTTGAACTGCCATTTCTGAATTAGCTGAAATAGGTGCTGAAATCGAACTCGTTTTAGGTTCTGTGGACAGTCTCAAGCTCTCTACAGATATGGGTACTTGGGTTGGAGTTGTGTTAGGTACTGAGGTTGCAGAAGGCAGTGACAGCTCTGTAGTGATGTTAGTTGCGGTTTTATTTAAGGAATTGTTGGTTGAAAAACTTGCAGCTTGTTCTCTCTTCTGTTCTGCCGTTTTGCTTTTACGCCCACGTTTATTCCTAGCAGTCCTCGTGCTTTTTCCCAGTATAGGTTTAGAGAATATTGAATTAGGTGGCAGTGTGTGCGATGGTGCCATGACAGTTTCTTTTGCGTTGCTTTTGCCCTTTGTGAGAATGAATTGCTGCGGCGGTTGTAAGTGATTCTGAAACTGCGGTATTTGGTTTACAACGGGCTGGAGAGTTTGAATTGTCTGCAGCATTGGCAGGGCTTGCGATTCAGACGCTGTCGGGACAAGAATCAAATTGGACTGACCGCCGTTGTTAGAGGGACACTGCAAAAGGAGGTAGTTCTGCGGAGGAGGCGGTGGAGGTGGAGGAGGGGTAGGCGTCGGAGTCGAAAGAGGAATAAGTTGGAGGCCGTTGACTGTTTGAATCATGAAATAGTTTTGAGACGAATTTGGAGGAATATTCAAAGCTGGTTGCGACACAATCAGACTCCCATTGTTTGCTGAAGTTTCCAAGGTGATGGGGTTAAGAAGGGTTGTGGTTGTGGTAACTCCGCCCACGTTAGCTTTCACTGAGACTCCGTCCTTAGCTCCTCCATTGGGCGCAGTGGGGGTATTGGTGTGTGTTCGGATGTGGCGCTGCAGGTAGGATTGCATGACAAACTCTTTGGAGCAGTAGGGGCATTTGAAGTCCTTCTGGGTGGAGTGAGTGCGGAGGTGCAGCTGGAGGTTGGACGAGTGAGTGAAGCTTTTGTTGCAGGTTGTGCACTGATAGGGGCGCTCTCCGGAGTGCGTACGCTCATGCTGAGAGGGGAAGAGGAAGAGGGGAGGAATAAAGGGAGAGACAGAGGGAAAAAAAGGAAAAACTGCATTACATTCATACAACAGCAATTCTCACACATTTCTTTATTTTTCAATTATTATCTCAACTATCCGAGTAGAAATGTCACTTGGGGTTGTGGCTGCAGCACAAACGCTGAGCAATACGCTGGCCTCAGAACTGTGAATCCTGTTCCAACTATTTGCGTCAAACAAACCCACAGTGGCTTTCAAAACATCACGAAACATTATGAAAGAAATGTTTCTCATAATTTGTTTTTCTAAAATTGTGCTACGCTATTACACACATTTGTCCTGTCCTATAAAAGCTACAGGACAGGAAAAAAGGCATGGGTTTATTTATCATATTTAAAAGGGCCAGTATCTGATTTTGGCCCCATGTCTTGCAACAGTAAAGATGAATTGTTTAAGCAATTCAAAATAAAACCACTGTGTACTGTCTGCATCTAGTAGTTAAACATTTTCTTTTCTTTCTAACAAATCCGCTTTGGCCTCTGAAAGTTGTGAAAAGCACTTAGAAACTCATTGCGATGAATAATTAGGATGCTCAGAATCCAAATTGTAATTGAGGAATAACTTTAAACCCCTGCAAACCATTTAAAATTAACTAATTCTGTTTTCACGTTTTAAAAAAGACTTTAATCTTTAAGCAGATTGGCAATAGAGTGACTTTTTGTTATACCAATTGATTACTCAGCATGTACGGTCTAATACACGGTAGACACGGCCAACATTATAAGATGAACACAGACTCACCTGTTTGAGGTTGGAGGTTTGGGAGAAGGACTTGGAGCAGATGGGACATGTATGTGGCCTCAGACCAGAGTGCATCTGACTGTGCCTGCGCAGACAGCTGGTGTTTTTGAACGACTTTCCACACTCCTTACAAACATATGGCCGCTCTCCTGTGTGCTGCCTCAGGTGGTACTGATAGTGCGAGCTCCATTTGAACGTGAGCGGACAATGGGGGCACTGGAACGCCCGGACGCCTGTGTGTACCTAAGGGAATGAAGACAGTATAAATTACAGGTATTTCGCTCAGGGGCAGGGTTTATGCTGGATTATTTTTATTTTAAAACAACCAAATACTAGTAAATTAAACTTTGATAGACAGGATGGCCATTTTATTTTTGAGCTAACCACATAATAGCAAATGTGACAAATCTAATACTACTGGAACTGCTTTTGTATAAAAAAAACAATTACCAAACCACTAGGGGTGTGTGGCAAAGGAGAGAGTTCAATTTGTCAACTGGACAAATGTTTATTTAGGTCAAAAACGTTTCGCTGCTCATCCAAGCTGCTTCTTCAGTTCTGGTCAGAATGCTGGAGGACCAGAACTGGATACTACCTGGACAACTGAGGGATTTTATACACTAGAGGTGTACAAAACTATTGAAATATTGATATACCGTATAGTTCAATGTGATGATACAGTAACGATATCGTGGGCTGCTGTATCGATATATCGCCAAGAGTATTTTTTTATATATTTTACTAAATTATTTTGTTACAGAGCTATAGTTTTGTTACTTGTTTATGCAACATATTTGATATTTTCACTGTACTGATGATTAAAATAGGTGTTTCATGAACTTTGCACAAGAAGCGGTTTAACAAAGACTTTTAGTTTGACAGTCATGATTTAGCCTTTTTTTTTACTGAACCGTATCAAATCAAGTTGAAATATATCGTATCAAATCATAAGATCACTGTATCGAGATATGTATCGTATCGGCAAACACCCTACCAAACACCTACTCTTAATCTCAATCCCAAACTTCACAATAAGGCTCCATAACATAACCACAACCAAATTCTTAAGCAATTTACATTTACAATTACAGTGTTAAATTGTATGGACTGAATCTCTCATGGATATAAAGAAGAGAAAACCACTTGAGGCTTAAACTTGTAGTTACTTTTACAGTTTGTTTGACAGGTTGATGACGATTCTCTAATTTTTTACTTTATTTAATGCTATAATACCTGTTGTAAATATAAATTATAGTTTTACACACTGATCAAGAAGCAATTTGTGAAGATAAACTGAAAAATATGTTGAAAATTAAAGGAAGTTCCATATACTTTTGTTGTATTATTGTTGTTCAGCACTTTGTAAGCTTTGGCTGTTTTAAAAGTGCTTAAAACAAATTAAGTACGATTAAAAATTTGTTAAAAGCCTACAGTTAAAGTGGGGAAGTATTTAATAAATAAATATGAAATAAACTTGATTTGATACTGATGATCGCACTGGGAAGAATTAAATCCAAAAGTTATTCATTTGTGAAATAATAATCTCTGTGTACATCAGAGGAGTTTTGGTCTACTACGGTTGCGAGGTAATTGTGTTGTTGTGGAATTCCCAAGTGTGATGTCATGATTTCCAACCAGGAAATAAAATCTGCCTAAAAAAATGTCCAAACTAGGAAAGAACTGTTGGAGTAAAATGCGTAGCCCAACCTGTCAGAGACACTTTAAGAGTCTTTATGATATGGTTACTTTGTTTTTACTCACATATAATTTAGCCTGTTTATAGACTATAGATGTGTGTGACAAGTCCTTACCCTCTGGTGAATGGAGAGCAGGGAGGAACGTTTGAAGCTCTTGCCACACTCTGTGCAGCGGTAGGGTCGTTCTCCTGTGTGATCTCTCATGTGGTACTTCAGACCAGAGGAGCCTTTAAAGGCCTTTCCACACTCTGAGCAGCGGTACGGCCTCTCTACACCACCACAAACACACAGGAAACCATGATTCATCCGTGTTAAATAGAAATGCTCTTGGAAATGAGTAATTAATAAGGCAGTACAATTATTAAAAACTGTATGCTGTACACTGTTATTGTTACAAATAAAAAAAATAAAAATTTAAATAAGATATACAAAAGGTCACTTCACAAAACATAAATAATAAATGACTCCAACAGTTTCATATAGTTGTGATTAGAGTTATGTGTGTAGTAACAGTAATCACTTTTAAACAGCCACTTTGAATCAGTGCTATGCTAACAAAACGTTAATTTTTGATGATGTATTGTTTCACTGTCAAGGTAAGGTCAGGGATGGGAATAGCTTTACGAACGGGCAATTTGTTTATTGTTAGGACTTTGGAAGAGTTTAATAACCAGGTCTTGGCAGAACTGTGTTGGGAAATCTCATAAAACAATTTGGATATTGTAATTACTTTCTTTGCCAAGTGCATCGACTTTATGTCGATACTCCAAATCATATCTTGGATACCATTTAAAGGGCTCACATTATGGCAAATTGACTCTTGTGAGCTTTAATTTTGTTACCTAATCATAAAGATAACTAGACACATGTTTGAGTAACATGTTCTGTTCCACCTTGTGATGTCATGAAGCAGTAATTTAAGTTAACAGCTTCCTTTTACCTTTAGTTCAGTAGATAAGGGCAATTCCAGGTCTTAAATTTTCCAAATAATTCTAGTGAACGTGTACGAAGTTTAAAACCACAGCTGAGCACTTCCTGTATTACAACATGACATCACAAGGTGGAACTGAGTGTTTTCTGCATGAGAAAATCCTAAATATGCAGGATTTGTGTGTTAAATGTGCGAATGAGACAAAACACAACTATAGGTTATGTTTTTGATGAGGAAACATTATAACAGATCAGAAAACAGTGTAATATGGGTCCTTTATATTAAACTGTGAAGTACTATTTAATATCTATATTAAAATGATTTACCTCCAGCCACTGCGCTTTTGCCCCCGGCCTTCTTCAGTGACTTGAGCGGCTTGGATTGCTGCTCATGCTCTTCGCCGACAGTAATGATATCAACACAGATTTCTCTTTGTCCCTCCTGCTGTTTGTCAGTTTGACCGGGAGAGGAGGGAAGGGGCAGGGACAGGGACAGCGAAGGGGGACACACGATTTCTGCCTCCGCTTCGGCTAAAAGTCTCTGCTCCGGGGTGTGGGAGTGCTGGTGGGTGAGGAGCGAGGAGAGGAGGGGGAAGGAGCGGTCACAGGCTGAGCAGCTGAACTGACAACGGGACTGCGAAGTCAGCGTGTGCATCTGAAATACAAGACAATATATGGTCATTCAGGTAAGGTATGGTAAAAAAAATATAGGGAGAAATATGTGATACTGATACACTTGACACTTAAAGATGGGGTGGCTAAATTTACTTTTTTTTACCATGTTATAACATTCCCTTATCCAAAACATGTCTGAAGTGGTTTTCTGAATCATTCATGCATGTTTGAGTGATCTTGTGGTCTTTCACGGGGCCTATTCAAACCCTCCTTACAGTCAACCCTCCCCTTACAGAACAGCGAGAGGTAAAATGGTGATCTGGATATGTTATGTGTGAGCAATTAATATAGAAATGTTACACCCCTTCTGTAAAGTCGTCATTTATAATGTCTGAACAAACTTGTTTCAGGCAATCCAAGTTATAGAAGTTATAGAGGAAGTTAAGACTTTCTCCTCGGGTCCTTTCTCCGTCATTGTTTTTGTTTTTAGTATCAGAAGAGTCTCCAAACTCAACACTGGTTAAGCTGGTCTGGTGGAGGCAAAAGTAACAGCTGCAATGTATCCGCCTCCCCTCATAACACAGAGGAAAATCAGCTGTGGTGCACTTATCTGCAATATTGCAATTTTCATATTGCCTCCAAAGCAAGACATTATCAGGAGCTTTATGATATGGTCCAGCCTTATGAGAAACAATGCACACTTTCTTTATACTTCTTTGATCCCAGTTTTGGGTTAGTCCTAGTCTAGTCCAGGATTAGTTCTGAATTTTGTCCAAATTTTGCTGTGGTCCATCTGCAAGTGTGAATGCATCCATGAATAGGTCATGTTTTAGTCCAGGTTTAGTCCTAGTCTTGGGTTATGTCCCCTTTTAACTGCTTCTGATGTAATTATTATTCTTAGTCTTAATCATGTATACTTAGTAGTTTTGCATTACGTTTTATGGTGCACAACTAAATATATTTGTAGAATTCACAGTTCACTTCAATGTGATTTGTAAAATCCACCTGTCAATCACTCAAGTGTAACAGAGGCTGACCAACAGGAGGAGAGGGTGGGAAAAATGTCACCAAAATAGCAGATCATTCCGGGGATCACATCACAATAAAGTCCTATGTTATATTATGTGGTGTACATAGCTGTGTCAATGTTGGCGTTGCAGTGGTAAACTTCTCACCAGGGAGACATGTCTGTTGAGGCCTCCACTGGTTTTGAAGCTCTTATTGCAGTAGCCACATGACAGCCCTGCCCATGTGGTTCTGGGCTCCGGCTGCACCGTCTCTGAGCTCTGAGTCACCGCTGTCAGGCTCTGCAGAAGGTCGAACTGGGTCTGGGTGGCTCCCACATTCTTGGGACAAACAAAGTAATACACATAAACAAAGGAAAGTAGTATTTATATTCTTGTGTGAATTATTTTATATGCATGATGACATATAACTATATATAAACAAATCCCAAAACGTAGTGAATAAAAACATTTCCATAGCACCATGAGCCTCCCCCATGCCTGTACTTACATTGTTGTTGTTCTCTGTAGACTCCGTCAGCCCGAGCAGCACTTCTGCAGTTTGTCCGTTTTCAGAGACTGTGGTCGTCTCCACCACTTCTTCAAAGTCTGCGAGCAGGTGCCCAGCCCCCATCAGACCCTCGCCCACCTCCATGCTCCCTGCGGGGCCGGTCTCCACTACGGGCGCAGGCTCTGGAGTCATGTGGATGGACTGGTGCTCCTCCAGTTCAGTCCTGGTGCCAAAGGTCTGGCTGCAGCTGCCACAGCTGTACAACAGCACACTAGCCCCAGTGTCTGTGCTCAGGTGAACCTCTGTCCCTATGGGCCTGGACGAGCGGCTATCTGCCCCAGACGTGGTGAGGGTGAGCTGGGGCAGCAGCCCGGGGGTCTGGCTGCTGGACCCGGTGGACAAAAACACCTCCTCCATTCCCACAGCAACTCCTTCTGCTCCTTCTTGGCTCACAAAGCCAACCATATCCGTCAACATAGAGGATGTCACCTCCTCTGAACCTACCACTATCTCCACTATCTCCTTCTGTACATCTCCTCTCTTTGCATCCTTTGCTGCATTACTGGAGTTTGAATGGGAGTTTTTATGCAGTGCGAGGTTGGACGAGTGGGTGAAGCTTCGCCCACACTCGCCGCAGACGTAGGGGCGCTCTCCGGTGTGGATCCTCATGTGCTGCCTCAGGTTTGTGGACTGAGTGAAGGACTTGTTACAGACGGAGCAGGTGTATGGCTTCAGCCCCAGGTGCACGTTCTTGTGCCTGCGCAGACTGCTGGAGTTCTTAAAGGCCTTGGGGCAGGAGTCACAGGGATAGGGGCACTCGCCTGTGTGCTGGCGCAGGTGATACTGGTAGTGAGAGCTCCATTTGAAGGTCAGGGGACAATAAGGGCATAGGAATGTCCGTACTCCAGTATGGACACTCTGGTGGACCTGAAATATTCACAAATGTTAGAATTAAATGAAAACAAAGATATTGTTTAGTAATAAATGATTGTTTACCTGCAACAGAGAGGAGCGTTTGAAAGCTTTTCCACAGTCTTGACATTTGTATGGTTTTTCTCCTGAATGGGATCTACAAAAAAAGACAGATATTTAACATTATTTACATTATATTTTTTCCCTTATTTTCATAATGATACTATTCTGGCACAGGTGTTATTCCATTTGTATAGTTACAGAGGTTGGTGGTTTAGTTTGATGCCTATACATCTTATTGTTGTGTCTTTGGGCAAGTCATTTCACTAAGGCCCATGAAGCATCACCTCTGAGTGGAAAAAGTGAGCGCGACTGTGTATAAACAGTCTAGTGTTCCGCATCTGAGCAGGCTGAAGTCTCTCTGGAGATGTATGTTTGTAAGGACTGCAGTGAGTGATTTATTGTCAGTGTTTTGGAGGTACAAATGGGTTGCCATGCTTCAATCTGTGACTACAAGTCAAGCTTACCACCACTATGAAGTAGAGAAGGTATGAATAAGGCATGAAACTTGTACTTTGAGCAGCTGTTCAGGGGTTTTCCAGTTCTAGATGCATATAAGGAATATTATTAGGGAATATTATGTTGGATAACTGTTACCTTTGATGATAGAGCAGAGCAGAGGAGCCCTTAAAGGCTTTGGGGCAGAGATTGCAGCGGTACGGTCGCTCGTTGTTATGACTTCGTTGGTGATGGGTGAGCCTGGACGACCACCGGAAACTCTTGCCACAGTCCAAGCACTGAAACGGGTGCTCCGCCTGCTCCGTCTGCACTGTCCCCCCTGATGCTGAAGAGGGCGCTACGTCAAGAACCACCTCTCCTCCGCTCTCCACACCTGTTTTGTCTTCGTCCACCAGGTCTCCTCTCTCCCGCTCGTCCTCCCCCTCTTCCCCCGAACCGAGGAGGGACGGGAACGGGGACTGGGGTGGCAAGAGGTCAGTTTGAACCACTAGTGCCACCGAGTTTGCCATTTTTAAGAACTCAGGCTGTGGCAGAGAGACAAATTTTTGGTTATGTTATTCCAGTGTTACTATTCATTCATCCAGTTCCACCATTTTCAATAGACTCCTTTGTGTTTGCCATGTGGGACTCCTCCAGGCGACTTGGGAAAGGCCTAAAAATAAAACAAGCAAAGTCAAAATGTAATTACTTTGAATTTTCGTGCAAGCATTCATTTATATGTAGAATTATGAAGTTGCTTTCTCAATTAATTTCAGCTCCACTTTATCCTAGGATGAACTGTCTAAATTTCAAAAACATATCTAATATTAAGCAAAAGGCACTCCTGGCCAAGCCTGGCTCAAGATCTAGAGATGGGTCCCTGGGTTCAGCAAATGCAAATGCACACGGCTCCTGACAGATTGTCCCAGAGCTACTGAATAGGGATGTAACAATAACCGAAATATGGTGATATCGTATCGTCAAAGGTCTCACAATAATATCACCATCACAATATATCAAATCACAAGTCTCTATGCTTAAATGAAGTTATGATTCAGAAATAGCTAAAACAAAACAAAAAAACAGAGGGAACTACATAGACCATGATCCTTTGCTCCGTTTCAGTGCAGACTACATGAAGAAATAACTGTTCTAAGCACTTTTACAACTTCATTCTTTAGATTGAGTCTTGTGAAGGCATTTTTAGAGGAAAAAGTAGCATATTCACACAAAATATTGCAATAAATATGGCACCATGAGATGTATATGGTGAAAATATCATACAGAGAGATTTGGATATCGTTACATCCCTAATGACAATAAATGTTGTACCAAATTGGACACAGTATGGCATAAATTTGTCCAATTACACATATTTTATAGCTGTCTCACCTCCAACTTGACCTGTGGTGTCACGAATTTCTTATGTCCATGGAGATAAATTAGATTAATGCCAAACTGTGGAGCACACAAGGTAAAGGAGTGGCATCCTCCACCAGAAAAGTTGCATCTTTAATGTGCACCGCATGTTATTACCTCAATTAATCATTGTTCTGCATTATTTTAGATGAAGTCTCTCTGTGGACCTAGTGTTTTGTGCTCATAAAGAAGTTTAAATGCATGAAAAAGTAGGTGAAACGTATACCTTTAAATGTCCCTCCCTCCTCCAGCCCTGTGCGCTCTGCTCGCCCTCCTCCCTGCGCCTCTCTCCTGTCATTCCCTCTGTGACCATCCCCGCAGTGCAGCAGTAGGCACCACAAACAAACCCAAATCTCCCATTTTCACAACATTTCCTGCGCTCAAACTAACGCCATAGCATAAAACAAGTACATCCAAAAATGGCACAAGTTTTACGCACAGTATAAACAATTCAGTGGCCTATATTTCAAAGCAAACGCGACACCATCGAGAAAATAATCGCCGCTAAAACTGCCCGCTAAGAATGCAGTTTGCGCACAGAGCCAGGACTTACCGGGCATGTTTCACTTATCTTACACCCATAGCGGTCCTCATTAGAAATTGGACAAGGTTCCGCAGTGCTAATCCACACAACCTTAACAATAAACACAGCGCAAACTAACCAGCAGTCCTCCGCCCGACACCGCCTCCCAAGAACAGCGCCGCGGATTGGCTGTGGGCTGCAGATAAAGCTCCACAATGATTGGATAGAAAAGTCCATGGCTAGATTGACATTTACAGTTCTCATTTCCAGAGAGCACAAATATTTAGTGCTTATGTTATAAAATAACATGCACTTATGGTATAAGTGTATAGACCTAGTGTTTCATTAGGACATAAGGTAGATTTAGTGAGCCTAAACATTAGAAACCATTAGCATACTGGTTTTGAAACTTTACACACAAAGAAGTTCAACATGTATTAAAATATTTAGCCTTTAGAGTACCACTCACAGGACTAAACCATGTCTAAAAATAGGACTATACCATATGTAGGCCTACCACAATTTGAGAAGCACGGCATGAATAAAATATTCCACATCGCTTGAGCACATTCATTTATTTCATTTCAGCAAGGCACATTTCACATTAAGGCCAATCAGTGTGTGGAAGAGGCATTTGATGTTACAATAATAATTTAAACAGGATGGTAGTAAATAAGAATAAAAACTGTATAAAAGTACAAAAGGAAGGGAGACTCGCTCCACTGCAGTCAAAATAAATAGCTCCACCAAAGTTCTCAAATAAATAGCAATACTGTAACAAATACTTGGAAAGAATAATCAAAATTATAGTGATAAGAATTCTACAACATATTGTAGAAAATAACATACTACACAAAGCACTGAATGCAATTTCAATTTTACACTCATGTACATATATGTACAGAACAGTGTCACAATACATAGTATTTTAAGGCTTTGGGTGTACTTAATATTTATCATAAAAATACTTTTTCTACCCCAAAGCACAGGTTAAAAATCAGCCAAAGGCCAATCTCAACAAGTTTGTGCAAAGAATCCAGGTCCATCAGTGCTCAACATCTGGCCACATCATGCAACCTACCACAAAGTTCAGTATTCACTTCTTCATGATGCAGCTCAGTCATAAAATACATTTCAAAATGAATCATCAGGTTATTAAAGATATGGCACAGGGAAAACTAAATAAA
Source organism: Odontamblyopus rebecca (assembly GCA_030686955.1). Classification (NCBI taxonomy): domain Eukaryota; kingdom Metazoa; phylum Chordata; class Actinopteri; order Gobiiformes; family Gobiidae; genus Odontamblyopus; species Odontamblyopus rebecca. Next base: position 32,070,418 of record CM060657.1, read on the forward strand.
ATATACATTTTTGTTTTAAAATAGAAATAAAGGAGCTGGGAGTTTACAACAACTACTGGAAAAAGAGTCAATTTTTAGAACTGTAATTAACAATAAAGTAAAGATGTCAACAATATTGTGGACAACCAAATTCACGTTAATCCAGAAATAAGAGAAACACGATACAATAATATGCAATAAATAACATTAAATAAATTAGATTAAAACATTAAATAAATAAATAAATATATAAATAATATCCCCAAGGCCTCCAGGAACAAGTCTGTGATTAAACTGGCAGTTCGGGTGCGTTTGAGTCTGACTTGGTAGCACAGTGTAGCACATCCATTCGACATTCTTCAATATACAGTACAATTTGGGCCAGTCCTGAGTCCCGTTAGCTGCAATAACTCATTGTGCTATGGACGAGTGGAGGAGGAGTCATCATTGGGACTGTGTGGTATTGGCAGAGAGTTTTGGTTTTAAGCTGATGAAGGCTCTGTACGCCCAGTCACAAAACAGTTTAAAGTGTTGGAGCAGCTCGTGGGTGGACTGCAGCACGTCGAAATTATACGGCAGGTGAGGGGGGAGAGAGGGGGTCGCCGGGGTCAGCCTTGGTGCTTCAACTTTCTGCATCTGTTGGACAAATAAAACAAAACAAAAAAAAACTCATAAATACCACCTTGAGAATCCTCCAGCTCATCCGATGTTGAAAGATAAGCAAGTTTAGGCCTGGTTAGTAGATGGACGGGAGACTGCAGGAGTCAGGGACAGCATTGTGACACTTTGCACACTTTTCTTAGTATGTGGTGTGTGAATGAGTGAATTGTTAATGAATTAAATACAATACTATATACAATAAATCAATTAAATACTGTCCCACTTTAACTGTAGGCTTTTAACTGTATATTTTAATCGCTTATAATTTGTTTATGTTGTTGTAAGGCGACCTTGAGTGTCCAGAACGCGGCGCCTAATAAATAAAATGTGTTATTATTATTATTAATTGGTATGTTATTATTAATCAGTCAGTCAATACAATACACTACAACACTAACTTACCACCGAGTGCATGGAGTGACTATGAACATACATTTCAGAACATGTTTGTAGACTAAACCACAGGCTTAGCAGGTTCTCTACCCAGTGAGATCTAATAAAATTATGATGATGAGGACGTAATATTACCTAAAAAGTTTAAGCTTTATTTTTTTTTCCATCATTCAAATTGTGATTGTGATTTGGTAGCAATTTATCTTGTGCACAGGTATAGCAGAAATTGTTATCCTTATGATAAATGTCCATTACAGGCTTTTGGAGGGCCCCTTTCACACTCTAAACAACTACACTTTACTATTTTAACATATTCAATTGCTCCTGATCTCCAGCTATTCACAAAAGCATGTTGTAAACACTTCGCACAGTCTCACCTGTCTATGCAGCAGGTTCATGAGAGATCTCATTTCCCTGATCATCTCCATGAGTTTGGGCAGTGCAGGGTGGTGGTGCTTCTTGGACACTCTGTTGAGCCATTCGAAGTGGTGCTCGTACAGCTTCAGGTCGGCGTGCAGCTGAGTGAGGGTCGGCCTTAGCTGGAGGCAACACTCAAGTTTAGTATGAGGGAATAGCATGGCAGAAAGAACACAATAAAACTAAACCTAAAAGTGAACCGTGTAACTATTCTGGTGGAGCTTGTCTCTATGGAGGTGCTGCATTAAATTTAACTAACTCCACTGAGACAAACTATGCTACTAGGCAGTTACAGGTCAAATCTGCTGAGAGGAGACCCCCTCACAGTAAAAATGCATGTTTTCAAGTTATTTTCTAGCAATAAAACACCTATGATTGGATAAAAACAGACTGACAAAGCACTAACATCACCTTAGAGCCCTGCAGGGGACAAAACGTTACAGAGTGCACCTTTCATTTTAACAGACTTAATGGGGGATATTGATGTGCAATTAATAACATTTTAATTGAAGTCAAGATTCTGATTTGTAATTGTCAGTTATCAGTTTGGGGCTTTTTAATCGAAAGGTCCACAGCCAATCCTCTGTCAGTAAAAACATGTAATTTGGCGCAGAGAGATTTTGTTAATAGGCAATAACTAAGTTTTTTTGTCTTGTTTCAGCCCTAATAATGGATCAGAGCTTGTTAAACTGAATTACCTCCAGGTTGGTGAAGTCGTTGGCGGATCTGTTGCTCATTTCGGGCAGAGACCTGAACCTGTGCGGCTCCCCCACAGAGTCAAAGGCGTGTTCCCTCTGTAAGGAAACAGGACCATGGGTTAGACTGTGTGGGACCAGCGCACAATGTATGAAACCAGGCTTAAACACTCAGATACTATGATATCAAAGTGTGAACGCACCCTTAGTCTGGTATTGATCTATGTCAGAACTAGTATACAACGTTGTAATGTAAAAGAAAGTAGTATTATTTGGGTATTGACTATTGAACAGTTTTCATTCAGTGTTGTGACCATATTTGTGTTTCAGAATTATGAGAAATTAGGATTGTTGCAATAGCTATTAACAATTTAAAACAAAATAATATGTCTTTTGAATGGGAAAAATACTCAAAATGCTGCATATAGCAGGAAGCTGAAGCCCAATAATATTACCATGCACTCTTCAAGTGGCAGACAGCCACAGCTAAAGGTTCATTCAATGTTCATTCAAAGTAGAAGACAGAGTTTATAGAGACAGTAGCTTTGAGTGAGGACAGAGTGGTTCAAAGGGGTGAGTGTGAGTTCAGCCACATTCTAGCCTCCAAACGTCAACAATAAGCACAAATGAGCTGAAGCCACAGGGTGTTTTCTACTGAGGATAACAACATGTGCAGTGACCAAATCTGCAGTGGGACAGACAACGCAGGACTGGGGAAACTCCAGGGTCACCGCTATAAAAAGATGAGATGACGCAGTGCTGGAGCCTGGGTAGAGAGGAGCTGCGAACTGACGGCTCCACTCTGTATCTCTTTTCACGAGAGTTGTCAAAATATTGAAAATCAGATACTAATCGATATTAAAACTAGTGCTGGAACTAGATATGCATTTGAACGGGTGCTGATGCTAAAAAAAGTCCTATTCACAAGGCAGAAATTAACGTTTCCTGAATAGTTTTAGAATGATCTTGAACTATGGGACCTACCTGGATGACTTACAGATATAAAGCCAAGCATTTTAATAGTGCTCTGTTAATAATGCTCTGTAAAGCATCTCTGTGACATAAGTCTGTAAAAAGCACTACATAAATAAACACGTACTTGCTTACTTACATAATGTTGAAAATCACAATGCAATGTGACACTTAGACATTGTTTAGACACAATGTCTAAAGAAAGGATGTTTTTTTAATTATTATTATCATTGTGATATCAGAATCAGTATTTTATTGAGTATCAATCTATTCCTTCATATTGAAATCGATCGAAACATTACTTTCTACTCCTTTATGTTATCTCATGGCATTACACTGTTATGTGATGTTATTAAATCGCTCAACAAAGCCTCTAAGCAAACCAACTCCTAGCGTAAATGTTTAAATATGGATTTGTCACCTCATTTCACACTACTTTATGTCTGTACTTTGGCTTTATAAGTATGAATTTTTGAAAATATGAGTAAAAAAGCTGTCAAGTGAGGGCTGAGAGCTGCTGCAGTGCTCATAGCTGTCAGCAGAGGGCGGTACATGTTATGGTGGAAAGTTTGAAAACTCCACCACAACACAATAGCGTCATTGCTGTGCCATCTGAGCCCTGTTACGTTGATGATTGAGTGTGATGGTGAGATAAACTTGTTTGTGTAAATATACTGAGATAGCTTAACCTGTTTATAATGTTGTTTTCGTGGCCACCCCCAGCTGTTTTTGTTGGGAGTGACTTGTGCGATGAATGAGCCACATTGTGTGTTTTGTCTTACTCATGTTTTGGTCTGTTTTGTCTCTGCTGCTTTTGTCCCTTCCATCCTTTTCCTCACCTCATTACACCCATGTTACTTTGGTGCAGCAGAAAAGCACTGAGGCTGCCTGTGCCTGTGATCTCTCCATCTCTTGTGGTTTTAACATTTTTCTCGGCCTGTAATTCAGCCCCTCATACTCCCTTTATTGCTCTCACCGTCGTAGATCATGACCTCACTCCCTCCTCCTGAATGCAAACGGTGAAATGTGATAAACACTTTTGATTTTTATCTAGTCACTTTGCTGTGGCGACCAAAAGAAAACACCAAACACTGCACCTGCACAACCCACCCACAGCCCTGTAACAGACCTGATACAAAAATGTATCTATTTGTATGTGTATGTGCCCAGATACTGTTAATTCAATATAAACTGATGCACAAAAATGTCTTTCTATAGATCCCAAACTATACTATATTAGTAAAATGATAAAAATAAGAAAAACATCAACTTAAATCTTGAATAAACCATGTCAAAATCTCCACTGTTTGTTTCTGTGCTGAAACAAATTCCTTTCTCTGATCTCAAGTTCGTTATCAGCGGCCCAGACTAAAGAGGGAATGGGATTATCTAAGATTGTATCACCTGGACAAACAGCCTGTCAGGATTTACATAATACAAAAATAGAGCCAGGATCAGCCATGTGTGACTACAGATCCAGAGATTTTACCTATAACAACTGTTCTTTCACACAGTCTCTGTGTTGGCTGAATTATAATAGTCTGTGGAAGTTTGTGTGGTAAGTAGGGCTGTAAAAAGTATGAAAAAGCAAACACTAAAACTAAAACTACTACTTGAATAGCTTTTTTGAGCTGTATTGAACAAGTATAAGAGCACATAGACTGGTATATACACCCATGGACCACTAAGGAACCTACCTGGATGAATGAAGGATTACACATAAGGCCACATGGTAATATTAAAGAAAGTACTGTGATTTAAGGTTAAAAATTACATTCTAGCATCTAAAGAAATAGTGTTTTTTGCTCTTACTGTGGTATTGGAATAGTAATGATAATAATAATATCGAGTCTACTCCATAGTATCGAAATTAGAGTATCCTGGCCATGCTGTTTCACACAGACAGGAGTAGAAAACCATAACTCTCCATGCCTCTCCATTTTAAGTGAAAGTTTTATGATAAGTCTAAAGTCCTGTCTGGAAATGTCTAATTTTTCCACCGTCATCCTTTGCTTCCCTGACTCGCCTGTTACACCACTGGTCACGTGAGCAGACAGACCAGGAGGCTGAGGCTGCTGAGTCAGACACCTGGTTTAAAAGTGAGATCACTCGTTCAAAGCTGCTTAAAAGTCTGAAGCGAATGCGTAATTGCGCTCAACTGGTTTCATCACCACCGTGTGATGTGTACAGTTACCCCCGGGTGAAAGAAATGCAGTCAGAGCTCCTGGTCGCGTATATGGCCCCTGGCGCGATGATAGCATCCCCCTTACACCACCCACACACACACACACTCACACTATGTTTTAAACACCAATTAACCCATTAACCGCTCAGCCAATCACGGAGCGCCACTGCTGAAAACCACGACGCTGCTTTCCCTTACCAGCAATTCTTGGGTGAGTTTCATGAGGTTTTTGGTCTGGTTCGAGAGTTTATCCATTTCGCTCGGTCTGCGCTGAGGGACAGGGGACGTGGACGTGAAGACGGGCAGGTGGGCCAATAGCAGCGATAAGAGCAGCGAAGAGGAGGAGTCCAGGAGCACTGCGTAAAAACAAAACGGAAGCAATTAGAGCACAGGCGCTGTCATCTCGCTATAATGATAATGACCTCGGCTCCAGGGAAAGATATTGCACCACAATATAAACAATGGCCCCAGACTTGGCACAGCGCCCCCTACGCGCCTCAGTGTCAGAGTCGTGTTTTCACAGGCTGGTTGCAAATCATTAAAAACATTAAAAGGGGCTTTGACACAAAAAATCACCATAGTAACTCAACCAAAAGCAAGGCAATGAATGCAGCTTATTGTCACACCTGCAACTGGATAGGTACGTGAGTCGGTGGTATAAATTATATAGAGACAGCCAAGTCAAGTCTCAAACAGTGCGCTTATTCATTCTTCTCCTTTCAAGTTCAAATACACGGTAGCTAAGTATTAAAAGGGACCCAGAGCGGTGATGAAATGATGAATGCTTGATAATTACAGGTGAACCACAAGAATTACAGCCAGAATAACATTGCGGCATTTCCTACGTCTTTGAAACTGAGAAGTCATTCAAAAGTTACGCAAAGTCTGTGAACTCTTTGCACTGGCTCAAATATTAAAGCAAAAGTTCAAAAACAACAGGATTTCGTGCATGCGTAAAAAAAAGACTTACATTTCATATTGATCGGCTCCCAAGATACAGACAATCCACGCGGACAAATAAATAAATAAGAGATTAATTAAACAAAAAAAGAGCTCCGGAAATTGTCACGTGCTCCGGTGTCTTCTTGGTGCGGAATAAAGTTATCAGGACCAGTGAGGATGGCGAGATGTTGATGCGTGGTGAATTATGATCGCAAGGAGGAAAAACAAGTACAAAAATGAAAAATCAAAGTAGTAAAAGTTTCTGAAGTGAAGTTAGAGCCCCTGTAATCTGTTTTTATAAGTGTTATAAGTTTGGAGAGACGTGCCACAGCGATGCGGAGACAGGGATGCGAGTTCCAATTTTTGCGCGCTGTGAAGTGTTTAGGCTTGTTTAAAACTTCCTTTATAAAGACCTCGGGCCCATGACACATCGGCAGTGAGTCACTTCATTCATAAAAACACACATACACAGACACACGCGCGCTCTCTCCTGCCCTCCTACTTTCCTTCTCTCCTCCCTGCTCCCTGTCTCCCCTTTGCGAAACTTAGAAAAAAAAAATGTTCCGTTGTTTTCTTTTTTCTTTTTTTCACTCCTCTATCACTTTCTCTTGTCCTGTCCATGCTGCTATCTCTGCCGCTTCCTCTGGCCGGGAAGCAGCGTCTACCTGCGGCCAATCAGCGCAATCTGTCAGCGCTTTCTATCTCTCCATCTCTTTCCCTCGCTGCTGTCACTTCTAAACAGTCCATTGTTTTACGCATATCAAACCATCGCGTAACCTTGGATATGTTGGGTATCTGGTTCAATACTCAAACTTCTTTATTGAATTATTCTTTAATTTATGATAAAATACTATTATAAATTGCAAGATGTTTCTCAAACTGTGGTGAGAGTACAACTAGTGGTACGCTGGCTCCTTCTGGTGGCGCTTCTCTGCCTGTATTAGGTTCACTGAATGTCTTTTTTTGGTCCTTGTTCAGAAATACTTTGGTCGTGGTTCAGTCCCATTTTAGACATGCTTTAGTCCTGGTTTAAACCTGGTTTAGTCCTTGCTTAGACCTGGTCTAGTTCTTGTTTAGCCCTGGTTTAGTGCTTGTTTAGACCTGGTTTAGTCCTTGTTTAAATCTGGTTTAGTCCTTGTTTAGACCTGGTTTAGTTCTTGTTTAGATCTGGTTTAGTGCTTGTTTAGACCTGGTCTAGTTCTTGTTTAGCCCTGATTTAGTGCTTGTTTAGACCTGGTTTAGTCCTTGTTTAAACCTGGTTTAGTCCTTGTTTAAACCTGGTTTAGCGCTTGTTTATATCTGGTTTAGTTCTTGTTTAGACCTGGTTTAGTTCTTGTTCAGACCTGGTTTAATTCTTGTTTAGACCTGGTTTAGTCCTTGTTTAAACCTGGTTTAGTTCTTGTTTAGACCTGGTTTAGTTCTTGTTTAGACCTGGTTTAGTTCTTGTTTAGACCTGGTTTAGTGCTTGTTTAGATCTGGTTTAGTCCTTGTTTAGACCTGGTCTAGTTCTTGTTTAGACCTGGTTTAGTTCTTGTTTAGACCTGGTTTAGTTCTTGTTTAGACCTGGGTTAGTCCTTGTTTAGACCTGGTTTAGTCTTTGTTTAGACCTGGTTCAGTCCTTGTTTAGACCTGGTTTAGTCCTTGTTTAGACCTGGTTCAGTCCTTGTTTAGACCTGGTTTAGTCCTTGTTTAGACCTGGTTCAGTCCTTGTTTAGACCTGGTTTAGTTCTTGTTTAGACCTGGTTTAGTTCTTGTTTAGACCTGGTTTAGTCTTTGTTTAGACCTGGGTTAGTCCTTGTTTAGACCTGGTTCAGTCCTTGTTTAGACCTGGTTTAGTCCTTGTTTAGACCTGGTTTAACTACGCAGAAAGCCAAATATCAACTATAATTGAGTCAAACATGTCACCAGTAATTTTTCACTAGTTTTGGTTTTTTGGTTCGGAGCTCAGTTTAGGATTCATTATTTGTAATATACAGAAACAGGGACACTATTTGCCATATAATTCTCATAATTACGCTGTTGCCGCGCTTTTTCTATTCTATTATCATGTTATTACTCAGCTGTAAAGTGCTACCAAGTTGATTTCGGATGCGTTCACACTTGTCCCGGTTTGGTCTTGGTTTAATCCATGTGTACACGTGGTTTGGCCCTGTTCTAGCCCAAATTTAGTCCAGGTCTAGTCCCAATTTTGGTGTGTTGTATGTGTATCCCTTAGTGAATTTATGAATGATATTTCTCTTCTTCAGAACCTCTTTTGAGACAGCGGCCTGGTGTTTCCACTGCCCCCCCACTCTCTCTCTCCCACCTCCCTTCGTTTTTTCTCTTCCTTCTCCAGGGTGAAGGAAAGAGTGAGGAGTGCGATCGGAGCACGGAGAGGTGTTGTCCAGACCAGAAGGGGCCTCTGAAAGTGTTGCGTAGAAACAGTCGGTAGACACACACACATACACACACATATATACACCGTACACACCACATTAACCATGAGTGTCCTTAGGGGGCTGGTCGTCAAGGTACAGGGGGACGCACGTGCCAAACACTCACAGATGTAGCTCATATTGAGGTATTTGAAAAGCTTCTCCTATACAAGCTCCATGTCAAATTGGGTTCTACTTTATATTTATGCACACAAATGGAATATAATTTGGAAAACTTCCTGGAAAATGGTTTGCTACCTGCTTCTCCTGCTGCTGAGATGTCACTGCTTGGACGGGAATGGTCCACACAGTATAACCTTACCTATCTCCATGGAGACAAGCGGGTAACACCACCGGACCAAGTTACGGGTCAGATCTGCAGCGAGGCAAGAAATGTATCTGTTGTTTTTGAGCAATAAAAACCAGCAGCAATGAAATTAATGCTATGAATAAGCTTAGTGTCATAGTGTGAAAACATTATAAGTCAGACAATAACAGCGCCATGGAGACAAGAAGGTGACAGACCCACTTCCAGAAAAGTTACGCAATGCATCTGTGTCCCTTTTTCCTGTATTGCCTACTGGTTGGTACTTAAAAATCCACTGTGTAATTTTTCTGGCGGGGGTCCACTATTTATATGTTTCCATAAAATGTTGCTTTACTTGTAATGTTCACCATGGGGCATTAAACTTATCTGTCTTTTATTTATTTAAGTACAGGAGTTTTTATGGCTCATAAACATGCCTTCTCCACAGATCTAATCGGTAATTCAGCCTGGTGGCACCACCTGCTTGTCCATATGGCCATAAGATGCATTACATTGCAAAAAACAAAATATAGTCAGGTTAAGATGACTTGAATTAAGAAAGTTTTTCCATGATTTGAGTAAATTTCACTTGACAAGTAAAATTATCTGCCAATGGAATAAGACTTTTTGTACTTAAAATATGAAAATACATCTTGCTACACTTAAAATAAGAAAAACAACAACTTTTGCACTTAAAATAAGAAAAACAACTTTTTGCACTTAAAAAAAACAAACTTATTTCACTTAAAATATGAAACAAAATTTCTTGAATTAAGAAAAAAACACTTATTCCACGGGCAGATAATTTTACTTGTCAAGTCGAATCTAATCAAATAAAGTAAAATGTTCTTAATTTAAGTCATTTTAACTTACCTAGATATTGTTGTTTTTGGCAGCTCCACCACCAGAAAAGTTACACAGTGCACCTTTAATGTAAATCAACGATATAGCCATTTTATTTATGTATTGTTTTATTTAAAGTGTTCAAATTGCAAAGTTTATTTAAAGCTGATTTATAACTATTATGGATAAACGTCTTTAAGTCCTGTCTGGTGTCGTAAGCCGGTATAATCTCTGCAGCAGCCCCAAGCCCAGACAAACAGGGAAACCTATTAAAACCTATGTTAAATCAATAGCTATGCAGATCCCGGGATGCCAAGAGTCAGAACATTTTTGGCAGCGCGATCGGAAAATGGGAAAGAGCGGCGCAGCGGCACTGGAGAATGCTTCCTTACATACAGAAAATCTTTATTGAGTTACATGACATTTACAAGAGCTTGTGTTTCTTCTTTTCCTACGGGGTCACCACCAGATCAAATCAAGTCCCCCCAAAGCCCCCGTGTTTACCCAGGCAGCGACCAGGAAAACACTGGCACATGGAGCACAATTGCTGGGACTGGAGCAGGACTAACAGGACAAAACCAGGACTAAACCAGAAATAAACCAGGAGTAAACCAGGGATAATCCAGGACTAAACCTGCAGTAAACCAAGACTACCCAGGACTAAACCAGGACTAACAAGGGCATAACCAGGACATAAACAGGACTTAACCAGGACTTAACCAGGTCTAAACCAGAAATAAACCAGGAGTAAACCAAGAGCACCCAGGACTAAACCAGGACTAACCAGGACTAACAGGACAAAACCAGGAATAAACCAAGAGTAAATCAAAACTTCCCAGGACTAAACCAGGATTTAACCAGGACTAACAGGACAAAACCAGGACATAACCAGGACTAAACCAGGACTTAACCAGGACTAACAGGACAAAACCAGGACATAACCAGGACTAACAGGACTAAACCAGGACTAAACCAGGACTAAATCAAGACTACCCACAACTAAACAAAGACTAACCAGGACTTAACAAGATCTAAACCAGGAACAAAACAGGAGTAAACCAAGGCATAACCAGGACATTACCAGAACTCAACCAAGACTTAACCAGGACTAACCAGGAGTAAATCAAGACTAACCAGAACTAATCAGGACAAAACCAGGACATAACCAGGACTAAACCAGAACCAAACCACAACTAACCAGGACTAACCAGGACATAACTAGGACTTAACCTGGACTAAACTAGGAGTAAATCAAGACTACCCAGGACTAAACCAGGACTAAGCCAGGATTAACCAGGACAAAACCAGGACTTAACCAGGAGTAAATCAAGATTACCCAGGACTAAACCAGGACAAAACCAGAACCAAACAATGACTAACCAAGACTAAACAATGACTAAACCAGGACTCATCCAGGACTCAACCAAGACTAATCATTACTAAACCCGGGCTAACCAGAACTAAACCACTAACCGTGTATAAAACCAGACTAGAACTAAAATAGTTTTAAACTAGTAATATACCAGGTTTATGGGACTTTGGGAACTCATAACTAAGAAAAGACCAAAGAAGGACTAAAAAGAAGATTAAACCAGGACTAAAGACAGAACTAGATCAGAGTTAGATTAAACCAAGACTAACAGAGTATGAAAACCAAGTGTGAGATAAAACCAGACTAGAACCGAGACAGGTCTGAACTAGCAATAAACCATCTGTTCACACTCGGCCCTGGTTTGAACCCAGTTGAACCAAACTGGACTAACTGGTTAAACCCTCATAAAACTTATACCGGATCAAACCTGGTTAAAGCTGGACTAAACAAAATCATAACTAAAGGTTCATCACATTAAAACTGGGACAAAAAAACGGAAATCAAACCTGGAATAGACCAAGACTAAACCAGGACCAAACTAAGTCTATATCAGGACTCAAACCAGGATGCACATGAACACAGTATGAGACTTAACTGCTCCAGGACTAAATCAGGACTAAACTACTGGGTTAATCACATCAAAATTGGGATTAAACCAGGACTAGACCCGGACCAAATCAAGTCTCTATTGGGAATAAAGGACCCTCAGAAGAATCAGTTTTATTGCCTTGAACACAGCGTGAGACTAAACCAGGTCTAAACTAACAGCATAATTGGGACTAAACTGTTACAAAACCCCAAAACTAGACTGGAACTGAACTAAACCAGGACTAAACCAGGACCAAACCAAGTCTACATCAGGATTAAACTGAGCTCAAAGCAGGACCCACATCAGAATCACTTTTATTGCCATTTGCACAGCGTGAGACTAAACTGCTCCAGGACTAAACCAGGTCTAAACTATCAGCATAATTGGGACTAAACTGTTACAAAACCCCAAAACCAGCCTGGAACGGATCTAAACCAGGACTAAACCAAGTCTAGATCAGGACTAAACTGGGCTCGAAGCAGGACCCACATCAGAATCACTTTTATTGCCATTTGCACAGCGTGAGACTAAACTGCTCCAGGACTAAACCAGGTCTAAACTAAAATAACACTGCCCCTGAAAAGACCTGCACACTGGTATACAGCTTCCTATGGCTCAATCGTGTTTATTTGGTGGAAATGCCCAACACTTTCAATTTGTCTCCTCCACACTTTAGTCATCGCGTCCAGCCAGGGTCCACTACAACACGATTTGTCATACTATCTATTATGTCTCACACTTAGGCTGCGGGGAATGCCTGGAAAAGGGCCGTCAGGTGCAGTTAAGCATAGCCCTACTGTTGCAAAGGGCAGAAATGAGTTTCCAGTAGCCGAGGCAGCGCTAGTGCATCATAGTATATCTCATTGTAGTCATAGGCGCTCCAATACGCACAAGGCAAACCAAGGAAAAGGAAGAAAGCGCTTTTGGAGACTGACTTTGAGATTAGGAGACCCTTTTCAGACGCACACTCATGCTGCGGTTAGAAATAATTAGTGGTGGGCCCTTCGACTCAGAATATAGACAGAGGGTTGCCAGAGCTGTGGTGACAGGGCTTCACTGCCAAACAAACCAACAGCAGCCAGTGCCCGCAGTGCCCGGTGAGGAGAGGCAGTGGGCGGCTGTTGTCACAAAGGGTCACGCTCCCATAAAGCTCAATGATTTTGGAAAGATAATTTGGATTTTTGATTGATTTATTTATCCCTGAAGAGTATTTACGCTGCTCCTAGATTTGTGCTGTACGGTTTAATAGAAATAGAAGCTAAGAATTCTACTAAGCTAAGGTTTATCTCAAATAATCAAGTATAAGTACAAAGAAATTACTTAAATAAGTGTTAAAAGTATTTGGGGCACTACTACACAAGTAAAACTAACTGTATGAGCAACTAAGTACTAAATTTAGTTGCTCTTACAGTTTATAATATCAGATTATAATTTGAAGTTAATGAAATTGGAAGTACAAAACATTAAACACAAAATACAAAACATTAAACATTGCACAGAATTTGCTATTTTCAAAGGGCACAAAAATGAGAAAAACTAAATTTTATGAATGAGCAGTACAAGAAACACAAATGTCCAAATCATTTAATTTTATCAACATAAAGTTTTTAGTTTTTGTCTTTTGTGGACTCATAGTTGGACGAGTAACTACCGCTTTTACTCAAGTGAAAGTGAAAGTACGGTTACACTGAAATATATTACAATGGAAGCACAATTTTATTAAAAATGTGTTCAAGTAAATGTAGTTTACCATCACTGGGCAGGGAGCGAATGAAGAAATGCTCTGTTAATAATGCTCTGTAAAGGACACGCGTCTGTGAAAAGCGTTACGTAAAATAATGTTACCTCACCTTACCTGAATGTAATTGAGAAACTGTGTCTGAGTAATCCCCATCTCTGTTGTAATCTGTTCAAAACGCACATTGTAAACACATAAACGTAAACACAACGTCACTTGCATTTCAGAACGTGTTTAGAGGTTTGAACCGCAGGAAAATTACACCAACAGTCAAAAGTTTGGACTCGCCACCAAATCCTCAAATTAGCCACCATTTGTTTGGCCCAAAAATATTTAGTAGAGCTATTTACATTTTTTTCTTTACTAAATAATCCCATATATCGTAAACATACAGAAACATCGAGTGAGAAGTTGCGTCCAAACGTTTGACTGGTTGTGTATATGACGCCAATAATTGTCTTGACTTGTTACAAATGACTTTTTACAACCATTTACATTTTTATTCGCTTGCGATTTCAATCTGGCAGCTCTCCTGTGTTGTTGTAGCTCCCCTGATGGAGGGAGGGAGCGTGCAGAGGCAGTAGGAGGAGCGCGGAGAGATGATTGTGGTTGTATGTTGGGAGATATTGACACACAGCTCTTTTTAAATGGCCACATCAAAGCTGCGTTTGAAGGCACAGCTGGGAGAGAAGAAAAGAAGGAGTCAAGTTAGTCACTCTCCCTCTCGCGCTGGTTTGGGTTCTGTCTGATGATGATGGGGGCTCTTGGGTGGTACTGGGCCCTCCACCAGCGCTGGCCGCCCATAGGGGAGCTTGGCTTTGGCTTTGTTGTGCTGCTACGGGTGCCTGTTTGTTTCAAAATAAATGTTACCATGGTTGTATGCACGAAGTCTCAGAGGGTGGGCGTAGTATGTTTATTGTGTAATGTAAGGACTTGAGCAGGGCCAAACCAAGAATAAAGAAGGATTAAACCACAAATAACCAGGTATAAACTCTAACTAGAACAAAACCGAGTCTAAACTAGCAATGATCTAAGATGTGGCTAAAAGAAGGACGTACCAGAACTAACCATGTAATAATCCAGGACTAAACCAAATCTAAAGTTGGATTATACTAAACCTGGTTCAAATAAACCAGATTCCAGGTAAACAAAACCACACTTAACCATAGGCTGCTAAATAAGGACTAAACTTGGAGTATCCAGGTATAAAATGAAACTAAACCAGGTCTAAACAGGACTAACTAGGCAAAAACCCAATCTGACAATACAAAACGAGATCTAAATCAGGTCTGAACAAGGATTAAACAGGCCTACTCACCTATAACATGTCAGTCTAAACTAGGACTACACCAGGTAAACCCAGATGAAACCGAATTAAAATGGATTAAATCAAAACTCCCCCAAGGACTAAACTCAGATTAAAGCAGGACTAAACCAGGTCTAAACTCAGACTAAAGCAGGACTCCCCCAAGGACTAAACTCAGACTAAAGCAGGTCTAAACTCAGACTAAACTAGGATGAAACAGAAGATGGACTAAACCAGGACTCCCCCAAGGACAAACTCAGATTAAAGCAGGACTAAACTCAGACTAAAGCAGGACTCCCCCAAGGACTAAACTCAGACTAAAGCAGGACTAAACCAGGTCTAAACTCAGACTAAAGCAGGACTCCCCCAAGGACTAAACTCAGACTAAACTAGGACGAAACTCAGTCTAAACTAGGACTACACCAGGTAAACCCAGATGAAACAGGACTAAAATGGACTAAACCAGGACTCCCCCGAGGACTAAACTCAGACTAAAGCAGGACTAAACCAGGTCTAGACTAACCTAAACCAGAACTTAGGCCCACAGTGTATACAAACATGATTAAGGACTTAACCCAGTGAACGCAGGGTCCTGAACGTGACCTGTATCCCTGCCTGTTGTTGTGTGAGAGCTGAGGGCTGCTGCTGCTGCTGCTGCTGGAAAAGGGGGAATCCAGGGTTTGTGTGTAATTATGGCCGTGCGGTGGTACAGTCGTGTCTGTACTGTGCATGGGCATTGCTTTGTGTGCGTGTGTGTGTGTGTGTGTGTGTGTGCGGGCGCTTGTGTGTGTGTGTTTGTGTGCGTGTGGCCTTCATATGCTACCCATTACATCACCGATCTGTGTAAAGCGCCACCATCGGAGGAGAGGCTCGAGTGAGACGAACAGAGACATGACGGGAGCGGGGGGACCTGTGACGAGGGCTACGGTGTGAAAAATTAGAACCAGGATTAGTTACGATTCAAGATTCAAGATTTTTTATTTGTCATATGCAGGTTCAACACAAGGTCAACAATGAGAAGAGCCGTTTAAGTACTAATAGCGTGCAATAAATAGTACTGGTAAAAAAAGTGTTCGCAAATACAAGGGAAATAAGTAAACAATATAGTAAAAAATCGAATAAAATACAAAATACAGATATAATAAAATGTAATGAAATACAAATATGCAGGTAAGATTAAATAAGGTGTAAGTAGAGTATTTCACAGATGGGTTTTGTATTGCATATAATTGTATTGCACGTGGGTTGTGGAGCAGGTTATTGCACAGATAACAGTGACAGTGAGGTAGTGACATACATGATACATTCATATAGTGCAGCAGCAGTAATTATGCATCACAGAAAGTAGTTTAAGAGTCACAGAAAGTAGTTTAAGCTTCTCTTCACAACTAAGGGTGACCTCTCCTCTCTGTAAGTTTGTATTGCTGAAGGTTTCTGGAAAAGTGTCAGGCAAGCAGGGATTGAAATTCCTATTTGATTTCCAATTTTGTTCAAAGATCACATTTTAAACATGATCAGAAGAAGTGAGGTTTGAGAGAAGACCTAACCCTAAAATAATCCAGGAATCCCTCGTGTGTAACTTTTCTGAGGGGTTAGTCTCCATGACATGTTACTGCTTCGCCTGAAACGCCCCCAGTGTGTCATTATAATTATCGCTCTGCACAGAGACCACAGCAGGTGACTCTGCCAGGTCAGTTCTGTGGAGAGGTGACCCCCTGGAAGTATTTAAGCAATATAATGATGGAGGTTTATTGCCATTTTGCCACCTGCAACACAAAAGTTAAGTAGCACATTTAACGTACTCTGGATTTAATTACATTTTTGCTTAAACTTAGACCTAAATCAGCCATTCTCAAACTGTCAGAGGCACCACGGGGTCATCTACAGTCCTGAAGAGTTAGAGACTTATTTATTCTTTTTTTAAAACCCTCATTTAAACATTGTTGGTCCTGTTTAGACTAGGCATAGTTCTGTTATTGTTATTGTTATTGTTATTGCTATTGTGCTGGCAGTGGCATATTTCTGGCATTGTCCTTGGGTACTAGATTAATAAACAAGATTTATTTAAGATAAAAAAAAAAAATAGTCTTACCCCATTAATAAATGAATTACCCTGAGATAGAATGCATAAAAACAAAATACTTGAAACTTTTAATTGTTCCTGTAGGAATTCTGACCCCCTACAGTGAACACTCTGAGGTGTTTATCTGAGGACAAAACTTCTGCTTAGTAATTATCAATTTGTTAGTAACTGTAATTTAATTATATAGTTTGTCTTTCTACAGTACACAGCAAAAAATAGAGTGCTAAAATTAACTCTCAGAGAATCAATTTTAACATTTTCTCAGGGTTTATATGAGTTCGATCTGTTCTAGAGTGAATTTAACACTTTTGGAAATGTTAATTAAGTAACACTGGACCAAAGTTCCTGTTTAACCCCGAAATCAAGAGTTATATTAACGTTTTGAGAGTAACAATTTGTAGGGATATCCTGCTTTAACTAAACAACACACAGAGATGTTGTTATTTTACACTTTATTTGAGTTAATTTAAGATGAAATTATGTACAAAACCAGTTCAAAGTCGTCTTCTCTTGGGGGACTTTGAAGTGGTGGGTGGAAAGTGCCAAATTAACACTAAGGGAAGTTGAATTATCTTCAACGATATCAATTCTGGCAAATAACCCCAACTCGAACCCCCATTTAACTTTGAAATAGTTAAAAAATAACACTTTGTATGTTAAAAACAGCTCTGAAATGTTTTACCCTGAAATTTTAACCCTCCAGTTTTTGCTTAAAATTACAATCCAATTAAAGTAAGTATTTACAACTCATTAACACCCAGCACTTGTAACTTTTTAGCCAAAACCATGATTTTATTTTTAAATTCTGCTCTGTTTGTTGCGCTGTATTGCGTTTGTGTAGCGTGATAGTGCTGGGCTCCCCGGTGTCTCTCGCGTGCAGCTCCTCATGCAATCACACTGTTACACATTTGCCAAATCACTCGACTTCATCACTGGACTTTTCCTTTTTTTCCTCACCTTTTGGCAAATTCCACACTCTTGCTCAAGTCAGGAAAAAGTGTGCCCGGATTCTAAATTTGTCTTGTGTACAGTAGGAGTGTAGCTGCAAATTATTTCAAAATTGTTGGTTAAAAAAACTACCTACGTTCTTCAGTAGTTCAGATTGTTTTAGTCACAGTGGTAGTGCTTGTGTACTTGTACTTTTCCAGTTTACTCAGAGTTAGTAATAGTTTTTGGAGCTGCTCAGATCAGTTGTCTTAACTCGGGTTAGTCAAATATGATATGCTGTGAATCATAATGTGTAAAAAGTTTGTTTAATTTGTATTATTTGCACACTTAATGTCATATGCCACACGCACTACCAAGAAAACCTCCTTATCTGTTTCTTTTTATAGAAATGCTAAATTGTAATGTCAAGTATATCTTTTAAAACAAAACCCTCATTTTAATTTAAAAGGTAAAACAGAGCAGAAATGTCCTCTGTACTCGTTTTATGCCATAGAATATTATGGCCCTCCTCCAGGCCAAATAAGAGTCAGGTTTGTGGAGATGCAAGCCAATGCAAGACACATGAAAAAAACGTCTTTATACATACTGTTGCTCACTTGCTTTTCTCCATGGAAATATTATTGCTTTGTCTAGAATATTCCACATTAAAGATTAAGCCATGCCAAAGGAGACAGGAGGTTACAGCACTATGTTACATTACAAGTCAGATCTGTGGAGAGTCGCCCCGATTCACAGAAGGAATTGTGTATTTTTGAGCAATAGAAACACCCGTAATGAATAAATGCTAAATGTTTAAAGGGCCCATGTTAGACTATTCTCTAATCTATGTTATTAGATTTAAGGTTAGACAAACTGTATTAATCCACAAGGGAAATTGTAATTATAATTGTCGTTTCCTCATCACAAACAGACCTGGAGTTGTGTTGTGTTTCATTCACACATGAAAACACTCTGCTGCACTGCGTGATGTCATGTGGTTATACAGGAAGTGCTCCACTGTATTTTAAACCCACACTTTACATGTGCACCTTCACTAGAATCATTTGGACAATTTCACCGCTGGAATTTCCCATCTCTACTGAATAAAAGGTCAAAGGAAGTTGTTAACTTGAAAACTACCACTACATGACATCATAAGGTGGAACAGAGCATTTTGAGCTTTGAAGTTATAGATTTAGACAAACTTTATTGATCTACAAGGGAATTTACTTGGACACAGTACCTCACATGTCACGTTATATTACCGTATTTTTCGGCCGGATTATAAAGCGCAATATTAATGAACGGGTATCTTTTCATACATAAGTCACATTGAACCAGACTGATACTTTAGCCCGGGCATCCATGATCCACTGGCAGATCGTGGCATAGCTCGCCCGCCGTTGCCTCCCTGTTGTTCGCCTTCTGTCGTCCAACGCTCCCACGCAGCAATTTAACTTTGAACGACCTGTTCATACCCATATCTAAGGGTTGGAGTTCTTTGGTTAATCCACCCAGAATGAGCACAGAATTAGTTTGCTTCACTTGGGCGTGTAAAACATGTCTCTGAACAGGGGCCATTTTGGGCTCCTTATACGAACACCGTAATATTATGTAGAAGCCCAGTACGTATCACTCCTGACTACGGTAGCTCCGACAATCCATTGTAGTCGTACTAAAACATTTTGACAGATATTTCAGTGCTGTGTACCACATAAAACCAGTTCAAGGGCAGTAAGCACAACCAGAATTAATACATAAGGCTCACCGGATTATAAGGCGCAATAACAATGAATGGGTCTATGCACTGGTGTTGATTTTAGAGAAAAATAAAGGATTTTAAGTGGGCTTTATAGTCCGAAAAATACAGTTCAATAACAGAGAGTAAAAATACTAATATAATATATACTGTACAAGGGGTCGTAAGGAAACAGTTCAAAGATAATACGATGATTGAGAGAAACACAGGCTTATCTGTTACATAAGGGTGAGTTGCTGTACATCTGTACGGAGTTTGGTATGAATGCAGTTCTGTATCGAGTCCTGTAGACAGATTAATAATAAAGGATCACTCAAACATGTGTGAATGAAACAAAACACAACTCCAGGTATGTTTTTGATGAGATAACAACGTGATAACATGGCTTAAAGCTCACAAAAGTCAATTATGTGTAATATAGGACCTTTAATATCAGACCATAGAACATTCCAGGCCCAGCAATAACCATGTAGATAGCAGACCCTCCACCAAAAAAGTTGCGCAGTGCACCTTTAAGAGAGTTTTTCCCCATACATTTTTACAGCTTCTCATAAATTTTTACATCCCTGTTGTCGTTGTTGAGTTTGTGTTGTGATGTAAAGGGTTAATCCTTGTGCTTTCCTCACAGCGTCATCTGTAAACACAAAAGAAACCGTGACGCAACGCTGCAGTTCAATGGCAAATCTCCTCATGAGAAAGGAGATAGGACGTGCATGATGTGTGTGTGTGCAGTCCCTCATTTCCTTTGGGGATTCCTGCAGAGCCTGGAGAAACAAATAGTGAGATTACGCTCAGAGGAGAGGGTCTGACGGGCGCACTCACCCTCACTTACGGTTAATATTTACTCTGCTATACAAGAACAGCGTTTCCTTATGACCGTCCCTGGCTCTGGGCATGATTTGCTCTCTCTCTCATTCACCGTTTCCCGGCGAGCTTTGTCCTGCTGCTAAAGGCTGCAGGCTCGTCGATTAATCGGTCAGGGCGGTCTTGGGAGTTGCGTTTACACATCCACATAGACCACATCAAAACTGGGTCTACTGGGACTTAATCTGAAACTTAACCTGGGCTAGACCATGACTAAACAAGAACTAGATCAGGACCAAATCAAGTCTATCAGGACTAAACAAGTGTGAACCTTGGTGATTATGAGAATTTATCTGTACTATAGCAGAAAGGTTTAATACAGGCTTGTCCAAACTATGGCACGGGGCCCAAATGTGGCCCTCAGACCAATTGTTTTGGCCCTCAGGCTTCCAGGTGAATTGGTCCAACCTACCATAAGTACTTTTTACCGCATGTTTTTTTAAATCTACCTCGATAAATCAAATGTAGTGTGTCCTTCTGAGGGTCTAAGCCTGAGCAAAGGCCTGGAGGGTAATTTAAACCTGTTATAAATGCACAGATGTGAATTACTCACTGTTTTGACCACCAGTCTATGACCCTCGTTTGTGTTTTAATATGTGGCCCTTGATGAAAAAAGTCTGGACACCCCTGCTTTAATATGTTCAATATGTGGGAGTGAATGAGCGTTTTCTATTCTGCATATAAAAACTGTATAAAGAAGTGGACCAAGCGAGTGTGACGTCACCCACAGCGTTCAGCTCCACTCAAACAAAGCTATCGATGCAAGCGGAGGATAAAAAAATGACAAAATAGTGAAATAAAAACATCAGGATTATGTAGAGCAGGTTTACATGAACATTTTAAGACTAAAATGAGGCTCACAGCAGCAGTTACAGAGAGAGGAGCCACAATATTCTAGTGTAAATCAATGGGAGCCAGTATTTATATACAGTCAGATACAAATACATATAGTTTACAAGTATATTTCACTATAAATATATGTTTTTATGTAAGATACAAGGTCAGGTCCATATACTGAGTACTTTTGAGAGCTCTTCTACTATATCAAGACTTCCCTGAAGCTATTTTTTGGGGTATTAAAGGTCCTATATTACACACATTTGACCCTTGTGAGCTTTAAGCCATGTTATAATGTCCTCAAAAACATACCTGGAGTTGTGTTTTGTTTCATTCACCCATGTTTGAGTAACCCTGTATTATTGATCTGTTTACATCTCCAAAGATCAAAATGCTCTGTAACATCCACTTTTTGATGTCATAAAGTGATAGTTTTGAAGTTAACAGCTCATTTTACCTTTTGTTCAATAAAAAAACACAGTAGAATAGGGTTTTCAATTTGAGAGAAGTCTAAATATGTAGGATTGGGGTGTTAAACATATGTGAATGAAACAAAACTCAATTGTTTATCAATGTTTTTGTTGAGGAAACAAGACTATAGCATATAAATAACTTAATATACAGTAGGTCCTTTAATAAAAATCAACACTATTCAAGCAAAATTATATATGGAAACCCATCAGAAAAGTCCTGTCAACATCTTGTAAATGTCGTGGTTCAAGTTCACGAAATTTTACTCGCAATAAACTTAATATCAACGCCTTCCTAAAATAATCATATAAGTCATTTTTTTCAAGTTTTTCAGGAAACAAACACAAAGGAAACAAACTGTCCCAAACTTGAAATTAGGAGGATTCAGGCAAAAAAGTCGATTTTGCCCCAAAAAATGACATAGGTAATTATTTTAAGGTGAAGATATCAAGTTTTTTGCAAGTAAAACTTTTCCTGAAGGACTCGAACCACAACATTTATAACAATTTTTCATTACTCCAAACCCGTCCCGTACTCGCACATTATATTTAGTCCCAGAGTCGGGTCTGCAAACTTTATGCACCTCCTAAATGTGCGTTTAATAGAAGAGCGATTTAACCTCTTCTCTCCCCCTCCTCTCCTCTGTCTGCCTTTCATCCCCGCAGCCTGCCCTCTGCACAGATCACGAGCCAAGTCAGTGAACGAAACCTGCAATAATGATTCTGGTTAATGCCCCCTTTTAATGAGCTAATAAAAAAACCAAAGCAACAGATGCACAACAGCCCTATCTGTGGAGTGGGAAAACAAGGGTTAGTAATGGACAATTTGTAAATGAGTGGACCAGCTAGAAGAGCCTGAGTGGACAATAAATGAAAGAAGGCAGGAGCTTGAGTTCAGGTCGTATATCTGTTTAAATGAAGAGTACTTAAACTAACGAGAAGGCCTGTGAACGTCACTTTATAGCCCCATGCGCACTGCCTCCTCCTGTGAGTCGCCAGGTCACTCCAAAGCCCCTTCACAGCCACAAATCTTCTCTTACGCTGTGACGTACATGGACTAGAAACAAGGGTGGCGCCAGGAGTTTAGTTAGAAAAATGGGGTTTTCGAAAATCTAAACTCACCCATCCCCCGGTTCTGGAAGTAAATTTGTCATTCATTTTTCTCCCAGACAAGAAAATGAATATAAAAGGTTTGAAAGCTCAGGCTAAATCAGTGACGAGGCGACTATTGAGGACATTAGGGGAGAATTCTGTTGATAAGTTTGGCACAATTTACACCCAAGAAACATTTTTACACATTTTAAGCCAAAGAAAACATTTAAACATTATTTCAGCAAAGTAAAGGTGTTTTCTTACCATTTTATTTGTCAGATAATGGTTCCACGATAACAACTGTAGAATTCGCTAGTGTGGGTCATGATTTCCAAACAGGAACTTAAAACATTGCCACATTTTCAAAAACATTTTTAGCCAAATCTTAGCCAAGAAAATTAATATAAAATGTTTGAAAGCTCAGGCATAATCACTGCCGAGGGGACTATTTGTCACTATTTGTGATTGGTGAAAAGTTCAGCATAATTTACACCCAAGAAACTTTTTTTTTTTTTTTTTAAACATTATTTCAACAAAATAAAGGTGTTTTCTTGTCAGATAATAGGTCCTCAGTAACAATTATGGAATTTCCTAGTGTGGGTCATGATTTCCAACCAGGAAGTAAAATTGGAAACATAAAAAATGCCACATTTTTAGTCAAATCTTAAATATAATGATCTCAAATGCGTTTTAGTAAAATGAGCAGTCAAACTTGCCGTGAGCTGCCCTTTACTTTACTGTTCAAAAGATGTAATATATTTATTTTAACGTTTTAATTGCTGTGGCAGTGGTTCTAAAAATGTCATCACTCTGAAACCCGTGTTTAGCCTTGTTAGAATGTAATTACATCACATGGGCCCAATATTGTCTTAAGAGAAAATCAGAAATTGAGAGCCTTTGTGCATGTGCACCTGCTCTACGAGTTATACATGCTCGACTTCCTCAACCTTCTCCATTTAACTGGAAATGTCAACTTCCACTTAAATGGGGAACTCACTTACTTAGGAACTTAATTTTAATTGACAAAACAATTCCCTCTCTTAGTCACATAGTCTAAAATTTGCAAAAATGACTTTAAATGACTTGAATTGTGATTATAAAAGAGCTCATATTACGCTATTTTCTGATCTATAGTATAATGTTGTTTCCTCATCACAAACCTGGAGTTGCGTTTTGCTTTATTCACACGTTTAACATCCAATTCCTACATATTTCATTCTTCTCTCTGACAGAAAACACTGTCCCACCTTGTTCCACCTCAAATGTCATGTGATAACACAGGACGTGCTTTAAAACTCCACACACTCTCATTAAGAATCATTTGGATAATTTCAGATGTGAAATTTCCACTTTGACCTGAACAAAAGGTAAAAGCTGTTAACCTGAAAACCATTTCACGACATCACAAGGTGGAACAGGGCATTTTGAGCTTTGATTGATGTAGACAGACTAATAATAAAGTGTATCTTAAACATGTGTGAATGAAACAAAACACAGCTCCAGGTCTGTTTTTTTATGAAGAACCAATATTATAACATGACTCTAAGCTCACAAGGGTAAATTTTGCATCACGTATTGGTGAAAAACCCAAATTTTCAAATATGAATACACAATATTCCCTATGAAATTCAGTTTGAAGTTATTTAAAAGAGCTTAAACTGGTATTTATTTCTATTTTAGCCCAACTTGCCTCATGTTGGGAATTTATTTTAGTTGTATAACCCAGATTTTCACATTTTGTAAATTTTAACTTTTGCTTTTTTTAAACTGGCTGCAGATCCCACTCCAAGCTGTCCTATGGGGAATGTAAAATCCGATTCACTGGGGGCTAGTGACATGCGAGGAATAAGACTGTGGGAATCGCTATTGGTTGTGATGTCAACAGATGTGATGCAAATTTCATGGGGTTAACAAATAAAAACTCAAGTAAAAAAATGTGACAGTTTTTACAGTGGTTCAAAGGTGATTCTTCACTTTCCAAATGCATTCGAGCGTCTTAATTATTCACCACAATGAGTTTATAAGTGTTTTCCGAGCTCAGAGGCTACAGACACAACATTTCTAACAACAACTAGCATGCTAATAATGCACCAGCATTACTTACTATAAAAAACACTATAATTAGTTGCAGAAATTCACTTTATTACATGACAAAAAAAATGCTTATAGGTAAATATTTGTGTGTTTTTGAGGACTTTTCACTATTAAAAATCTATAATATTTGGTTTTAATATGTTAATCGCTATGGAAACAGTCCTAGAAGATTTAGATTTTCTTTTAATATTCTGAATTCAAGTCATTTTCAGTTGCTCGATGTGAGATGTTCCTCTGTTGTGCAAATATGAGCTGTTTTAGGGTTTTGGCACCGGCGGAGGAGCCAGTGCCGTGAGCCGGCATTCTTCTCCGAGCAGGACCGTTGCCCACGGCGACGAGCCGAGACAGAGCAGTGAGTTACTCCACAGACGCGACTCGTCTCTGCGCCAGTCGCTCCCTCTTTCTCTCTCTCTGTCTGTCTGTCCTGTTATTCTACGGAAGCCCAGAGATGCTGACAAACTCCGGGGGAAATGGACGAGGGGGAAAGTGGTTTTGAGTGAACGGGGGATCAAAAATAAAAAAAAAGACAAAAAGGAATGGAGGGAGAGAGGGAAGAGGGGAAAATGGGGAGAGAAAAAGAAAGAGAAGAGAGAAAGAAGGTGGAAAAGAAAGGAAAGAAGAGTAAGAGAGGAGAGATGAGGCGCAAGAGAAAGAGAAAAAGAAAGTGACAGAAAAAAAGAGAGTATGAAAGATGGAGAGGGAAAGAGCAAAAAAGAATGCAGTAGAGGAAGAGAGAGCTGTGTAGAGAAAAATTAGAGAGGAGAATACGAGAAAGAGAAAAGAGAGAGGGAATGAGAGTGTTTCAGGTGGGGAAAGAAAAAGAGAAGAGAGAAAGAAGGGGGGAAAGAGAGGGAGGAAGAGTAAGAGAGGAGAGAGATGGGGTGCAGAGAAGAGAGTGGGAAAGGCTGAAGAATGAAGAGAGAGCTGGTTAGAGGAAAACAGAGAGAAAGAGGAGAGAGGGAGACAGATAGAGAGAATAGGAGAAAGAAGTGGGGAAAAGAGAGGGAATGAGAGTGTTTCAAGTGAGGAAAGAGAACTTGAAAAGAGAAAGAATGGGGAAAAAGAGGGAAGAAGAGAGGAGAGAGATGTGGTGCAAGAGAAAAAGTAACAGGAAAGAAGAGAGAGCATGAGATAGTGAGCAGGAGAAGAGAGTGGGAAAGGGAAAGCCTGAAAAAGAAGGGAGTTTAGGAAGAGAAAGACAGAGAGAAAGAGGAGGGAGGGAGCCAGAGAGAAAATACGAGAAAGAATTACAGAAAAAGAGAGGGGGGAGTGAGAAGAGGGGGCACGAGGGAAAGTAGAGAGGGAGATCGGCAGCTATGTGAGGTCAGGAGAGAGGGGGAAACAGACAAAAGGATGTGGAACGACGTGTGACGCTGCCACCTGCCCCTCCTGCCCCTCCTGCCCCTCCTGCCCCTCCGACTGACCCCGGCCAGGGCAGGGGGGGCGGGGCCTCATGTACGACCACACAAAGGCCAAGACACACACTTATGCTTACGTCTGTTAGCTCCTTCACCGCTGCCATTTAAAACCATTTATAACCTCCTCAACCCTTCAGCCTGACTTACCCGGGTCACTTCTCTGAGCCATGACGCACTTTAGGCCCTTCATTTCTGGCCATTCATTAAATTAAGTCTGATTACACAGTGACAATCATAAATCAGGCGAGCGCAACAATAACAGCAGATAACACGACTCCATATTGATTCTACGGCCGTAACACGTCCACTTCCTTTGCGTCAGGCATACTCCGTGTAAATGGTGTCATAGATCAGAGCAAACATGGTAAAGGAAATTTCATATCCGTAACTCGTCACTGTTTATGTTTTGGACTGATTGAAGTGTTTTGCATAAGACACGGGGTAATAAAGCTTATCCGCACGTGTACTGGTGCAGGGCGAAATTTTGAAGTGCGATGCGTTGGTTTCAGAGATGCATCGCGATAAACTATACTGAAACTACTTCGTGTCACTGATACATTAACAATAAAGCAGGATAAACCATTTTTAAAGCCACTCCCTGTAACTTTTAGATGTTTTTATCGCACTGAATTAGAACAGGCTTGCATCTCCACAATCCTGACTCTTTTTTGGCCTGTACGTGGTTCTTTCTGTCTTAAAAAAACGAGGAAAAACTCATTTTAAATAGTCTGCAGTGGTCACTTTATGTATTCTGAGCATCATAATTATGTTTAACTACAATGGTTTTATAATCTTGTTTCATAACTTTCAGAGGTCAGGTCACAGTTTTGCAATTATAATTATAACAACTAGCATGTAACTGTGCACTTTCTGATTCTCTGACAGTAAAAAAGCTTTATTATTAGATGCAGACAGAACACTGAGGACTTATTTTGACCTCAAGTGCTGCCTACACAATATATCTGTAGGTGAGTGAGACGAATTTTGCTTAAAAACATGGGAATAATTTGGATATAGAGCATAGACTGTACACAGACGTGGATAAAGGGAGTATGAACAAACACTGTAAACCCGAATACGTTTCCACAACTCAAAAAAATTGAGGCAATTGATTGTTGCAAATATTTTAAGTTGGAAAAAAAGGCACAATCTTCCAGAACTTAAAAGTTGGAATTGCTATTTTTCCCTTTTGAAAACAGCTGAATTAAAAGTGCTTATTTACCTCAACTCAAATATTTGCAGTTTATATGACTCTATTTTTCTATTAAGGCAACTCAATTGTTTTGAAATTGTTTTGTGTTTTAGCAGGTACTGTATAAATGAAGTTTAGTTTGAAATCATCCCTATTTGAAACAATAGAAATAACAGGACTTTTAATGACTTAATTCTACTAAGCTGTACCACATCTATGTTTTTAAGTTATGCTCAGTTATACCCACAATAGTTCACTTTAATCAAAAATATTTGTTAAAATTACTCAAACTTGACAAAATTAATTTATTAGGACTATTTCTGAAACTTTGAGTGTACAGAACTTAATCTATTTAATTACTTTGAACATTCAGTTGTACAGCGTAGTGTTTATCTCCAGTCAGATTAGTATTAGAAGATTAGAAGTAGTTATAGGGGCAAATTTAGAGCTGAGTTACATTAAAAAAAAAAAAAAAAATTAACCTTTATTTACCCAGGAAAGTCCCATTGAGATTACTAATGTCTTTTTCAAGGGAGTCCAGCCATGCACACATCACTTTCATACTAGGCAATGTGGGTGAAGTGTCTTGCCTGAGGACACAACGACAGTTTTTGCCACTGGCCCCACTGTGGCACCTGGAATTCCCAGTGTCTCCCATCCAAGTACTAACCAGGCCCGGCCCTGCTGAGCTTCTGAGATCTGACGGGATCAGGCTTTGACGAGCCGGTATGGCCACATATTAGGAATAGGAACTGATTTACAGACAAAATAGTAAAATAATAAAATAACAAGATCACGTTGCGCCAAGCGGGTTAATGTGAACAATTAAGACCAAATGACAAGACTTACGGCATTTAGTTTAAGCTGTCAGGTATGAAAACAAACCATTAGTCTGAAAAAAGAACCTAATCACATAAATTATCAAAATGAACCTCATTGGAGTGAGACTTACAGCAGCAGTTACAGACAGAGGTGAAGTTCTTTCAATACAAAGTGAACTGGAGCCGAAGTCAATGGAGCCGGAAGTGCTCCCATAATCACTTCCTATTTGGCACACGACCGGCATGTTATATACAGTATGTCCATCTACAAACTATGGGATCGCCATTTTACTAGTGTAACATTTCAGAAGAGTCAAATGTTTGCGCTTCACTAATGTTTTGCTCTTGTTGTGAACCTCTTATCTCAAACATAGGAAGGTGACCAAACCGACGTACATTTTCAGTTTCCTTTTGAAGACAAAAACAGGCATATTGTTGTTTAGGTCGCAGATCCTGAGTGTGCATTCATGTGGCCCTGTTTTTCACTGAAGGTCAATGAGTAAGGGAAATGACATGGAAGTTATTCTAATCTCTTGTGTTTTGGCTTCCACACGTATGTTTACTTTGACCTCTTGGCTGTTTCCAATTATCCTCATAGTGCAAAGTCGGCACTCATTTGAACACTTCACATTTCACACGTTACTTCTCTTACCAACAAGAGTGTGACTCAGGAACTTACTACAGAACACTATCCAAAAAACTTTCTATTTTTGGCACGCAGTTCAGAGTTACCAGTCCTCCTCTGGGTCTTTTTATGTCCTCCCCTCCCCTTTCTCCCCGGCTCCTCATCTCACCATCAATCAGTGTTTGATCATGTAATAATGTTTTTCTGTCTTGTATTTCAAACACCCTTGCATCTGGCAGGACCCTCCGAACAACCAGGAAGCATGCTTGGAATGTAAAGAATGACCCCGGCCACGATAAGAAGGAAATTCCCCGGCACGGATCGGACTGAAAGCTGCAGAAACAACAGGCGAGCTGACAATCACCAGGGAGAGCTGAAAGGGATGACGACAGAGGAGGGCAGGAGGTGAGGCAGGGAACGCATGGGGGACCGTGTTAGCTCTTTTGAGACAATAAACACGCAGACAACGGCTACTGCTAGGAAGCTGCGAGCAGTGACGGAGACAGAGGGGTGACATGTGAAATAAAAGGCTCAGAGGGGAATGGGCTGGGAGTGCTGGTAAGAGATACGCAGGGGTGGGTCTATCACTTGGTAAAATGTATAATATAATATCTTTAATTTGTCTGTATGACTCTATGTTTGGAGAAGCAATATCCAAAATCCACTGTGTTGAATCAGGCTTTTGTGAAATGCAAACAGAAGATGGGGATGGGCTGGGAGTGCTGGTAAGAGATACTCAGGGGTGGGTCTATAACTTGGTGCAGGCCCATTTTATACTATAATTTCAGATGGATTGCAAGAGTCTGTTTAAGTCTATGGGGAATTCGGTGTTTTTGGAAGAAATACCTTTCATATTTATCCTGTCCAACTAAATGTTATTGCAGGAGTGATTCATTCCAAACTTTCGGTATTATTTGAAAGGTGCACCAAGTAACTTTTCCTGCCACCCGCATGTTTCCATTGAGAGCATAGACCGTATATATATATGAATGGACATAGCTAACGCATGAGCCACTGCGTCCCAAAAAGAAAGCGCTCCAGGAGGCTCTTCTGGCTCCTTCTGACTCTGGATCCCATTGACTTATATTGGGATCTTGTTGCTCCTCTCGCTGTAACTGCTGCACTGAGCCTCATCATTTTGGTCTTAAAATGTTGAACACATGAACCTGCTCTACATGATCTTGAATTGTTTTTTTTCCGCTGTTTTGTCCATCAAAAGAATCCTATTTATAACCTAAAGTCTGGCTCCAGATTCGCTCCTGTAACCGTGAGCATCGGGAACCTCATTTGACGAAACTAAACTAAAGTTCTATTGATTGTCTATGATTGAGACTGTGAAACATCTCCATGAAGACAGGCGTGTGGCAGGTCCTTCGCCATAAAAGTTCATGTTTTTTTTATTTGGTCGATGTTTAACCATGTTGGTGGCACGGTGGCTGAGTGGCTAGCACTCATGCCTCACAGCAAGAAGGTTGCGGGTTCGATCCCCGGGTCGCCCGGGCCTTTCTGTGTGGAGTTTGCATGTTCTCCCCGTGACTCTGGTTTCCCCCATCAACCCAAAACATGCACTGTAGGTGTAAAAGTTGTGTGAGTGATGGTGGTGGTCGGAGGGACCGTTGGCGCCGCTTGGCTTGGCAGCCGCGCCTCCGTCAGTCTGGAAACTGTGGCTATAACAGTAGCTTACCACCACCGGGTATGGAGTGAATGAAGAATGCTCTGTAAAATGCTGTGTAAAGCGCTATATAAATAAACCTTACCTTAACTTACCTTTAACTCATTACAGTCTACATACAATATATTCAGTCTGGTGTCCATAATATTAAACATATTCAGTCTGTAGAATAATCAAATCAAACACTAAGCAAGTCATTGACCAGGTGTAGGCAGAAGCTGAAGCTGATTGTGCCGAAAATTATCTCCAACAGCACGTTAATTAATTCATCTACAAAATGAATACGACATTAAGCAGCGTTTTACTACATCATAATAAAACTAAAATCAACAATTATTCTAAATATAACACAATTCTTGTTACTAAAGTTACGTAAGATACTTTAAATTATTCCACTTTTGTATTTATATGTATTCACATTGAACTTGTTGACATGTAAAATCCAAACAACCTAAAAAACCTATAGCAGATAACAGCGTATTGTGATGACATTAACCTTGCAAACTTGATTTCGATAGACTTGATACTCTATACTGATTCTGATACCACGGTGCTAATAAAAAGCCTCTTTAATGTAGACAACAGAATGACATTTTCAACATTAAATTATAGTATTTTCTTTTTTATTGCCATGTTATATCTCCGTAAACCGTCATTCAGATATACACCACATTTGTCCACAGAAGTTTACCATCCTTTACTGTATGGATTTCTTTAATGTATTTCTTATTCTGTAAAGCACTTTGAATTACAAATTGTGCTATACAAATAAACTTGCCTTGCCTTGCCTACTAGTCTATGTGCTCGTATACTTTTAATACTGATGAGTATGTGATTTTTGATACTGTTGACAACCCTACAGAATAAACCCAATAAAACTTTTTAACACTCAAAATTGAATGTACATAAAAGGTTATTCTAATGTTAAGTATCAAATCCGCACACTAACCTAACTTCATGACCATGCGTGAACAGCTGCTCGGCCCCGTGCGGATGTGGGGCCCTCTGCATGTGCGCAGTTTACAGTTAACCCCGGCTCTGGAGATACAGCCGGAGTGTCATGGAGTAAATGAGTCTTGATGGAGTGATGCTGATGGTAAACAGACTATATGAGGGTGTTGCTGGGGACAAAGTGAGACAGGAACAAGATAGAGACATGACACCGGAAAGGCAGTCCCCTTTAATCAAACTCCCATGGACCAGACTGCACTGTAAAAAGGAATATACACTATAGACTTGTCATAACTGTAAAGAGCTCGTACTACTCTATGTTTTCATGTTGTTTTCTCATCAAAAACGCACACAGACCTCTGTTTTTGTTTCATTCACACGAGTTTAAGACATAAATCCTGCATAATTAGGCTGAGTTCTTCTCTTAAACAGAAAACAGTCTCTCCATTGTGTTTTCATACACCTTTACTAGGGTACTTTGGATAATTTTTGAGCTGGAATTACCCATCTTTATGAACAAAAAGTAAAAGATATCTGTTAAAATGTAAACTACTATAATAAAGGGTATTAAAACATGTATAAATGAAAAAAGCACAACTCCAGGTATGTTTTTGATGAGAAAACATTATAACATGGCTTTGCGCAATATACAACCTTTAACTTGACAATGGCCCTTTTTTAAATCAACTACAGATAAAAGTAGTGTGTTTGTCATAATGTATATCCTCAGAGATGAAGTGAGCATCAAGATAATTATTGATTTTTGCATGGCGTTTAAAAGTGCCTATTATCCAATCAGAACACACAATGAGCCCTTATATGCAGTCATACCTCAAAGTAAAACCGGGTTTATCCAGTCTCAGCGTTATTGTTCCTCCAACTGCCTAAAGCTATTGGATAGTGGAGTTCTCATATTGGCTTCTTAAAGGTGCATTGTGTAACTTTTCTGTTTATTTTGAGATGTTTTTGCTTTGTCAGGAATGTCTCACAATATAGTTTTCAACCTTTTTATCTTCATGGAGACCAAACCAGGCCAGGTTACATGTCAGATCTGTGGAGAAACAGTCCCTCCCTCCTGTTTTTTTAAGATATTTTTGAGCTATAAAACCATCTGGAATTGAATACATGTAAAGTAGAGCTGTTTAATGTCATACTGTGGTACATTTCAGGCAAAGGTAACAAGATATTAGTCTTGTGAACAGTTCTGGGACTAATACCAAATAAAAACGTAATCGTCTGATCTGATGCGTCCTCTGAATCCCGGCGGGTATGAGAAATCCAGTCAGACGGCGTTGGACCAGAACCAAGTGGAAACAACGGCCTGTGACTCTCCCAGACGGTTGTTTCACATCAAAGTGTAAGAAATGACTAAGTGGGCAGGGCTGACAGATAATTCTCAAACATGTTCTTCATTCATGGATCAAAATCGATTACAAGCCCTTTGAGATGTTACTCTGCACAAACTCTGCTCAAATCAAAACTACACTACAACACAATTCACAATCTTTACTCTACAGAATCTCTAATCTCATATTTTTTCTTTCTCATTGTGGTTTATTTTTGGTGCGATCATAAATGATAAACTTTTGTGCCTTTGTTAACATTATTATTAGTTGTACAACCACCAAAGAAAACTAAAAAATCCTTAGATTCTTCATTCTCATTTTGCTTATTTTGATACGATCATAAACAATAAACTTCTGGGCCTTCTTTATCATTATTATTAGGAATTATTGGGCATTTTTAACCAAATTAAGATAAGAACTGAGAAAAAAAAGTGACTGTGTTTCTGATAGAGGGTCTAGTATATGGAGAAAAGATTAACTCTGTAGAAGCCTTTAAATAAAGAGTATGAAGCGTTATGTTTTGAAAGATATCGAGCTCTGGAATGAATGAACTATGCATTGAAATTGGTTTGTGTTAATTTAAGTCGTACTGTGAAAGTGAAAGTGAAATTGTAAATGCAAACTTACTGTGTTTCTTTCTTGGAATTCTGTCTTTGTTTAATAGGCTTAGGGATACTTTCACTTTTAGCTAAGCCTAAACCCTTTCGGTCATGATCCACGGGGTTGTAGCCTGTTTTTTGTTTTATTTTGTTTTGTAGTGCTGCAAAATGACTGAGTAAACAACTAAACTAAAAGAAAGAATCTATGGTAAGTAGGGGTGTAACGATATCTAAGTCTCACAATACAATCATCACAGTATGACCCTGACAGTACGATATTTATTGAGATATTGTGCGAAAGCTCATGATATGGTACGGTATTATAGACAATAACAAGAGTGACATTATAAAATGCTTTGACCAGTCATTTGGTACAACTTTTATTGTCATTAGGGATCTACCCATATCCAAATCTCTCTGTACCTTATTTTCACGATAAATATCTCACAGTACCATATTTACTGCAATATTTTGTGGAGGAATGTGCTACTTTTTCCTCTAAAAAGACTTAATCCAAAGAATGAAGATGTAAAATTGCTTAGAACAGTTATTTCTTCATGTATTCTGCACTGAAACGGAGCAAAGGATCATGGTCTATGTAGTTCCCTCTGTTTTTTAGCTATTTCTGCATCATAACTATTAATTTAAGCAAAGAGACTTGTGATTCGATATATTGTGATGGTCCATGATATTATTGTGAGACCTTTGACGATGCGATTTCACGATATTTCCGTTATTGTTACATCCCTCGTGGTCAAAGTCACTTTTACATGTAGATTTTCTGTTTTGCAGTGCAGATAGTAAGAGGGTGTTGCCGGGGACGACTGTGACCCATTGATAGGAAATAGACACAGGAAAGGCAAACCCCTTTAATCACTCGCTTATTGGACCAGTGTGTTAGCTAAGGCTGCGTATCCATGGTGACTCATAGGACCCGGCACTGCACATGTGAGCAGCCTGTAAGCTCAGGTGAATCACTTACACCGACAAACACCGACCCAGATTAGCCGTCAACGCTCCGACTTACGCTTCTAAATGAGTTTATTAAAAGTGCAGTGTGTGACTCTTCTGGTGGAGGGTCCATCAGATGTTTTTCTCCATGGACATGTTATTACTTTGTCTAAAATGTGTCACAGTATGGCATTAAACCTTTCATGGAGACCAAACCAGGCTCCCATTGACTTACACTGGCATATTGTGACTCCTCCCTCTGTAAACTGCTGCTGTGAGCCTCATTTTGGTCTTAAAATGTTCATATTAACTCCCTCTATACTATCCTGGTGTTTTTATTTCACTATTTTATCTGTCAAAAAAAATACTATTCATAATATAAAGCCTGGCTCCAAATTCACTTCATTTGAGGGGCCCTGAATGATGAGGGTAACACCACATTGGCTCAGTTTACTTTATTATATCATGTCTATGGGTCAGATCTGTGGAGAGGCGACCCCGCTCACAGTCTGAATGCCTGTTCTTCTAGGTATTTTTGAGGAATAAAACCACCTGTAACTGAATAAATGTAAGGTGGAGCTGTTTAATGTCATACTGTGGGACATTCATGACATGTCCATAGAAGCAAGAAGGTGACAGACCCCGAACCAAAAAGTAACACAGTGCACCATTAAAACGTGCATTAGAGCTGTGTCTGTTGTTGTTTTTTGTGTGTTCTTTTCTTATTTGTTACTGGGAAGGACAGGACTTTATTATGCCGGGTGTTTCGAGCGTTTCACTCAGCCCCAGCTCAAACCGTACGACCAAATCACAGGGTTTAAAAGCTCACAGCTCACGATTCATGTTCTCATACTATACAAACTACTTCAGTGCGAAACCGAGAGGTGATTTCCAACAGGTTTGATATTCTTGCGACCTGCAATTGCTGATCTGGAGCTGGTCATGAGGTATTAATCTGTTCTCGTTATCCCATGTTTACTACACGAAGTACGACACACGAGCCAAAACTTGGTCCAATCCCAAAACCAGTTGCACGAGTGAAAAATCAGCTCAAAAAGGGCAAAAATCGGACAGTGTATGCCCAGCTTTAGAGAGAAAATCAGGGACAGACATTCAAATACAAATATTGTACACCCAGTATTTTGTGAGATGTGCTGAACGCCAAAAATATTCATTATGTCCTCTTAGTACTTTAACTTCTTAGGTTCTTTTTTAAGACAATGTAGTCAAGTGTATTTACCTTGTTGACATGTTTCAGCTGCTGCTGCTTCAGAACTGTCACCGGTGTTGGTGGTGACCTGTCGTATATCAGCTGTTGTTACTTCCTGTAGGCGTGGCCAGCCTGATGGACCTGCAGGTCGCACAGACTCTTTTGAGCTTTAAGCCATGTTTAGAACGTTCTTATCTCCTGTTGAGGTGCGTTTTGTTTAATTTCCCTTGTGGATCAATAAAGTTTGTCTATTCACATGACTAATATTGAAGTAACCCTTTATTATTAGTCTGTCATCATCTCCAAAGCTCAAAATGCTCTGTCATGAAGCTGTAGTTTTCAACTTAACAGCTACCGCTACAGCTGCCTTTTTCTTTAGTAGATATGGGTAATTCCAGGGCTTGTCAAAATGAATCTAGTGAAGGTGTATGGAGTTTAAAAACACAGTGGAGCAGTGTGTTTTCTGTTTGAGAGAAGAGCTCAGCCTAAATCTTCAGAGGTTGGTGTGTTAGACATGTGTGAATAAAACAAAACAGAACTCCGGGTATGTTTTTGATGAGGAAACAACATTATAACATAAATCAGAAAATCAGAAAACAGCGTAACACCTTTAATAAAAATGACACACTCAGACTTATGTGGACGTTCCTCTTTTTTGCAGTGCTCTGTTCAGATGACATCAGCACAAAGAGGCTTTAGTTTGGCTTCTGGTGCCAATTCTGAGCTGCCGGGTGGTAATTGTTTAGAGCTGGATTACCTGCAGAACCAACCACGACTACAGAATTCCCCCTGTCCTCCCCCCCATCACCTCATCCCGTCACCGCCGTTACATCAGAGTGAATAAGTAAGAGTACAGCTCACACAGTGTTACAACAGAAAGGATCAATGAATACTCACTGAAAAAATGCGTAAAATGACTTGAAATGTTAAGATTGACCAGTTTAATTTCTTGAGCTACTAAAATTTATAACCTGTTCTGTGTTGTTTCCGATTGCCTGGTGAATCTATAATGATGTCTGTCTGTATTTTTTATGAAGATTTATATCAGTCTGGTCCCCACGCCCTCTGTCACATCTCAAGCCCAACCAAATGTGATCGCATAATCAGATTATCTCTTTTCAGTGACGCATGTGAAATGAAGGAGCTCATTGGTTCCCTATAATTTACAAATAAAATCAACTTCATCTCCCCTCAGATTAACAGAGTTTAGTTCTTGGCTCATTAATTCTGCAGAAAGATCCGCACTGTTTCTCCGATCCTGTTCTTTTTCCACTTCCATGCATATTCCCATTGGCAAACCTCACATTTGAGTAAAGTATTGAAAATGTGTGTATTCTGAATCCCAGGGAAGGTCGCAAGATAATTTGGCTTGAAATTGAAAATAAATCTGCAATTTCTTAACTCTTAACTCTAATTCTCAACCTAGAAGTTTGTGTGATGTAAAAAGCAAAGTCCTGGAACAATCGAAAACATTTAGAGTTAATAAAGTAAGTATATTTAAATTGAAAAACATACTAAGTTCAAATTATTTTGTCTAATAAAGATGTGTATGCACCGCAGAAATGATTATGTAGATTATTTAGTTATAATGGCTTGAATTCAGTAGTTATAAATCATTTTGATGTATTTATTTATTGGACTGGAGTTGTTTCTGGTTTGTTTCAACATAACTTTTACACAAGTCAAGTCAAGCTATATTTCCTGGTGTTTTAAGGACATTTTTGGTTACGCCAGCTGCAGATTTATTTCAAGTGAATTATCCTGGAACCAAACAGAAGTGTCATGAAGCAAGTTCAGTCATACAGACGTTTGGAAAGATGTGATGACAACTTCCAGCAGGCTTTGTTCACGGTAGTAAGTCATCTACATGTCACTGTTTTCTTCATCTACATGTCACTGTAGCGTTCCGTTATGTTCAACTAATCAACAATTACAGCCATACCTCAGTTTTCATCATTTTTCCACTGACGCACAACTCCGAGCACACTGGGTACGTGCGATTAGAGATAAGAGCCTCAAATTCAAGATTATTCCAATACATATGTACCGTATTTTTCGGACTATAAGTTTCATGCGACTTATACTTGGGTGCGACTTATATATAACATTTTTCACACAGACAGCCCATAGACCGTATATATATATATGGATGGAAAGAGCTAACGCGCTTGGGATCTTGTCGCTCCTCGCTCTGTAACTGCTGCTGTGGCCTCGTCATTTGGGTCTTAAAATGTTTGTGTGAACCTGCTCTACATGATCCTGATTTTTTTTTTTTTGCTATTTTGTCTGTCCAAAAAGATCCTCTTCATAACCTAGAGCCTGGCTCCAGATTCGCTCCTGTAACCATGAACATCGGGAGCTTCATTTGAGTGGAGCTGAACATTTTATTACTATAACTTGCCTTTCAAGATGACATGTCGGTTCTTGGTCTCTGATTTTATAAAATAAATTTCCCTCAAAACTTATAATCCAAAAATACGCTATGCAGTCTTCATTTTACCGCTGATCACATTTCCTTGAGCTGGTTTAATCATCTGTCGGTCGAGCTCAGTGTCGGGAACTACACGGGAAGTTCTCATCACATGTTTCCAAATGTCTTCCTGGTTTGTAACGTGAGTGTGAATAGAGCCTATTTATTCCAGGTGATTTAAAAGTGGGACTAAACACTTGAACTCCACCCACAAACACACAGAGAGCTGCTAAACTGGGCAGTACCTGGAGGACTAAAGGGAAGAGTGAGGGCGGACGAGAGGCGAGGTCTGGAGGTATAAGGAAGTGTAATCGGCCTATCAGGTATCCACATTTCAAACTCCACCCCGCAGCAGGTCTTATGTGTAATCAGAAACACTTACACTGTAATTAGAGCAGTCCTCAGTGATGTCACGTAGTACTTGAAATTGCAGTGGCCACTGGAGGCTGAGCATACTTGGTTTTTGACTATTTTTGATCAGAAAGCTGCAAAGTTATCGAGTTTACAGGACTAGGAAAAGTACATGACATTGTTAAAACACCATATACACAATTTAGTAGCAAAAAGTTTAGTAGCAAGTGTTTAGTTAACTCAAACTATTCAAAGTGTTTTTGTTCAATTAAGATTCAAAGGTCCTATATGACAAATTTGACTCTTGTGAGCTTTAAGCCATGCTAAATGTTGTTACTTTGTCAAAAACACACCTTGAGTTTCATTAATAAACAGCTCTGGAAAAAATAAGAGACCACTGCAAAATGATCAGTTTCTCTGATTTTACTACTTATAGGTTTGCGTTCGAGTAAAATGAACATTTTCGTTTCATTCTATAAACTACTGACAACATTTTTCCCAAATTCCAAATAAAATTATTGTCATTTATTTGCAAAAAATGACAAATGAGCCTTTTATTATTGGTCAGTCTACTTCTCCAAAACTCCAAATGCTCTGTTCCACCTTGTGATGTCATGTTGTTTTCAAGTTAACAGCTCCTTTTACCTGTAATTCAGTAGAGATGGGATATTCCAGGGCTGAAATCATTCAAATGATTCTAGTGAAGCTGTATGGATTTTAAAAACACAGTGGAGCACTTCCTGTTTTCTGTTTGAGAGAAGAACTCAGCCTAAATATGCAGGATTTGTGTGTTAAACATGTGTGAATGGAACAAAACACAGCTCCAAATATGTTTGTGATGAGGAAACATTATAACTTCAATCAGAAAACAGTGTAATATGTTCCCTTTAAAATTCATTTCATTTTTATCTCCTTTTGCGGTGCATCGATCATTGTTATTGTTGCTAAGTGCATTTTTACCCGACACTGACACATTTCTGTCCCATTCTGCCGTCCTCCTTTTTCCTGTGGAGGAGGGCAGGATGTGTTTAGAGTTCTGCAGATGCCTCTGTATTCAGGTCCTCAGGGCAGATAAGAGAGTGAGAGGGCGTTTGATACAGATCTAGTTTCTGTTTATGACCCATAGTGAAGTGCCCTTGCCTCTGCCTGTGCTGTGGGTCTGGCCCCAGTCCAGTCTCTCTGTTCTCATCATAAATAACCAAGAATCAAGACGGAAATGAAACTGTAGCCATTCATTCCTGCAGTCTTATCCTCAAATGTAATTCATTCCTTCAGTGTTGCAATCTCAGAATAAATCCGTGCCAATTAGTAAAGCAATATTCAAGGTAGGGCTGGAGGATTTAGGAGAAATACGTATCTCTTTGGGATTTTTTGATCATTGCAATTGGGATTAGATCTGTACACTATGTAACTTTTATGCTGCCGTTTTGTCTTCATGGAAATGTTATTGTTTTGCTTAGAGTGTTTTTATGATATTAGACGTAACTATTTCCAGGGGAAAAAAGCGAGATGCCTACTAAACAGCTACATGATACAAGGATCCAATGCATTTCTCAACATGTTTGTACGAGTTTATATAGACGTATAAACTACAGTTAGCAGGTTTTCTACATGATAATCTGTTAAATTTTGTTGTTGCAGTGCAGAGGATAATTGGTAACTCAAACAATGGCTTTCATGTTTGCTTGTAAAATTGCTATTTCTCTCGGATTGTGAATGAACTTGCAGCCCATTCGCAGTGCAGACTCAGGTGGAGGTGCCTGGGCAGAACAGTGAACTTGACTTTGCTGTGGTTGTACCGGATCTTCCACTGTTTATATCCCTTTGATAACAAATAGTTCTTTTAAGGAGCCTTCAGTGTGCTTACATTGGCTTTTTAACCCTGCAGAAAAGGCTGAGCTCAGACAGATGAGGGTGTGTGAGTCTGAGGTGAGACAAAAAGAGGGGACTCTGTTTTCAAAGCAACCTGAAGTCTGTTGGACTGACAGGCGAGGTGGAGCCGGGGCAGAGGGAGGGGAGTGTGTGCTGGTGTTTGTGTGTATGTTTTCCATCACCGCTGGACACTATATGAGCATGTAGGCTTATATATAGTGTCTGCAGGGCTGTCCTGTGCAGTATGACAGGGTTCACTCTGGGAGCAGGCCTCGGGGAAGACCCCTAAACACCACAGACCCTCGGAGCTTTTCAGGTCTGCTCCCTTCACCTCCATGTGTCGGCTCTGTGGATGGCAGGAACCCAAAGAGTATCCCTGACACTAATATGGAAAAAAGCCTGTTTGGAGCGAATATAGGGGCAAATATTATTCTTCCTGAGCGTAACCACGGCGAGCACCTCTGACCTGGCAGTGAAAGTGCTGAAACAAAAAGCCCAAAGACTTTTTCTGCTTCATCAAAGCGAGCTAC
The DNA here is from genome assembly GCA_030686955.1 of Odontamblyopus rebecca. NCBI lineage: Eukaryota > Metazoa > Chordata > Actinopteri > Gobiiformes > Gobiidae > Odontamblyopus > Odontamblyopus rebecca. Next base: position 32,111,364 of record CM060657.1, read on the forward strand.
ATTAAATAAACAGGGCCATCAGATTACCAGGCTGAGCGCGGTGCGCCGGCCGCCCTGCTCCATGTGCTCTGGGGGAGTTAAGTGTGGGGTCCGCTCAGTCAACACCATGACGCAAAATGGAACAAGCTTCTGACAGAAGCCCTGCGCTGTGGAATAAGGCCCCTGCCCGCAGCCCCAAGCCCCCTGGACAGAGGGAAACATATCAGGCTATATTAGACTCCGGAGGAAAAGGTGAACTACAACATTAGGCACAGGAACCATTAGTTCTGACTTTGAATCACTGGACCCGTTCCAACATGCACCCTGTGTGTGTATGTGTGTGTGTGTGTAAGATGTAAAAACATATTACTGATATTATTTTATTACTTTGAAGCCACTGGTTCTGAGCATAGAGGGCAGGGGGCGCTGCAGCAGCTGACAGGAGTTTAGCTGCATGTCCCTCAGAGCTGACCTCACAGGGCTCCTTTATACCTGTGTGTGTTTGTGTGTGTTTGTGTGTGTTTGCATGCGTTTTACATTCAGAATGACGTAACCAGGGAAAACAGACCTGCCTCTTGAGAAAGCCGTGGAGAGGTTTCTCTAGCCTTTAGCTCACCTCACTGAGGCTGAGCTGTCTCCCCACAGCCTCCTCTGCACACTGTGTCTGTGTGTGTGTGTGTGTGTGTGTGTGTGTGTGTGTGTGTGTGTGTGTGTGTGTGTGTGTGCGGCTCTGGGCATTCCTCTGACCTTTCCTCTGGACTGTGGCTCACTCCTGCCGCCTTCCTGCCCCGGAGACTGCACCACCAGCACCAGCTCTGTGGACTCTTCACTGTCAGCTCAGAAATAATGATTTCAGATTTTTATAAACTCACTCTTCATCCTGAGGCCATAAATGACTCAATGTATCTGTAAAACCTGACACGATCTTTCAGCTGATTCATGAAACCAGTGAGACATGTTTAAAAAAATAATCTACAATAGCTCCTGAGTAAAAAGATCTAAACTTTTCAAAAGCCGTAGAAACAAATTAAACAGTCCATGCACTGGTCTGACAGCGGCTCAGGTTGGGGATTTGACTTTGAATCAAGCCCAGTGAGTTTATACGGTCCTTGGACCAGACACCAATCTAAAATCTGGCGTGTAAAAGAGTCTGATCACTACACAAAAACTTGGCCAAAATTTAAGATATAAACACTTGTGGAAAAAATATCTATATCTTGAAGAAAAAATAATTAATCCATTTGCAAAGCCTAATGAATTTTTGGAATACATACAAAGTTTATTCTTGTTACAGCAGGGATGGACAGGGCCTAGGTCTGCCCTGGTCACAGATCAACAGCCTAAGCAGCTTCAGTCCCTCCAACAAGCCCAGAGTATCTGAGCGCTGAGGATTTATACAGAAATACAAGACTTTGGTTCACAGATTTGTTCTAACCTAATCAGTGAACTTAACTTACATTTGAGGAGATAAGACAGTAAAGGACGTCCTGGCTGTGGGGACCGTTGTGTCTGATGAGCCTTTACACATGTTCATGACTGGTCTGGTCTCAAGAAGAAATCACATTATTCTACACAAAGACAGAGATAAATCTTTCCACAGTATAAATTCCCATGACACATGTAAATCTATCAGACTGAAAAGTAGTCAAATTATATGTGTCCATGCAGCAAGATAATTTTACTTGACAAATTAAAATAAACCACCTCTGGGCTAGAATGAAGCCGTCTCTGGCCTTGTAAGTAGATAATAAATCTGAAAACAGGATGAATAACCTGATAGAAGTTGGTAAATCAGATCAGAGATATTAGCAGTGAGAGGTTGTTGGGTGCAGATTGGCAGCGATGTCTCTGTCTGTCAACTCCAGAGCAGCTGTTGGAAGAACAATGTCCACAGGGGCCACTCCAACTAATTCATATTAAAGATGCACTCTGTAACTTTGGTGGTAAGAGTCCTCTCCTGGCTTCTCTCCACGGACATGTTGTTGCTTATTATTTATTGTCTGGAATATTCCACAGTATGACATTAAACTTATCAATTTTACACTTTCATCATATTAATTTAATACAGCACATTGGAAAACGTCAAGCGCTTTGTGTTGTATTCTTTGTATAAAAAGAGCTCTATAAATAAATTTTGATTGATTGATTGATCTGCATGGATTCAAGCAGGTGGCAGACCCTCCACTAGAAAACGTGCATCATTTTATCATCTTTACTTTATATCAATGTTTTTTCCCGTTGTGACGTAGAAGCTGGATCCCTGTGCAGCCCCGGGGCCCACACAGGTAAAGTGGTCCCAGATCACAGATAGACACAGAGCAGCTTGTAACGGTTAAGTGAAGTCTGAGAGCCGTGAGCGCTTTTCGCCCCTGAAAACAACTCCCGACAATGAGCTCTATCACTGTGGTCTCTACATTACAGCTCTGCCTGCTCCTGTTCTGCGTTTCTTTTCATCCCTCGCTCCTCTCCTCCTCTGACTCAGCTGTTTTTGTAGGAAACTCCGTCGCTTTGAAGAGAGGAGAATCTTTCATTACTCAACAGCGGGAGAGGCAGAGATGATAGGGGGAAGAGAAGAAGTGGCCCATTGTCCTGCACTCTCCTTCGGCTTCGGTGGTAATTGTGTCGGGGTAATTACAGAGAGGCAGAGGCAGGTGTGGGAGACGCACCTGGGACACGGAGACGGGGAGCGAAGGGTGAGTGCAGGGTGAGTGCAGGGTGAGCGCAGGGTGAGTGCAGGGTGCTGATACGGGTGAAAGTGCACGCTGTTATCTCTATCAGTATTGGTAAATCATGGTAACCGATCTATATTTTTTCAACAGCAATGAAGCTAAAGAAGTCGCTGTAAACTGAAAAAATCGAAAAGAAAAAGTACTATAATAACACATTTCCTATGCACATGTAAAGTATTATTATAATGCCTTTCATACTTTTTTCAATACAACTCAAAATTATTCAGTACGCACAAGATGAGACGACAAAAATCTTAAAACATTGCCACAACTTAAAAAAAAGATATTATTAAATTGGTAGATCAGTGAATTAGATGTGAAGCAATATCATTTTATATTTTCTTATTTATTTTATTTTCTTACCTAGATTTTATTAGCCAGAACCACACACTTTAGCCCTATTCGCACGGGATAAGTACAACCTGGGGACGTCTTGAAAGAGAAAAGAAAGTGGAAGGAAAAGAAAGAGATAGAAAAGGAGAGCGATTACAACAACACTGAGACGCAGATTCTTACAGCACTAGTATTATCACCGGACGTCTGTGTTTGGTAAAATATAGGCTAGTAGGTCATTTACGGTGGGATTTTTACGTTACAAATTACAGACACGGCGCATTCACGTGGGATTAAGATCTCAGGCATGATTATTACAAATCACCAAAAGTCCACAGGTAACACTAATCCTGTGCGAACTGGGCTTTTGACAAAACTTTACAAAGATGAGAGGGTCTGTCTCCCTGATTTCAGTGACTGACAGGTGGATTAACCAATCAGAGGGACGGATACACATCAAAAACAAACATGGCGGCTTATGGGTGAAAAAAAGAAAAAACAACAACATAAAGGACTGAAAAATATGGATTTTCTCATAATAAACAATGAAAGCAACAAAGTATTACTGACCTCAGGTCAAATAAGGTATATATTTTGTTCTGAATGATGCAAGAATTTTCGAGAAGAGATGTCTGCGTTTGAGAGACACGTGCTACGAACTGGCGGCTGTGGTTGGATCGTCTCAAGTTTGGACATTTCGGGCTCGATGGTCGATTTTAGACCCTTCAGCAGAATGTAGAAAGGACAGGCCGCTCAGGCTATTTACAATACTTAACACAATGAATCTGGCATTAATGAGGCTAATCACTGCAACAAACAAAATCTAATCAAGTTAAGATGACTTAAATAATAGTTTTATCATAACTGAGTAAATTTCACTTGACAAGTAAAATTATCTACCAGTGGAATAAGATTTTTGTACTTAAAATATGAAAATACATCTTGCTACACTTCAACAACAAAAACTTAACATAGATATTTTTTTTGTGACGTAAAACCATATAAAAGAGTATTTTTTGGCAAAGTCCATGACCCCCTGAAACTACTCACTATTTGGTCTTGACTCGCCAGTTTTTACTCACTGTAATATTCTGTTTTACGGCGCATGTGTCACTGATGGAGACCCCATAGAGCCGCTCGTGTGTCACTGCCTCAGTAAAGCCCTCAGACACTGGTCACTGTCTGAACGACAACAACATGAACCTACACAGTCTGGGCCCCATCTGCTTTAAATTACACTGCATCTGTATGGCTTTACTGGAAACACAATAACATCTCACTCTCACTCATTCACCACAATGAATTCATAATGAGCCTGATTACAATCACTTAATTGATAAATCTGACCGCTTGGTTCATCTTCCAGTGAATCACGGGCTATAAATAGATTTCCTCTGGCATGTTTGGGGTCTCATGTTACGCTATGTTATGTAGTCCGCAGACAAGTGTGATGATGTAAGATGGGTTCAACATGAGATCTATTTTTTTAAGCTGTTACCGTAAGAGAATTCGACTGGGAAACTGACCGGAAGAAAGGGAGCCATTTGGCCAGAGTCCAGATGAGATCTTTGAGTTTGAGACGTCACGGAGCTTCTGAAAACAAAGGTGGAGCTGAGCTGTTTAATAAAAGCGTCTGGCTACTGAGACACGGCTCTGACTGTATCACCTGTTGACCTCCTGGCTGCTTTCCACGGGGTTTTGCAATATGAGAAATGAGGATTGTTGTCATCTCATGAAATTATACCTCTTGAATGGGAAAAAGTCCTCAAAATGTTGCTTATAACAGGAAACAGAAACCTATGGATACTACAAAAAGTAATATATATACAATAAATGACCTGAATTAAGAGCAAATAAGTTCAGTATATTTGACTTATCGAATAAGACAATTTTTTCTTTATTTATTCAACAAAGTTTAGTTACATTTTATTCATTTATTTGCTTATTTAACATTTACATTTATGTATAAACTTATCTATTGTTGGTATATTCATTTACTGTATTTTTTGTACTATAAGTCACACTTTTTTCAGGGTTTGGGTGGTTCCTGCGACTTATACTCAAGTGCGACTTATATATTACATTTTTCACACTGACAGTCCATAGATCAAATATATGAATAGTATATATGAATCAAAAATGAAAAGACAAATCGTTATCTGTTTTTTCATTTTAGTTTTAGAGACAAATAATAAAGAAAAGAGCTGTTTTTTGTTTTCTTATTTTTGGTTTTACATTGAAAAATGAATGAATGATACCTGGATTCTTCTCTATTCAGTTTTTATTACTATAACTTCTATAACTTGCCTTTCAAGAAATGTTGGTTCTTGGTCTCTGATTATATAAAATAAATTTCTCCTAAAAAGTGTGACTTATAATCCTTTTTTTCTTCTTCATTACGCATTTCTTGACTGGTGCGATTTATACTCTGGAGCGGCTTATAGTCCAAAAAATACAGTACTCTTATTACATAACTTGCGATAATGCCATATTGTGGAACTTTCCGGGCAGGTGGGCGATGAACTAACAAACAGGTGGCGGACCCTTGGCTAGAAAAGTTACATAGTGGGCCTTTAATTTGTTTTTAGATTTCTTTTGTTAGGGGATTTGTATATTATGTTTCATACTTACTTCAGTAGATTATATCTCATTTAAAGCATATTTATTAAACTAATTTGCCAAAAGGTAAAAAAATCTCCTCACCCCAATGTTACTGTGTCCTTAAATCGCTTTGGTAATTCAATATAATGGAGTCAAACCACAGATTATTACTAAAATTCAAGTCATTTTGCACCGTGTCATCTCATCTGGCTTTGTGATTGTAATGCCAGTGTTTGTGGTCAGGGCACAGAGGGCAGATGGTTCAGACTGGCAGCTTCACTTCTGTCAGTCTTCCCCAAAGCAGCTGTGGCTTCAGAACTATTTTACCAACCTCAAATATGGAGTGACTGAAAAATGCAAAGTCACACGCGTCGATTGGTTCTGTATGGATCAAAATCATTATTATTGTTATGACTTTATGAGCTGCCAACATGCGCTGTTTATCCAACCCACGCTGTTCAAATAAAATCATAAATCCAGCCATTGTGTATATACCACTTGAGACTGGTGTCACTTCCACTAAAGGGAAATTAAAATCTCCCATCGGCCCTTAAATCACCATATTAACCTTTGCATTAGCTTACCTTAGTTAAAGGTAGTCTGTGTGTGTGGTCGTCACTGCCTCATTTGTGTCCTGAGTCATTAACCTTTGTAAAGTGCTGCCATTATTACAGGAAATGAGAGCGTGTTATAGGAGCAGATGACAGTGCACTGTGTGATTGCATCTTTAGTCAGGTACCAGGGCTGGGGAGTCTTGACTTACATTTATTTGAGTAACTTTGAAAGGAAATAGTTGTTCTTGAAGTCGTTTTCAGACTGCATACTTGTGCCCCTGTTTGAGTAATCACTTCAGCAATTACTTGTCTAAAAATCTGGGTTAAAATGTAGACAATACTGATAAACTTGATCTGGACCAGACCTAAACTAAACCTGGACTACTTGAACTTCTTGTTTATTCTCAAAATCCCTTTGCCTCTCCACAGATCTGACCCATAGGTTGCCCAGTGACAGCCAGTTTTAGGCAAAGCAACATCTCCATCCTGGTAACAAACAGCTTTAACTAAGCACATGCAAGAGTAGTTTCTTTAAATATAGTTAGTCCCTCAGTTACATTTACTTGAATTACTTTTTATAATATAATATCATATTTACACAGCAAAAAGTGGAGTGTTAAAACTGACTCTCACAGAATCAGTTTTAACATTTTCCCAGGGTTTATACGAGTCCAATCTGTTCTGTAGAGTTAATTTAACATTTTTGGAGATGTTAATTAGGGAACACTGGACCAAAGTTCCTGTTTAACTCTGAAATTATATTAAGGAGTTATATTCATGTTTTGACAGTAAATGGATAACACTTTGTAGGGTTATCCTGATTTAGCAACACAACACACAGAGGTGTTTTATTTTTAAACTTTATTTTAGTGAATTTAAGATGAAATTATGTACAGAACTGGCTGAAACTGTTCTTCTCTCACAAGAGTTTGAAGTGGTGGGAGGCGCCAAATTAACACAAAGGGAAGCTGAATTATCACTAGTGGAAGTTGAATTAGCTTCAACCATCTTTCCAATATTTAAAATAACTCTTTTGTGTTAAATACAACTCTGAAATATTTTACGCTGAAATTTTAACCCTCCAGTTTTTGCTGTGTAGTTTGAAGTATCGATACTCTTACTTGAGTGAAGGTTTTGTGACTCTTCCCACTGAGTGAGTCTGTAAATGACAAAATCTCATGTTAACTATATAAATGCTTTGAACATCTGTCCGTGGAAATAACAGATTTTATGCATTATTTAAGGTTTTGTCCTCACGGTTAAAGCAGCTTTAAATAATAAATCAAATGTTCCGTCTAGACAGTAACTCTTGAGTAGTAGTTTCCCCAAATTCTTTTTTTTTTTTTTTTTACTGTTACTTGCGTCACTTTCTGAGCCAATACCGTGTACTTCTACTAGAGTAATATCATTTTGAAGTTGCGTCACTTGAGCATTATTTTTGTCCACTCAATCCACCTCTGCTCTTTACCTGAAGACTAATAATTTACAATCAGAGAGGACTGAGAGCTGTACTGCCCCCTAGTGGACCATTAGTGCTTGAAACGAGGCCAGTGCCAAACCCCAGGGGCCCGTCTGTGGGAAATAGACTCGTCAAACATTACACGGAAACTCTGGGTCTTTTACATTGAAACTTTATTAAAAACAAGCTGTTAAACCCAAGCACAGAAGCCAAGTCAAACAGGCCCGTAAAGCATTACACAACATAGACAAATACACTGGTTTCACTCAAGAAATATCTGGGAGAAATACCAGACGCAATATACTTCAAATTTGTAATGTCTCACTATAAATGAAATGATATGCAAAATTCAAAGACTATTCATTATCTCCATAACGAACGACTGTTAGGTGTGACGTCGCCGGTCCAAACGCCCCACAGTCCCACAGACAAACGACAAATGGGGAGTTTAAACGACTTTTTAGCACATATCAAGGGGTAGAAACAGTTGTGTGATGCTAAAATATCAGTAGGAGTATCGATTTTTCCAATGAAATAATTGTTTAAAGCTTGTGGAGGGAATGCCACCTGCTTTTCTCCACTGAAATGTTATTTATTTGTCTGGTATGTTTCGCCATATCGCATTAAACATTTCTTTCTCACTCACCAAATCAGCAGGTTACAGGTTAGATCTGTGGAGACGGTGAGTAAGAACAGGCGTCTTGCGTGCCAGAAAAGCAATAAAACGCCTCCATTCTAGGCAAAGCAATAACATTTCCAAGGAGACGATCAGTTTTGCACCTTTAAGCTCGTTTGTGTTTCGAAATTATAAAAAAAAAAGTGAGCTCTTAAGTAACTAACTTCTCGGAGCAGATTAAAATCTTCCAAAATGCCTTTGTAGTGACTGGGGCTGGAATTCCACTGGACCCGGAAATAGCGTTCATGACATCACCACTTAACTGCCCCACAGGTTGCATTCACAATCCAAGAATTTGATGATATCATAATTATCAAGGGGGCAATATACCTCCATGTGGTAGATGGCTATTTTTGAAGGAAATGTCCTAACTGGAAAATCCACTTGCACAAACTTGCACAATAAAATTTAGGCTGTAGTGGGATTAAACCTGTAACTAAATCTGGACTAGACCAGGACTAAACCAGGACTAGAACATGACCAAGACCAAATGTGTGAATGAACCTTTAATATCCATTTTTCTTCACATACTCCTATATCTTCAAACATTTTCTGGTGTCTTTTTCATCATAAAAGCACTGAAGCAATTGAAAATTCTGCTAGTTTTTCTTATCTTCATAGACCCAATAATCGCATGATGTTAACCGTAAACCCGCTCGAAACATCTGATAGCTTTCTGACCTGCCCTCCACCCCATTTTTAAACAATGTGCTCTTTTAAATATTTTCATGTGGAGTGAACGCAACCTATTAACTAACCACCACATGCAGGAGTAGTTTCTTTTAAAAAACCTTTAGTCTTGAGTCAGTTCTTGGCGTCGCTCACAGCCTGGTTCTCTGATTGGCAGGCAGCTCGTCCTGGTCAAGTCCCCACAGGAAAGTGCGGAGCCTGGTGACCTCCTTCTGCAGTTCAGGGCTCGGGATCGGCTGGGACAGGTCCAGTCTGGGAGTCTCATTTGGGAGGATTAAAGGAGGGTGGTCCAGGAAGCTCTCAAAGATGTCTGACACAAAACAGAAACAATGACGACAGTTAAAGCTGCTTGTTTGATCTGCACTGCAAAAAAAATATTCAAATGGACTTCGAGTGGTGAAAGAATTGGATTTGCTATTAGCTGTTATGCAATCCTTTGAAACATCAAATACCCTACGAATGGCGTCCATTACAGCAGAAGTCTTGTGACCAACAACCATGGATACATTAGTTTTGACCATATGTCTGCATTGTTTTTAATTAATTGGTTTAAATACTTTTATTTTCTCATTTCAAATCAACTTACCCTCCAAGGGAATAAGAAAATTGCTTAAAACTTAAAGAGGGTGTATTATGCAATCAACTTTTTGGAGCTTTCTACCGTGTCATTACATTGTTCTGTCATCAAAAACATGCCTGAAGTGATATAGCATGTCAAAACAACAAAAGGTAACATGGTGAGATAAATATATCATGTGTTTTCTTTATAATATTCCATAGAAGTGTGACACCATCTCTTTAATAATTGAAAGGCATCAAAAATATGACTCCGCGTATACGAATAACTCATGTACTGTAGCTGTTATTTGTGTTACCTCCGCTGAGATCAGTGCCTGGAGGTGGGGCCCAGGAGGACGGAGGTGCCCGCGTCGGACCCAGTTTGTAGTGGGTGAGGAGGTGATGGAGCTGGGCCGGGCTCAACAAGGCGTGGTCCTCCTGCAGGCTGCTCCAGGACGACTACAAAACAATATCGTGTTATGGCCACAGTGCAATGAAGAAATATAATAGCTGAATCTTTAACATGACATTTGCAAGATTTTAGATCAATTGGTGTAAGAAAATAGAAATAGAAATGGCTCTCAAGTCTTGGTTTACTTGTTTCCAGATTTAGATTAATTTGTTTACAGTGATAATTCTGAATTCAAGTCGTTTAAACCAAAATGTTTTTAATTTTTGGCAGGGCATGAGACTGAGACTTAAGGAGAAACGCTGTGGTGTAGATGGCGCACTGACCTGGATGAGTCTGGTCTTGGGAATGCAAAGGAAGTTGACTATGACAGACAGTTTCTTCATGAACTCAGAGGCAATATCTCCTAATCCTGCTCCCTGGAGCCAGTCCAACACCAGATCCAGGTTAGTCCGGATCTGAACGGCTCTGGACCATGAGAACAGACCATCTGAAACACACATTTCATCATCATATACTTTACATTTTACAAAGAGCCACAATATTAAGTGATAAAGGACCATTTTGAATAAATATAGGTCTTGTTGGCCACTGAAATACTTTATAGTGTTGCACTTTTTCATGGTTATACTCAGTTGCGACTTATATATTACATTTTTACACTGACAGTCCATAGACCAAATATATGAATAGTATATATGAGTCAAAAATGAAAAAAACAAATTGTTATCCGTTATTCATTTTGATTTTAGAGACAGATATTAAAGAAAACAGTTTTTTTTTTCGTTTTCTTATTTTTGATTCATTATTGAAAAACAAACCATCGAATGATACGCGGATTGTTCTCTATTCGGTTGTTTTTATTGCTATAACTTTTATCATTTTATAATTTTCAAGATGAAATGTTGGTTCTTGGTCTCTGATTTTATAAAATTAATTTCCCTCAAAATTTCCCTCAACTTATACACTGCAAAAAAGGATTTTCTAGCATAGTTAAACTGACTTGAATTAAGCAGATTCATCTTAAAAGATCAATTTTAAGATTTTCTTTTACTTAATAAGATGAGATTTTTTTTACTTGTTTCAAGATATTCCATCCTGATATATCTTATCTAGATATTACAACTTATTCTAAGCACTTTTTATATTAAATCAAGCCAGGTTAAGCCTCTTTAACTTCCTTCTCAAACGGTGAAAAATCTTGCCATAAATACTTGAAACTAGTGTTTTCTGCTTAGATCAAGTTTCATATTTCGTCTTGTTTTAAGAAAACTTGGTAAGTAAAAATTTCTTACTGCACTGGCAGATAATTTCACTTAAAGTAGGAGATTTTTGCCTCAAAATTGGTATTTTTTTTTCTTATTTTTTGATAGGCCTTTTTTGCAGTGTAGTCCGGTGCGTCTTATACGTGTTTTTTTCTTCTTCATTATGCATTTTTCAGCTGGGGCGACTTATAGTCCGAAAAATACGGTAATTAGACAGTGCACAGTTTACATTAACCTGGAGAGATGCATAATATCAGGTTGTAGCACTAGCGCTAATTTCCAGCAGGAGTCCCTGGACAGGCTGATGTTATAGTTCATAAAATCAATTTTCTGTAACATCATTCACATCCAGTTCTCTCAGCAGCATAAAATGTTCCGCATCCTCAGGTCATTCATTCAGAACTTCACACCCTCTCCAGACCACACACACACATCAGTCCACATTATGGGAGCAGTTTTGGTGTGAGAGGAGCCATTGTCTCGCCAGGCGTAACAATGTGCCATAGTTGTTACATGTAGTCAGCTCTGTCTGCAGTATTTCTCAAACTGTGGTGTGTCCCATATTTGGTGAGCACAAACCCCCACAGTTCAAATATTTGCATAATTCACAGTCAATTGAATCCACATTTGGGTTTGATCTTGTTTAATTTTAGTAGAGTAATTGTGTAGTCCTATTTTAGACCCGGTTTAGATCTGGTGACTATTTTCTTTGGTAGCTCTTGGTGTGAAAAGTTTTAGCCAAGCTGTCCAGGGCTGGGCCGACTGATGTGGCTGCCAACTTGTCCTAACTTTGGAAATTTGGTTTTGAAGAGTCAACGATGGAGCACAGTTTGTATTTTGTGTTTGATTTTAGTTTAGTTTCATCTTGTGTTGTGTTACCTCTCTCCAACAGCGTGTTGAGCAGCGAGGTGTTGGTGAAGAAGAAGAGGTAGCCGAACGTTTGGGAGGTGAGAGGAGGGGACAGACAGGCTTCCCTGGAGAGCAGGAGGGAGCAGCGGTAAACATCCACCAGACCTGCCACTCTGGGGGGTAAGGCCGAAACATCGTCCACATCCCTCTTCTCCTCTCCCTCTGCTCCTGCTGCTCCATCCTTCTCTTTGTCCTTGTCGTCACTGGAGAACGGGTTTGTGTCCAGAAGAGCAGGGAGCAGAGAGTACAGTGTCTGGAGAAAGAACAGATGTTATTTTTTTGCAAATAATATTCAGGTGCAAGATGAGGTTCAAAAAAGCAATGTCTAAATGATGTCTGTGTAATCCGTCAGTCGTACAGGTAGGGTCCATGTCCACTTTACAGAATTCATCTTTCCTCTGCTAACACTTAAATGGCTTAATGACTTATTATGGATTTATTTACCGTATTTTTCGGACTATAAGTCGCTGAAAAATGCATAATGAAGAAGAAAAAAACATGTATAAGTCGCACCGGACTATAAGGGGGAAATATATTTTATAAAATCAGAGACCAAGAACCGACATTTCATCTTGAAAGGCGAGTTTTAGAAGTTATAGTAATAAAAACAACCCAACAGAGAACAATCCGTGTATCATTCGTTTATTCGTTTTTCAATATAGAACCCAAAATAAGAAAATGAAAAAACAACTCTTTTCTTTAAAACCAAAATGAAAAAACAGATAACGATTTGTTTTTGTTTTTTTTCATTTTTGATTCATATATACGATTCATATATTTGGTCTATGGACTGTGAACTGCAATATATAAGTCGCACCTGAGTAAAAGTCGCCACCCAACCACCCAAACCCTGAAAAAATGACTTAAAATGCGACTTAAAGTCCGAAAAATATGGTAGTTACATTTTCTGAATATAGTTTTGTGGTCCTTATTTTAATAATGTATAAAAATGCATTACTTATGACACTGTCCACTATCCACTATCAATCACACACTCATCACAATCATACGCAAAGTGGTGAAGTGTCTTGCCCAAGGGCACAGTGGTAGCACCAACCTTTACTTTGTAGGTGAACTCTACCACTGAGTCACTTCCACGCCAAATTCTCTAAATAAATCTCACTCTGTTAAAAGATAAAGGTGCACTAAGTAACTTTTTGGGTGGAGAATCTGCCACCTGCTTGTCTCCATGAAGATGTTACTGCTTTGCCTGGAAAGTTCCACAGTGCAGTCCAATCTGTGTAGAGTCAACACTGTAAGAATGCATGTATTGTAATGTATTGTAATAAGATACTGGAAATGTTACATAGTGCACCTTTAAAACAAGACAAAACTGCTGCTTTCACATTTGTGGCTGAGTCCTGGTTTGATCCAGTTTAGTCCTGATGTAGTCTTGGTCCTAATTTTCATGTGGTGCATGTGCAAGTATGACCATAGCCATGTTGAAACCAGTGAAGTAAAAATAGGACTCTAGACCCACCACCACCGACATGTATCCAAACGACACAAGACAAACATTCACGATCCAAGCCACTTTTAACACAGTGGTCCCAGTGTTTCTATTTAGGGAGTGTTTTCACCTTAGTGAGATGATACACACACTGCTGAAAGGTGTGCATAATGACATCATCCAGCTGCGCCAGGGCCTCCGAGCAGGTGTCCATGTCAGCCGTCAAAACAGGGTCGCCCGGGGCTGTGAAGAGGCACCCATTAACACAGATTAAAGACCAAACGCAAGCTCTAATTTTTATGTTGGCTGCACTTCTGTATTACACAGATTACAAGGGAAAGGTAATTCTTTTACCAGTCAGCAGTTTCTTTTATTATTTTCTAACAACTCCATGTATTCAGGTATATATTACACAGAGGAATTGTTGCCATGGTGACCTATAGTAAAGGATATTCAGTTTCAAGCAGCCATTTTTGACTTTTGTATTCATGCTTTAGCTATCAGTCATTGTTTTCTACTAAAAACCTTTTTTTATATTATTTTTTTTATAAATAAGTAAATGAATTATCAATGGATGTGCTCATATATTGTATAAGCATAAAGGATAGTGTAATCCTGCATAAACTACACACCAGTGCAGCAATAATAGGATAAATATTAATTTTCATGGTTTTATTTTGTATAATAGGTCCTGACTGACAAAATACATTTTACTTGGACAATTCACTCATACTTTTACATGTCAATTTAGGACCGTTAATCAATTGAATCTCTGGTCATGTTTTTACATTCATTTCTGTTCTGCATTTGCTCTTCATACAGTCACAAGATGGCCTCCACATTTGCCAAAAGTAACCATTATACCTTGTGTGTTTGCCTGTGTTTTATATATAATTTATGGCTCAAACCTTCAAACTCCCATTCCTTGTCCATGGTTTCCACTTTGACCTGGAAGAAGTTCAGGAGCTCAGTGGCGTTGGACATCCAGAACATGAGTGGCCGGAGATCTGAGGAGAGGGCCTGGACACTGGGCATGCTGAGCTCCACCTCCTGCTCCGAGGAACTGACGAAGAAGCCAAAATGTAGCAGAAATATAATGCAAAAACTAATATCTTTATAAGTTAAAGTTACTTGAATTCAGAACATTTTATCTTGAGTAGATTTAACAAGTAAAAATATCTATCATCTCTGCTGCTTGTATTTCTCTGGAAATGTTATTGCTTTGCCTGGAATGTTTCTCAGTGGGGCATTAAACTTGTCATGCATTCCCACAGTGAGCAGCTGACCTGTAACTCAGCTTGGTGGTGTCACCTGCTTGTCTCCATGGAAATAGATAAGTTTAATGCCATAGTGCAGAACATTCTGAACAAAGCAATGACATGTCAGTGGAGACAAGATATATTTTTAATCCAAGTAGTTTTAACTTATAATGTACTTGTTGCAGTACATATATATTTATTTTTCATTTCACAAATATGAATGAAAAGTGCTCTTACTTTTGCGTGGGATGCTTATCCCCAAATTCCTTGATGTTATCCTGTGAAGAGAGTTGGACACAGAAGAGAGGGTTGTGGGGGCGGAGGGGAGCAGAGTCTCGCCCTGCAGCCAGGACAATTACAGCACATTTTCCAGCAGCAGGGAAGTGACATCAACTCATCCCCTCTGCTGTCTACAACACTGGGCCACAACACGGACCACAAGGAACAAATGCTAAGTGGTCATATTTATGTAGTGTTTTCTACCTTCAAAGCACCACTCACTCATTCACTCACATTCATCAGGGTTAATTGTCTTGCCCCTTGGACACAACAACAGTATTCATCTGTGGGAGCTCAGATCAAACCGTCAACCTCTGGATCAATGGATCTGACCACTCTACCAACAATGTTTACATCGAGAGCAGGTTTCGAATGGCCGACCTTTAGATCAGGGGACACTTTAACTGAGCTACTGCCACGCTGTCCACAACACTGGACCACAATGAAGAGCGGCTGTGCGGCATTGGACCACACAACACTGCGCCACACTGAAGACTCATGTCTGTTTGTTTTTCTGACTGGACCTGGAGATCTTCATGTGTCTGTATTCAATTATCCTCACACATTAGTCAGTACCCAAGCCAGTTACCCAAACACTCTTTATTCTTGCATGCGCCTTTCACTTACCCACACGATTTCTTTAATGAGATTAGCTGCTTTTAGTAGTATTTGTGGTGTGAGGGCAGGATCCAGGTGTTTGGAAGCATGATCAATCATGATTGACAGCAGATATGCAGGAGCTAAAGGCCCACCCCCTGAGTCAGGAGAAGAATTTTTGGAGATGATTTCCTGAAACAAAAGTCAACAATTTATGAGTTGTTCCCAAACAAGAGAAATATTGCATGACATTATTGTTACTTGTAACAGGGTGTCTGCATGACGAGGGTGGAACTTCAAAATGGCCTCACTCGACCCGAGGTACTGCCTCAGGGCCTCCTGTCTATCTACCAGGCCGGAGGGGCAGCAGGTGGAGGCAGCATCGCTCTGCCAGGGCAAAGTCAGAGCCAGGGGGGGAGCTGGAGACACTCGAGGGTCCCGGTACAAGAAGAGGAAGTGCTCCCCAACCCCAATGACATCCCCAGGCTTTAGCACAGTCTCTCTGTACACACACACCCCGTTGTGCGTGACGGCTCCTCCTCTGAAGGGCCTCATCAGAGCTAAGAGGAGCAGAACATCAGGTCTATGTTTATGTGTGTTTCTGTTATGTTTTACACTGTATGAGTTTATCACCCTAAATATCTTCTGTGTGTTTACTGCACCTTGTCCAGAGGGCGCTTCGGGGACAGCCGAGTCTCTGCGGATCAACAAGTGTCGAGCCAAAAGGTCTGGAGCCGACAGAAACGTGTCCACCTTCAGAGGCCTCTTCCCCTTCTTTTCCCTCTCTCTGTCCTTCTCTCTCTCCTTCAGCGTTGGCTTCCTCCCAAACACATGCATGTGTCCTGTCATGATGTACAACACAAAGTCCTGCAGAAGACAAGGAGGTCTGTTATCTGGGGCTGTTATGGTTTACATGAATCTCTCATCTGAAGATGATACGTTCAACAGAAGCAGATGATAAGGAATGAAGTGTGCCACAGTTTGAAACAATAGACGTTGTGATGTCACTGTGAGAGCCGCACACAGAGGACGAGTGTTTTGTAGAGGCAGGTTGTCGAGGTTTTTTGTCACTATGACGATGTTTATGCGGGATGCAGAAAGGGAGAGGTTAGCACAGGGATGGAAAGGCTGATGGTATGCTGCGATTACAGACATGCAGGTCTGATGTCATCTGGGTGTGTGGACCTACACTCAAATCTGCTCAGACAAATTGACTGTTAGACATAAATGCTACTGTATGTGCGAGCATATGTTCTGTGCATAGGTCAATGTTTCCCACCATTTTTTTTTCAGTTTCATGACTTCACCCTGAGGAGCTGCTTTAAAATATGTTTACTCTTGTGTACTTCTGTTTTTTGGTTTACTTTTATGACCTTCACTCACTTTGATCTGTGGCAAATGTGGTAATAATAGACTCAGCTATTTAAACTGGCGGCCCTGTTAGTGTCTATTACAAACTGTTTCCTGAGATTTGGAGATGTTCCTCGTTGTAATGCCTGGTTACCTTGCTCTGGTCGTAGCCCTGTAGGAGCAGGAAGTAGGGTCGGTCAGTCGGAGGGAGGATCAGACTCTGTGACATCACTTCCAGGTCGCAGGTGGAGTAATCCTTCTCTTCTTCTGCAGTCTGGTGAGTCCAGCCAACTTTGGCTTCAGGCCTGGTTCTGATCTGTAATTATCAGTTTTAAAAGACCATTAAAAAGCATCTGTCCTGTTACACTGTAAAAAATAAAAGACCTAGAGGAGTTAAAATGACTTGTATTTTGTTTACTTGATGGACCTGAATAGTTTTTTTGAATTGCCAAATGTCTTGAAACCAGTGAAATGTTCTTTGATACATAATCCATTAACCCTAATGCTCTCAAAACTATTCAAACCACATTAATACTCATAATTCAAGTCATTTTAAGTGCGATTAGATACATTTTCACAGTATAGTTTCTCACATGTATGTCCACTTACCTCTCCTGGCTGTGGGCTGATCATGCTCACAATATTCTTCCTGTCCTGCCCCTCTGAACTGTTGTTGTTCGTGCAGTTGTTCGTCCCGCGCTGGTCGTTGCTCACGTGGTTTCCTTGGCGGCGACTCCGGCTCAGATTCATGTCGCTGATGCTTCTCCTCAGTTCTGTGTTTCTTCCTCGATGACCCCGCTCCTCCTCGGGGCCCCCTCCCGACGCCATTCTGCTACGGCGCCAGCGAACACCTAAAAACACACACAAAATACACGTGGTAAAGGTATAATTGGACGGACATTAATTATTCAATATTAGGGCTGCACAATCTAGGACGAATCAAAGGCATTTATCAAATTGGAAATATTGCAGTTATTTAGGTACTTGAATGTCCATGGCGAACTAGTACTGCATGATTTTGAAGAAAAAAATCTAATCCAGGAGCATTAACATTTGAGAGTAGACGGAAATCTGATCAACTGAACTGATAAACTAACGCAGTGCATTTCAGAACATGTTTGTAGAGGTCTAAATTACCGGTACAACAAGATACTTCTATAAAAAGGCTATATTATTTATTTTGTTCTCTGCAGGGACATCCTATAGTCTAAATATTTGTAGCCTTCATGATTCGATAATTGCTGTTTCGGTCATGATTAATTGTGCAGTCTTTTCATGGACAACTGGTTACGCCTGTAGTTTAGACATGTACAAATTCCAAAATGCATTGGATTCTTGTATTTATAAAGCAGTTTATACTATGGTCTTCTCTCAAATGTTAATGATTTTGGAGTGTGTTTAAAATGTGCATTGTGAGCTGAGTCTTGGTTTGAAAAGATGAATCTCACATCTATTGGCAATACTCAGAAAGGCTGCACAGACTTAATATCTTTAGTCTCCAACCAACCTTCCCTTTCTCCTTCCCTCTCCCTCTCTCTTTCCCGCTCCCTCTCTTCTCTCTCGTAGTCATCCCGTCTGTGGATTTCAAAGCGCCGCTCAAATCCGTCTTTGGGTCTCCACATGTCCACTAGGAGCAGGGGACATTCCCACGGGGCCACACATCTGCGACACTCCGTCTCCCACTTGAACGCTCCATCTGGCTGCTGCACGGGCTTTCCAATGACATCACACAACAGGAAGTCCTCTGGGCTGTACTTCTGAAGAACTACAAGGACACAAGGAGAGAAAAAGCAGAAGAAACAGAAATACTGAATGGTTTATGTATGATATTGATTATTCCGATGGCAGCTGGTTAGAAGTAGGGATTTTACAATATTCCATAATCGGGAAATGTCAGTGTTGCACAAGTACAATAACAACAATGTTAAAAGGAATGAATCAGAAATATGCAATATCAATATTTACATAATACAGAAATAGGATTTAACCATTTAAAATATACTATTACGACAATTTAGGACACTGACCAAACAATAACTGTCATTTATGTAAGATCATCATTCCTTTGGTATTGCGGTGTGCAAACTTTTTTTCACAGAGGGCGGGTGCGTTTTTTTTCCCACATATACAAACATATTCAAAGCAGAGGGCCATGGACCAGTGATCAATACAGATGGTGCATTTCACATGGTTTTGAAAGAGCCACTGTACCTTTAATAAGGCTGTGAACTTCAGTTTTAAGTCTGTATCATAATTTAACATGAAGTTATTGAGGTTCTGGGGTAGAAATACTTACATTTTCCATTAAACGTACTGTCTCAAACTCAGCAGGAAGCCAGACAACAGAAACAGGTCTAGTTTGGACACTCTGACTCTAGTATGTGTTCAAGGCCCATTGAACAAGAGGGATAAAACAATAATAAATAAGCAATATTAAAAGTACATCAAGAGCATTTGGCAGTGGCAAGATGGAGAGGCAGTATGAGCAGGAAGTCAGTGTGCACCTTTCAAATGTCTGACAGCCTCAGGGGAAAAAAAGTTAAAAAGTTACAGTATTGTTACTTTTCTGGTGGAGGTTAACACTTATTATTGTTCTGCCTTGATGTTCACTCATCTGTCAGGGAGACAGATGAGAGAACATCAAGGTGAAACAAGTAAATTACACCACTATAGGTCAAGTTACAGGTCAGATCTGTGCAAAGGCAACCTCGTTCACAGCAGGAATGAACGAACAGAAATGGAATAAAAACAAAATAAGTTTAATCATCATGCTTAGTCATGCTTAGACTATTCCAGGAGAAGCAGTAGCATCTCGACAGGGAGTCACATAGTTCACCTTTAATGTGTCATAAGGGTTTTAGTGTTACTTTTTAGTAAGTAGTTTTTGAGTATAAATTCAATTGAAATTATTATACTGCTATATAGTGACCTGTATTTTTCATGATTAACCGTCTAATCTCGACATTCCTAGTTAGAAGTGGGATATACACTGGATAAAACATTCCTCTTCCCATACCTGTGTCCTCCGTCTCTTCCCGCTCTCTCTCCGTGTAGCGTGTAATGACCTGACAGATGAGCTGCCGGGCTGTAGAGTGAACACTGGCCAGCAGGGAGCGGTAGTTAGCCCCACTGGAAAGCGCATCACCATAGATCTTTATTAGCCCAGGGGCAGAAGAAGACCCGGGGGGCAGATAGTGATGCGACGAGGGTGCAGCAGAGTGCGCCCAGACCTCCCTCTCCCTCTCCCCCACAGCCTTGTCCCGGTCACTGTTAGAGCGCCCCCGCAGGAAGAGGTGAGAGAGACGCTTCGCCCGGGACTGTGGGGCAGCGGGACGAGGCCGGAGGAAGGCGGGTGACGGAGAGGGCGACGGGGCAGGGGAAGCCAGGGAGGGGGTGGAGTTTGAGAGGGAGGAGGAGGGGGCAGAGGGGGCTTCGTGGAGAGAGGTTGCGTCAGAGCTGGTGGTAGATCTGGGAAGAGAAGAGGGCAGGGAGGAAGAGAGCAGTCAGCTGTGAGTTATGTCTGCGTCTCAAAAGCACAAACAAACGTCTAAAATAACACAGGATTCAGTTTGCAGGAAATGCGACAGTGGAAGTAATGACATCAGTGCAACCTATGACACGGGACTGACTTTTCAAATCAATCTGCAACGCACATCAATGTTTATATAGAGGCACAATTACAGTAAAACCTAAGCAAAACAAGAACTAAACAAACAGCATTGCACACACACACCAAAAAAAAGCCTTCTACTGATTTTCTTTCTATAATACAAATAGTTTAGTATAAATGTATTGTATCAGACATAAAGGTGCACTGTGTGGCTTTTCAGGTACATGTTTCCATGAAGATGTTATTGCTTTGTCTGGAATGTTCCACAGTACAGTATTAAACTTAACTATCTTCATGGAGACAAGCAGGTAACGCAACCAGACCAAGTTACAGGTCAGATACATGGAGTGGCAGCATGTTTTTCCCCAAGATATTTTCTGAAGTGCGCTCAGTAACTAAAATCTGATTAATTACCACAGTGTCATTTTTATGCTTATGCTCACTAATAAATGGATAATGGTTTATGTTTAAACCATAAGGCTGGTCATAGCTCTTCTACTTTCTCAATTTCTGATGACAGCTAAAATGAGCAGCTCTTTTGCTTTTTTGTTTTATAAAGGTCGCTCACCAGAGGAAAAAGGTTGGAGACCCCTGCCATAAAGCAAGAACATTTTCACAGAGACAAGCAAATGGCGGATTCACTATCAGAAAAGTTACATAGTGCACCTTTAATAGCATTTGTCAAATCAGTTTCACCTGTAAGTGTATGGGCCTGACTGTATTTTAAAGCTTTCGACTCACCTGACAGAGACAGCACTGGGCCAACGACGTCCTAACTTTGCAAAGTGTTTTCGAGGAGAGTTGATCCACAAACCGACAGGGAAATGGAGCTTCCTGGCGCGGGGACTACCAGACCCCTCCATCTGACACAAAAGAAAAAAATATATAAACAGTTTTGTCATAATATATACATCACCATAACTCAAAGAAAGAAACAATACAATGATATCTTAAAAAGAAAACAACTTTGACGTAAACAGTTCAACCTAATCCCAAAAATATATGTCACAAAACTATACAGACACTGGATGGACATTTTGGGATACATTATGGGATAATCTTAATAGCAATAACCAGATTAAACTATTGCCATCCATCAAAAATGTTTCTATAAATGTCTTGTTTGAGATTTAAGTATCACACCAATAGTACAGGGCCACAAAACTGCAGAAATATCCCCTAATTATTTTAAATGTGCACTAGGTATTTTTTCTGCTGGAAGGTCAGGTACCCATGGAAAAGTTATTGCTTTAAATGCATCTATCTGTCATTTATTTCAAGTATTTTCATTGCACTCTGTGAGCAGGGGCTCCTCTCCACAGATCTGACCTTTAACTTGGCATAATGGAGTCACCCGCTTGTTTCCACGGAGATGAATATGCTAAATGACATACTGTGCAACATTCGTGGACCAAAGGTACATATTGCACCTTTACAAAGTATAAGTCAAGTTTCTTTAAAGGTGCATTGTGTTTTCTTTCTTTTCTGGTGGAGAGTCCGGTCCGCCACCTGCTTTTCTCCATGGAGATGTTATTGCTCTGTCTGAAATGTTTCACAGTATGGCATTAGACCTTTCTATCATTTAGGCAGATCTGTTTAATGTCATATTGTGGAACATTGGAAGCAGAACATTGACATCTCCATAGAAACAAGAGCATGATGGACCCTCGACTGAAAAGTTACACAGTGCACTTTTGATTAAACCTTTTTTGTTGCTTTAATTTATTTTTAAAATGATACACAATTCAGTGAATCCTGTAACTTTGCATGTTTTATATATCCCAGTATAGTGCTTCTCATAGCATTTCTTTACATTGCTTTCTCATACTGCAGATGTGTGCACAGTTTTTTACAATAAAACAATAGAATGAGGTCATAAAATCAACAGGAAATAACACTGTCAACATTGAAGTTAACCGAGAGTATCCTAATCCTAAAAATATATTGTTCGTGTTCCAGGTTTTCAAACAGGAAGTCTCTGGTCCAGCTGTTGAAAATGGAATTACCCCGAACATTGCCTGGGCAAGTCTTCCATGAAAAAAAGTACAATCCTTCGTACTTGGTCGGACTGTATTTTGTTACCACTTAATAATAACAATTACTCACACTTCCACTATATTACAATACACTGTTAAAAATGTTAAATAAAAATGTATTACAAGATAAAAATAGTGTAGAGATGGAAAAAAGACAATGGAAATCACACAATAAGCAAACAGAGCAAAAGTAGTAGTAGTATTTGAACATATATTTTAACTTACCCAGTCTTTTCTGATGGTTTGTATAGTTTTTTATAATGATCCGTAACCAGACGAATTCCACATATGCTTAAATTAATTCCTTTATATAGCGTATGTCTTGTTTTTCATAGTTATATCCCATTTTATGTTGCCCCGTGCCTTAATAAAAGTAAAAATGTAACTAAAAGTCTTTGTAACTGAATGAGTGCTGCTCCCTCCAGCTTTCCCTGGCTTTTCTGGTCTATAGATAGAGAAACGGGCCCATTGTTCTTAGTGACAGAATTTCCTTCCTTTGTAGTGGACAACACCTATATCCTGACTGAGAAAGAGAGAGAGCGATACACTGGTTTAATGCCACGTTAAATGTTTGAAACTATTTTTAAGTTGGGACGCATTACAAGCTAGACAAGCTATTCGTGCCAAAGTGCCGACATTATTGTAGTCTTGCTATTCTTATACTAATTGCTGCACGTACAAGTATGTAATTACAGGATTAAAGTTTCCATTCTAATTTAAAAGATGCACCTGTGTCCATGAAGATGGCATATTCCACAATGTAGCATTAAACATCTAACCTGTATTTATTCAATTACACGTGCGCCCAAAACACCTGCAAAAACATCTATTCTTACTGTCCCCAGTCCCAGTCCTCACAGATCTGACCTTTAACTTGGATTAATGGCTTCCCCAACTGGTCTCCAAGTTGAGCTTAATGTCAAATTGTGGAACATTCTGGCTATGTAAAGTAATATCAACTCCATGGAGACAAATTGGTGGGATGAACCTCCATCAGAAAGGTTACATAGGGCATCTTTAAGTTTGGTAAAGTTATAGATTTTACAGGAAAGAGAAAGAAGGAAGCCCACTGAGAGACAGGAAGCTCCAGACACCTGTGATCTTTGACATTGTCCTCGACAGGAAGATGCAGAGAAAGGACCTCCTGTGTCCCACATCAGGGAATACGTCCAAAGCAAAACTGCATTTCTGCACCCGGTACGTCACAGTCCAGAAGGCCCTGTCCTGACAGAGAGAGGAAAAACACATTACGACCATTTACATCATTGGAACAACCATTTATATATTTAAAAAAAAAACACATTTCTCACCTTCCACGGTGGTTGGTCTCTCTCACCCTCATCAGCTCGGGTCCTCTACCAGAGGCCTGGGAGCTTGAGAGTTCTGCGCAGTATCTTTGCTGTTCCCAGTACTGCGCTTTTCTGGACTGAGATGTCTGTTGTCCTTCCTGGGATCTGCTGCAACCACTCCTCCAGTTTGGGGGTCACGGCCCCGAGTGCTCCGATCACCACAGGCACCACCGATGCTTTCACCTTCCAGGCCCTGTCCAGCTCTTCTTTGAGCCCCTGGTATTTCTCTAGTTTCTCGTGTTCCTTTTTCCTGACATTGCCATCGCTCGGTATTGCAATGTCCATGACCACGGCTTTGTTCTCTCGCTTATCCAGAACCACAATGTCTGGTTGGTTCGCCATCACCATTCTGTCAGTCTGTATCTGGAAGTCCCACAGGATCTTGGCCCGCTCATTCTCCACAACCTTTGGAGGCGTTGCCCACCTTGATCCTGGGGTTTCCAGCCCGTACTCTGCACAGATGTTTCTGTACACTATGCCCGCTACTTGGTTATGTCGCTTTCCCTGCCAGCATCTTACACCCTGCAGTTATGTGCTGGACTGTCTCAGGCACTTCTTTGCACAACCTACACCTTGGGTCTTGTCTGGTGTGGTAGATCTGGGCCTCTATTGCTCTGGTGCTCAAGGCCTGCTCCTGTGCAGCCAGGATGAGTACCTCCGTGTGTCCTTCAGACCAGCCCTCTCCAGCCATTGGTAGGATTTCTTGATATCAGCCACTTCAGTTATGTTCCGGTGGTACGCCCCATGTAGGGGTTTGTCCTGCCATGATGGTCCCTCCAGCACCTCTTCCTCTGCGCCCGACTGTCTGAGACATTCTCTGAGCACGTCATCAGTCTGGGCCTTGTCACTGATGTACTTGTGGAGCTTGGATGTTTCATCCTGGACAGTGGTTCCCACACTCACTAGTCCTCGGCCTCCTTCCTTCCAGCTCGTGTACAGTCTCAGGGTGCTGGACTTGGGATGGAACCCCCCATGCATGGTCAGGAGCTTTCGTGTCTTAACATCTGTGGTCTGTATCTCCTCCTTTGGCCAACTTATGATTCCTGCTGTGTATCTGATCACTGGCAGGGCGTAGCTGTTTATTGCCTGCGCCTTGTTCTTGCCATTGAGCTGGCTTCTTAGGACCTGCCGTACTCTTTGCAGGTATTTGGCTGTCGCCGCTTTCCTTGTTGCCTCGTCAAGGTTGCCATTTGCCTGTGGGATACTAAGGTACTTGTAGCTGTCCTCAATGTCTGTTATTGTTCCCTCTGGGAGTGAGACCCCCTCTGTGTGGACTACCTTCCCTCTCTTTGTCACCATCCTACTACATTTCTCGAGCCCGAATGACATTCCAATGTCTGTGCTGTAGATCCTGGTGGTGTGGATCAGTGAGTCGATGTCTCGCTCGCTCTTAGCGTACAGCTTGATGTCATCCATGTAGTGGAGGTGACTGATGGTGGCCCCGTTTCTGAGTCGGTATCCATAGCCAGTGCGGTTGATTATTTGGCTGAGGGGGGTCAGACCTATGCAGAACAGCAGTGGGGACAGTGCGTCTCCTTGGTATATGCCACATTTGATGGTCACTTGTGCAAGTGGCTTGCCATTGGCTTCAAGGGTGGTTTTCCACAACCGCATCGAGTTTGCAATGAACGCCCTTAGAGTCCTGTTGATATTGTACAGGCACTCAGTGATCCATGTGTGTGGCATTGAGTCATAGGCTTTCTTGTAATCAATCCAGGCAGTGCACAGGTTGGTCTGACGGGTTCTGCAGTCACGAGCGACTGTTCGGTCAACCTGGAGTTGGTGTTTGGCTTCCCTGGTGTTTTTGCCGATGCCCTTCTGTGCTGCACTCATGTATTGATCCATGTGCCCGCTTATCTTAGCCGCGATGATGCCTGACATGAGGTTCCATGTTGTGGAGAGACAGGTTATTGGCCGATAGTTGGATGGGACTGTACCCTTTGCGGGATCCTTCAGGATCAGGATCGTACGCCCTTGGGTTATCCATTCAGGGTGAGTCCCATCCCTTAGCAGCTGGTTCATTTGTGCTGCTAGGCGCTCGTGGAGGGCAGTGAGCTTCTTTAGCCAGTATGCATGGATCATGTCAGGGCCTGGTGCTGTCCAACTTTTCATGCCTGAGACTCTTTCCTGGATGTCTGCCACTGAGATGGTAACTGGATTCTGTTCAGGGAGGTTGCTGTGGTCTGCTCTCAGAGCCACCAGCCACTGTGCATTGGTGTTATGTGATGCTTCTCTTTCCCATATGTCTTTCCAGTACCTCTCAGTCTCCAGCCTTGGTGGGTCTGCTCTGCTGTTATTACCCTGCCATTGAGCGTACACTTTTGCAGGTTGTGTTGCGAACAGGCGGTTTATTCGTCTGGCTTCATTCTCTCTCGTGTACCTCTTTAGGCAGCTGGCCAAAGCTTGGAGCCTTTGTTTGGCAGTTTCGAGTGCTTCAGGTATGGGCATCTGGCTGTACCTCTTGGGTACTCGCTTTTTCATTGCACCTTTCTGGGCCTCTGACAGTTGGCTCACTTCTCGCCGCACTTCCTTGATTTTAGCCTCTAACCGTCTTTTCCATGGTGGGTATCGTATCTCATGGCTCCCATGGTTGCTCTTATAGCCCAACACCTCTAGGATCACTGGTGCTGAAGTGTAGATCAGCTCAATGGTTTCAGTGATGGTTGTGGTAGGGATCGCTCTGAGTGCTGCATTCACATCCTCTAGCAGACTTTCAGATGGTACTTCACTTAGCCTGTGTAACTGGCGTCGGGGTTGCCTTGTGTTCATCCGGGCCATGATCTTATCTTTCAGGTCAGTCGCTGCCTCGCTCAGCATGATACTTATTGGGGCTTCCTTCCCAATCTCTGGTTGGGGAGTTAGTGTTAACTCCCCTCTGACCTGGCGTCCTGGCTCCCCCTTGCCGTAGCATTTGTGTTGTACCTCGTCAATCTCTAGTTGTGATAGCAGTTGCCGTTTGTGGATGTTGGAACACTGAGCTACTAGTTGTTTGGCCGTTAGCTTGGACTGTGGGTATCGTAGTAACCATTTCTCCCACATCCTGTTCATGTAACCCCTCTGACTAGGGTTACTGGAGTAGTAGCATTCCAACAGAGCCTGGTTCTCGCATCTCGCCTTGTTCCAGTAGCCCATTTCTCATCAAGGTGTCCTGGTTCCTCGATACCTGACGCAGACCTTGTTTGGCCGGGCGACGTCTGAGCCGGCATCTCGTAAGTTTTATCGCCTCTCATCATTGTATGAGGTGGGCAGTAGCGTAAAGGGTCTTGCCCAAGGACCCACACTGGTTTTTGCTCCTAATGCCCTTGGGGGGGATATATATATATATATATATATATATATATATGTCCCCCAAAGGGCATTAGAGCAATATATATATATATATATATATATATATATATATATATATATATATATATATATATATATATATATATATGGCTTAGGGTTAAGTTTTAACATTTTAGGATAAAAATAGAGTGTTTTATGTTTTATCATTGGAGATGTTTCTATTGCATTAAAAGGATAAAAAAAAAAAAAAAACATATGTCCTTACTATGAGTGGTCTCGCTTCTCCACAAACCTGACTCTTATTTGGCCTGTAAGAGGGTTTTCACCTGCTTGTTTCAGAAATGTTGTTTTTTAGCTACAATATTTCACACAGTATGGTATAAGACTAGGGTGACCAGACGTCCTTATTTACCTGGGACAGTCCCAGTTTTGAGTCCTGTGTCCCCTATCCTTGTGGATTTATCAAAAACCATTGATTTGCCCCAGTTTTATACAAGAAATGTCCCAGTTGTCCCTGTTTTTGACCAATCTGATCCCCTCTAACAGTAAAGAGGAGGATATATTGTCATTTGTTTAGCTAAAATACAGAAAACTGTACTTAAGAACGACCATATAGAAAAAAAGGCACCAACAAATGTCCCTTAGATGTTATACTGACCCTCAAGTGAGTCGAGAATTGACAATATTACACGCTCTTTTCTCTCAATTTTATTTATGCCCAACATCCCAAACTGGGGACGTCCAAGTTTTCCATCCATCCATCCATCCATCTTCTCCCGCTTAATCCAGCTGGGTCGCGGGGGCAGCTTGCTGCCCAATACTCATAGCACCTGACCCCCCGCGTCCAAGTTTTAAAAAAAACTTGGGGAAAAAAACGTCCAAGTTTTTATACGCCCGTTGTGTAAGACGGGACGTATTATGGTATGGCGCCGTCCGTCCGTCCGTCCGTCCGTGGACACTTCAAACCTTTGAAGTCTTTGAAGCTTTGTCTTCATGAAAGATCTGAACTCTCTTCTCAAATGTTCTGCTGCTGAAAGCGAGAACAACCCACATTCTCTGCTTCTTTGAGCTTTGACACATTAAAGCTTTGTAGTGTCTTTAAGTTCTGTTGCTGCAATCTGATTGGTGGAATTCCGATTCTAGAATTCTATATAATACGCCCGTAAAGTACGGGCGTATTTTGCCCCGCTGGCGGAGCTCTTGTTTATTTTGAAATTCTAGTCATCCTACATAAGACTTATCTATCGCCCTTAGAAATGTTTTAAAAAATGGGTTGTTTTATATTAATACAACAATAATCACCATTGTATTATATATCCACGATTTTAATGCATTTATTTATTCTTTCATTCATGTATTTCTTACAGGTGGCGTTAAAAACAGACGCGTTTACGTCGTGACGCAATTTCCCGTGATTCTCTGCGGCTGAAAGGACATCAGAGGGCAAAGCGACGCTATCAGCGCTTTTAAAAGTGTATGTTTACGTCTATTTGCCGCGGTTAATCT
This sequence comes from Odontamblyopus rebecca, assembly GCA_030686955.1. NCBI lineage: Eukaryota > Metazoa > Chordata > Actinopteri > Gobiiformes > Gobiidae > Odontamblyopus > Odontamblyopus rebecca. Next base: position 32,140,250 of record CM060657.1, read on the forward strand.
TACGTTTGTGCATTTTATAAATAATTTGAAGTGAATTTAATATTTAATTGGTTAACCTGACGCCCGGTTTGGACTTCATTCGGCGTATTTAACCTTGTGTATCTTATGATTTTAGCATCGGGCTGACGCTAAGCTAGTTGTTAAATGTGATCTAGCTTAGGTCGAAATGCGTCAACAGAGCCAACAAATGTTTAAATCACAGCTACAGTGATGAATGTGTCTTGTTTATTTGGGAGAATAAACTAATTGCTGCAATATGTATGTCGTGATACAGATGTCTGTGAATGTTGACGGCTAATGTTGCTTCTCTTGTGTCTCATGCTAACCTTGTGGACTCAGTGTTGCCTTTTCTCTCCCAGATCTAAATATACCTTACAACATGGCCGAGCATATTGAAGCAAAGATGAAGAACTACAAGACCGCTCCCTTCGACGCCAGGTTCCCCAACACCAACCAGACCCGTAATTGCTTCCAAAACTACCTAGGTAAGAACCACTTAGACAAATTTTATTGATCCACAAGGGAATTATTTGGACACAGTAGCTCACTCATCACAATATAATCTAATAACAAAAGAGTAAAAAATTTAAATGTAATAATAAATGATAAATAAGTAGCAAAAACATAAGAAGAGACAGGTGTCAAATATAGGGTGACCAGACATCCCTATTTACCAGGGACAGTCCCAGTTTTGAGTCATGTGTCCTCTGACCCAGCTGATTTATTCAAATCCAGTGATTTGTCACAATTTTATACAAGAAATGTCCCAGATGTCACTATTTTTGACCAGTCTGATCCCCACCGACAGTAAAAGGCATAAATTGTCCTTTGTTTAGGTAAAATACAAAAAATCTGCTTAAAAATAACAAAAAGAAAATGTGACTATACTGACACACATTAGTGCTGAGTGCATAACAATTTTCCTTAATTACACACTCGTTTCACATTTGTATTATTACCATCCAACCCAAACCAGGAATGTCCCAGTTTATTTTGATAATCTGGGTACCCTAGTCATATAATACATAATTATGTAAATGTATGTACAAATCAAAATAAAATGGAAAAATAGAAAATCTAAGCTGTATACAAGAGGTCATAGGAAGACAGTACAACAATGATATGATGGTTATCTGTTCCATAGGGGTGAGTTGTACAGAAGGAAGTATTATCACTCAGACCCTGAGTGCCCGAGAGAGTGGCAGCAGTCACAGTAGCTCCTAACCAGGGTCATTGTATTAACTGGGCAAAAACAACATGTTGTACATGACATTATCTATGGTTTAAAGTTGACAAAGCGTCATAGGTTTAAAATGACCATAACAATATCTATTTCTGTCTACTCTGTTATCTACTGAAGACTTTGCTGTAACTTATCAACTGACCTCTTGATGAATAAGCACATGAGATCTGTCACAATCACATGTTTTAGCTAACTTTGCTACAGAAAATTGACAAGCAGAAATACTGAAACCACCACACTGGCACAATAATATCTACAGTGTCATGTTAACTATATTGCTGTCTACAACTTAAATCTTATCACAGGCCATACTACAAAATAAACGCTTGTCTTCCCGACTAGGTTATGGTATACTAGTGCAAAGAAAAGGTAGATGCAATAAATATTGAGACCCCAAAAATATTGTTTACTTCTCAGATGTTGAAGATGAGTCGATCGAATCATTGTGACATTCCTAAATAGTGACTGTGGCAATCTCATCCCATGTTTTTCTCTTACCCAGACTACCACAGGTGCAACAAGGCCCTGTCAGAGAAGGACCAGGACACATCCCCCTGTGAGTGGTACCAGAGGGTGTACAAAAGCATCTGCCCCACAGCATGGGTAAGTTTATGATAGCGGTTACAATAATATATCCATTTTTTTCTCATCAATGGTAGTAGTGCTGGTTTTATTTTGTCAACATTATTTCTCAGTAAAAATTTAAATGTTTTCTAAGTAATTAAATAAGGTTTTTTTGTTGGGTTTTTTTAATGGAAATTGTCTAATGAACTTATGAACAATATTCCTCTTGTTTTGTGGTTTTAATTTCTCTTTTGCTCTTTATATTTATGGTACTTATAGAGGCAGTTATTTAGGATTCTTTTATTAACTATGTGGAAAAATTATTAGTACTCACCAAGTTCTTTCAGTTGGTTATTTTAAAATAATATTGTGCAATTCATGCTTATGTGGTATTTTTATCTTCAGGTGAACGGTTGGGATGAAGGCATCGAGAATGGCAATTTTGCAGGAAAAGTTTAAACGTAACCAACTCTGACCCGGACAGTCAACTTAAATTCTGTGACACCTTTACCTCTGTACTGTGCCTAAGGACATCTCCCACCATTACATAGACTCTACTATTGTTCTGTTACCTTAAATTTGAACCACGCACAATTTTTTGCTATCAAAACATGAGAGGTTTATCAAGTCCTTTTTTAAATGAATATTGTTCACAGTTAAAATTCCAAATCCATAAAATGGTCTTATAAATGTTTTGTTAAATTGAAACCAAATAAAATATGATTGACAACACAGCCTGTGTTTCAAGTGGTTATTAACTGTAATATGTGCAACTAATGTCCAAACGGTTACAGTAGAAATGATTTAAGGTTAAAGTATCATTTGTATCACGCATTAACATTAGTATGATTATTATGACTATTAGGGATTTGGAAAAGAATTTCCCCTTAAAGATAATCAAGTGTAATTCTGAAGTTGAGGTTTTGCACAGCCAATTGCCTGAACATCCTTCTGCCACATGATGGTGCTGTTGTGCTTTGAAGAGGCAAAACAACTGAGGACAAGATAAGAGTTGAATGTTTTTATGAATGGACTGTGCTTCTGGATGTAATGTAGCTATTGCAATGGCACATTTTAAAAAAGGATGTGTTTCTTAAGAAAAAGGACTAATTGTTTTATCACTTCTACTAAAATAATGTCAAATTACATATTAAGCCCCTGGCAGAAATTTATAAAATGTATTGTGATTCTGCTAAGGTATTTGATCCAACTAGGTTATTTGATTACTTTTACTTTGAAGCAATTTCCCATTTGTACAAGTTTGAATGGAGTATTAATTATGTGTCTGTCTGATTTAAACACAAGAGGGCAGTGTAGTACTTTCACAGCAGCCAAACTTAAACAGTCCAGTACATTTAGATCGGCTTTACCTAAACCTCACACAAAACTCACGTAAAACACACTTTCTCATTTCTGTCTTGCATAATAACAATTTGTGACTAGAAATAACTGAATATTTTCACCTTTTGCCTGATTAAAGCCTTGTCAAATTAATTATATATGGGATGATTTACAGGTCAAGATAGTGAATATATATTGACACTGTAATGAAGCGACGCAGAATGGCAAAGCTGATAAGAAAATATTGACAAAAAGCTGCAAAATAACTTGATTTCTTACTTTTCAGTAGTTTAAGTTGTTTATATCTATATTGTTTTGTGCATTACTACTTCTTCAACCAAGACATTTCAGATGGATGGCAAAAAATAAAAAAGTCTCAATCCACTTTATTTATATAGCATATTTTACAAACAAAACTGTTTCCAAAGTACTGCACAGAGACCAAGACCAAAAAGGACAACAAAAAGTATAAAAGCTACATTTTATTTTACTAGTGTTAAAACTATAAAAAAAAAAACAATCTGATAAAAGCAAAAAGTTGCATTTCTGCAGTGTCACTCCCCCATATTCTACCCGACAAGATCATTTTAGAAGCTCTGACTAACCATATAACAGCAAATGTCAGCTCTGTAATCTATTCATTATTAGACAAATATGAGTTTAGTCATGTGTTTTGACTGACATGTGTGGTTTGCTCTGTCATATCCCTTTTAAGTGCTATCTTTCCTGTTTAGAATTGTGTGTATGACTCTCTTCCTGTCACATAAGTTTGTATCTCAACTATATAATGTGACAAAGTATTGAACAGGCGTCTTTGTTTCTGATAAGTAGTGGGGTGGATACTATACTGACACAAATCATAATCTCTCTTTTTAGGAATTCTCCAGACAACAATCATCTGATATTTGTGCCATTTTTGATAACAAATGAGCTCAAATTTGCTGTAAATCTTCTGTTATCACATATTGTGCTTCTTTCAATGTTTCTCCGTTGCAAATACTGTGGCAATGGTGAAGTCTGATTAAAATCTGGTTTAGATCTGGTATAGTACTGTTGTAGACCTGGTTTAATACTGGTGGTACTCGGAAAGCCAAATCTTTTCTAGACTAGCACTTGGATTCAAGGAATTGTCATTGTCAAAAGTAACAACAAAATTACATTTAAACAGTAGCAAGTGCAAAGACTTTCAGTGCAATTCATAGAGTGCAAATACTGGAATATAAACATAATAGGGGTGTAATGATATCTAAGTCTCATGATATATCATCGCGGTATGAACGTCACGGTATGACATTTATTGCGATATCGCGGGAAGGCTCATGATACGGTGGGGAGGCTCACGATATTACGATATTCTACATAATAACAAGACTGACAAAATGCTTTTGTCATTTACTGTCACTAGGAATGTAACGATATCCACATCTCACTGTATGATATTTATTACAATATTTTGTGGAGGTTCACAAAACTGTGAATATGCTACTTTTAAAAAATGGCTTCACAGGACTTAATCCAAAGAATGAAGATTTAAAAATGCTTAGAACAGTTATTTCTTCATGTCCTCTGCACTAAAATGTAGCAAGGGATCATGGTCTATGTAGTTCCCTCTGTTTTTTTAGCTACTTCTGCATCAGAACTATTCATTTAACAAACTTGAGACTTGAGACTTGAGATTCGATATATTTTGATGGTCCAAGATATTATTCTGAGACCTTTGACGATACGATATCACAATATTTCGGTTATTGTTACATCCCTAAAACATATACATACTGAGTCCAGTTCAGTTATGGCAGGTGTGGAGGGTTACAGGGGGACATGGGTAGAAGGAGACGGGACATTAAAGGTGGTACTTGGAATGCTACTAAACTAGAAATCAGATACCAATCAATACTGTCTTTGAATCATGTATATTATCTTTGTATTACATTATATTTTCATGCTGTGGCTTTTATAATGTAGTGTTTTATATAAAAGCCCATTGGGACGACCACTGAAAAACAAAAACCTCTCCTGTATTAGAATGAGCTTGTAGACCAATGGTTTCTTCACCTAACATAACATTTGGTTTTCCGAGTACTACCACATCTAGCTATACTACATCAGGCCCTACTTAGACTTAGTTTCAGACAAACTATTGATCCACAAGGGACATTATTTGGACACAGTAGCGCACACATCACAATATATCATCATAACAAAAGAGAAATGGTAGTAATACATTTTTAAAACTAAGCAGCAAGAGACTGAAGTTAAGTTAAATTCGAGTTAAATGGTCTAAATCTAAGATATTGTAATCCTAAATAATAATTAACCCAACAGAGGAGTAAATTTGACTTAACAAAATAGTCAACTCAAACGTCAGAGGGCCGTGTATAACCGCAGCTGCGTAACCACACCTTGAGTAGCACGCTTATAGATGAAAATATGCGCTGCACCTTAAATACATGAAATATATAGAGACCATTTACTGGAAAAGCTATTTAAAATGTCCATAACTTTCCCTTTCTGCGGAATTGTAAAATTCCTGAAGGTTTTAAGTGGGCTGTGAAGATTAGTTGATGAAGAATTAGGAAGGCTCCCGGTTTGTTTGCCACCCACTGAGCTGGTCTTATGATTTGTGCATGACCGAGCTTTGTGTCCGCGCCCCCTCCGAGAGCAGCGGGCGCAGGCAGGACACAGGCACAGAGCCCCCTTTCACAGGCCTGTCCCGCTCCAACTGCCCCGACTGCCCCTGTCCCCACTTACACGTGGGGTTATGTCAGCAGTGTTTAGAACTATTAAGTGTGAGAGCGCCTTTATTTATACAGTGCAAAACCAACAAATGTGTTCAAGTTTCCAATTATAGGTGACATTTTGAAGACTTTTCACAACTCAAAGGAAATTAAAGTTTTTATTGTTTTTTTTTATTCCTATAGCTGCAGATTCATTTGTATCAGTTTTGGTCCAACTTAAGCTCAAACCCTGTGATAAACTACTTTGGTAATGGTTTCGGATCAACTGTAACTGTTAGGGACCTAACAATAACTGAAATATGGTGATATCGTATCTTCAAAGGTCTCACAATAATATCGTGGACCTTTACAATATATCGAGGCATTTTTAGAGGAAAAAGTCACATATTCACAGTTTTTTGAGCTTCCACAAAATATTGCAATACATATTGCACCATGAGATATTTATTGTGAAAATATCGTACAGAGATTTGGATATTGTTACATCCCTAATGACAATAAATGTTGTACAAAATGACTGGTCAAAGCATTTTATAATGTCAGTCTTGTTATTATGTTTAATATTGTAATATCGTGAGCCTCCCCACCATATCGCGAACTTTCCCACGATATCATAATAAATATCGTACTGTGAGGTTCATATCGTGATGATATCGTATTGTGAGACTTAGATATCGTTACATCCTTAGTAACTGTAACTGCTTTATTCCACAACAAGCTTTTAAACAGTTTGGTCTAACATTTATTTAATTACAGGCATTTAAAAATACAAAAATATTTAAATATAATTTAAAAAAAACACATTCCTACTAGGGCTGAGTATCATTAAGAAGTTGCTGATACAATACATATCTCGATACAGTGCACTTTTGGTTAGATATAATATATTTCAAATCGATTCAATACATTTAAATAAAAAAGGATAAATGATGGCTGTGATACTAAAAAAAATTTGTAACCACTTCTTGTGCAAAGTTGCTATGAAACACACCCATTTTAATCATCAAAACAATGAAAATGTCAAATGTGTTACATAAACAAGTTTCCTTCCTCTAAACAAGCAACAAAACTGTAGCACTGTAACAAAATAATTACCCAATATTGATACTGTATCATCACATTAAACGATACGATAAACGATTTTTGCACACCCCGAGTAACCATCTGACTGTCTTCATAAAGATAAATATGTTGAATGCCAAACTGTGGAATATTTAAACAACTCTAAGCATCTTTATGGAGACAAGTAGGTGGTGTGCGGGAAAAGTTACGCAGTGTACCTTTAAGTCGTAAAAACATTTGAGACGCTCTAATTTAACCTCTATATATTCCACATACCTAATTTTGTGTAACAATCTTTGTCATGTTTCTAATCTTACTATGAACTCGAATCATTTGTCTTTGGTCCTACTGTGGTAATTACAATACAAATTTTGAAGCACGATATATGGCTACAGAGAAATACTGTGATAAAAGATCATATTGTACTATTGATACAAAGCAGGATAATCCCAGTAAAACATTTTTAAATAGACAGAATCATTAAAAAGCCTGAGCTGCAACAAATAAATAACAGAATGAACCAATATTTATTCTACCTCCTAGCTTAAATGTTGCGTTTTACATAAAATTGAAAGAAATCTCCCCATTATTGCAAAGAAATTGAACATAATTAGCCCCAAACGGTATTATCCCAGCTTTCATACATTGAACAATAAGTCAGTACAGTAATTATTGTGACAGGTCTTGCTACGTGTGATACCGAGCGTAATAATGTAGTTTTCAAGGTTGACCTCAGTTCACTTCTGATGTGAGTGAATGAGAGGAGGATGCAGTGGGAGGAGTCTGTGCTGAAACGACTGAGGTGGGCTCTACAAACGGACTCATTTGTGTTCATCTTTACAACAGCAGGTTTGTAGAAATACTAACAACACTATTTACTTTTCTCACATAGGCGTAGCCTGTAATATTAAATACACATGTCTAATGCTGTTTGTTTTGATCAGGTTCTTCTACTACTCTGAAGGGTCCAGTGAAACATTTTACTTAAGTTTTACCTCTGAAGTGGTTGGATTTGTCTAAAAAATTTGCAAAAATGCAGCGCATGGAGGATGAAAAGGTAAGCTGACATTTGTTGCCTATGAATGTATATAATGATCTATTTTTACTTAAACTGTGATTACTAATACATATAGTACATCATTTTGTTTACAGAACAAAATAGGTAAAATAAAGCTTTGCGATTAGATTTCCGATTTCTGATTTACAGGTAGGATTCGGGTAAAATTTCACATTTTAAACATGCCCAGGAGCACTGACATATGAGACTGAAATATGAATTGTTAAAGTAATACAACCATACATGAATTATAGATCATTTTTATAGTTTCAGGCTATTTTACTCTGGTTTTTGTAGTGTTTTCTAGTGTTTTGTAACAAGTAAAGTATACACATGTATGGAGCTTACAGTCTGTACTTTTCCTCTTTGGCAATGAAAACTTGGGTCAGGTCAAAACAATGACAGTGGGTAAGGGGGCAAGTAGCAACCTGTGTTATAGTTTCCAGTGTTTAGACTCAGGTACTACATGTAGACAACACACGGCAGTCCACAAACTGAGCTTTCATTATTAAACATTCTCTATTTTAATCTTTGATTCTATTGAACTGTGTAAAGGATTTCCTGCACCTATGAGCTGAAGCAGAAGTTGCACGCTTTGTGGGTTTTCTTTTGAAATCTCCAGCCAATAGTTGAGTTGTACAGCTGACTGCTTAGCTGATTTGCATCAGGACTATTGCTCAAAGTAACAGAAAAACCACAACATTTTATTACAATGTATTTGTACTGCCTACTGTAATCCAGCAGTTTAACACATATTTCTGCTATGTTTCCTACTAGGTTAAACTAATTTCATCAAAAAAATGTTAACAAAAATAGTAAAATTAAAAAAAAATCTTTTCTCAGTATTTTTCCTGGTTGGACAGAGCTACAGATATGACATATGTAGAGGTAATTCCAGGAACCATAATGTAAACAAGGACCAGAACTTGTCTAAACTGTCTAAAGTGCACACAAATTATGATTAGACTAATATAACTAAACAGCTTAATTTTGTTAAACAAAGGTTTAAAAGCCAGCAAAAGCCTTGCTTGTGCGTTTTACCATTTAGAAGTTTTTACATTGCCTTGAATGTTACGGGATTAAATTTATTCATCTCCATACAAGTCAGATCTGTGGAGAGGCAAGCATGCTCCTAAATGCAACAACTACATATAAACATTTAACATACTTTTTCTCAGACTCACAAAATTGCACAAATGTGACTAAACTATAAAAGCTAGTATTAAGCCATATCTCAAATTACGTAATAGCTCTGGCAACCTTTATTATATGAGACAGTATACTACTATACTATTACTACTATACTACTACTATACTACACACTAACACACATGCGTTTTACTGATCTATGTTGTTATTTTGTTGTTTCCTCATCAAAAACATCCCTGGAGTTGTGTTTTCTGTCATTCACATGTTTAATACACAAATCCTGCATATTTGAGGTTAGTTTTCTCAATCGGAAAACACCTTGTGATATCATGTGGCAACACTGGAGGTGCTGTGTTTTTAAACTCCCTACACCTTCGCTACAATCAGTTGGATAATTTCAGCCCTGAAATTGCCTATATCTGAACCAAAAGTAAACGGTAGTGGTTACATGGCAGCATTTTGAGCTTTGTAGATAAACATACTACCAGTAATGATGCAGGATTACATGTGTGAATTAAACAAAACACAAATCTGAGTATGCTTTTGGTGAGGTAACAACATTCTAACACGACTAAAAGCTCACAAGAGTCAATTTTGCATAATATACTCAAGATTTTAGCCCAAAACAACATCTATTCTATGTATAAATACATGTCAAAGCCATATTCCTGTGCTTCATATCGTAGACTGTAAAACATTCAGAGCATGTGCTCATAACGCGTATCAGGCATGTCCACACAACCAGCAGAGACTTGCGTAGCTCTGAGTCCTGCATCTTGACACAGAGCCACACCTTTGTTCAAAATGTTCTTAATAATTCATACATACGTATTACTCAAGATCAATAAGGCTTAACAGGACAAATAATATTTCAGTATTTGATGAGCCATGACAGGCAGCCTCATGTTTCGTAATCTTCATAATCACCTAAGATTTATGTCATGTACGTCAAATATTATACATAGTTAGAACAAATCTTAACATCAACCACATTCCACATTTACATTCCATGTTTAAATACTTTTATAGACAAAATGTTCAGTACGTAACAAGTCACACCTTGATAATAACTTATTATCTCAGAGTGGAATAAATGCACGCGTAGCAAACATTTCCATCATCCCTTTTTATAAATGAATAAGTAAACTATAAATATAAGGACAGACAAGGGAAAAAACAGATGTAAGGCTTCATGACTAATCTGAATAATCATGACTAATTAAATTTAAAGGTGCACCGTGTAACTTTTCTGGTCCCCCAGCTGCTTGTCTCCAGATGTTCTTCCACCGTATGGCATTAAAATGATTTATATTTTTCTCAGTAAGTGGTAAAATCAGACAAATGTTTCACACTCTAAAACATTCTGACTGTGAGTGCAGTTGCCTCTCCACAGACCTAACTTGTAATTTGTAACTTGTGGTGCAACTGCTTGTCTCAGTGGAGATTTTTGGTCATATTATGAAACTTTACAGGTAAAGAACGGCATCTTCCTAGAGACAAGCAGGTCGTTGCACCGTTAAAAATTGCAAACCTTTCTGGACATGTCTTAAGATGAGAGGTTTTATCATTTCAATTTGGGAGTTTGGGAGTTTAATACAAAATACAACTTATTTGCCTGCATATTTTCATCAGATGAAAATGGTGATTAGTAGCAGCCCTGGTATTAGTCTGTTGTTATGGGTTAAGCCCACGTCTAATTCTAAAAGCAGCAGGGAAATATTCACAATAGGATTCAGTGTTATTAACTCAAGGGTTTCCTTCAGCTTCTTAAAAGGAGAAAACCTCCCAGGGTCATAGTGCAAAACTGGTGACTCACTAATACATTTCATCATAGATTTTCTCAAGTATAAAATTCTTGTTTTACTTAATGTTGCTGACGACAACTGAAAACACTTTGTGATGACTAAAAGTACAAATGTGGGTGACTAACAAACACTAAGTAAAACGAATTGTCGGGACAAGTGGAGACCCGATTCATCCCCAAATGAAACAGTGCATTTTGAATTAAATGTTAAAAGAATATATTTTCGCAGGATTGGGCAGATTAATCAAATTTTAATTGAAATCAAAATTCAGTCATTTCTAATCATCAATAAACAGCTTTTTTATTGAGAGGTCTACAGCCAAACCTCTGTCAGTAAATTCATGTTTTTTGGAGCGGAGTTTGGACTTTGGAGAAAGAAATCGCACTATTTTTGTTTATCCACAATGGCAATGATACAAATTCTGCACTGTTTATGTTCAGGAAATTTATACTGACTGATTGACACTCTTATTTGTGTTTATTGTTACAAAATACATTCAAAAATCATGAGCTATATGAGTAAAACAAAGTGATTTTTTCCTCTTTGGTGGAAAAAGAAAGGTAAAAAAAAAAGTAACAAGGAACTAAACCTTGACTAGACCATAGAACAAGACCAAACCAAGTCTACGTCAGGACTAAACCAGAAACAAATGAGCCTAAAACTAAAATGGGCCCAGGTGAACACTAGAGGGACATTCTGTATAAAATTGTTAACAGTATAAAACCCTGTCCAGTGTGGTTGAAAATTCTTTACTGGCAACAACAATTTAGTTAGTAGAATTTGCATGAAAATTCTCTGAAACAAAACTAAACATCGTGTTCTTGTAAAGATGAACAGAGTGCAATGTTACATACTTTATAACCTTGTACAGTGGATACAGAGGGACTGCAGCTGCTGAAGCACAAAGCTGAAATCAAGGGAGAGAAAAGGAGAAAGGCTCATTGTGTCTAATTACCGGCCTGAAAATAAACAACAGGAGCTTTGTGAATGAGGCAGGAACAAGCCATTCATACAGACGACTGATTGGGCACTGACGCGTCCACTGGTATGATGCTTGTGTATTAGAGGTGAAGAATATATTGCAAATTAATTATGAGTTGACACAGTATCCATATAGCAAGAAAAGATTAAAAGATTAAGTTTAAAGAACACTTCTATGGGGAAATTTGTCTTCTGAATTTGATCCATCCTTCAATGCCGCTGGGGGAGTCTGTGAGGAGCAGTGCAGGGACCCAACTCCACATTTTGAACTATAAGCTTAACCAGAAATATCTTAAAAGAGGATTTTTTATCCAGTTGTTTGGTTGATTGAAATAGTGCAAGTAATGCGTAGTTTTTGACAAAGACAAAGCTCCAGCTCATGGTGCCCCAACAGCCCCCACAGTGTTTTAAGTCTCGTCTTAAGACCCACTTTTACTCTCTGGCCTTTAACACCACGTGAGTTGTATGGTCCTCTGTGTTTTTTTTATTTATTTTAATGTTTTTATTTAACTTTTTTTATTATTTTATGTATTTTCTTGCTCTTTAATAGTTTAATAGTGCTCTTATTTGATTTTACTAGTTTTATTATTTTTATGAGGACTTGTGGAGGCAACTAGAGCTTTATTTTTATTTCTATTGAATATATTTTATTTATTTATTTGTGCAGCGCTTTGGAAACTCTTTTGTTTATGAAATGTGCTATAGAAATAAAGTGGATTGGATTTAAGATGCAGTTTTGTTGTTCTTGTTTTTGGGCTTGGTTTAGTCTGTACGTTTTTATTTTGTCACTGTCTGACTACGAAATCAGTTTACGGTACATCTTTGCTTAACTGGGCTTATCTGATTTTGCAATACTGGTTCTGCCAAATTAAGCAAAGTTACCAAATTCTGCACTTTTCTAATATCTTACTCACCTCACTGTCTAAACAAATCTTCCATTTTCTATGCCCACAGCCAAAGAAAACCATCACTCCTTACCTTCTGTTTTGTGTGTCCACGGCTGTGATCGGGTCTCTGCAGTTCGGCTACAACACAGGGGTCATCAACGCGCCGGAGCAGGTCTGTGTAAGGGGGTCTGAGGAAACCGAAAAGTATTTAAGACATATCTGGAGACAATTTTTCCTTACATAATATGCTGCTGTGCTACTACCCTCTTTAATTAATTGTGTATTTTATATTGCTTAATGCTGCCCTCAAGTGGACATTGTACAAAACACAACAAACACTACAAAAAAGACATTTGTTGAAAAAAAAAAAAAAACGGATCTGAGAAGCATTTACACAATGGACCAGTTCTTGTTTCAACACATTGCCTCTAGTTTCAAGCAAACTTTTACTAAAGGGAAAGTAAAGAGCACTTATTATCCATTGGATATTAGGCATGGGACGATATAGAAATTGTGTGGTGATTATCATGGCCAAGATAATTGTGATTAATGATTATATCACGATAATTATGAAAGTTGCTGACAGTTTAATAATGTTATGGATCTGAATAATGATCATTTGAATATTATCAATAGGCTCCATATTTAAACAACAGTTATAGTGTTGTAGTTTGCTAGTGAAAGTGAAAACAATCATGATTTAGAAGAAAGCATCATGGATAAGTATGTTTTCCTGTGCATTCTGGTCATTCATGGCGATTATCTTTGTAGGCGATTATCACGTTTATATCAAAATGTGCCACAAACAATTATTGTCTACCCTTATCACGATAAACGATATTATTGTTTATTCCCCTTATTAGTCCCATCCCTACTGGATATGTATTGTTTTTATTTCAAACTTACATGGTCCCGTTTATATAGTGCAATTCCACCCGGCCAGCCCCGAAATGCCATGAAACAAGCAAAATAATTTATGGTATAGGATCAGGAATAAATTCAAGTCAATTTATGATAGATATTTCATTATCCAGTGTAAATTCTGTTTCATTAAGTGGTGGGAAATGTGTTGGGGACTTGCGCTGTTCTGTGTAACCTGGTTATGTGGCTAATTACAATTACATGGCTAGAATTATACTCAATTACAACTTGTACTCAGTTACTACTTTTCACCCCTGGTTTTAACAAATACAAACCTTGATCTCAATCCATTTTTTGATTCGACAGAAATTGCGTCTGTTCTTCCAAAACGTGTCGATCGAGCGGTATGGGGAGCCCTTCACTCCTGGAGCCAACACGATGGTCTGGAGTTTCGCTGTGGCCATCTTCAGTGTGGGAGGGATGGCCGGATCCTTCTCTGTGGGGGCCCTGGTGGACAGATTTGGCAGGTGAAAATAGGACTGATGACTATAGATTTTTGTAGAATTTAACTATGAAGATACACCGTGATATTTTTTATATTAATACTGAATTCAAATTGATAAAACTTTTTACTCGTAAAGATTCACTATACTATTGGTACAACATTTCTGAAGTGTTGTGAACATTTTTGAAGTGATTTTGCCAGTAGTTTAAGAAATCAGCACTTACCCCAGTTAAATTTTAGGCCATATTTATTGTATTCTAGGTCATACAATTTCATTTAACCTGATAAAAATAAATTACAGTGCAAAAATGTTAAATGTTTTTAATCCTGAGAAATTTCTCACATTTCTGACCAGGCTGAATTCTTTACCCCGATTTCAAGTAGCTGTAACTTATCTAGATTATTTTCCTTTTATGTATGTATTTTTAAATGTAGTCACTAGTCAAATCACTAATAATATTCTTCAGTTTCCTTTATATACAGTCAGTGTTTTTAAAGTAACAGTTTATATTCTCTCTGTGTTTGTGCGTAGGCGTAAGTCCATGCTGCTGGCTAACATCCTGGCCGTGTTGGGAGGAGGTCTGATGGGCCTGTCCAGCCTGAGCCGGTCCTTTGAGATGGTCATCATTGGGCGTTTGATCATAGGTGTTTTCTGTGGTCTGTGCACTGGCCTCACGCCCATGTACATCGGTGAGATCTCCCCCACGGCCCTCAGAGGAGCTTTTGGGACGCTGCATCAGCTCGGGGTGGTCATAGGCATCCTCATCGCACAGGTACGACCCAACTTGAATTTACGACTAACTGCAAATATGTATATTAACTTAAATGAGAGGAATTAAAGGTATGTGCCGATATGTCATTTTTCTGTCTACATGGAGATGTTATTGGAATGTTTCAGTGTGGCAACTTTTGCATCTCCACAAACTGGTGGCAGACCCTGTACAAAGTTACTTAGTGCAGCTTTAAATGTTTTTGTGATTAGGGCAGTTGTGACTGAAGACAGAAATTCAATCCAAATGCTTACTGTTGTCCTGGTTTAAATAATAATAAAACATGTATTTATTTATTTCTTTAATAGGGACAGTGCATATTAATGAATATCTA
Organism: Odontamblyopus rebecca; assembly: GCA_030686955.1. Classification (NCBI taxonomy): domain Eukaryota; kingdom Metazoa; phylum Chordata; class Actinopteri; order Gobiiformes; family Gobiidae; genus Odontamblyopus; species Odontamblyopus rebecca. Next base: position 32,155,547 of record CM060657.1, read on the forward strand.
CAATGTTGCAGTGTAAATATGCCAGATGATAGCAAAAAAGCTCATTTCCATCTGTAGTCCCTAGGCGGGTGACACCACAGATTTAGAAGCAAAATAAAAACAAGTTACAATAGCAAGAATTAAACAGCAAAAGTGTCCACAAGTCTGTCTTATATATAGAGCTTTCCAGACATTCAAAGTTATTTTATTCATTCACTTCATACTCTGGTAGTAAGAAAGTATTGTGGCCACAGCTGCTGTGGGGCAGACTGACGGAAACAAGGTCCCTCCGACCACCACCAACACCCACGTTCACACCACTTTATTAGATTATGTGGGTGAAGTGTTTTTTGCAACTGGCACCCCACTGTGACACCTGATCTCTACCGCTATATCCAACCAGGAAGTAAAATCATAAACTTCACCAAAATTACAAAACTAGAAAATACTTAGAAAGATTTTTTGTAGAATCCTAAATATAATCATATATTAACTATATTTGACAGAAATGAGTGGTCTAACCTGTCAGATGCACTTCCAATTTCAATTTCAATTTTGAGATTAGATTATGCAGTGTCTTGTTATTGTTATGTAACTGAACTGAACTTGTTTTGCTGTTGTTTGCTGCAGATCTTTGGCCTGGAGTTCTTGCTGGGCTCGGACGTGCTTTGGCCTCTACTTTTGGCTCTGACCATTCTGCCCGCGGTGCTGCAGTGCATCATGTTGCCCTTCTGCCCCGAGAGTCCCCGATACCTCCTCATCAACCTCAACAAGGAGGATGAGGCCCGCAAAGGTCAGGCTCTGCACTCACCTTAAACAGTATGGGAATATATACTCATCTATAAGGCTGCATTCACATACTGGTGTAACATTCTGAATTGAATATTAAATAATATAAATATAATTCTGGGTTTTAGATGGTTTCAAATTACATCATAACATTTTACTGGCCAATAATATTTGCTACAGATGGAGACAGATAAAATGAATATTGTTAAAATGCAGGTTTCTGTTGTAATACAGTGAGTTTCTAGGTCTAGTCACTAAAAGAAATGATTAGGTTCAACATTTGTGGATTTACTTTTTGGATATGTCATGTGAAAGCACAAAGTTCCCATCAAAGAGTATAACATCAGCCTTTTTCTAAACTCTGAAAACCACAAACAGTGCAAAAAGGGCTGCTTATAAAGGCTGTATGAAAATATTGAGATATGCAATATGGCTATGGCTAACCGAGACACTTTAATGTACTTTAAAACTTTAATGTTTTTTGACACAATAACTTCAGTTTATATGTGCATGTTTACAGGCCAGACTGTTAAAATGGAAAACATAACAGACAGAACCAAGATTAAATTAAGGCTAGTTTAGGTTTTAATGAGGAAAGTGGGTTTAGGGACCCAGCTCCTAACCTATCAACAATCAGGGGCAGTTTCCTCTGTCAGTTATGTTTTTCAGTGTAAAACATTTTTTCAGTGTCCAAAAGGAAATTTCACAAATGTTGAACCTGATCATTTATATTAGTAACTACACCTTTGAACTCTTTCTATATCCAGCAAACTAGCTGTAGATGAACACAATACAGCACTGGGAACCCACCTCCAGATTAGGAGTTAGGTCATGACTACGAACTACAATATTACTGTATCGTTAAAGGTCTCACAATAATATTGTGGACCATCACAATATATCAAATCACAATTCTCTTGTGAATAGTTATGATGCAGAAATAGCTAAAAAACAGAAGGAACTACATAGACCATGATCCTTTGTTCCTTTTCAGTGCAGACTACATGAAGAAATAACTGTTCTAAGCACTTTTAAATCTTCATTCTTTGGATTAAGTCTTGTGAAGGCATTTTTAGAGGAAAAAGTAGCAGATTCACAGTTTTGTGAGCCTCCACAAAATATTGCAATAAATATCATACTGTGAGATGTAAACTGTGAAAATATTGTACAGAGAGATTTTGCTATTGTTCCATCCCTAATGACAATAAATGTACCAAATGACTGGTCAAAGCTGGTCAGTCTTGTTAATATGTAGAATATCGTAATATCTTGATCTTTCCCACAATATCACAATAAATATTGTACTGTGAGGCTCATACCATGACGATATCGTATCATGAGACTTAGATATCATTACACTCCTAATGTTATGGATTACCTTGGTATTGTACATAAAAGTTATAAGCTTATTTAATTTATTTAACGTTTATCTCACCTCTGATTCCCCGTAGCCATGCAGCGTCTGCGTGGCCATGACGACGTAAACAGTGATATTCAGGAGATGAAGGAGGAGGGTCTGAAAATGTCCATGGAGAAGAAGGTCACGATCCCAGAGCTTTTCCGGTCTCCTGTTTACCGTCAGCCCATCATCATTGCCATCGTCCTGCAGCTCTCACAACAGCTCTCCGGCATCAACGCAGTGAGTACCAAGGCCCTGTCAGCACATTAAGTACATCACTGAAGAAAATAAACTGTTTATAAGGCTACTGTAAATCACCTAGCGGCTTGATAACATTTAGGAATCTCTAGGAATTTGCAATAATTTCAAGCTGCACTATGGATGATATAAAACTTATCTCACATACATTTATTTAATTATGGGGGTTTATACGGCTAATTACGATTGAAAACATACGTATGGTCAGTTCTCTTATATGGCTGTGAATGCTGGACAATCACCAACAAGTTAAGGAAGAAACTGGAGGCAACCGAAATGTGTTTTTTAAGGAGATTATTAAAGATATCATGGACAGAAAAGAAATCTAATCAAGAGGTGCTGGAAATGGCAAAGAAAGAAAAATCTTTAATTAAAACGATAAGAAAAAGACAGATGAAATTCATGGGCCATGTCTACAGAAAAGGTGGATTGGAACATCTCAGCATGACAGGAAAGATCGAGGGGAGAAGAAGTAGAGGTCGACAGCGAGAAACCTATGTAGACAGGTTAAACACCTGGGCAACAGCAAAGGCACTAAACAACAACCAATTCATGAATGCCTCGAATGAAAGAGACAGATGGAGAGCCATGGCCGTCAATGCCTGTTCCAGACAAGACACCTCATGATGATGATGATACGGCTAAAATACCTTTAAGAACATACAGGCAAAGTAAAAAAGAATCTCTACCAAAGTACATCTTTAATGCAATCCTGACTAAAGATTGTGGTACGAACATTTATACACAAACATCTTTTTACGTGAAGTGTAGCAACCTAATTAAATTACATGTTTGCTATGAAAAAATCCTTTTCTGTGCTGTATTGAGGCCAAGTAAGTAACTGTCCAGCCAAATGAAGTCTAATTCTTCAAAATAATTTATTCTGTCAGGTATTTTACTACTCAACCGGCATATTTACTACGGCCGGAGTGACTCAACCCATCTACGCCACAATCGGAGCTGGAGTCGTCAACACTGTGTTCACTGTTGTCTCTGTGAGTTTTTCACTAAATCCACAATTGATCTAAATATTAGAGAAGTTCATATTTGAAGTTCTGTTTGTTGATTTTGTTCCATGAAGCTCTTCCTGGTTGAACGTGCGGGGCGCAGGACCTTGCATTTGATTGGTTTAGCTGGAATGGCTGTTTGTGCACTGCTGATGACCATATCTCTTGCTTTGGTGGTACGTGACAGATATTTTTTGGATAAATAATATCATTTAGTAAATACATACAGTGGAATGCACATATCCAATGTTTACTTGAGTGTTACAAAGTTCAATATTACTCTTATTACATTAGCTTACACTTCCCATTTCAAATAAGTCTATAATTGACAAATACTTCAGTGATTATGTTGGACAGTTAAAGTTAGTAATTCTATATTCTCAAATCATGACAGTATTTTGCATTTCTTTATTTTTATTATTGAAAATTGGGAAATATCAGAATTTGTCTTTTGGTACTCCGTAGGTCTGTCAGAACCCAAGTGACATTTTCACCAAACACTTTTCTACTTTTCTACAAACTTAAAGCTACTATTCATAGGTTTATTTGATTATTTTTTACCAGTAGATGGCAGATGTGAAACGTGTTTTCCCTCCCTTCACCTGGCACTTTGTTCAGGATCACCTGTGCCCTATGCTCTTCTTCTGTCAGGCTAAAGCTGGCACACTCAGCAGCAGTAACATAGATAACCTCTAGTGGTGATATCTGAGAATATCCAGAAAATGTGCAAACGTGCATGTCTAGTTTTTATTTTCTATTTTGAAGTAACTGTAGTCTTTACTTAACTTGAATACAGTTTTAAGTTAGTACAATCACTTTACTGCACATTCACTAGTACTTTAGGTTTAATTGTACTCAGTGGACCATATTATTAAACGGTTATTTTCCCTCTTGAGCAGAAGACAAACCAAGCTCTGAGTTATCTGGCCATCGTAGCCGTCTTTGGGTTTGTGGCGAGTTTTGAGATGGGTCCTGGTCCAATCCCGTGGTTCATTGTGGCTGAGCTCTTCTCCCAAGGACCGCGCCCGGCCGCCATGGCTGTGTCCGGCTTCTCCAACTGGACCGCCAACTTCCTGGTCGGACTGGGATTTCCTAAACTGGCGGTATGTTTGCACTTATATGTAATTTGTTCTATTATGCATTTATAGGGTGTGGCCGCAAGGAATGTCATGATGCTGCTATGGGAAACTTTTTGGGACATTGTGCAAATTAATTGTTAATTTAGTTTGTTGTTAGAAACCCACATAAAATTCGATTAAAATTCATATTTCTGTAATCACTTTTACCCACAAACAACAAAACCTGGTTCAAAGTCTTCTCAGTTGGTATAAAATGTGTAAATTATATTGGGGTCTTGACATGATTATAAGCAAAAGTCATAAGCCATTAGGCAACAAGATTAAAGTTTGATACATTTAGTTTGTTGAACCAATAAAAGGTGATTAAGCTTTCAATGATCAATGTTTAGTTCTCCCATATTTCAATTTTGAACTTTCAAAATAATTCTCATACATGAAGCGTGCGTCTCTAAACTTGTCTCACCTTTTTCAGGAAATATGCGACGCTTATGTCTTCCTCATCTTCATGGTCCTCTTGATCTTCTTCTTCATCTTCACCTTCCTGCGCGTCCCGGAGACCAAAGGCAGGACTTTTGACGATATTGCCCAGGGATTTGCAGCAAGTGCAGGGAAGTCTTCAGCCTTGTCCCCTGCTCCAGAGGCTGTGGTGGTGGGTGGGTCTGAGCCTGCACCCATGTCCCCCACTGAGAAAGTACCCATGGTGGATTTGCCGCTGGAAAAGAAATGATGAATGACAACAATGTAATGCAGGTTTTAAACACAAAATTAAGTTAAAGGCAACTCACAAAACACAATCAAGCAGCTACATACAACAGAGTATGACTAGAATAAGACATTTCACTCATGCACATTTTTATTTTTGATCATGTGTCATTAAAGACTAATCACCTGGAATGTTTCACAGTAAAGCACTTAAATAATATATCTTTAGTTTAAAAGCAGGTCTTTTATTGCTTAAAAATACTTTGCATATTTACTGTGAAAGGAGTTGTCTTTCCATAGATCTGACGTGGAACATTCTATGGAAACATGAGCAGGAAGTGTACTCTCCAGAAAAGTTAAATAGTGCACTTTTAATTTACAACTCCTGTTTTATTCACAGTTAATATTTTGGTAGGGCTTTGATAGTTTATTTATTTATTTTATTTTAAATAATTCATGAATTAATTATTGCATTTATATAGCACCTTTCAAGACACCCAAAGCGCTTTACAGTTCCTTATTCATTCACTCCACATTGCCCTGGGGCAGACTGACCCATTACTAGGCAATGTGGGTGAAGTGTCTTGCCTAAGGACACAACCACAGTTTTTGTGACTGGCGCCTCCCTGTTTTTAATTGTTTTTTAATTGCAATTAGATTTGCAATGTGTTGTTTATGTTTTAACAGTAGGATTCTGCTCAGACTTGGGTTGTCAAAAGTCTAAAATTAGATACTAATCGATACTAAAACTAGTACTGAAACTAGATATTCACTTGAACCGGTATTAATACTAAAAATTCACAATTACAGTACAGAAATGAACCTTTCCTGAATAGCTTTAGAATGATCTAGAGCTGAACAAGAACAAGTATAAGACCACATGGACCACATGGACCACTATGGAGCATATACGTGGACTACTGAGGGACTATAGAGATGTAAAACTGCATCGGAATATAAAAGAAAGTATTATGATTTAATGTTGAAAATTACTTTCTATTGTCTAAAGAAAGAGTTTTTTATTATCATCGTGGTATCAAAATTGGTATCAAGTATCAAAACTATTCATTAGTATCAACATGAAGTTTGAAATTTTAGTATTTCATGTTTTCTAAACTGTAAAGCAGGTTTTATCTATAAAAAGATAATGTGTTTTCTGGAGATTAAATAGATATTTAGTGTTTGTAATTTACTATTTGCGACCATTCAAAATGCGATAAATCTTGCGGCCCTACATTTTAAAATAATGGTTACGTTCTGTGCAAATCAAACAATGGCTTAACATTACCAATGACATACAAATGGTGCTTCATGCACATCGCCACATAAGAGGATCAACATATGCCCCGAGTTAAGACCCTTACCACCCCCAATGTTAAAAGGCTGTAGGATTTGGGGTTTATTGTATTGAGGTCAGGCTGAAAAGCTGGTTTTGGAGCACGTAGCTTGACCCAAAAAGACATGTCAGAATCACTGCGAAAGGAAGGGACCAGTGTTGTCTGAGGAGAAAGAAATACACTGAAGAATGCTACAGGTTTTATTTTAACTGCAGAATAAGACACGATATTTATTTAATATATTTGATTATAATGAAACTAATGCCATAGACAGAGGTGAGTAGTAGTCAGTCACATTTACTTGATAAACTCTTAAATACAACTGAGTCATTTTCAGTACCTTTACTACTTGAGTGATATATTTTACAGTACTATAAAAGTACTATTACTTGAGCAATAATACTTCCCTTTGTCTAAAAGTGACAAAATCGTTATGTTGACCATATTTATTGGACAATTGTGTTTCTTGCACCGCTCCTTCATGATTTACTTTCTCATTTTTGTGGTATGACCTTTGAATTTTATATATTATTTCATCTGTCCAGTTAAATTCAAATTATGTCCAGACAATTTTAGGTTGACTAGTAGTTTCCTCAAATACTTTTCCTGCTTTGTACTTGTATTTAATACTATTAACTAATATTATTTTGAAGTAACTTGATCCTTAGTTGAGTACAATTTTGAGCATGTCTACCCACCTGTGGTCCTACATGCAGAATGTATTTACAGCAATGAAAACAGGTAATCGACTAAATCACAGACATTGGGCATTTGGGTTTTTGAAGCACAACCTGTTTTTCAATTTAAATCCTCATATCTTTACACTACCGTTCAAAAGTTTGGGGTCAGAAAAGCACAGTTTTTTCAATGAAGATAGCTTTAAACTAATCAGAAATACACTCTATACATTGCTAATGTGGTAAATGACTATTCTAGCTACAAATGTCTGGTTTTTGGTGCAATATCTACATAGGTGTATAGAGGCCCATTTCCAGCAACTATCACTCCAGTGTTCTAATGGTACAATGTGTTTGCTCATTGCGTCAGAAGGCTTGTGCAGTCATGTTAGCACAGATGAAAACAGTTCAGCTGGTTAGAAAAGCTATAAAACTGACCTTCTTGGAGCAGGTTGAGTATCTGGAGCATCACATTTGTGGGGTCAATTAAATGCTCAAAATGGCCAGAAAAAGAGAACTTTCATGTGAAACTCGACAGTCTATTCTTGTTCTTAGAAATGAAGGCTATTCCATGCAAGAAATTGCCCAAAAACTGAAGATTTCCTACAACGGTGTGAACTACTCCCTTCAGAGAAGAGCACAAACAGGCTCTAACCAGAGTAGAAAGAGAAGTAGGAGGCCCCGCTGCACAACTGAGCAAAAAGATACGTACATTAGAGTCTCTAGTTTGAGTTTAGACGCCTCACAGGTCCTCAACTGACAGCTTCACTAAATAGTACCAAAACGCCAGTGTCAACATCTACAGTGAAGAGGCGACTCCGGGATGCAGCTTTACGGCAGAGTGGCAAAGGAAAAGCCACATCTGAGACTGGCCAATGAAAGAAAAAGATTAATATGGGCAAAATAACTCAGACATTGGACAGAGGAAGGTTGGAAAGAAGTGTTGGACAGACCCCACTGAGCTGTTGTGGGAGCAGCTTGACTGTCTGGAACGTAAAAAGTGCCCATCCAGCCAATCCAACTTGTGGGAGAAGCTTCTAGAAGCGTAGGGTGAAATTTCTCCAGATCCTTCAACAAATTAACAGCTAGAGGCCAAAGGTCTGTAAGGATTCTTTGATGAAAGCTAATTTTAAAGGAAACAAGAGCTCCGCCAGCGGGGCAAAATACACCCGTACTTTGAATTATTGTATATAGAATTAAGTTAGAATTTGTCAAACCTAGTTAAAGATGAATTGTTGGTGCAGTTTGGAAGATTCCAATACTGGCGTTCTATGGCACATACCGGTAAGCACAATAAGGCAGTTCACTACCAATATAATAACAAGTGTGAAAAAACCTGAAGTCACATAAAATTGATACCACTGACCTACAGCATGGATCGATACAAAAATATACAATAAAATACACAAATACAGTATACCTTATATATATATCGGCGCATGCCCCACATGTTTTGCCTCTTCATGAAGACAAAACTTCAAAGACTTCAAAGCTTTGAAGTGTCCACAGACGGACAGACGGACAGACGGACAGACGGACGGACAGCGCCATACCATAATACGTCCCGTCTTAGAACAGGCGTATAAAAATTATTATTTCAAATACAAATCATTATTTCTAACCTTGTCAATGTCTTGACTATAGTTTATTCATTTTACAACTCATGGTGGTAAATAAAAGTGTAACTTTTCATGGAAAACACAAAATTGTCTGGGTGACCCCAAACTTTTGAACGGTAGTGTATATTTTTACAGATAACACTGTAGTTCATAAACACATCCCAGCTGAACACATTTGATGGGGTCAGGGTACTGTTTGAGCTTGAGCTTGACATAAATATCATTTTATATTTAAAATCCTGAACTAAATATTGAATTATATGTGTATTTCTGATATTACTGTACAACTGCCTTTAATCAAGTTTAATCATTGAGGGATGCAAGACAAACGTTGGCTGTTTGAATGTACAAGAGGTCAAGAGACACTAAAAGCAAAGTAATATATTTCTATTTACTGTACTGTTAAAGCAGAGCCTGTCTCAGAGACTGTGTGTAAAATAATGTGTAAAATGTTAAATTTAACTTTTTGAGACTGAACAAATGTTGTGATTGTTATGTTATGACTGGGTCGTGGATGCAGTATACAGCAAGTTGTAGTTGCACTTGGTCAAACTCATAATTTAACTGGTTTGAAAATGGATGAAACAATAACACTGATAATATGATGTAAAAATATAAAACTTCAACATATGAATCCATCCAACACCTAAATGAACTGTTTTGTTGCAATAAGTTAAAACAACAGAGGGAACCACAAAGGCCATAATCCTTTGCTGTGTTTCAGTGCAGCCATCATAAAGAAAGTTTTGTTATTACACAGTTAAAACTTATTCTTTTATATGTGACAATAATGGTAGCACTAAAGGTATGTTAAATGAAAGACTCAAACAATATCACAGTTCACATTAAATACACAATGGGGTAAATACCATGTTGATTAATATTGCAGAGAGAATTGGCTATTGTTGCATCCATTGTAATTACGCAAGGCATTAAATACTACAACTGCTGCTATTGTTATTATTAATATTAGTATTCTGAATGTCCGTTTGCTGCTTGCCGTGTGTGGACTGTTTATGTATATTTTGTCCTTTTGAGTTTTCTGTTGAAAACAAATGCCTGAGGTGATAAGACAGAAAAAAGAGAAAAGACTGAACCTTTGCGACTATCAATAAAATATGCTTCTCAATTGTAAAAACAAGAGTGATGTTTTGTTTTGTTATGCTGTGTTCACACTAGCTCACAGTATTATGGACACAGGGACTAAACCAGGAACTGAACCAGGACTAGGCCAATGATAAACTAAGACCAACCCAGGACAAGTGTGAACACAGCCAAAGAAATAAGTAAATCTTTGAAGCTGTTTTTAGCTGTATTCATGAGCAGTGGGGCTTCCTTAATCCACACAGACGCACACAGTTGGCTGTTCTAAATGGTATTATAACTATTATTAGCCCCAGCATGAAGGAATAAAACATTGTGCTGTGAAGATACAATGAACATCTCACCAGATCATATTTAAGAATGTGTTAACTCGATACTGCTATCAGATATTGGATAAAAGTTGCTGGATTGGATATCGGCTTTCTAATATCGGTTCAGCTGATATCCTGGTTGGACGTATATACATTTAAGTAGTTTACTGGTCGTAGTCACCTAGAGTCTCATAATATCTGAACTTTTATTTCTACTTTTTTTTAGTTAATTTAGGGATAAATAACAGCTACATAACACATTTGGAGTTTCATTAGATTATTTTTTTAAAGAAAAAATGCTCTTTTAAGTCTCTGGGTTTGGTTTATATCGAGTATCAACAATACCTAAAGCTACAGTATCAGACTCAGTATCAGAACTGAAAAAGCTGGATCAATACATTCCTAATCATTGTAATATTGTAATGAACGTGCATGTAATTGTCTTGACTGAGGACAGACGGTAAATAAACTGTAAAATTATCCACAAATCTCTTTAAATGATTTGGAGAACTTTCTATTCTTTTTTTTTTGCAGCTTATTGTAGCTAAGATACTAATTAGTCTAGTTCTGCATATTTTCTACAAACAGTATCAATATAATTCATACCTAAATACCCATATCTAGTACTATATTGTTTCTTATGGAGGTATCATCAGTTCTTAAAGGTTAATGGTGCTGTTACATAACCAGGGCATGTGTACAGACATATTAGTTTTAATGGCTCTATAAATGGCCATTCGTTTACCTTCTGCACCCCTGTCACTCGGAGCACAAAGCCTGGGACCCCCGGGTGCTTGGGAACGAGGCCATGGAACCGTGTCAAACCAGACGAAAGCATCTCCAATGAGAGTCTACTGAAGTCTTCCTCACTGCAGTGAACTGGAGCATGAAGGGCTGACAACAAACTGCAGTACCGCCCTGCGACCAGCGGGGGGCGTGGACGGGCCAGTGGGGGGGCTGGGTTGTTTGCGCTCTGTCTAGCTCCTGTCTGCAGATGCTGTTTGAACTGAGGGAGAGAACAAATAGTAATTTAATATAAAGCAAGGTGTGTGATTCAGTTAATTTTTTATAGAAGATTTCTCACACACAAACTTCTTTTAGGTTCTGTGCTTTTTAGAGACATTCATTTCCTGGAGACAGAGCCTAACCATAACCATAATCACTACTTGCCTAACCTTGGCCTAAATTCTAACCTTAACTGTAAATCCTGTTGTCATTAAGTAATGAATTATGAGGGTTATTATGATTTATCTCACAGGGACTTGATGCTTGTTTCCATAAATAAAAACAGATTAGACAGATTAGTTTTAGAGGAAACCAAGCCTAGACCATGATACAATAATACAATTGAATATATGTTACAATACACAACAAAACAACGCTAAATCAAAACTGAGACTAAAGTGAGGGCGAGTTTACACTTGTCTGGTAATGGATTTGATCCTCTTTTGAGTCCAGTTTAGTCCTGACTCCAGCTTTAGTCTTGTTCTAGACCTGGTTTAGTCCCAGTTTTGATGTGGTTTGTATCAAAGTGTGAACACAGTCTGACACAAAAGCCAGGTCTAGACCAAGACTAAACCTGGTCTCCCAAAGGACCAAACCCAGTCTAAATCAGGACTAAACCCGAATGAAACCAGAACTAATCTAGGACTAAGTACAAACGCAGCTTTAGTGATAAAATATTTTGTTTGCTTCAAGTGTATTGCTAAAGGAGCTGACTCCAGTGCTGGCCAGTTATTTTCTTTTCACAAATATTTTATGTGTGAAGCTGAGAGGGGAATCTTGGACAGAAGCAATTAGACAAGTCTGGACAATTGTGGTGCGAATGACTAAACAAATGTGTTATTCAAGCTCTCATTGTTTTAATATAGCCCTTGTCTGTCTTGTCTGTTCCTACTCCCTCTTTAAATCAATAGACCGTACTGGTTCTTGTGGTAAGTCGGGTTAAATCACTTCTTTTCCTCTGTAAATATTTATCTACATATCCACCCATCCATCATGCGGCCCCAATCCCTCTTTCTTTCTCTCTCTCTCTTACAGTGTGATGAAGGCAGCAAGTGAGCAGACTCCTCCTCCTCCCTCAGTCCTCACTCGCCGGCTCCACACACTCGTTCTCGCTCCCTCTCTTTCTGTCAGTGTCATTCAGTTGTGGAGATGTGGAGTATCTTACTGGCGTTCTGTGTGGTTTTCCAGCCCAATTCAGCTGAGGAAGGTGAGGAAATAACTTTTGATTATAATTTAAAGATGCGTTTGCTGGTACATTTTGTGTTTTCAACATTTCGGTTGGCTCCGTTGTCTGCAAATTATAGATGACACTTGTTTGGCCACTGTGGAAAGCGTAGTAATATTTCTTTGGGAATTTTTGAATATTAAATAAAAATGGTCATTTATTTGCAAGGAGTAAAAGTTTGGTGAGACTGACCTTTTTTTTTATCGGATCATAACAATATTAACATTAATCATAAATGTGTTTTGCAAATGTCTTGGAATTTGCAGTCAAATTAAACCCAAAAGTGTAGAAATCTCATTTGATATCCTTGTTTGTAAGGCACTGCAAGTTTCTCTTACCAACTTTTTGCCATGTTTGCTATTTACAGATGAGATCCCCACCGTTATAATTTTGCATATGAATTCAATACCATTCAATATCGGTCTATTGGTACTTTTTTGTTTGCAGTGGAAGTTGGCGTGCATATCTTATACAAAAAGAAGTGCACGGAGCATGTCAGGACCTATCAAAGCCCTGACAAAAGATCAGTGAAATATTGTATGAGCAAAATGAATAATGCGTTGCGTAACCTGTTAGTGTGCGTCGCTTATGTCCTCACAAATGTGTCAGGAGGTGACCCCTGACCCTTCACACAGCCATCATTTGTGTCCCGGGTGTAGTTTAGGCTTCCTCTGCTCACTGATGACCTATGAACACAATGAAAGGAAAATACTGTTATGATTTGATGTAAACTGAATATTTTAGCATGACATTTAGAGGCATTCATCATTTTGCGCTTTGGATGTGGTTTGCTCGGTTTTCTCATAACAAACTCAGATGAAAATGTTACAATTGTGTTACAATGTGATGGAAGCAGAATATTTGGACACTGCATCTGGAGCTCTTCACATTTTAATCTGGTGTAATTGATTTAAACACTCAGTTAATGCATTGTTTTGCTCAGTGGATACACGGCCTCCCCCTGCTTGCTCATTATAACCATAACTGTTTCAATTTGATGTGAGCAGCAGAATATTTTGGCACTCCTACTAGAAGTGTTTACAAATATATTCACTAAGTATGCAGGCACTGATGTGAAGAACATTTCATGTATTCTTAAAATGTAACATGAAATATTAAAGATAAGCAAAATCAAAATTAGGGAAAGTAAGTATAAAACTAACTGCAATATTTCTGGTAGAGAATAAGCCACCTGCTCACGTCCATGGAGATGTTACTGCTTTGACTGGAATGTTCCACAATCAGGCAGTTATGTTTTTGTTTTGTTTTTTGTTTTTTTTCTGTAAGCAGGGTCACCTCTGCACAGATCTTATTTATAAAACTGGATATTTTACTGAAAGTGTGCATACAAAGTAGGGCTGAATGATTTTGGGAAAAAAAAGTTTTAAGTTCATATTTTAAACTCATTTGGAAGAACTGACAAAAAGGCTTAAATCTTTCAGAACATGTTTGTACGTAAACTACAGTGTTAGCAGTAGTTTTTACACAACATAAGACAGGATTTTTTTTTTTTATGAATTAATTTATTGTACTTCTAAAACTTGAAGCCTTTTACAATTTGTTAGTTGTGTTGATTCAAAGAGTAATTTCCATTCGATTGCAATTAATCTTGCAGCCCCAGCAGGGACAGAACACAAGCTTCCACAAACTTCCACAGACTCCCTCTTCTTGTCCCTCTGAGCACTGATATCCTTCTGTCTCATCTCTGAATACTTTGAGGCTCACAGTTCAGAGTTCTTACATGGATTGCTAATTTCCACATCCAGCTTTCCTTTTGAAACTCAATACTCATTTAAGCAGGCATCTAAATTAAAGGAGTCACACTCACAGAACAGAAATGAACCTTTCCTGAATAGCATAAGACCACGAAGACTAGCACGCCCATGGACCACTATGCTGAATGACTGAGGCATTACACAGATATAAGGCCACATGGTAATATAAAAGAATGTACTATAGACCCTTTTGGGGCAAAAGTGCTAAAAAAAAATCTGTGTGCGCATTTTGGCAATAGAAGTGGCATTGTTCCCTGTTCATTCTGATTCATTCATACTGAACATAGACAGAAGGCGGCGATAAAAACATTTCCAGCACCAAAATGTGTGTGGTTGTCAGAACTGATATTCTCCCGGCAGACTAAAGTTTAAAGTTTTACTCACTGATCGCACAAGGATCTGGCAGTCAGACACCGTTTGTCAAAGTTCAGCTTGTTGAGGAAATATTCTTGATCTTTTGACGATAATCCTTTTGCAGAGCTCGACAAGCCGCTGAGTTCTGCCGTACTTCTGTTGCCAAAATGCGAACCAAGCCAACGTCATCACTCTTTACTTACACTAAAATGGTCTATAATCTAATGTTGAAAATCCCATTCTATTGTCTAAATAGTATTTTCTATTATCATTGTGGTATCATAATCGATATTGAGTTTGGAGTCTATTCCTTAGCACTGAAATCAAGTTTAAATTAGAATAGTCATGTAACACTTTTGTACATATGCCTGCACTTTATACATGAGACCGCAGACCCTAGACTTATCCTGGTGGCGTTAAAAGCTTGTTTCAGACATGTCCAGATATACCCCCCCTTCCCTCCACCCTGCTCTGTGTCTGCTGGTCATTTTATAAGTGTGTGTTTTTATTGGCACATGCCTGTATAAACGTCGGACTATACATAGCTTACATATCCAACCCAACACTTGAGAAGCTTTTTACTTAACACGCAATTACTGTGAAAGAGCTGAGAAGCACGTTGGAAATGGCACCTGTTCACTGTCCAAACTCTGTAGTTTAAAGGTGCACTGTGCAACTTTTCTGATGGAGTGTTCGCTACCTACTTGTCTCCGTGGGGATGTTACTGCTTTGCCTGCATCATTTCCTTCTGTGAATATGGGCGACTCTCCACAGATCTGATTTGTAACGTAGCGTAGTGCTGTGACCTGCCTGTCTCCCTTGTGATTTGTTTAGTCTATACTGTCAAACATTCAAGCAATAATATTTACACGGAGACAAGCTGGCGGCAAAACTTCCGCTAGAAATGTTGCGCAGTGCGGCTTTAACCAGGGCGCACCCAGTTTAAAGTATATAATTTCATACGAGATGTAATTATACGTGAAAAGTCTTGCCAATACATTTTGTAACGGGCTGTAATTTTAGTTCTCTAATCCATTGACGTATTTATTGACATCGCTGCATTTATTTTATAGTGGAAAAAGCTCATACGTGCCCCGACATATCAGCAAAACCACATCATATAAAAAGTCCATTACAAAAGTCTAGTAAAAACCATTAATTTAACAAGTGACAACACATACACGGGGCGTAAATCATGAGCAGCAGCACTGGAATTGTGGGTAATCTTATACAAGTGTTTAAGACCACTTTAACAACAGTCGAGTGCAAATGTAAACCTATGTGACTGTGAATCATTTAAAAGAAGGTACATTTTAACAGTGTTTTAAAATTTGGTATATCTTTCCATCACTATCTGGATACAATTCACAGACTCATAATGTAATTTTAAAAACAATGCCTCAATACATCTAATGCAATCTGGGTTTATGTCTGTTAGAAGTTACAGAACCTAATTAAAAATGTCACTCACTCATCCTCCCATAGTAAAGTTAAATCTGAATCTGAATAATAATATGAATACAATAAAACAATGGATTCAGCAGCAGCCATCTTCACAACCTGTCAAAGCTTTCCATGGGGGATGAGGTGTGTTTTTTTTTGTTAAAGTTACTAATTATAATACACAAATTAATAGCCAATTTAGAAAAGAAAAGAAGGAAGAACACAATGACATCTAGATGAAGAAAACCAGACCATTTTCTCAGCTTTTGTCTTCAGATTTTGTCAGAGTTTTATTGTAGATTGATCATATGATCTTTTGCCTATTAACAAAACAATTGGAAATACTTTGTTTCTCGTATGTGGAGTTTGCATGTCTCTACATATGATTTTGTGTACTATGCTCGAAATAAACCATAAACCACCAATAAAACACAACAGAGGTTAGTACTGTGGTATGAGACATATAGTGCATGCACACTTGCACAATCACTAAATCAAACTTTGGACGACAATAAACAACAAGAGCTCCGCCAGCGGGGCAAAATACGCCCGTACTTTGAATTATTGTATATAGAATTAAGTTAGAATTTGTCAAACCTAGTTAAAGATGAATTGTTGGTGCAGTTTGGAAGTTTGACATTCCTAGGTGAGACGGTTGTTGAGTTAGAGCGCGGACAAGAAATTGTCCACAGACAGACGGACAGACGGACAGACAGACGGACGGATAATCAATAGGGAAATCTGGCTCTTGCAGTAGGAGTATGAGTATGACATCATCACATTCTAGAATCGGAATTCCACCAATCAGATTGCAGCAACAGAACTTAAAGACACTACAAAGCTTTAATGTGTCAAAGCTCAAAGAAGCAGAGAATGTGGGTTGTTCTCGCTTTCAGCAGCAGAACATTTGAGAAGAGAGTTCAGATCTACGGCACGTAACATAAAAGGACAGAGATGGAAGATAAAAAGACAGAGATGGAAAGAGGCTTCACTTTCACTGTGAGAGGGCACAGATACAGACATGTCTCTGTGCAAAGATATCCATTTTCAAATACAAAACCAAACATGAACACTGTGTTCGAGGAATTGAGGAGGGAGCAGAAGTTGTGCGATGCTTTGCTCAACGTGGCCGGCGTGCAATTCCCAGCACACAAACTGGTTCTGTGTAGCTGCAGCACATACTTTAAAAGCCTCTTCACTAACTGGTCCAGCCCTGACTGCCAGGTGTTTGAGATCTCCATTGTGTCAGCTGATATCATGAAGATTATCCTGGACTACTGCTACACCGGGGTGGTGCACATCACCCAGGAAAACCTCCAGGAGCTCTTTATAGCTGCTGACTACTTAGATGTGAGCGGCATTACCGAAGTCTGCTGTCAGGTCATGAAGGAGCAAATGTCCCCCAGTAACTGCATCACTGTATGGGGTATCTCAAACAAGTACTACTACCCCCAGCTGAGGAAACAAGCCTTCTTATACGTCCTGAAGCATTTCGAAGAGGTGGTGACCAGCTCTGAAGAGTTCTTCCAGCTCTCCAGCGAAGACCTGTGTTCAGTCATTGATGATGATCGGCTGAACGTGAAGGAGGAGACCACCGTGTTAGTGGCAGTCATCAGATGGATTGCACATGCTCCTGAGGAAAGGAACCACTACTTGGCCGACCTCCTACTAAAAGTCCGTCTGGGTCTGATCCATGTTGATTACTTCACTCAGTGCATGGTTAGATATAACCTGGGTCACTACATTCATAACTGGAAGACTGTGGAGGAGAAGATCATAAAGGTGATGTTGGATGAAAGACCTGAGAGGTACAATGCCTCCCTGCCCCCCACTCGTCTAGCCACTCCAAGGCTGCCCAGTGCGGTGCTTATGGTTATTGGTGGCTATCGCCGAAACGGAAGAAGAATCAACAGATTTGAAGTCTATGACAACCGCACCGATCG